>CM077665.1:381797030-382997030 GCA_039707655.1 Elymus sibiricus | reverse complement strand
TAGTTGTGGAAGTGTGCAAGAAGAACAACAACAAAACTGTGGGAGGCAAGCACGGAGGAAATGAGGGACATCATCTTAGAAGTCTACACATGGCTTGACCAACTCCCACCAAACACTTGGGTTAGGGGATCCAAATAGATTTGCCCAAGTGTGATATTCTTCTGAAAAACAACTGTGAGGTTTTCAATAAATATATTCTTGAAGTTAGAGAGATGCATCTCAGATCAATGATTGACAAGATCAAAACCCAACTCATGGTCAGATTCTACAACAAAAGAAAATAGGCAAAAGCCCGGTCTGGCTCTATATGCCCAAAGATAAGGAAATAATTGAAAAGAATGTAGAGTTGTTAGGTACATGCATAGTTTCAGGGGCTGGTGATGGCATCTTCTAGGTTTACAAAATGAACAAGACATACATTTTGGACATCAAGGAATATAGTTGTACATGCAAGAGGTGGGATCTATGTGGAGTTCCATGTCACCATGTAACAGGAGAGAATTTCACCTGAGGGTCTGGTGCGACCAAGTTATACTATAGAAGCATTAAAGTTGGCATACAAACCCATTATCAAGCCTTGTAGAGATAGGAGTGAGTGGGAGAAGATGAATGGATGTGAAATCAAGCCACTTGTCTATGAAAAAAATATGAAGGCCTTCAAACAAGAGTAGGAGAAAGCAGCCTTACGAGCTTGAAAAGAAGGATGGAACCAAAGTAATGACTAGACATGGAAGCACCGTAACATGTTCTTACTGTCATGAACAAGGCCACAACATTAAAGGATGTTATCAGAAAAAGGTTGTCATTTTGCCTAAGATACAAGTGAGAAGGAGTCTAAGGGCTATTCCTGATGATGCGTCAGATGATGAACAAGTGATGGCACAACATGAACAAGTTACCCAAGATGAAATGAATGTCACACAAGATGTTGGCCAAGTGACTCAGGAAGATGTCCATGTCACACAAGATGCTAGCCAAGTGACTCGGGAAGATGTCCATGTCACACAAGATGATGGCCTAGTGCACCAACAAGATGATGAATATGATGCACCAATCATTTTTCAGGCAAGTTTTAATCAGTTGTAACTTTCTTTAAGTTATGTTTAATTAATAGAAATGTACTCATGGCAGCAGAAGATGATTGGTTGTGTACAGGTGCAAGACTTTGGACCTACAATGCTTCATAGGATGCAACAGTTTAGACCAGTTCCTAGAGATGAGACTGAAGGCACTCTTCCTGATTCAATATTCATCTCCTTGGCATCCAACTCTCAAGCTTCAGCGCATACAACTACTACTACAAATGATGCCAACCCGACCATGAAGTTGTTGAAGATGAAAAGAGAGAAAGAAAGACATATGGCATTCAGAAGAGATGTGGCATTGGAGGCCATGAAGGAGGTGGCAGAGAGGAGAGAAGAATAGGCCAAAGCAAAAAAAAAGGTAAGAAACTGCTTAGAGAAAAGCAGAACAGGCAGCAAGAAGAATAAGAGCGGCAAAAGAGAAGAAGGTTGAGGAAACAACAACAAAGAAAGAAGCTACAATGGCAAGAAAAGCTGCATTGCAATAAGAGAAGAAGGCTAGAGCACTTGAAGCAATTGCAACTAAAGCAGAGGCGACACTAAAGAGAAAAGAAGAGCAAGAAACTAAGAGAGCTATTGCAGCACAATAGAGGCAAATAAAGGCAGAGGTAAAGAAGAAACAACAATAAGAGACCAAGAGAACAAGAGTTGGGCAGAAGAAAAGAAGCAAGCAGGGCCAGGTGGACATGTGCCCAAGAAGCAGGAAAAAATCATCATGTTTGATGAATTCAGATGAATCGGTTATGTATTTAACTCATCCCTCTCTTCCATCAGATTGTCTCTCTCTTGCATCAACTGGTCCCTCTCTTTCTCTGCTTTAGCCCTCAACACCTGATGAATATGTGTAGCTGATTTGTCAGCCATGTTCTTCTTCTCAAGCTCTTGCTTTAGATCACTCAGAGCAAGTTGTGTGTTGCCTAATTGGCCCATTGCCTCCTCCTTACCAGCCATCATCTTAGCAAAATCGAGCTTAAACAATCTCAGCTCATTTTCCATCTTTTCTTCTCTCCCAGAATCTTCAAGTTTTCTTCAGCATTATTCACAACATTAGGATCCATATGGCATTGTGGAGTATTAAATAGATAATGGGTTGCGAGAGTGACAGAAGCTTAAACCCTAGTTTATGCAATATCCCGTAAGGGGCTGATTTGGATCCATATGTTTCATGCTATGGCTAGATTTATCTTAATTCTTCTTTTCTTCTTTCGTAGTTGCGGATGCTTGCGAGAGGGGGAAATCATAAGTAGGTTGTTTGTTCAAGTAAGAACAACACCTTAGCACCGGTCCACCCACATTACAATTTATCAAAGTAGTGAACATGAATGAACTAAAACATGGTGATCATGACTAGACAAAATTCCCATGTGTCCTCGAGAACGCTTTGCTCATTATAAGTATTACTCTTGGCTTGTCCTTTGCAAAATAAGGATTGGGCCACCTTGATGCACCCCTTGTTACTTTGGTTACTAGTTAATTACTTGCTACAAATTACCTTGCTATCAAACTATCTGTTACTACTCTTTTACAGGACTTGCAGAGAATTCCTTGTTGAAACCGCTTATCAATTCCTTCCGCTCCTCGTTAGGTTTGACACTCTTACTTATCGAAATGACTAAGATTGATACCCTATACTTGTGGGTCGTCAAGACTCTTTTCCAGCACCGTTGTCGGGGAGTGTAGCGCTTTTGGTAAGGAAACAATTATATTACGTGTTGAATTTTATCTCCATTTGTTACTATGGAGAATAATCCTTTGAGGGCTTCTTCGGGGTATCTTCACCTCGACTAGAAGTGGTAAAAGCCGCTCCTCAACCTACCAAACCTATTGAAAATATTTAGTATGAAATTCCTTTGAGTATTATGACTACTTGCTAATCCTTATGCAGGAGAAACAATACATCCTGATATGCACTTAATTTATATGTTTAAGCTTGCAGGTTTATCCGAATATGTAGTTCAGAAGAAGGTATTTCCTTTATCTTTGGGGGAAAGATCATTGGCATGGTATAGGTTATTGGATGAACCTAGAACATGGGACCAGAATTGATTGAAGCTGGAATTTTACCAGAAGTTTTATCCTATGCAGTTGGTTCATCGTGATCGGAATTATATATATAATTTTTGGCCTCGTGAAGGAGAAAGTATCGCTCAAGATTGGGGGACACTGGTGCAGCGATGTGCTATACAAACGGTTTTTAACCCCTTTCCGCGACGTAGTTTTAAACCGTCGCCTTGCCTATGTGGGCGATAGGGGAGTCCATCCCACACGACACAACAAAATTGTCGGCGATGGTGGCCAATGAATGCAAACGTTTGGCAAAACTAAGCGTATGGGATTTACGTATCTATCACAAACGAGAGTCACCTGTCAACCGTTTGAGATATGGCATCCTTCCCATACGACCCATCCTTGCAACTCGTGTGAGATTGATACGTCTCCAACGTATCGATAATTTATGAAGTATTCATGCCATATACACCTATGTTTATAATACTTTTATATGGTTTTGATGCAATTTATATGATTTATTTAGAACTAACCCGGACTGACGTTGTTTTCAGCAGAACTACCGTGGTGTTGTTTTTGTGCAGAAAATGAAAGTTCTCGGAATCGCCCAAAACTTGTTGACGGTTTTTTTTGGAACAAAAGAGGTACTAGACGCTTCGTGGGAGGGCCAGAAGAGCCACAAGGTGGGCACAACCCACCAGGGCGCGCCAGCCCCCCCCCTCGGCGCGCCCTGGTGTATCGTGCCCACCTCGTGGGCCACCTTTGCGTGAAACCAACGCCAAAAATTCTATAAATATAGAAACCATCAGAAATAACCCAAGACTCTCCGCTCTGCTGCCGCAAATCTCTGTATCGACAAAAAACCAATCTGGAGACGTTCCAGTACCCTGTCGAAGAGGTGAATCCATCTCCGGTGGCCATCTTCATCATCCCGGCAGAGGCCATGATGAGGAGGGAGTAGTACACCCTCGGGGCTGAGGGTATGTACCAGTAGCTATGTGTTCAATCTCTCTCTCTCTCGTGTTCTTGAAATGTCACGATCTTGATGTATCACGGGCTTTGTTAATATAGTCGGATCATATGATGTTATTCCCTTGCTATCATGTTGTGATGAATTGAATCTTTCCCTTTGAGATATCGTTATGTTGGATTGAATATTGGATTTGAGAAGACTTAATATATGTCTTGCATATGGATACCCGTGGTGACAATGGGGTGTTCTATTGATTCACTTGATGTATGTTTTGGTACTCAACTTGCGGATTCCCGAGGTGACATTGGGGTAATCTATGCATAGGGGTTGATGCACGTTCTTGTCCTACGTTCTCCGATAGAAATCTTGGGGCACTCTTTGAGGTTCTTTGTGTTGGATTGAGTATTATGAATCTGAAATTGTTTGATGCGTATCGTATAATTAACTCATGGATACCTGTGGTGACATTGGAGTATCTAGGTGACATTAGAGTTGGTTGATGCATATCATATGGTGTTATTCTAGTACAAACTCTTATATAGATCGATCGGAAAGGATAACTTGGTGTTATTTTAGTACGAACTCTTGGATAGATCGATCAGAAAGGATAATTTTAAGGTGGTTTCGTACCCTACAAACAATTTCTTCTTATGTTCTCCGCTAGATAAGAACTTTGGAGTGATTCTTCGTTGCACATTGAGGGATGGTTATGTGATCCAATTATATTAGCATTGTTGAGAGATTGCACTAGCGAAAGTACGGATCCTAGGCCTTGTTTTCAAGCATTGCAATACCGTTTGTGCTCACTTTTGTTACTTGATACCTTGCTGTTTTTATATTTTTCAGATTACCAAAACCTATATCTACCATCCATATTGCACTTATATCACCATCTCTTAGCCGAACTAGTGCACCTATACAATTTGCCATTGTATTGGGTGTGTTGGGGACACGAGAGATTTCTTGTATTTGATTGGAGGGTTGTTTGAGAGAGACCATCTTCATCCTACACCTCCCACGGATTGATAAACCTTAGGTCATCCACTTGAGGGAAAATTGCTACTGTCCTACAAAACTCTGCGCTTGGAGGCCCAACAAAATCTACAAGAATAAAGTTGTGTAGTAGACATCAAGCTCTTTTCTGGCGCCGTTGCCGGGGAGGTGAGTGCTTGAAGGTATATCTTTAGATCTTGAAATTAAATCTTTTAGTTTCTTGTTTATCACTAGTTTGGTTTCATAAAAGAAAACTACAAAAAAATGGAGTTTAGGTTGCCTCAATTGTTTCGTCTTTTTAATGTCTTTCGTGAAAATGATGGTTTGGAAAATTGTGCTCAATTGGTAGAGGAAGAGTTTATCAAAATACTTAATGAGAATTACTTGAATGATGAGCATGATAGCAATATTGTTAGTATGAATTCTCTGAATATTCATGATGCTAATGATATGCAAAGCCACAAGCTTGGGGATGCTATGTTTGATGAAGATGATATTTTTAGTCCCCCAAGTTTTGATGAGAAAATTTATTATGATGGCTAGCCTCCTATCTATGATGATTATGATGATGACATGTATGCTTTAAATGGTGATTGTAACCATGAAACTTGTAATCATGATTTTAATATTCAAAGTGGTTATGTCAATCATGTATCTCATGATAGTTATTTTGTTGAGTTTGCTCCCACTACTTTGAATGAGAAGAACTTTGCTTATGTGGAGAGTAATGAAAATTCTATGCTAGTGCATCATGAAAAGAATGATTTATGTGATAGTTATATTGTTGAATTCCTTCATGATGCTACTGAAATTTATCATGAGGGAGGAACATATGCTTGTAGGAATTGCAATAATATCAAGTTTCCTCTCTATGTGTTGTGAATATTGAAGATATGCTTGTTTTGCCTTCCTAGGCTAGTTGATTCTTGTTCCCATAAATTGTTTGCTCACAAAATACCTATGCATAGGAAGTGGGTTAGACTTAAATATGCTTTTCATGAGATTCATGCTGTTCTTTTGCAGGTTTCAAATACTATTCCTATACGGGCATCATTGAAATCATCATGCCTAGCTAAAAGGCTTTAAAGAAAAGCGCTTGTTGGGAGACAACCCAACACTTTTCCTTTATGTTTTTGTGTGTTTACATGATTAAGCTACTGTAGTAATCATGTTTTGTGTTTTATTTCAATAAAGTGACAAGTAAAGCCTTTGGGATGACTCACAAGATGAGTATAATTGATGCTGAA
Organism: Elymus sibiricus; assembly: GCA_039707655.1. Lineage (NCBI taxonomy): Eukaryota > Viridiplantae > Streptophyta > Magnoliopsida > Poales > Poaceae > Elymus > Elymus sibiricus. Next base: position 382,990,728 of record CM077665.1, on the reverse strand, counting down.
CCAAAACAGAAACTTTTGACTCCAATACAGGAATTTTAATTTTTTACTGGAGCGTGATAATGATCTAAATTTTTTACACAGTCTTGGTATACAAATTCTTCAGGTTTTACTAATGTTTCAGAATTTTTAGTGACAGGGAAGTATGGTTACACTACAGATCTTCACAGACTGTTCTGTTTTTGACAGATTCTGTTTTGCATTCATAGTTTGCTTGTTTTAGTGTTCCCATAACTTATATTCAGTGGTATAAATTATGGGAATGGTAGAATACAGTAGGTATTATGTGAGAACAATTATTAATCTTGTCTTGACAGTACCTGAGTGAATGATCTATATTTACTATACTAACCCATCTCACGAAGTTCCGTTAAGTTTTGTGTGATTGAAGTTTTCATGTTTTGGGTGAGACACCGATATAAGAAGAATAAGGAGTGGTAAGACCCTAAGCTTGGGGATTCCCAAGGCACCCCCAAGGTAATATCCAAGGAACACTCAAGCGCCTGGCATCCCCTCTTTCGTCTTCAACATTATCGGTATATCTTACTTAGAGCTATATTTTTATTCGTCACATAATATGAGTTTTGCTTGGAGCGTCATTTTATTTTGTTGTTTTCTGTTAGGTGTTATTTATAATCTTGTTTTTCAATAAAAATTTCCAAGAATTGCCTTTAGGATGCTTGAATTGCATGCTTGATGTGGGTTGTGTAAAAACAGAAACTTTTGCTGTAGTGTTTGAATTTTCATATTTTACTGGAACGTGGAAAGTTTCTGAAATTTTTACACAATGTTGTAATATAAATTATTTATCACGTCCTAAATTTTCATAATTTTTTGAGTTAAATAAATACACTGGTTTAATAGATTGCTACAGACTGTTCTGTTTGGACAGATTGCTGTCATAGTTTTGTTATCTACTTATCCTATAGTTTCCATAGCCTATATTGGTAGATATAAATTGTGGAAACGATAGTAAATAGTAGATAATGTTTGAAAATTATTATGCAACTTGTCTTGGCAGTACATAAAGAGTTGATTTATTATTATGTTCACTAACCTATCTCATGAGTTCTTTTCAAGTTTTGTGTGGATGAAGTTTTTGAGAATAGGTGAAACCGGGATATGAGAAGATTGAACGAGATACAAAAGCTCAAGCTTGGGGATGCCCAAGGCACCCCAAGTAAATATTTCAAGAAGTCTCAAGCATCCAAGCTTGGGGATGCTATGCATCCCACCTCTCTTCATCAACAATTATCGGTTAGCCTATGTTGAGCCTAAATTTTTATTTGTCCACATGACATGTGCTATTCTTGGAGTGATGTTTTTATTTAGTTTGCTGTTTGAATAAAATACTCAGATCTGAAAATCTTTATTGAGAGAGAGACGTCACATAGCTACTTAATTGTTTGACTACTCATTGATCTTCACTTATATCTTTTGAGAGTAGTTTGATGTTTACTCTTGTGCTTCACTTATATCCTAAGAGTAAATTATGAATGAATGAAATATCATAAATCTGAAATTATCAATGTGCTATATTCTTAGTAGCAAGCTTCACATTGGGTTTAGAAAGTAATATCTATTAAAGTTTAACAATCACAATATCGGTCATACAAGCAATTCGTGAATGATTAGTATAAGGAAGAGAACTTTCACATACAAATATATTATCTTGGACATCTTCTATGATTGTGAATACCCATTAATTATTTTCAAACTTGAGCAAATTAGTTGAAGTTGGACAAGGAAGACAACGTAATGAGTTATGGTTGTGTATATTTGCATAGAAGTTATATTGTTATGGATCCTCCAACATGCGGTGCTTGTTTAGAACCTTTTGCTAGCCAGCACTTCGTACTAAGTAGAGATACTACTTGTGCATCCAAATCCTTGAGGCAAGTTTCTTCCATAAGAGTCCACAATACCTACCTATATATGGTATTTCACTGCCATTCCAAGTAAATTTGCATGTGCCACCTCTAAACATTCAAATAAACATCTGTTTTGTGTGCCTGGACTGCTCATGGAGCGACGGGGGGCGGTCAGTATCTTCCATGTTAAGCGGGTTATTCTCATGATGAGTGTTTATTCACTCGTCCTTGCACGAGAGGGGCGGTAATAGGTATTCCCAGTCCCGAAATAAAAAAAATGCAAATAATTAAACAAAACTCCCCCAGGAATGTTGTTAGTATAGACGGTACACATGGATTCGGCTAGCCGTGGAGTGTGTTTGTTGGTGGAGGGGGAGTAAACCTTTACTTTTACTGCTTGGGAACCGCCGCTAATGTGTTTAACATGGAAGATATTGATAACTGTTGGTCGTAACGTTGACAGGAAGGGTGCACCTCCCAAAACTATATTCATCTCTGTTTTTAAACAATGAGCTCTGGCACCTTTGCAAATCCCTGCTTCCCTCTGCGAAGGGACAATCTATTTACTTTCATGTTATTTACTATTCATGTTGAGTCAACTTATTATTCCAACCTCAATCTATTAGTTGGCAAGCATCATGTGGTGGGGAAAGATCTAGGCACATATGGCCACTCAAATATATTTGATCATGAGTTATTATTGTTGACAATTATCTCTATGATAAATGAGTTGGGAGGCGAAACATTAAGCCCCTATCTTTCTCTGTGTTCGATGCATGCCATTTGTTATAAAAATATGCTTTGAGTACTAGCAATCATAGAAGACTATATGATGATTGAGTATGTGGAGCTCTTACTTAGACTTTGTTGAGAATAAGTTGGCTTGCAATTGTTTGGTGACTAAGAACATAGGTTGTTAAGTTTCAAGAGAATTCATTATTTGAACCATGACATGTGAATTGATTGCTCTATCATGATGATTTTTGTGATAAAAAGTTGCTGGTTATGATGCTAGAAAATTGACTGAAATTATCAATGATCAAACTTATATATTATGCTAGCATTCACACTTCATAAATTAGTTATTTTATCATTTACCACCTCGAGGACGAGTAGGAATTAAGCTTGGGGATGCTGATATGTCTCCAACGTATCGATAATTTATGAAGTATGCATGCCATATTCACCTATGTTTACAATACTTTTATATGGTTTTGATGCACTTTATATGATTTATTTAGAACTAACCCGGACTGACGCTATTTTCAGCAAAACTACCCTGGTGTTGTTTTTGTGCAGAAAATGAAAGTTCTCGGAATTGCCCGAAACTTTTTAACGGTTTTTTTGGAACAAAAGAGGTACTAGACGCTTCGTGGGAGGGCCAGAAGAGCCACGAGGTGGGCACAACCCACCAGGGCGCGCCAGGCCCCCCCGGTGCGCCCTGGTGTATCATGCCCACCTTGTGGCCCACCTTCGCGTGAAACCAATGCCAAAAATCCTATAAATATAGAAACCATCAGAAATAACCCGAGACTCTCCGCTCCGCCGCCGCAACTCTCTGTATCGATGAAAAACCAATCTGGAGACGTTACAGTACCCTGTCGAAGAGGGGAATCCATCTCCGGTGGCCATCTTCATCATCCCAGCGGAGGCCATGACGAGGAGGGAGTAGTCCACCCTCGGGGCTGAGGGTATGTACCAGTAGCTATGTGTTCAATCTCTCTCTCTCTCTCTCGTGTTCTTGAGATGTCACGATCTTGATGTATCACGGGCTTTGTTACTATAGTCAGATCATATGATGTTATTCCCTTGCTATCATGTTGTGATGAATTGAATCTTTCCCTTTGAGATATCGTTATGTTGGATTGAATATTGGATTTGAGAACACTTGATATATGTCTTTCATATGGATACCCGTGGTGACAATGGGGTGTTCTATTGATTCACATGATGTATGTTTTGGTACTCAACTTGCGGATTCCCCTGGTGACATTGGGGTAATCTATGCATAGGGGTTGATGCACGTTCTTGTCCTACGTTCTCCGATAGAAATCTTGGGGCACTCTTTGAGGTTATTTGTGTTGGATTGAGTATTATGAATCTGAAATTGTTTGATGCGTATCGTATAATTAACTCATGGATACTTGTGGTGACATTGGAGTATCTAGATGACATTAGAGTTGGTTGATGCGTATCATATGGTGTTATTCTAGTACGAACTCTTAGATAGATCGATCGGAAAGGATAACTTGGTGTTATTTTAGTACGAACTCTTGGATAGATCGATCGGAAAGGATAACTTTAAGGTGGTTTCGTACCCTACAAACAATTTCTTCTTATGTTCTCCGCTAGATAAGAACTTTGGAGTGATTCTTCGTTGCACATTGAGGGATGGTTATGTGATCCAATTATATTAGCATTGTTGAGAGATTGCACTAGCGAAAGTACGGACCCTAGGCCTTGTTTTCAAGCATTGCAATACCATTTGTGCTCACTTTTGTTACTTGCTACCTTGCTGTTTTTATATTTTCAGATTACAAAATCCTATATCTACCATCCATATTGCACTTGTATCACCATCTCTTCGCCTAAGTAGTGCACCTATACAATTTTCCATTGTATTGGGTGTGTTGGGGACACAAGAGATTTCTTGTATTTGATTGGAGGGTTGTTTGAGAGAGACCATCTTCATCCTACACCTCCCGCGGATTGATAAACCTTAGGTCATCCACTTGAGGGAAAATTGCTACTGTCCTACAAAACTCTGCGCTTGGAGGCCCAACAAAGTCTACAAGAATAAAGTTGCGTAGTAGACATCAGGGATCACACTAACATCGCACGCGCTATTCTGTAGCGCACCATTTACGATGTGTGCCGAATCGCAAACAGTTCATAATTGGAAAGCGTGTATGATAAGGAGACAATCACACACATTTTGTCCTATAACGTCGTTTGCGATATACCAAGATTCGCAAATGCTCCAACTGTCATACTCGTGTCGGATGCATACGACATAACAAACAGTTAAACATTATGATAAGGAGACTGTCACAAAACTTTTAGGTCTGCTTAACCGTTTCTGATATTGTCTAACATCACACACGGTTTGCAGATGGCAATTGTGTGCATTGTCGCACACAGTTTCTCTCTCTGAAACTTGTGGAATCATGAGGTATATCACACACGTTCTACTTTACAAACCATGTGCGGTGTAATGACATGCAGAGCTTATTTTTCCGCTATTTTAATCGCCACAATTTAAAATTCTATAGGATTTGAATTTGATAGTAGGCTATAACATTTTTCATATCCATCTTATATAGACATAGGTTCAACAACCAATGCATTATTCCATTCACAGGTACATATGTTCAAGAATTACATCAAGAAATAATAATTACATTGGGACCAGATAAATAATGATGAACCACGGTTGCATACTTGTATTAAATACGGTAAAGGAAGAGGCGAAAGACACTCTAGCAGCTGTATAAGGTGAAGCGGAATGCCCATATTGTGTCCTCCTCCATGCAAAATGCACGGACGACTCTAGGCCAGCCCCTTGTGATGGCGGACCTCCCATCCTTCTCTGTGTTGATGAGGACATCTAGGTAGTCATCGTGGACTGGTAGATATACTTTAATGTTTGCATGTCCACCAATCATGTAGTTTGAGAGTTAATCCTGAGTAAACTACTTTGAGAACCACTACAAACAAAATAGATTCGGACATTGTAAATTTGTAAGCTAACAACTCATTATGGACAGTAAAAAGAAGGGTACAGAGTTCGTAGTTACCATCCTGGAGTTCACTGTTGTCTTGGATAAGGTGTAAAGAAATAGTTTAATTGCCATATTTTGTCCCATTTTATTAACAACCTTTATAAGTTTCCTCATTTGATGCTGGTTCATGTATATCTCACTGCCCCATACGCAAAAAGGGTCGACACGCGGATCTTTACCAGTGTCATATGTACTTACAAGCAACAACTAATATTAGAAGGTAAACTGAAATTGTACAATGACGTAGTACAATATTCCCTGTCCCAGTATATAAGATCTTATTACATCCAAAATACTCACATATTTGATGTATTAACATCTTATACTTTGGGGTGGATGGAGTATATATATAAGCCATGTGATGAAACTAACCTCGACGAAAAACAACAGTTGTTCCCGATATTGTCCTCGGTAAGTACATCGAAAGGCATGTTAAGTACTGTCAGGCTAAACATCAACCAAATATATGCATGGTAAACAACATGATCACAAAATGATAGCTTCAGTGTGCAGGTTTAAGCACGCTAGCTAAGTTAATAATAAGTGGAGATGTGTTAACTGCAATAGGCTTAGCATTTAACAACAACAAAATATAGTCATTCAAACTGGTATTGTGCATGTTTAAGTAGACTAGTTATAGTTACATAAAAATGGAAAGGCTTGTGCTCACTACAACAAGCTTAACAACAACCAAATATAGTCATTCATAGTGGTACTGTTGAAATTGCATAGAATGTAGCTCGTGTTTACACATCAAGTTGTATAACTGAACATCACATTGTGAAAAAATAGAAATAAACAGTGGGCGTGTTAACTACACCAGGCTTAACAGGGACCACATATGGCCGTTGAAACTGGTATGATCAAATTGAACTGGAAAGTACATACTTGCAGATATAGAACTTCACAATGTGAATAACTGAAATAAACAAGGCATACTATATAGCAATTGAATCAGGACATATGCCCAGTACAAACAACCGAGCTAGGAAAAACAGATAAACAAGGCATATGCTCACTACAACAGGCTTGATAGCAACCAAAAATAGTCATTCGTACAGTATTGTTGAAATTGCATAGAACGTAGCCGGTGCTTAAACATGAAATTGTATAACTGAACATCACATGCGAAAGAACTGAAATAAACAGTGCACGTGGTAACTACACCAGGTTTAACAGCAACCATATATGGCTCTTGAAACAGGTATTGATGAAATTCAACTGCAAAGTCCATACATTTAGCATGAGTGAAGTAATTTAACATGAGATGGGTTTCCTCACCTGTCACGGATGGTCTCATTCCCATTAGAAGAGCGTGGATTATGGGTGTGCTCCCTGTTGTCACAGATGGGCTCCTTCCCCTTGGAAGAGCAGGGATGCAGGGTGCCCTCCCTGATGTCACGGATGGGCTCTTTCCCCTTGGAAGAGACGGATAGGGTGCCGTTGTCGGCGTCGGCGTCGTCGATGAGGTCTGACTTGGCAGCTAACAATGCCGAGCCACCGCCATAGAACGGGTCCTTCAGAAATGACAAAAGAGGCTCCATGGAAATGAAGGAAGGAAAATTCTTGAGAGCGAAGCAGAGTAGATCAGCGGCTGGGCCTTGCATGAGGTCGACGGGGGTTGAACCCGAGGGCTCGGGGTTGGGCCACTTAACCTATGACATAGCCCGCGACAAGGCGTCACTGTCGACGAGTTCGACGTTGTAGCCGGCTGCGTCGATATGCATCCATACGGGAACTGCTGTCTTACAGCCTCGTAGTCGTTAGATTTCCCGGCGGCCTTGGAGGCCACCTCGTCATCGTAGTCAGCTTCCCTGGCAGCCTCGGCGGCCACCTCGTCATCGTAGACAGGTTCCCCGGCGGCCTCGGTGGTCACCTCGTCATCGTAGTCAGCTTCCCCGGCGATCCCTGCGGGCACCTCGTCATCGTAGTTAGCTTCCCCGGCAGCCTCGGCAGCCACCTCGGCATCGTCCAGCGAAAAGGCCATGATATACCTCCTTTTGGCCATTCACTCCTCGATCTCCCCTGCAAGTGTGGCTGGGATTAGGTTGCGACGGTCTGCGGGATCAGTGTGGATCTGTGAGGAAGGGGGTGTTTAGCAGGCGCCATCTAAGAAATTCAGGGCGGCGAGGGTACGGAGATGGGTTCGTAACCTGGACGGGGAGAGCAGGAGAGGTTGACTGTGGAACGCGGGGCGGGATTTGGGGCGGCAGCAATGACGACAAGGTAGCTAGGGTTCGAGCGAGGGAGTTGTGTGGGGGTGGGGGTGCGAGGGGCCTAGGTGGTGTTTGAGGAAATGCCGCGGCTACTTTAAATTTTCTTGGAGGGAATGAAAAGCCGGGACAAACTGAAATTTTTATGAAGGGTTTGAAGTGGCGCCGGAGGAACAAACATCGCACACGGCCCGAACATAATACCTGTGTGCAATTCAAAGAGATAAACCTGCAGAACCATCAATTTTTAAATTGATCAAGGCGGGTAGCTATTTTTAAGATTTCTCTATGCGGGTTGGTGCATGGTGGTCCGTAGTTACGTGACAAACACGGGCCGGGCGTGGCACACAGTTAGCATGCGGGAACCGTGTCTACTGCGTACACAATCGCACACAGTTGTCTCCTTCGACTCGTCTGCTATTTAAGTTTCAAAAAAAGACTACCCTGCCATTTATATAACAACATTGGAAAATAAACATGATAAATCTATGGTCATAGCACAAACATACCTGCTTGTAGACCAAATGTATGTAAGGAAAGGTTGTTGTGGTGTTCAAATACGGAATGCACAACTTTCATGTGACACACAATGTCTTGCAGAGCACACGGTAATGTTGGCTTATGCCCCCCTCCCCTCCCCCCCACACCTTCGAGTCGGCGGGGGGATGGTAGCTACAGTATATATATGAACGTACGACCTTATACTACGACTGCAAATTCACCCAACCGTAACACAAAACCAATAGAAATCCATCATGATCACCCCTCCCCCGTGTTTTAGTTCTGAGGGTAGACTGTGCGGGCCCACTGATGGGCGCGTCTCCGAAACTTCACAAGATGGGTGAGACCGCAACCACATGTGTGTGGCTCAACTAATTAATTAAGGTGGTGTGATATTTCGTGCGTGCATAACTTTTTGATGTGGCTCAAAAGTCGAACGGTATGTAGTACATGACCTCATAAATAGGTTTCGTGTATACATACTATTGTGTTGCCCCTCCCCCGCCCCCACCCCGCCCCACGCACACACATGCTTCGAACAGATACCACGACCTATATATATGTATGCGCTCAAACTTCTGTCTCGTATCTCACCATGAACTATATCGTAACAAATAATGAGAAGACTATATCTACCTTGGTCAAATTAACCTGTAGTATATATATGGGCCGGTTTAAGTGATAGACCACACGGGTCCACAAATTTGGCATGTCGTCCATAACCACGCGAGGTAGTGTCTGTAGACAACACCAACGCACATGCATGGCCCCACGCACAAATGTATGAAAGCGTTGTCCGATGTTTTCAAATACCAAATGCACAACTTTCGCCGCCACATGTGTGTCTCCCGGACCAGAATGGCCCCGTACTGAGGTTAACGACCCATGCATATATAGCCCCACGCGCGCCCACAGTTCGAGCCGATAGGAGGGATACAATGTGTACGATGCGTTTGATTTTTTGTTAGAATTGAAATGTCGATGCATATATCAACTACGTATAATATATATAACACATATACCAACAAGAAGAATCCACTTTGATCAAATTAACATCTCTACAGCCGCCTGTCAAAGTGATGACCCACATGGACATGGTTGTGTCGGTGTGATGCCGATGACCACGTGAGAAAGTGTTTGACAAAAAAACGACCACTGCATGAGGCCCACACATATATGTATATATGTAATTAAGTGTTTGTTTAGTAGTACCCAATGGAACTTTAATGTCACTTGCCTTAGATACTGTAAGTCGACTTACAGAGAGGATCGATCACAACACATATAGGCCCTGTTTGGATCCATGGGTTAGAGTTAGTTTGAGATAGTTAGGGCTCAAATAGCCTTAAAGTATTCAAACATAAGGGTTAGATTGGAGCTAGTTGCATCTAACCCACCCAAAAAAACTATCCCACCCAAGAGGTGCTAATTGGAGCTAGTTCTCATGGGGCCCTCTCTATCCCACCAGCCAAGAGGTGCTAATTGGAGCTAGTTCTCGTGGGGCCCACTGAAAAATCACTTTTCTCTGTCCATCAAGTGCATCTATTGTCAATCTAACCCTGTCATCCAAACACCTCTTTGACTAGAGTTAGTTTAGGGTTAGTCATGAGCTAGAAACTAACTCCAACCTCTAGCTAAGTTAGAGTATCCAAACAGGGCCATAGTATATGTATGCCTCCCCACCCGGCCCAACTCCCCATTTTGAGATGGTGGTGGGATGGGTTCATGGGTATATTATATATGCATGGACTCAAAAAACATTTGTCTCGATGTCTGACCATGGCATATGGTAACACGCATACCGAAAAGGATCCACATTGGTCAAAACGATATATAATATAGGTGACCACACATGGGCCCCATAGATTGACGCGTCACCGATTACCATGTGAGGGAGCCACTTAGGACCACCATCAATTATATGTGACACAAGCATATGCATGGGTTTGTTTTTTGATGTCAAAATGACAACTGCACGACTTTGATCCAATGTGTGCTTCACAAATTGGAAAGTCCCCACGCTAAAGAAAATTGCGCGCAATATGTATGTCTCCTCCCACCCACCCCCCTGATGGTGTCCTGGACTAGGGGGTACTCACCACGTCATCTCCCGACCAGTGGGTCGGGCCGAGGACCCATAGGGCGATTCACTATTGGGCCACTTCGGGCAGCCCATGACATTTACGAGGAAGATTCCACAAGACTTAGCGCACAAGACAAGGACTCTTCTAAACCCTAGGCCTCTGGTGCATTATATAAACCAAGGCCAGGCTAGTCAATAGACGATCTCATATTCATTACAACAATCTCGTGATAGATACTTGTACTATGTACTATCCCCATATCAATAAAAATCAAAAGCAGGACGTAGGGTATTATCTCCTTGAGAGAGCCCGAACCTGGGTAAAATCCTGCGTCCGTGTTACCATCGCTCCAAGACGCCTAGCTTAGGACTCCTACTACGAGATATGCCGGATTGAGAACCGACATTGGTGCTTTCATTGAGAGCCTGCTGGGCAATCATCACGGTTCGATGGGTAAGTTCATCTGCATCAATTCCGAGCTCTCCGATCGGGATATAGTCAAATCACGACGGCAACGTTCATGAGGTGTTGTCCTTTCTGTTTAATTATTTAGCGTAGATCAATTTTTTTTGTTGGTCTCTTCTATCGTCGAGTGATGCTTTGTTCGCAGAACAGTTTATGTCTTGTTGAAGACAGATTCAAAGGAATTTTTATTAGAGTGCGGGCTGATGACGATCGGCCAGCAGAGGCTATCAAATTATCGGATTGCATGTAGATGCAGGTTTATTCCGGGCCACTGCCTCTTAACCGCGTGGGCCGACGTAAAACATCAGTTGAAGGAGCAGAGAGCCAGGATCCTCAGGCATGCCCCATCGGAGGTCATGTAGCTGTACAGGATATGGCAACAGCTTCGGGTCCCGAGCGACCAAGCCGAGGCAAGGACAGTCTTGCTGGGAGAGCAGGCACACAGGAAGCCTTTTTCTTACCTTTTTAATTTGATTTTTAAGTCTATTGCTGGCCGGCCATTACTTTTTATGCGTACACCATGCACTAGGTAATTAACACTAATTTGAAGTGTGGTTTTCGAGGTTTGATTGATTTAGGGCCAGATGCATGCCTCCTTGCCTGAGGCTATCAGCTATGCGGCATAAACATCGAGCGATCGACGTGACCCGAAGATCAATTTATGTCGCCACCGTCTTCTCGGCCGACCACCGATGATCTCTGTTGCATAAAGAGGCATCTAACCAAGCCAACATGCACACGAAAGTCAATTTTATTGGCCACGACAACTTCGTGTGAGATCAATGTGAAGGATCGGCAAAGAACAGTTTTGCTATTTCATATGCGCCCGAACAACTTTTTCTTGGATTTGGCTTTGTCTTTCTTTGATTTGGCCAGCTTCTCCCATTGCTACCAGGTGTTACCTCTCTAAATTCCTTTTAAATACATCTTTTTTTCTATTGAGAATTATTACTTCGGCCAGTATTGTATTATGTACATAGGTTAGGAAATTTGTGGCCACAATGATGTCAGCCCGCGAGATCGTGTTTTGTCACGCCGCCATGGTGCTGCATCAACGACGTTGTTCCGCGAATCCTGACACGCGCGTGTTGCCAAGCCGACCTCCGCACCTAGGCTATATACTTTTTCTAATTATTTACTTCACTTAAGTTAATTAAGTAGAGTATTTTTTTATTTATAAGTGTCTTTTGCTCGCACTATTCAATGTGTGCAGGTAATCGACTTAGACTGAGCCACGCCACCTTCTCGTTGAGGCGACGTCGTTGTCCCTTCTGTGTCGACCGAGTTGCATCGTCATCTCGGGGAGCCACCCTGCGATGGCATCGCCCTGTTGTCGTTTCTTCAAACCGATGTCCACATCGTCGACCCGTTTCTGACACGTCGGCTGATGTGGGGACTCCAGCGTCACCCTGTCGGCCTACTCCGTCACTTTGGCTGGACCGGGGGCTTTGCCTCGACACATCGATAGTGTTGTGCGGTCGCTTCATCAAGCCGAGCTCTTCGCTCGGCCACCTCGGGACCGGATTGGGGGCTGGGACCTCATCCCGCCGCAAGCTCAGACCGCGTCATCAACGCTGAACACATTAACCAGCTAAGTCGCTTTCATGCTCGGCTCTTTTAAACTTTTTCAATTTTTTTATTCCGGTTCAACCAAGCATTATGTTTGTTTTTAAACCAAAAAAGTTTTTTGTCAAAAACTTTGTTTGTTGCAAACACTGTTGGTTAAAAACATTGTTTGTTCAAAAAATAACCCTCTTTTCCCATGTTATTTTGGGTCTCTTAAATTTATATGAGCCATTTTATAACTAATGTGTTTTTTCTTGGTCGTTGCAAAGTCGTTTTCTACTACTCCTTTTTCCGACACTAGTGTGTGGTCAATAGCCGGATAGCATGGTTTCTTTCTAAAGTCGATCGAGTTTAGTTCGCTAAACAGGCCTCGGAGAAACACTTCGCCTTCGGGATATGGAGGTTGAAGCCAAAGGCTAACCCGCTTGAAGTCTGGAGATCGGATGTATCATGCTAAAGCACTACCGAAGCACATACTAATTTTAAGACCAATTTTTAGATTGGCACCAAGAAACTTGATTTAGTCCGGACGTAAAGTTTTTGCTAAAGTTTGTTGGTTTCCCGAGCTTATGAAACTTTTAACCTCTTGTATGTTTTTTTATAAGGAGGGACATCATCTTGACCGAGGTGGCCTACATAATAATTCGGCTCAGGAAATCTTCTCCGACCCACAGATCGGCATCTTCCCTGCCGACTTGCACTTCGGCACGGTTAGATACGGACTCTTGGAGAGTCCAACATATTATCAACATTTGTATTCAATATACAAGCGCTGCCTTCCGTAATCATTGTTATAAAGCCACAAATATGCATCAATTTGACTTAAGATTTTGGCCAAGCTGGGTCGCCTGGCTCCTGTGCTTACCCCCCATGTTCCCGATTTTTCGGCTAGGGGGTAAAGGGAGCACCTCTGTGATTGTTACTTCCGGGTCATCCGGGTTAGTACCTCAGACAGGGTGAAGCCGAAAGCTCGCCATCTTAAGAATATAATTGGTCGGCAACGACGGAAGTGAAAATTTCGGTTCATTAAAGACCACAGAGTTCGGGAACATTCCTCGAACTAAATCCTCAATATTTTTCTCCCACATTGATCGGAGTTGAGGTTTCACGATCATGGTCAACATGATATCCGGGGAAAAGGAACTTATAAATGAACTATTTTTCCCAAAAGATGTTTCTTACATAGTAATATAACATGTCTCTCTACGTACCTTTGTTTATAAAACCGTATGGCCGGATTGCCTTATTTGCCGTAAATCTTTGCCCTTATAAAGGCTTTATAAAGTAGGACAAACACTCCTCGGCTACTAGCCGAGGAGGTTGAAGCCGATGGTCGGTCAACAAAGTCTTCTACAATGCGGATCCGAGCATTAATGATGTAAAGTACTTGGATACATAGAATCATTACACATAAATTATGTCAAACGTAACAAAGTTTGTGTTAAACAAATATCGATCCTTAATTCGACCATCAGTGCCCAAATTAAAGCTCGGGGGCTACTGCATTGACAATTCAATGCAGAAAATTTAAGTGCAAAATAGTTTCCGACGAGATTACGATCCTCGGGTTGGTCTGCCGCACCCAACCCAAGTCTCGGAGGCTACTACACAACGCATTTTAATTCCTAAAGTATGCTGCCAAGCAAGGAATTGATCCTCAGGCCGATTTCCCGAATCGACCTAAGTCTCAGGGGCTACTGGGATTAGTGGTTTTATTTTATCCTTGAGGTGCATCCCGGATTTTAGACCGACACGCACCTTGAGGGCTACTGGTTATATATCTCGGCAGAGAATAAATTGCACCACTCGAAAATATCCACAAAAAATCAGCCCACGGTCGGGGTGGTGCACCACCTCAGAAGCAGTTCAGCATAAAGCTCGGGCGCAAGTGGCTGGCTCCATAGAGGGCATTTCCGGCATTAAGCTCACTGAATTCCTTCAATTTTTTAAAGACCGAGGTAATTTATGACACTTCGGACGCCCGATCATCATTGGAGCTCGGCTGCAAAAGATACCTCGGAAGCAGTCCAACATAAAGCTCAAGGTCGAAAACACCTCGGATGTAGTCCGACGTTGGAGCTCGGACGCAGTCCGACGTTAGAGCTCGGATGCAGTCTGGCGTTGGAGCTCGTATGCGAGAGGAGACCGCCACACGGGAAACACTTCAAACCCGAGTTGTGGCGTAAAAATAATGAGGCATTAATAAAGGCCAATAACTTAAAGGAGCTCCTCGGATGCCCGACGTGTGAACTCTTTGGATACACCTCGAGGATCCTCAAGATCGAAGATGGGAAGATTTGTTGAACCAGTTTTCAAGACCGACGACTGAAGACGAAGAACAGTTAAAGAACCGAGGAGCGTCCCAACTTGAAGACCGATTCAGGGGGCTACTGATGGTGTCCTGGACTAGGGGGTACTCACCACGTCGTCTCCCGACCAGTGGGTCAGGCCGAGGACCCCCAGGGCGATTCACTATTGGGCCACTTCGGGCAGCCCATGACATTTACGAGGAAGATTCTACAAGACTTGGCGCATAAGACAAGGACTCTTCTAAACCCTAGGCCTCTGGTGCATTATATAAACCGAGGCCAGGCTAGTCAATAGACGATCTCATATTCATTACAACAATCTCGTGGTAGATACCTGTACTATGTACTATCCCCATATCAATACAATCAAAAGCAGGACGTAGGGTATTATCTCCTTGAGAGAGCCCGAACCTGGGTAAAATCATGTGTCCGTGTTACCGTCGCTCCAAGACGCCTAGCTTAGGACCCCTACTACGAGATATTCCGGATTGAGAACCGACATCCTCAACTTTTAGCGTAGGAGGTAGTCATGAGTACGTCACGTCAATCTTTGGTGTGGAATCTCACCACGATCTACTGATACGTCTCCGTCGTATCTACTTTTCCTCACACTTTTGCTCTTGCTTTGGACTCTAATTTGCATGAAACTAACCCGGACTGACGCCGTTTTCAGCAGAATTACCATGGTGTTGTTTTTGTGCAGAAATAAAAGTTCTCGGAACTGGACGAAACTTTTTGGAGATTTATTTTACAATAAATAAAAATTACTGGAGCCAAGAATCACCGGAGAGGGTGCCCTGGTTGGGCACGATACACCAGGGCGTGCCACCCCCTCCAGGCGCGCCCTGGTGGGTTGTGCCCACCTTGGGGCCCCACTGACCCTAATTCCAGCTCTATAAAATCCTATTTCCGGAGAAAAAAATCAGAGAGAAAGTTTCATCGCGTTTTACGATATGGAGCCGCCGTCACCTCCTGTTCTTCATCGGGAGGCTAGGTCTGGAGCCCGTTTGGGGCTCCAGAGAGGGGAATCTTCGGTCTTCGTTATCATCAACCCTTCTCCATCGCCAATTCCATGATGCTCCCCACCGGGAGTGAGTAATTCCTTCATAGGCTTGCTAGTCGGTGAGGAGTTGGATGAGATTCATCATGTAATCAAGTTAGTTTTGTTAGGGCTTGATCCCTAGTATCCACTATGTTGTGAGATTGATGTTGCTATGACTTTGCCGTGCTTAATGCTTGTCACTAGGGCCCGAGTGCCATGATTTCATATCTGAACCGTTTATGTTATCACCATTATATCTATGTTCTTGATCCGATCTTGCTAGTCATATGCACCTGCTATGTGTTATGATCCGTAAACCCCGGAGTGACAATAGTCGGGATACTTTCCGGTGATGACCGTAGTTTGAGGAGTTCATGTATTCACTATGTGTTAATGCTTTGTTCTGGTTCTCTATTAAAAGGAGGACTTAATATCCCTTAGTGTCCTTATGGACCCCGCTGCCACGGGAGGGTAGGACAAAAGATGTCATGCACGTTCTTTTCCATAAGCACGTATGACTATTTACGGAATAATGCCTACATTACATTTATGAACTGGAGCTAGTTCTGTGTCGCCCTAGGTTATGACTGTTACATGATGAATATTATCCAACGAGTTCACCGATCCAGTGCCTACGAGTTTTCCACATATTATTCTTGCTAAGTTACTATTGCTACTGCTACTATACACTTGCTACAAAACTACTGCTATCACTGCTACCGTTACTGTTACTGCTACTACTGCTATCAAAACTATCATACTACTGTGCTACTGATCACTCTGCTGCAGATATTTAATCTCCAGGTGTGGTTGAATTGAAAACTCAACTGCTAATACTCTCAAATATTCTTTGGCTCCCCTTGTGTCGAATCTATAAATTTGGGTTGAATACTCTACCCTCGAAAACTGTTGCGATCCCCTATACTTGTGGGTTATCAAGACCTTTTTCTGGCGCCGTTGCCGGGGAGCATAGCTATATTTGTTGAGTCACTTGGGATTTACATCAATTGATCACTATGAAGAATCTGAAGGATCCAAAAACCAAGATTTTCCCTCTAAGACGAGGGGAGGTAAGGAATTGCCATCTAGCTCTGCACTTGATTGACCCTCGGTTATGAGTAAGCTTGCAACACCACCACATGCTATTAATCTTGATATGTTGCAAGTTATTGATGATGCTACTTCTAATATGAATGATGCTTATGATGATGCTAGTACCATGCTTGATGATAATGTGCCACTAGGTGAATTTCTTGATGAACAAATTGCTAGAGCTAAAGAGAATGAAATTATTGAAACCGATGAAGCCTTTGAAACTGAGAATTATGAAACACCTATTAGACCTAGCTCTCCTAGATTTGAGATGCCTAAGATACCTGAAGGTTATGTTTTGGATGGAGAGATAGCTAGAGAAATCCTTTCTTGTAAGGATAGAGATGATCTTAAGAAATTACTACGCAAGTATAAGGAAAAGACTTTGAATGATAGAATGAAATGTGATCCTATGTTTGCTACTTCACCTATCTTTGTTACCGATAAGGATTATGAATTCTCTGTCGACCCAGAGTTAATTACTTTGGTTGAATCTGATCCTTTCCATGGCTATGAAACTAAAACTGTAGCGACACATCTTACTAAGCTGAATGATATAGCTACCCTCTTTGCTCATGATGAGAAGATTCGCTACTACTATATCCTCAAATTATTTCCGTTCTCATTAAAGGGTGATGCTAAGATATGGTACAATACTCTTGCTCCTAGTTGTGTGCGTAGTCCCCAGGATATGATTTACTACTTCTCTGAAAAATATTCTCCTGCTCATAAGAAACAAGTTGCCTTACAGGAAATATTTACCTTTGTGCAAATTGAAGAAGAGAGTCTCCCACAAGCTTGGGGGAGGCTTCTCCAATTGCTTAATGCTTTGCCTGATCACCTGATGACCCACAAGTATAGGGGATCAATTGTAGTCCTTTCGATAAGTATGAGTGTCGAACCCACGAGGAGCAGAAGGAAATGACAAGCGGTTTTCAGCAAGGTAATTTCTGCAAGAACTGAAATTGTAGGTAACAGATAGTTTGATAGCAAGATAATTGGTAACGAGCAAGTAATGGTAACGGTAAATAAAGTGCAGCAAGGTAGCCCAATCCTTTTGTGGCAAAGGACAGGCTAGAACAGTCTCTAGTAATAGGCAAAGTGTTCTTGAGGGTACACGGGAATTTTATCTAGTCACTTTTATCATGTTGGTTTGATTTGTGTTCGCTACTTTGATAATTTGATATGGGGGTGCACCGGTGCTTGGGTGCTATTCTTACTTGAACAACCTCCCACTTATGATTAACCCCCTCGCAAGCATCCACAACTACGAGAAAAGTATTAAGATAAAATCTAACCATAGCATTAAACGTTTGGATCCAAATCAGCCCCTTACGAAGTAGCACATAAACTAGGATTTAAGCTTCTGTCGCTCTAGAAACCCATCATCTAATAACTACTCCACAATGCATTCCCTTAGGCCCAAGGATGGTGAAGTGTCATGTAGTCGACGTTCACATGACACCACTAAGGGAATCACAACATACATATCATCAAAATATCGAACACATATCAAGTTCACATGATTACTTGCAACATGACTTCTCCCGTGACCTCAAGAACAAAGGTAACTACTCACTCATGCTCAAGATCAGAGGGGTATTGAATAGCATAATGGATCTGAACATAAAATCTTCCACCAAATAAACCATATAGTAATCAATTACAAGATGTAATCAACACTACTAGTCACCCACAGGTACCAATCTGAGGTTCCGGTACAAAGATTGAACACAAGAGATGAACTAGGGTTTGAGAGGAGATGGTGCTGTTGAAGATGTTGATGAAGATTGGCCTCCCAAATTTGAGAGGGGTGTTGGTGATGACGATGGCTTCGATTTCCCCCTCTGGGAGGGAAGTTCCCCCGGCGGAATCGCTCCGCCGGAGGGCAAAAGTGCTCCTACCCAAGTTCCGCCTCAAGACGGTGGCGTTCCATCCCGAAAGTCCTCTCCTTATTTTTTCTAGGTCAAAATACCTTATATACCAGAAGATGGGCACCGGAGATGGGCCGAGGAGGGCACAACCCACCAGGGCGCGTCTGGTGGGCCTGGCGCGCCCTGGTGTCTTGTGCCCACCAGGGTGGCCCCCTCCGGTAGTTATTTGCTCCAGTATTTTTAATATAATCCAAAAATATTCTCCGTAAAGTTTCAGCTTGTTTGGAGATGTGCAGAATAGGTATCTCTGATGTGCTTTTTCAGGTCCAGAATTCCAGCTGCCGGTATTCTCCCTCTTTGTGTAAACCTTGCATATTCTGAGAGAAAAGGCATTAGAATCACCCCCTAAAGCATTATTATTTAACAAAACATTATAAATAATAGTATGAAATCATGATGCAAAATGGACGTATCAACTCCCCCAAGCTTAGACCTCGCTTGTCCTCAAGCGAAAGTCGATATTGAAAAGCATGTCCACATGGTTTGAGAGAGAGGTGTCGATAAAAACAAAATACGGACATAGTAGCATCATGCTTATTATCATAACAACAATAAACTCTATCATAAAACTTATTCATATACTTTCATCATATATCTTCTCATGAACAAGTAACAATTCATCACAACAAAGAAGTATAAAGCATAAACCTTATTGAAAACCAACAAACTATGTTCTCAGTCAACTTTGCAACTACAATTCATCATATTTTCAGGAAGGGTCTCGTGTCGGAGCCTTTTGGCAAGTTCACATACTCAACCACCATTTAGTCTTCTATGATTGCTAACACTCACAACATACCCATGAGCAAAAAGTTTCAACCGGACACATAGAAAGATAGGGGCTTATAGTTTCGTCTCCCAACGTACTCACCTCAAGGGTGATGTCAACAATAATAACTCATGCTCACTCACATCCAACCGGATATATGTGCCTAGATCTTTCCTCACCACATGATGCTTGCAAAAGAAAAAGGAATAGGGAAGAATACTTTGACTCTTGCATAAAAGTAAATACATAAAAGTAAAGGATAGGCCCTTCGCAGAGGGAAGCAGAGGTTGTCATGTGCTTTTTGGTTTGTATGCCAAATCCCTTAATGTAAAAGAACGTCACGCTATATTCCCCCTATGATAGCAACCTTTATTATGCAGTCCGTCGCTTTTATTACTTTGCCATCATAAGTTCGTATAGCACTCAATTTTCTCTTACACTAATTGATCAAAACACATTTAGAAGCAATTTTTATTGCCTTATTGCACCGATGACAACTTACTTGAAGGATCTTACTCGATCCGTAGGTGGGTATGGTGGACTCTCAAAGCTTGAATTTGGGTTTTGGGTTTTTGGATGCACAAGTAGTATCTCTACTTAGTGCGGAGTTTTTTGGCTAGCAAGGATATTGAGCAAGCACCACATGTTGAAGGATCTATGACAATATAACTTCTATGTGGATATGAACAAACATAAATCATTACATTGTCTTCCTTGTCCAACGTCAACAATTTTGGCATATAATATTTAATGGGGGCTCACAATCATAAAAGATGTCCAAGATAGTGTATTTGCATGTGAATCTTCTCTTCCCTTATTAATTCTTTCATGAATTGCATCATTGACCAATGCTATGTTTGTCAATCTCCAATAAATTTTACCACTTATACTTTTCCTTATGCGATGTCATTACTTACCATAAGATTAGCATATGATTCTTTTCATTTATTTCTCTTTCCTTTTATTTTGATTGCAACAAGAAAGTAGAGAAGCAAAAGCTCAAACCAAACTTTATTATATAACTCTCACTCGATTACATAGATAGATAGACCAAGAAACTAACACATGAAAATAGATCACACTAAACTTTTATTCAACTAAATCAAAAGGAAACTAATGATCAAACTGAAATAGGTAAAGGCGAATAAAAGTGATGGTGATATGATACCGAGGCACCTCCCCCAAGCTTGGCTCAAGCCAAGGGGAGTGCCCATACCCGTGTGTTCAAGTCTCCTTAGGTGGTGGTGATGATGAAGGTGGTGGTGATGATGTGGTAGGCTTGTCCTCCAGCTTCCAGGGAAAGGGCTCACCATCAAAAGTTGACGCAAGAGTCCCTTGAGTCATGCAACTGGCAGCTAAACTCATACCTTTAAATCTTGCTTCATATTCAAAAACTTGGTTTTGAAGATCATAAATTTGACTTTGCAGAAAATTGATTTGCTTGTTGAGGGTGGAGATGGTGTCCTTCGCAGACCGGCCATCCACCATCTGATCACAGGTGAATTCCGTGATCATAGAGTGGTTGGCACTAAGTCCACGCTCCACCATCCTTTGGCACTTGAAGATGTCTTGTTCCACTGCCTCGAGCCTAGCTTCCACGCTTCCGGTCCTCTTGGGTCCCTAAACATTGCGGATGTGGAGCACCCCCTCACGCATCTCAATGGCTTGAGGGTGCCTCATCACCTCCGGCAAGTACGGGTTGATGACCTTCTCGAAGAACTTGTCCTTGGAGGAGCTTGGTGGAGCCATGGAGATCTAGATCTGATGAGAAAACAACACGAAACAAGAACAGAGGATTTTTCTGCGATGCGGTGGTCAAAACAGTCGGGGGTATATATAGAGAATTTTTATTCTTGGGAAGCAAGCATATGGAAGGAAAACGGAGTCGGGAAGGTGTCCGAGGCGGGCACAACCCACCAGGGTGCGCCTGGCAGGGCTGGCGCGCCTGGCAGGGCTGGCGCGCCCTGGTGTATCGTGCTCACCTCGGTTGCCTTCCGGTTTATTTCTTATTTTCCTAATTTTTCTAATAATCCAAAACTGACAGAAAATATTTTGCGGATTTTTCGGAGTCCGTTTACTTACCGTATCACGTACCTCCTATTTTCAGAATTCTGAAGTGTTCCGGAAGGTTTCTTTTATGTGTTCCTCCGGTGTCATGGTTTGGATAACATTGCTTTCAACATTAATAGGCATACCTGAGATATAATGTTTAATTCTTTGTCCATTGACCACCTTCGGGTTAGTACCTTCGGCATTATTAATCTTGATAGCTCCAGAACGATAAACCTCTTCGATAATATATGGTCCTTCCCATTTGGAGAGAAGCTTACCTGCAAAAAATCTTAAATGAGAGTTGAACAAAAGAACATAGTCTCCTATTTTGAATTCACGCTTTTGGATTCTTTTGTCATGCCATCTTTTTACTTTTTCTTTGAATAGTTTGGCATTTTCAGAGGCTTGGGTTCTCCATTCATCTAGTGAGCTAATATCAAATAGCCTCTTCTCACCGGCAAGTTTGAAATCATAGTTGAGTTCTTTAATGGCCCAAAATGCTTTATGTTCTAAATCTAGAGGCAAATGACAAGCTTTTCCATATACCATTTTGTAAGGAGACATACCCATAGGATTTTTATAAGCTGTTCTGTAGGCCCAAAGTGCATCATCTAGTTTCTTAGACCAATTCTTTCGAGACCTATTGACAGTTTTTTTATATTAATTTTATTTCTCTATTGCTAAGTTCAACTTGACCACTAGTTTGAGGATGATAAGGTGATGCAATTCTATGGTTAACATCATATTTAGCAAGCATCTTACGGAAAGCACCATGAATAAAGTGTGAACCACCATCAGTCATTAAATATCTAGGGACTACAAACCTCGGGAAGATAACTTATTTAAACATTTTAATGGAGGTGTTGTGATCAGCACTACTAGTTGGAATAGCTTCTACCCACTTAGTGACATAATCAATAGCAACCAAAATATGCGTGTACCCGTTAGAGGAAGGAAAAGGTCCCATATAATCAAAACCCCAAACATCAAATGGTTCAACAACAAGTGAATAATTCATAGGCATTTCCTGACGCTTACCGATATTACCAATTCTTTGACATTCATCACAAGACAAGACAAACTTACGGGCATCCTTGAAGAGAGTAGGCCAATAAAAATCAGATTGCAATACCTTGTGAGCAATTCTATCTCCCGCATGATGTCCTCCATAAGCTTCGGAATGATATTTCCGTAGGATTTGTTCCTGTTCATGCTCATGTACACAACGTCTAATAATACCATCTACCCCTTCTTTATAAATATGTGGGTCATCCCAAAAGTAATGTCTTAAATCATAGAAGAATTTTTTTCTTTTGTTGGTATGTGAAGCTAGGTGGTATATATTTAGCGACAATGTAATTAGCATAATCGGCATACCAAGGAGTGTTTTGAGAAACATTTATTGCAGCTAACTGTTCATTAGGAAAGCTATCATCAATAGGTAGTGGGTCATCAAGAATATTTTCTAACCTAGACAAGTTATCAGCTACGGGGTTCTCAGCTCCCTTCCTATCAACGATATGTAAGTCAAATTCTTGAAGCATGAGAACCCACCTAATGAGTCTAGGTTTAGCATCTTTCTTTTCCATAAGATATTTTATAGCTACATGATCGGTGTGAAAAATGGCTATGGAATCAACAATATAGGATCTAAATTTATCACAAGCAAACACAACTGCTAAAAACTCTTTTTCAGTAGTAGCATAGTTTCGTTGGGCACTGTCTAGAGTTTTGCTAGCATAATGGATAACGTTCAACTTCTTATCAACTCGTTGTCCTAGAACAGCGCCGACAACATAATCACTAGCGTCACACATAATTTCAAAAGGCAAGTTCCAATCAGGTGGTTGAACGATAGGTGCAGAGGTTAAGGCTTCAAAGGCTTCTACACGATCATCATAAAAAACAAAAGGGATATCCTTTTGCAAAAGATTAGTAAGAGGCCTAGAAATTTTAGAGAAGTCTTTAATGAACCTCGTATAGAAACCAGCATGACCAAGGAAACTTCGAATACCTTTAATATCTTTAGGACATGGCATTTTCTCAATTGCATCAACTTTATCTTTGTCCACCTCAATACCTCGTTCAGATATTTTATGCCCCAAGACAATACCTTCATTAACCATAAAATGGCACTTCTCCCAATTCAAGACAAGATTAGTTTGTTCACATCTCTGCAAAATCGATCAAGGTTGCTTAAGCAATCATCAAAAGAAGTCCCGTAAACGGAAAAATCATCCATGAAAACCTCCATAATCTTTTCACAAATATCAGAGAATATAGAAATCATACATCTTTGAAAGGTAGCAGGTGCAGTGCATAAACCAAAAGGCATACATCTATAAGCATAGGTTCCAAAAGGACAAGTAAAGGTGGTTTTCTGTTGATCAGATTGTGATACAGGTATTTGAGAGAAACCAGAATATCCGTCCAGAAAACAAAAGTGTGTGTGCTTAGATAATCTTTCTAACATCTGATCAATAAAAGCCAAAGGGTAATGATCTTTTCTAGTAGCTTTATTTAATTTTCTAAAATCAATTACCATTCTATAGCCAGTAACAATTCTTTGTGGAATGAGTTCATTCTTATCATTAGGAACAACGGTAATACCTCCTTTCTTAGGGACACAATGAACGGGGCTTACCCATATACTATCAGCTATGGGATAGATTATACCTGCTTCCAAAAGCTTTAATATTTCAGTTCTTACCACTTCTTTCATCTTAGGATTCAATTGTCGTTGGTGATCAACAATGGGTTTAGCATCAGGTTCCATATTAATCTTGTGCTGACATAGAGTGGGACTAATGCCCTTAAGATCATCAAGAGTATATCCAATAGCAGCCCGGTGCTTCTTCAGAATTTTTAATAATCTTTCTTCTTCATGTTCTGAAAGGTTAGCACTAATAATAACAAGATATATCTTTTTCTCATCAAGATAAGCATACTTCAAAGTATCACGCAATTGCTTTAATTCAAACACAGGATCACCTTTAGGTGGAGGAGGACCTCCAAGAGTTTCAATAGGCAAATTGTGTTTCAGGAGAGGTTGTTGTTCAAAGAAAATTTTATCTATTTCATTTCTGTCACGCAAGTGCATATCATTTTCATGGTCAAGCAAATATTGTTCTAGTGAATCGGTAGGAGGTACGGCAATAGAAGCAAGACCAATTATTTCATCCTTACTAGATAGTCCTCTATCACGAGGTTGTCTACTAAACTTGGAAAAATTAAACTCATGAGACATATCACCAAAAATGACACTGATAGTTTGTTTTTCACAATCTATCTTAGCATTGACGGTGTTCAAGAAAGGTCTACCAAAGATAATGGGACAAAAGTCATCTTGTGGGGAACCAAGAACTAGAAAATCAGTAGGGTATTTTACTTTCCCACACAAGACTTCAACATCTCTAACAATCCCAAGTGGCGTGATGGTGTCTCTATTAGCAAGTTTAATAGTAACATCAATATCTTCTATTTCGGCAGGTGCTATTTCATTCATAATTTCTTGGTATAAGGTAAAAGGAATATCACTCACACTAGCACCCAAATCACATAAACCATGATAGCAATGATCCCCTATTTTGACTGAGACAACAGGGATCCCACTACGGGTCTATGTTTATCTTTTTCATCAGGTTTGGCAATTCTAGCGGCTTCATCACAGAAGTAGATAACATGCCCAACAATATTTTCTACCAAGAGATCTTTAACCATATCAACACTAGGTTCTACTTTAATTTTCTTAGGGGGCTTAGGTGCTCTAATATTACTCCTGCGAACCACAGTTGATACCATAGCATGTTCCTTTATCCTAATAGGGAAAGGTGGTTTTTCAATATAAGCGGTAGGCACAACTGGATCAGCATTGTAAACGATGGTTTCATCTTTAGCTGTGACCGGTTCTTTAATTTCTTCTTTAATAGGGGGATGATATTTAAACCATTTCTCTTTAGGGAGATCAACATGAGTAGCAAATGATTCACAGAAAGAGGCTACTATCTCAGATTCAAGTCCATATTTAGTGCTAAACTTGTGAAAAGCATCGGTATTCACAAAAGATTTAACACAATCAAACTTAAGCTTTATACCTGACCCATTACCTTCATCGAGTTCCCAATCTTCAGAGTTGCATTTAATTCTTTCTAAGAGATCCCACTTGAATTCAATAGTTTTCTTCATAAAAGAACCAGTACAAGAAGTATTGAGCATGGATTGATCATTATGAGAAAGCCGAGCATAAAAAATCTGAATAATAACTTCTCTCGGGATATCATGATTGGGGCATAAATATAACATTGACTTAAGCCTCCCCCAAGCTAGAGCGATGCTTTCTCCTTCAGGAGGCCAAAAATTATATATATAATTCCGATCACGATGAACTAGATTCATGGGATAAAACTTTTGATGGAATTCCAATTGCAATCGATTCCAGTTCCATGATCCAAGATCATCACATAGCCTATACCATGTCAATGCTTTTCCCTTCAAAGATAAAGGGAAAACCTTCTTCTTAGCTTCATCTCCGGGTAGACCTGCAAACTTAAATAATCCACAAATTTCGTTCACATATAATAGGTGCATATCAGGGTGCTCAGTTCCATCTCCTGCATAAGGTTTAGCAAGCAGTTGTTCTACCATACCCGAAGGAATTTCATAACCAATATTTTTAGTAGGTGCAGTAGGTTGAGGGGCAACAAATTGTGGTTCCGGTTGAGGTGAAGATACCCCGAACAAACCCCTCAAAGGATTGATTTCCATAGTAGCAAGTAACAATAAATTTCAGCATGTAGTATAAATTTTTCCTTACCGATTTCCACTTACCAAGAGCGCTTCACTCCCCGGCAACGGCGCTAGAAAAGAGTCTTGATGACCCACAAGTATAGGAGATCAATCGTAGTCCTTTTGATAAGTAAGAGTGTCGAACCCAACGAGGAGCAGAAGGAAATGACAAGCGGTTTTCAGCACGGTAATTTCTGCAAGCACTGAAATTGTAGGTAACAGATAGTTTGATAGCAAGATAATTGGTAACAAGCAAGTAACGGTAACGGTAAATAAAGTGCAGCAAGGTAGCCCAATCCTTTTGTGGCAAAGGACAGGCCAGAACAGTCTCTAGTAATAGGCAAAGTGTTCTTGAGGGTACACGGGAATTTCATCTAGTAACTTTTATCATGTTGGTTTGATTTGTGTTCGCTACTTTGATAATTTGATATGTGGGTGCATCGGTGCTTGGGTGTTGTTCTTACTTGAACAACCTCCCACTTATGATTAACCCCCTCGCAAGCATCCGCAACTACGAGAAAAGTATTAAGATAGAATCTAACCATAGCATTAAACGTTTGGATCCAAATCAGCCCCTTACGAAGTAGCGCATAAACTAGGGTTTAAGCTTCTTTCACTCTGGCAACCCATCATCTAATAACTACTCCACAATGCATTCCCTTAGGCCCAAGGATGGTGAAGTTTCATGTAGTCGATGTTCACATGACACCACTAAGGGAATCACAACATACATATCATCAAAATATCGAACACATATCAAGTTCACATGATTACTTGCAACATGACTTCTCCCGTGACCTCAAGAACAAAGGTAACTACTCACAAATAATATTCATGCTCAAGATCAGAGGGGTATTGAATAGCATAATGGATCTAAGCATATAATCTTCCACCAAATAAACCATATAGTAATCAACTACAAGATGTAATCAACACTACTAGTCACCCACAGGTACCAATCTAAGGTTCCGGTACAAAGATTGAACATAAGAGATGAACTAGGGTTTGAGAGGAGATGGTGCTATTGAAGATGTTGATGAAGATTGGCCTCCCAAATATGAGAGGGGTGTTGGTGATGAAGATGGCTTCGATTTCCCCCTCCGGGAGGGAAGTTCCCCCGGCGGAATCGCTCCGCCGGAGGGCAAAAGTGCTCCTGCCCAAGTTCTGCCTCGAGACGGCGACGTTCCATCCCTAAAGTCCTCTCCTTATTTTTTCTAGGTCAAAAGACCTTATATACCAGAACATGGGCACCGGAGGTGGGCCGAGGAGGGCACAACCCACCAGGGCACGCCTAGGGGGGCTTGCGCGCCCTGGTGTCTTGTGCCCACCAGGGCGGCCCCCCTCCGGTAGTTATTTGCTCTAGTATTTTTAATATAATCCCAAAATATTATCCGTAAAGTTTCAGCTTGTTTGGAGATGTGCAGAATAGGTATCTCTGATGTGCTTTTTCAGGTCCAGAATTCCAGTTGCCGGTATTCTCCCTCTTTGTGTAAACCTTGCATATTATGAGAGAAAAGGCATTAGAATCACTCCCTAAAGCATTATTATTTAACAAAACATTATAAATAACAGTAGGAAATCATGATGCAAAATGGACGTATCATCACCCTCTTAAGAAAAATGAAATACTTGATATCTTCTATAATGGACTAACTGATGCTTCTAGGGACTTCCTAGATAGTTGTGCTGGTTGTGTTTTCAGGGAATGAACTGTTGAACAAGCTGAGGAACTATTGAAGAATTATGATGATTGGACTATCCCTGAACCTCCACTTAAACTCACTCCAAAGAAGAGGGGTATCTTATTTCTCACTCCTGAAGATATGCAGGAGGCAAAGAAATGTATGAAGGAAAAAGGTATTAAAGCCGAGGATGTTAAGAATTTACCACCTATTGAAGAAATACATGGCCTTGACGCACCACCACCTCCATAGGTGGTAGAGGTAAATTATTTATTAAAGTTTGATGAGAGTGATATCCCTTACAATAAACATCCTAGTCAATGCTTATATGAGTTTGATAACTACATATTGAAACAAGATCACTTCAATGCAAATGTTCTGAAACAATTGAAATATAATTCTGATAGGATTGCTCGCTTGAGTGACTTGTTATTTATAATCAGTAATGATGTTAGAGGTGTAGGAAAACATGCCTCTATGGTTCAAACCCAGTTAGAACAAGTTTCTAAATCTCAAAAGGAATTGCTTGATGAAATGAATAATAATATGAATGATTTTGCTGCTAGAGTAGTTACTAGAGGAGGTAGAATGACCCAAGAACCTCTTTATCATGAAGGTCATCCTAAAAGAATTGAACAAGACTCTCAGAGAATTAATACTGATGCACCTAGTCCCTCTAAAAAGAAAAAGAAAAAGAAAAATGATAGGACTTTGCATACCTCTAGTGAACCTGAGATACAAAAACCTCCTGATAATAATGATGTCTCTATTTCTGATGCTGAAACACAATCTGGTAATGAACATTCACCTAGTGATAATAAAAATGATAATGATGATGTTCATGAAGATACTCAACCGAACAATGATAAAGAACCAGATAATGATGTTGAAATAGAGCCTGCTGTCGATCTTGATAACCCACAACCTAAAAATAAACGATATGATAAAAGAGACTTTGTGGCTAGAAAACATGGTAAAGAAAGAGAGCCATGGGTTCAGAAACCCATGCCTTTTCCACCTAAACCATCTAAGAAAAAGGATGATGAAGAATTTGAACGCTTTGCTGAAATGATTAGGCCAGTCTTTTTGCGTACCCGCTTAACTGATATCTTAAAGACATCATCACTAATAAAAGAAAGATACCTGAAGCTGAAATCTCCACCATGCTTGCTAATTATTCTTTTAAGGATGGAGTACCTAAAAAACTTGGAGATCCGGGAATACCAACTATACCTTGCTCCATTAAAAGAAATTATGTCAAAACTGCCTTGTGTGATTTGGGAGCTGGTGTTAGTGTTATGCCTTTCTCCTTATATAAAAGACTTGATTTGAATAAACTCACACCTACTGAAATATCATTGCAAATGGCTGACAAATCTACTGCCATACCTATCGGTATTTGTGAGGATGTGCCCGTTGTTGTTGCAAATGTTACTATCTTAACGGACTTTGTTATTCTTGAGATGCCCGAGGACGACAACATGTCGATTATCCTTGGTAGACCCTTTTTGAATATTGCAGGGGCTGTTATTGATTGCAATAAAGGTAAAGTCACTTTTCATATCAATGGTAATGAGCATACGGTGCACTTTCCGAAGAAACAATTCCAAGTGAATGGTATAGATGTTATTGAAGAATCTCCGACACTCACTATTGGAAGTTTTCAATTACCTCTACCTACTGCCAAAAATAAATATGACATACTTATTGTTGGGGATATGCATATCCCCATTGAGGTAACCTAGTGTTTTACGAAAGTTCTTCGGTTTCATGCTAATCGGAAGTGGTTGTTAATAAGACTTGATCAACCTTATTAATGGATCATTTTTGAGAGGTATGAAGTTGATGAATCTAGTAGGCACAACCTTCTGCTCCCACCTTTTGTTTCTATTTTTCTTAGTCAAATAAAATAAAATGCCATGTCTATCCCGTTTTCTGTTTTCTCCGTGCAATAAAAAATGACCCAAAAATAAAAGTTCTCAGGATGTCCTGAAAATTTGATACGATTTTTTTCTGAATATTTCTGAAGTTCTGGTGCAAATAACATCAGAGGGGGGGTGCACCTGGTGTCTACAAGACACCAGGGCACGCCAGCAACCCCAGGCGCGCCCTGGTGGGTTGTGGCCCCCACGTGGGACCCATCACTTATCCCTTTAGCCCATGTCATCTCCTACCTCCAGAAAAATCACCATAGCTCTCACTCCCGTGTTCTTGCTCACAAACCCGCGAATTTCGATCTCTTTGCTCGAAGCTCCATTTCCGAAACTGTTTTGGGGGATTGCTACTTGGTATGTGACTCCTCCATTGCTCCAATTAGTTTTTATTTAGTAGGTTATTTTCAGAATAATTAGCTACTCTTGGTGCTGTTGTAGATGAGCTTGCATGTTGAATTCTTAGAGTTCTAAGTAGTTTGAATGCATGATATGGCCTCTATGCATCCTTAGGAGTAGTTGCTATCAATCTTACGAAGTTTTGTTGACAAAAATTTTGTAGACTAGTTTTTTTCAGAAATTTATTTATAGGAATAAGATGGATTTCTTTAGGAAGTTTTCCTCCAAGAAGAATGCTAAAGGATTTATTGGCGAATCATTGGATAATGACCTCCACACTCCGAGAACGGCGGAGGTGCGGCCGTGCGAATGGTCGCATAATGCCTTTATGGAGGAGGTCGGTTTCTATCAAGAGTTTGCCCAATTCGTTGCAAATGTTGGGCTGACCGATTTCCTCACAGCTAAGTGTGACCAACACCACATCCTTACAAATTCCTTTGTGCAAAGTTTTCATTTTCTGAGTAGGAATAATCCTCCTAAGGTGCAATTTAAGTTATATGCTGAAACTCACAAGATACCGCTCATTGACTTTTGTGACTGAAAGTGCTAGTTATCGACTAGAGGGGGGGTGAATAGGCGATTTTTATAAAAGTCTTCGAAACAGGGAATGTATTCGAATAGAGCGGAAACATAAACAGGATCAGGTAGGGATACAATCAAGAATCTAATCTAGGCATGCATCACAATGAAGACATACAAACAGGTTGAGCTTTAACATCATGCACAATAAGATGAGTCGAAGATAAACTTAGACAGTACGAAGATAAACTGCAGGCATGAATGTCTTCAGGACAAGTCTTCAGTGATGAACAAGGAGCGGCTTCACGATACAGAACAAGAATGTAAAGAAGTGAAAGATAGAACCAGTTGCTTGACGAAGACACAGTATTTGTTGGACCAGTTCCAGTTGCTGTGACAACTGTATGTCTGGTTAGGGAGGCTGAGATTGAACTCAGAAGACCTCGTCTTCACCTTATTCCCCTTGAGCCGAAGTCACTTAGACAGCGCCCAATCACTCTGGTAAGTCTTCAGGGGAGACTTCCGAAACCCGTACAAACTTGGTCACCCGGCGATCCACAATGACTCTTGGATTGCTCTAGACCCAGACGCCTAACCGTCTGGAAGATCACAGTCTTCAAGTGTAATAAGTCTTCAGTTCTCTTAGAACAGAATGACTTTGGTGATGCTCAAACACTCTAGCTCTAGGTGTTTAGGTGTATCCTCGCAGGATGTGTATCTCTCAATGTCTTCGAGGTGGGTTGCTCCAAAACGACAACAGCCGTATCTCTCTCTGAGTAGCCACCTTCTTATGGTGGAGGGGGTGGGCTATTTATAGCCAGCGGGCAACCCGACCTGATATGACCGAAATGACCCTGGGTCAATGGCCAACCGACACGTGTCACAACGGTCGGATTTCAAACACACGCGGCATCTTTGCTTGGGCTACAAGTAAAGCTGACTCAACCAACTCTGGAAGAGATTTCCTCTCATTGTCTTCGCTCGAAGACATAGGTATGGGTTGAGCATCACGTCAGCATCTGACTTCGATCACATCGACCCCACTTAACAGTACGGTGGTTCCTATGACTCAGGAAAGAAGAAACAAAACTACCAAAAGACTTCGTCTTCGGACGAATGTCTTCGCTTACCACCAATGGCTTCAGCCGTCATCAATGTCTTCGGACATTTTTGGGGGTCGTCTTCGATGGCTAAACCGAAACTCCAGGGACTTCTCTCTGTGTTAACCTGTGAACTCTCACAAACACATTAGTCCCTCAACCACGTTTGTCTTCAATACTCCAAAACCAAACAAGGGTGGCACTAGATGCACTTACAGTGACATATGCTTGATCCCTTCTGATGGGGAATTAAGAGAGCCTAGACCAACGGAGTTTGAGGACTTTCTCCTCACTTTAAAAATGGGTGAAGATAGAGGCGTGTCAAAAGCCACTGCTACCAATTTGCAGTTTCCTTCTGTGCATTACTTTGCTTTATTCATCGCGAAGTGTTTAACCGCTAGGGAGAAGGTTGGTGCACTCAGTGCCCCCGACTTTGCCATTTTACGCCGTGCACTGCACAATGATCACACCTTTAGCATGGGGGCTATTATTGCACGTCGCTTACACCTTAACAGGACTAGGGGAAAGATACATGGTGGTATTTATGCTACTCACTTAGTGAGACACTTTAATGTTCAGAGTCGCCCACATGATTATCCCTAGTCCCAAGTTTATCTAGATCACAAGGCACTGCAGGATCGCCAATTTATCAATGCAGCTGATTCTTTCCATAACATTCGCTACAACTTAGTATTCAACGTCGAAACCCGTGATGTTATCCCGTTGCCTGCACCTGCTCTGTTTAATTCTATTGCCAGGAACGGATACAGGATCATGCCAGAGGACATTACAGCCTACCGGAACAACCTAGCAGCTACTGAGGAGGAGCCCCAGGAGTGGGACACTTAGGTGCCGCCTCCACCGCACTTCGATTTAGGACCGGATGGTTATTACGGATGGTGACTACCAAGCTAGGCCAAAAGCCTAAGCTTGGGCGAGTACGTATATCCACCGACATTATATTCATGTTACACTTTTCATTCCAGTTGTCGGTGTCCACATTTTTTCATTGTATCATCCATGCTAGATTTATTTTCTTGCTTCCTTCTTGCGTGTTTGAAAAATTGTGAGAAAATCCAAAAATATTTCCTACTTCTTTTCGGGTTTTTTCTAGTTTAATTTAATTGTAGTATCAAAAGAAAACCCAAAAAGATTTCTCGTTTCTTCTTTTACTTGTTGGGAGCTCTCCCATGTAAATAGTTTTTATCGTTTTTGTTTTTTTCCTCTTTAATTTGCTTTCTCCAAGAAAAAATAAAAACTCCAAAAATATTCCATTGTGTTTCTATGAAACTCTTTGAGTCATACCAAGGAGAAGACCACGATGAAAATGTTGAGTGGCTCTCATATGCATCATTGTTAATCTAACAAAGA
The DNA here is from genome assembly GCA_039707655.1 of Elymus sibiricus. Lineage (NCBI taxonomy): Eukaryota > Viridiplantae > Streptophyta > Magnoliopsida > Poales > Poaceae > Elymus > Elymus sibiricus. Next base: position 382,957,264 of record CM077665.1, on the reverse strand, counting down.
GCCCATGTTACTTTGTCTTCTCCTCTTGAATAAAATGTTTGCAGATTGTAGCTTAGTCCATGGCATTTTTGCACTATTATTATTTTCATATCATTCGGTCATGCAAGTGAAAGGCAATAATGACGATATTTGACGAAGTGACTGTGGCAGAGAGAAGCGGGTATGCACTCAACTTGTTTTTGTTTTTGTAAATATGTTTAACCTAGTATCCATGATTCAGCATATTGTGATCAAACATGTTTGCAATGACAATTAGAGATTATAGTTGCTCATGTCATGCTTAAGTAGCTAGGAGTGGATAATGATTTATCTTGGATGTCAACATGCATTAAAATGATTGTGATGTGGTATGATGATATGGTATCCTCCTCTGAATGTTTCAAGTGGCTTGACTTGGCACATGTTCACGCATGTAGTTGAATCAAAACCAACATAGCCTTCATGATATTTATGTTCATGGTGTCCATATTCTACTCATGCTAGTATTCAATGTTGGTTATTCATAATGCATGTTCATGACTGTTTTTGCTCTCTAGCCGGCCGCTTCTCAACCCATTTGCTAGCCTTCACCTGTACTAAGCGGGAATACTGCTTGTGCATCAAAATCCTTAAACCAAAGTTATTCCAGATGAGTCCACTATATCTACCTATATGCGGTATTAACCTGCCGCTCCAAGTAAATTTGCATGTGCCACCTCTAAAAATTCAAATGAACATCTGTTTTGTGTGACTGGACCGCTCATGGAGCGACAGGGGGCGGTCAGTATCTTCCATGCTAAGCGGGTTATTCTCATGATGAGTGTTTATTCACTCGTCCTTGCACGAGAGGGGCGGTAATAGGGATTACCAGTCCCGAAATAATAAAAAAATACAAATAATTAAACAAAACTCCCCCAGGAATGTTGTTGGTATGGACGGTACCCGTGGATTCGGCTAGCCGTGGAGTGTGATTGTTGGTGGAGGGGGAGTAAACCTTTACTTTTACCGCTTGGGAACCGCCGCTAATGTGTTTAGTATGGAAGATATTGATAACTCTTGGTCATAACGTTGACAGGAAGGGTGCACCTCCCAAAATTATATTTATCTCTGATTTAAGCCTTGAGCTCTGGCACCTCTGCAAATCCCTGCTCCCCTCTGTGAAGGGACTATCTATTTACTTTTATGTTGAGTCATCACCTTCTCAAATAAGCGCCGGACCTGAGAGAACTATTGTCACCCTCATGCATTGTGTATAGTTAATGTTGGGTGCAACATGACTGGATCTTTTCTACCATGAATTACAATGTTTAGTCGTTGCTTGAACTTTGGAGGTGCTTTGCATTTATGTCTTACGGTCTCAGAAAGGGCTAGCGAGATACCACTGTTGTCATATTATATTATGATTGTTTTGACAAAGTGTTTGCATTTGAGATATTTTATTATTGCTCGCTAGCTGCTGACATCATTGATATGAGTTAATATAATTTTTAAGAGTTATTGCTGACATGCTTAGTCATAATCTTTGCTGAAAACCTGGGTGCTACTTAAGCATATATATGTAAACAAGAACAAAAGAGTTCATAAAAGTTTTTCTTTATCACTTTCAGTTTGTCAACTGAATTGCTTGAGGACAAGCAATGGGTTAAGCTTGGGGGAGTTGATACGTCTCCGTCGTATCTACTTTTCCTCACGCTTTTGGTCTTGTTTTGGACTCTAATTTGCATGATTTGAATGAAACTAACCCGGACTGACGCTGTTTTCAGCAGAACTACCATGGTGTTGTTTTTGTGCAGAAATAAAAGTTCTCGGAACTGGACGAAACTTTTTGGAGATTTATTTTACAATAAATAAAAATTATTGGAGCCAAGAACCACCGGAGGGGGTGCCCTGGTTGGGCACGATACACCAGGGCGCGCCACCCCCTCCAGGCGCGCCCTGGTGGGTTGTGCCCACCTCGGGGCCCCACTAACCCTAATTCCAACGCTATAAAATCCTATTTCCGGAGAAAAAAATCAGAGAGAAAGTTTCATCGCGTTTTATGATACGGAGCCGCCGTCACCTCCTGTTCTTCATCGGGAGGCCAGATCTAGAGCCCGTTTGGGGCTCCGGAGAGGGGAATCTTCGGTCTTCGTCATCATCAACCCTTCTCCATCGCCAATTCCATGATGCTCCCCACCGGGAGTGAGTAATTCCTTCATAGGCTTGCTAGTCGGTGAGGAGTTGGATGAGATTCATCATGTAATCGAGTTAGTTTTGTTAGGGCTTAATCCCTAGTATCCACTATGTTCTGAGATTGATGTTGCTATGACTTTGCCATGCTTAAGGCTTGTCACTAGGGCTCGAGTGCCATGATTTCATATCTGAACCGTTTATGTTATCACCATTATATCTATGTTCTTGATCCGATCTTGCTAGTCATATGCACCTGCTATGTGTTATGATCCGTAAACCCCGGAGTGACAATAGTCGGGATACTTTCCGGTGATGACCGTAGTTTGAGGAGTTCATGTATTCACTATGTGTTAATGCTTTGTTCCGATTCTCTATTAAAAGGAGGCCTTAATATCCCTTAGTTTCCTTATGGACCCCGCTGCCACGGGAGGGTAGGACAAAAGATGGCATGCAAGTTCTTTTCCATAAGCACGTATGACTATTTACGGAATAATGCCTACATTACATTTATGAACTGGAGCTAGTTCTGTGTCGTCCTAGGTTATGACTGTTACATGATGAATATTATCCAACGAGTTCACCGATCCAGTGCCTATGAGTTTTCCACATATTGTTCTTGCTAAGTTACTATTGCTATTGCTACTGTTACACTTGCTACAAAACTACTGCTATCACTACTACTGTTACTGTTACTGCTACTACTGCTATCAAAACTATCATACTACTATGTTACCGATCACTCTGCTGCAGATATTTAATCTCCAGGTGTGGTTGAATTGACAACTCAACTGCTAATACTCTCAAATATTCTTTGGCTCTCCTTGTGTCGAATCTATAAATTTTGGTTGAATACTCAACCCTCGAAAACTGTTGCTATCCCCTATACTTGTGGGTTATCATCTACCGCAACACAAAGCAGATTAACTGAACCCACCTTGGTCAAACCCCTACCGATGCTCAAAAGTGATAGACCACATGGACCCACAAATGTGCGCTTCACTAATAACGCACGAAGGATTATTGTCCGATGGACCACCACCACCGTGTGCATGTGTCCTAAACACATGCATGACGTTAGAGGTGTGCCTTGTTTTAAACATTTCAATGCACAATTTTAATAATTTGGCGTGGAAACTGCCTCACAAAACGGACAATCCCACACAGAGGCTCGTGCAACAAGTGAAACGGAAAGAGCCCCCCCCCCCGCATGGCCACCACCGGAAACACCACTTCGAGGCGCGTCAAACTATTTTTATGCAGAAAACACGTGACACATCATTCGTGTTATAATTATAAAATGTTCATATATCATTCGAAAAATATGCAATAATTGAGTTTCCAAGAATTCATTGGGGGAAATCATATGTCCCCTTGGGTTCATGTTTAGTCGCCATGTAATAAATGCTAAGGAACCTCAAACATCTTGGCGTCGTGGAAAACATTGAAAATCTTGGTTTTTAGACAGCTCGGCCTCAAACATCGAAAAAATCATTTTAAATTGAAGTAAATCCAAAAATCAACTGAAAATCATGAAACTTGGGATTCCGTTTCATGATATATATATATATATATATATATATATATATATATATATTGTGCTAATTTTTGGCCTAATTGGAGACAAGTTTTTGATATACTTTTATTACAAACGGGAGCTTATTAAAGGTTGGTACTTGGTACACACACTTGTCACGTTACCATCACGAACGATTACAATATTCAACCATGTGTGTTGGTCCCAACAAAATATTACGTACCACCACGAGCCCCGTGCGCCGTCCGAGCGGACGTGAGTTGACGGGATGCATGCGAGCAGTCCGCTGCTCAGGCTGACCGTGAGGCGTGCGAGCAGGTGTGTAAATTAACGGGACGCATGCGAGCAGGCCGCTCTGGCTCACCGGGAGACGTGAGAGCTGGTGTGTGAATTGACGGGGCGCGTGCGAGTAGTCATCTGCGCAGGCTAACCGGGAGACGTGCGAGCAGTTCTTTGCGCAGGATAACCGGGAGACGTGCGAGCAAGGGTGAGGCATGCGAGAAGACCACTGCGCAGGCTTATCGGGAAGCGAGCCATTTAACCACCTCTCGCCTAGCTCCCAACCACTCTATATTAATCGCGCCTATGCCGCTGGTTATAGCAGGCGGACACACTCCCCTCTCTCCACACACCGCGCCTACATCCTCGCCGCCGTTCCCAGTCGTAAACGCTCTCGGAAGTGTATCAGTTGACGACCAAGCGCACCATTGGAGGGAGTGGTGACGCGGGGTTCGAAGCCAGGGCCGGCGAAGCAACTAAGCATCTCTTGATGCTGGGCGACGAGGTTGCCCTCCCCGTCGATGAGGTCTCGCGCAGACAGAAGCACAACCATGACGTCGTAAGCCCCGTTGTGCCTCCCCAGCAGGAGGCGGTGCTGCACAGAGACTACTACGACCTCTCTGATGACCACTCCGCCGACGACGACTCCGACGACTCCGACGCCGACGGAGAACAGGTTAGACCCCCCCTATTTTTGGAATTCGCCCGAGGCTCATGTTATTTCAATCCATGTAATCAGAGTAAGATTCGATAGATCCGTGTTAGTGTGTACGTATTGATTGTTTGTTAGGTAAATGATAAGTGACTTGGATAAGTGACATCCGTACATACGATTATGCTAATATTATGTCTAAGGTTTTACAGTGATTTAATGGTTGACATGTACAAATGATCATTTTGCTAATAATCCGTCTACATAGATGATTGTACATGTACCCATTTGTAAATAAACACTGTATAGGAGCATGTAGATCACTACTTTAGTGATAATGGGGAGTAGTACGTACTTCAAAGTTCCTTGTTTGTTTGACAATAATCGCTTCATGCATTTAAAGCCATTAGTTAATAATTTGTTGCACTAAGTTGTTTGTGATATCATTTTATGCATTTTATTCATCAATGTCATGATTTTTTATTATATGTATAGGTGCTATCTGACGACGTTGGCAGCGATAAATATGACCTGAGAAGGTACAAGAAACAAAAGCTCAGGGAGCTCTATGCGGGAACGCATAATCGTCGTATGAGGACCCGGAATGGGGGCTTCGGATGCCCGTTCTGCGTCCAAAGGCTTAACCCCACGTTTGCAAGTGTTCTGGCGCATGCTAGAGGACGAGCCGTTGGCTCCTTCAAGCAGAAGTATTCTCGGAGGGTGGCCCACGCCGCGTACGCGGAGTACCTGGAGAAAGTTTACGTTGTTGGTGGGTACGATTAGGATTGAGTTATATATACATGTCCTGATGCCAGCACTACCCTAGCTATCTATAGTTTGTGCGTCTTATATCTTTGCTTGAGTATGTTTATTATGTGTTGATCTAGATGTCGGTGAGACTCTGTTTTATGAACTAATACATAGAGCAATGTAATTGCAGTCTTGAGCTGCAATCAGTTTGGTTGATGGAATATTTATGCTTATCTTAGAGTCCCCACACAATTTACTACTAGCAACTGTTTGCCCACAGCACGCACAACTACGTTTGAGTGTTGGCAGTGTTTTTACACTATGCATATTACGGTAAAAAATGCTTGACTTACCTGCAAACTTGTTGAATGCGGTAAAAAATTCAGGTGTCACACGTAAGATGAAATTTGGAACCCACAAACTTGGTTATTTTCCCGGATTGAAACCGGGTGCGAGGACTAGCATTGTGCCGCGACACGCATGTTTCCTGATTGTCTAGAACGCATTCCCGCGCATCGCACGTCTGCGGCTGTAGGGTTTACACGGACCACGGCAGTCCACTTACACCGTAGTGACACTTATCGCAAACCGCTGTGTCTACTGAACCGTCGCCTCCGAAGTGCATTATTATTCTGGCCGAGAAAACCCTCACCATCGTTCCCACTTAACAAAACCATCACCGTCCTTCCCAGTCGCACCCGCACTGCATATGTCATACCGCTGCTTAGTGCTGAACGTGTACGCTGCTTTAAGTCAATGCACACGCATCGTTTTTGCTAACCGTTTTCCATTTAACGCCCCCAATAATGGGAGCTTCTTCCAGCTGACGCGTGGCCAACCAAGCCGGGCGGGAGGCTGTGCGCGGTTGCGCATGGGAACGGGCTCACCAACGATACATTGGTGGCACTTCGAGCCTCCGCGTGGCCAAACGAACCGCTGGGAACGCTTATTCGTGCTGGTCAAGCTTGCACAGAAATCCTCCGTCGGGAACGCGGTGACAAGACGTGCCAATTACAGCCCATCCAGCCCCCATTTACTCCACCGCTCATTTAACCTATTGTCTCTCTTCAACCTTTCCCCACAATGCAAGAAGCACACCCACACTCCAAATACAGAGAGGATATCCTGCTCGGCTCCAATGGCGGAGCTCCCAGCGGCTGCCAACGATGAGCGGCAGTTCACCATTCGTGCCTACATGGACACCCACGTAAGGTTCAAGAACCTCATGGTGGTGTACACCAACGACCCGATCTAGGTGGAGAACTCCATCCACACCATGGAGCAGTTACTTGCCTAAGACAAGTACAAAGTGGTTGGCTTCGACCTCGAGTACACCGGCGGACATGCCGGGCATGATCAGAAGGTTGCCGTCGCCCAGCTGTGCGTGGGCCATTACGTCCTCGTCTACCACTACTGCCTGGCCACAAGGCCTTGCGATCGATTCGCCAGGTTTGTCAATAGCCCCGACTACATATTCGATACGGTGGACACCACCAACGATGAAAAGGTGCTCAAGGCCACGGGCTTGGCCTGCTGGAATCTTGTCGACATCCAATGCATGTACAAGATCTTGGGCGGTGAGGAGAAGCATAAGGACTACCTGGTTGACCTTGCCATGGCCATCATTGGCCCCTACTACAGAGCCATGAAGGATGTCTGCAAGAAGAAGAAGGTTGCTTGCACCACGCCTGGGTCCGAAGACTAGATGAAGATCACGTCAAGTACGCGGCCAAGGACGCGTACGTAAGCTACGAGATGTGCAGGCGGATCGTTGACATGAGGAAGTGCCTCCGTCCTGCGCCGACTGGCACCCCTCGTCACAAGAAGAATTGATGAATGATTTGATGATCGTTACTACTAGTTTAGTATGCCCGTACTTGTTAATTGATGTGTGCAAATGTTATTTGTAGTCAGTAATGTAATTGGATGTTTATTTAGGTTATGCAATCATGATGTTGTTTTGTAGTACCATCTTTTCCTTAGTATGCAATGGACGATTAATATCTAGACATTAATATGCAATTGACGATTAATATCTGGACCTTAAGAAGCAGAACCACGACCGAGGGTATCCTGCGCGGCTCCAATGGCACTCCCAGCAGCTGCCGATGACGAGCGCCAGTTCACCATGCATGCCGTAGTGGACACACACAAAGTGGTCTGGTTCGACCTCACGTCCCACTGCGTGCTCTGCTCTCGCGTCCCTCTTTGTGCTCTTCTCTCGCGCCCCTCCGTGCACACTCTGCCAGTGGTTGGGGCCGGCCCACGATCACGTTCGGGGCTCCATATGTATGCGGTTGCGCCACGCGCGTCGCCCCAGGCAGTTACGTGATTCCTCGACTAAATCATGCGGTTACAGGACGTCCGGCCCCCATTTATACACACGGCCATTAACCATAGTCTCTTCACGCCTTCGGTCGTGCCCCACAACACAATAAGCACACCCTCGACGACACATACAGAGAGGATGTCCAGCGGTGCTCCAATGGAGTACGGCGTGCATCATGTGGAAACCCACATGAGGAAGACGGACCTCACGGTGGTGTACAACAATGACCCGGGCATGGTGGAGGACTCCATCGGCACTATGGAGCGGTTGCTTGATGCGGATGACAAGTACAAAGTGGTCGGCTTCGACCTCGCTTACACCAGCGGTCGTGCTGGGCATGATCAGAAGGTTGTCGTCGCCCAGTTGTGCGTCGGCCATCACGTCCTCCTCTACCACTACTGCCTGGCCATAGTGCCTTGTGAGCGTTTCACCAAGTTTGTCAACAGCCACATCTACAGGTTCGCTACAGTGGACACCACCAACTATCCAAAGGTGCTCAAGACTTCGGGCTTGGCCTGCCAGAAGCTTGTCGACATCTGCGACCACTACAAAGTCTGGGGCAACAAGAAGAACATGGACTCCCATGTTGACCTGGCCGAGGCCATCATCGACCCCTAATACAAAGACATGAAGGCTGAGTGCGACAAGAATAAGCCTGTCTGGCACAAGGACTGGGTGAAGAAACTGGATGAATATCAGCTCCATACCGCGGCCAAGGAAGCATACACTTGCTACGAGATGTTCAGGCGGATCGTTGACATGAGGAAGTGCCTCCTACCTGAAGACGATGCGGGATCGAGCCACAAGCAGAGCGGTGGCGGCAAGCGTCACATGAAGTAGATGATTTGATGATTGTTTCTCATACTCCCTCTATGCCGAAATATTTGTAGTTTTAGAGGGATAAGTTTATTATGCATGTAATAGTTTATTGAGGTGTGTGCGCCAATGTTATGTGTGTGGTCACTTATGTATTTGGATGCTTAATTAGGTTATGGCAATCATGTTGTTATTGTTTATTGAGGCAATGCTTGATACTTCTTCTGCTAGTTCTTTCATGAGTAAAGGTATTGAATTCAAATGAGATCTTAATAAAAGAATTAAACACAACTCTAAAGATTGAGAAATTGATGAAGGTAATGAGTCAAGTATAAATGTTGAATTCGATTGTGTTAAGTCTTTTATAGAAACAAATGGTTTTCATAAGCTTAGTGCAAAATATGGACTCGACTCTGAGATAGTAGCTACATTTTGTGAATCCTTGCTGCTCATGTTGATCTCCCTAAAGAGAAGTGATTTAAATTTCATCTACCCATTGAAAATAATTATGAATAAACACCTATTGTTGAAACTGAAACAATTGCTTATACTGCTAACTCAGTTGTACCTTCTACTTATATTGAAAAACCTCCTTCCCCTGTTAGGATTAAGAAACATGCTAAAGCTACAACCGTGGTTTATAAGATTAATATTAGAACACCTAAAGCCTCTGAGCAAATTAAAGTAGAACCTCCTATTGCAATAGTTAAAGATCTCTTGGCTGATAATATTGATGGGCATGTTATTTACTTCTATGATAATGATGCTAGAATGGCTAAACCTGTTAGAAATGAGCAAGATATGCTAGATAAGAATAAGAAAGTTGGCATGCGTGTTGTTTCTATTAAGATTGGAGATCACTTCTACCACAGTTTATCTGATATGGGTGCTCGTATTAGTGCTATTCATTTTTCTTTATATCAAGAAGTCGTGAATGATATTGCACCCTCAGAGATAGAAGAGATTGATGTCACTATTAATCTTGCAAATAGAGATACTAGTTCACCGCTTGGGATTGTCAGAGATGTTGAAATCTTGTGTGGTAAGATCAAATATCCTACTGATTTCTTAGTACTTGGATCACATCAAGAAAATTCATGTCCCATTATATTGGGTAGATCTTTCTTGAATACTGTTAATGCTGAAATTAATTGTGTTAAAGAGAAGGTTAAGGTTAAATTTGGTGATGTATCTCTTGAATTTAATTTCTCCAAGTTTAATAGACAACTGCATGATACAGATCTATCCAGTAGAGATGATATTATTGGTCTTGCTTCTATTGCCATACCTCCTACAAATCTTTTATAACAATATTTACTAGACCATAAAAAAGATATGCATATGAATGAGAGAAACGAAATCGAGGAGATATTCTTTAGGGAAACACCTATCCTTAAATACAATGTGCATGTTGAAACATTGAAAGATCCTCTCCCACCTAAGAGTGATCTGGTGTTTAAATTAAACAAACTACCCGGTACTTTGAAATATGCTTATCTTAATGAAAAGAAAATATATCCTATTATTATCAATGCTAACCTTTTAGTGCATGAAGAAAACAGATTATTAAAAACTTGAAGGAAACATCGTGCTGCAATTGGATATACTCTTGATGATCTTAAGGGCATTAGTCCTACCTTATGTTAACACAAGATTAATATGGAGCCTGACGCTAAACCAGTCTTCGATCATCAACGCCGCTTGAATCCAAAAATGAAGGATGTGGTAAGAACAGAAATATTAAAGCTTTTGTAAGCAGGTATAATCTACTCCCTCCGTCCCATAATATAAGAGTGTTTTTACATTAGTGTAGTGTAAAAAACGCTCTTATATTATGGGACGGACGGAGTATCTTGTAGCTCATAGTAGATGGGTAAGTCATGTTCATTATTGGCACGACCATACAGTCTCCGTGTGTCTGTATGCCAACCCCTGGATCGAATCGTGTGCATACACGGTAACGATGTTGTATCATACACAAATGGGTACTTTATTACATCGCAGGATCCCAGAGCTATCTCCACGCGTCGATGATGCCACCTCGCCGCACACTAACTGGTAAGGAAGCGATGGCATGCCGCCGCGCCGAGTTCATCGCAGCCCGTGACCGCACACTAACTGGTAAGGAGGCGATGGCATCCCACCGCACCGAGTTCTTCGCCGCCCGCGACCGCACACCAACATGGGCGGACTATGAAACTGCCTACGCCAAATGGGCGAAGGATGAAGCGGAGGTCAAATCCGCACATACCGAGCAGAAAAAGGAAAAAGCACAAGAAAAGAGAGTCCATCCGTGCCAAGAAATAAGCGGCTGCACGCGCTGCTAAGGAGAGCTGGGCGGAGATCCAAGCACGGTGGGTTGCCGCCTGCATTGCCGAGATGGAGAACGACGGCCTCTGGCCAGCATGACCCGATGTCTCCACCTGCCATCAGGATCGCGGCGGTAGCTACCAAATCCATTGACGAGAGCTGGCCGGAGATCCAACACGGTGTGGGCTGCCACCGATAAGGCCGATAGCGATTAGCGAGGGCGTCTGGCCAGCATCGGAGAAGTAGTTTGCGTGTGTGTCGTTCGAATGTTTGTTTAATTAATTATGAGCATCCAAGTACTAGTACTTACCCCTACTAGTAGTTTTTAAAGCAAATTATGATCTGCGAATTTAAGTACGTTCATCGAGTGTACATTTTTTCCGACGCGGGATCACCAATTTTATCTTTTCTCGCACACGGGTATTTGATGCGCTTCATCTATGTTGCGTGTTTCCCTCGCGTAAGGTTCGAGTTTCGCAGTGAAATTTTCAGTAGGCGCGCAATTTCAAAAGCTATTCCTCCCACCCCATACCCACCGATCACATTTCCCCTATCCCCCTCTCCCTGCAGCCAAAACCACCGCTGCCGCAACCAAATCTATGTTTTGCCCCACTCTCGCTCGTCGATCTAGTGAGGAAACGACCGATCTCCATCAACGCCCCGGCCCGATTGATCATATGGAGCCTGGGAACCACCCTCATGCCTCCACATCCCCACCCCCTATCGCCGAGCATCCCTGCATAAGCCCAACCACATATCATGTGGAGGTCTAGTAGCTCATGGCGTTCGATGGCGCAGTGGCCACTGTGCGTGTCGACCTGGAGGAACACCTTGGCGTCGTCGCTGCCAACTTGGTGCGGGCTCTAGCCGAGATGAAGTGCCCCACGCTTAACATTTACTTGTTGCTTGTACACGTACATATGTTAGCAGTACTGATCCACGCTTTGACCCGCAGGAACACCTCGCCGCCGACTTTGGATGGGCTCTAGTCGAGATGAAATGCCCAAGCAACTACCCTTGGGATTTACCAAGTATGAACTGTCCAGTTCAATCGCCATATTAGGTTGTCTGTACCAGTAGTTAACACGTCTGTTGTTTATTTCAGTTATGCGCACTGTGTTATTCAAATATGAACTGTCCAGTTCAATTTCACCAATACCAGTTACAAACTTACAATGCCTATGCTAGGTTGCTGTTAAGCCTACTGTACTGAACAGTTATATCCATTTTTTACGCTGTCCATTCGGTACCGTGCTACTCTTCGCAATGAAGATATCACTGGAGATGATGTCCTTCAATTACCATTAGATATTTTTGGTTGATGTTAACCCTGTTCTAGTTGACATACCTTTCCACGTACTTACGCAGGGTCACAATGCACAATGATGTTGTTTACCATCGAGGTTAGTCACATCCCAATATCTTATAGTATTTTACATTATTTGTGCAATTGCAGTTTAGCTTCTAACATTTACTTGCTGCTTGTAGGTACATATGTTAGTGGTACTGATCCACGCTTCGATCCACAGGAACACCTCACCATCGACTTTGGGCGGGCTCCGCACGAGATGAAGTGCCCGAGCAACTACCCCTCGGGATTTACCAAGTATGAACTGTCGAGTTCAGTTTTAGCAATACCAGTTGCAATGGGTATGTTATGTACAATTGATGTGTTAAGCCTGTTGTAGTAAATATGGCTAACACATCTTGGCTATTTTCCTTACCCTTTTCTAGACAACTAGTCCGTTTTCTGCTCTAGCAGCACCTGGTTCGCGATGTTTAACCATGTCAATTTTAGTTTCACCGATACAAGTTTTAATGACTATGTTAGGTTGTCTGTACTCTGTAGTTAACACGTCCGCTGTTTATTTCAGTAATACGCGTCGTTGTTCAAGTATGAGCTGTCCAGCTTAATTTCACCAATACCAGTTACAATCTGACAATACATATGCTAGATTGTTGTTAAGCTTGTTGTAGTGAATAGTTATATCCACTACTTTTCCTCTGTCCCTTTGCTATCGTGCTACTCCTCACAATGAAAATATCACCGGAGATATTGTCGTTTAATTAACATTTGCTATTTTTTGTGGATGTTAACCCTGTTGTATTTAACACACCTTTCTATGTACTTATGTAGGGCTACAATGCACGATACTATTGTTTACCATCGAGGCTAGTCACATCTCATTGTCTTATAGTATTTTAAATCATTTGTGCAATTGCAGCTTAGGTTCTAACATTTATTAGTTGCTTCTAGGTACATATGTCAGCGGTACTGATCCACGCTTCAACCCCCTTTGCATATGGGGCAATGAGATAAATATGAACAAGCATCAAGTGAAGAAACTAAGAAAAATTGTTAAGCAGACGAGACATATGATTGGAATTAAACTCTTTATTTACACTTTATCCAAGACATCAGTGAACTTTAGGATGGTAAGTAATCTATTGCCTTGTTTTCCTGCCCACAACAAGTTACTCTATTAGACATGAATAACCGAAAGTTGTCTCTTTTTAGTGGTTTCCGAAGGAATTTACTCAAGATTACCTTGCAAATTATCTGACCGGAGTGGAGGCAACGAAGGTTATAGTATATAATGCATGCTACCATGATAATGATTTAGAAGTCTTCCTGAAGGTGGTGAAGGATGGATGGGCGGTCATCACAAGGGATTGGACAAAAGTTGTGGTTCATCATATTTATGAGTATTTCGCTTCTTCAACACCATCGACAGCCAAAAGGATTTACAATTCTCTCTTCACCTTTACCGCCTCTAGTACTATATATTGTGGTTCATCATATTTAATCTTCTGCTGAACTATATATGTAATCATCGAACATGTATTGAGCTTTTGATTTATGCATTGGTTGTTGAACCATTGTAATTAGGGTATGTATTGATGGATGCGAAATCCACATTTCATAATTAAAATTTTGAAATTTCCAATAATAATAATAAATTAACGAAAATAAGCTATTAGGAAATAAATTACAGTGCATACAGTTAGAACGAATAAACCGTGTGCGGTGGTCTCATATATTACACACGATTGTTTGAAAAATAGCGTGTGTGATTATCAGCTTTACAACACACGGTCGCATATTTTTCCGCGTGTGGGATGTGCGCAATGTCAAACACGCGTTTGCATGCCGTAAGCGTGTGCGATTGGTGTCAATAGCACAAACAATTCTAAACCTGTGTGCGTGTGTAATGTAGGATGATAAGAAGATGGTTGGCATACGAAACGCGCGTGTGATCGGAATAACTATCGCACACGATTATTGAATTGGCACATTGGCGACAGTAGAGCCACCGCACACAGTTAAAAGTTTCCGATTGTGTGTCATAATGTACCTATCGCAAACAGGTCATGGGATTAAATGTTTGTGATGTCCATATTTCGCACACGAATATATCTGCGCCATCGTCTCGGATGTGTGGCTGATCACAAACGTAACGTCAAAGTGTGACGTGTGAGATAGGCTACGACTTCGCATACGCTTACTTTAGGCGAATCGTCAGCAAGCGCTTGCCCCATCGCAGACGATGATTGGTGTCGTGTGGGATGGCCCCCCTATCGCCCACACAGGCAAGGCGACGGTTTGGAACTGCGTCGCAAAAAGGGGTTAAAAACCGTTTGTATAGGACCTAACAGTACCAGTGGATGACACCCACTTTTGGATGTGGTGGTAGGATGACACCAAGGTAGTACTAGGTTTGAACTTGCTATTCCATATGATCATGCATGCTTACTACTTCTGCTACATTGCTTGCTCCTTGATTGTTCTTTTCCATGCTGCTTGAACTGTTGCTCTTGTGCACTGCTAGGACAAATGGTATGCGGTGTTCGTCGGGAAGGTACCTGGGGTTTACAGTTCTTGGGAAGATTGCAGTGAACAAGTTGCCTCTGTCAGCAACATCAGTCATAGAGGGTTTATGACGAGTCGGGCGGCAGAAGAAGCTTACGCCAACTATGTGCGAAAGCACACAGTTGGCGTCGTTGAAGTTGGCAACGTTGCAGTTGGCAAGGCGGCGCCACGCCTTGCGGTGAAGAACTTCATCATCGTCCTGCAGTTCATCGCCATTGCGTTGCTGTCGTGTTGGTGTGCTAGGTGTGATCATGTGTAAGGTAACCTCACCACATAGGGTACAAGGTTAGCACACCTCGCACCGTGCAGCAACCAAACAACATGCTTCTGTGTGAGTTCAGACAATGCAGGGCAACCGAAGACCGTGCGCTAAGCTGCCCCCTAATACGTGAGAACTAAATGCGGGCAACAAAACAGGTTGTAGATGCTGGTTTAGAGGTTGTATTTACTCAACCAACCTCATGTGAGCCAGCCTTCAGCTAGCCAGGGCCGACTGCTACGGCTGCCAAACACGCCCTATGAGATTGTCTAAAAAAATGCCCCCCTCCACATCCCATCCCATTGGCAGGCGTTGTACCATCAACTCGTGGCCACTTTGGCAGCTCGTGCTTGCTGGAGCACGAGGTTCAAAAAATTGCTGACATTTTTGAATTGATGAGTAATTGTGAAACATGGATATTTTGAAATTCTGGAAAAGGATAAAAAAGCAACCATATTTTGAAAACCCATACAATTTTCTTAAACCACGAAGAGATAATGAAAAAGCGAATATTTTTTGATTTTGTGAACAAATTTTCAAAATAGAACCCTTTTTTTAAGCATAAACATTTTTTGAAACTCCCCAATATTTTTTAATTTTTATAATTCCTTTTTGGAAAAGGGAATTTTTTAAAATTCAAGTTTTTTTTCGGAAATTCTGTTAATTTTGGGAACAAATTTTGAGAAACAAAACCTTTTTTGAAATTCTATTTTTTATAAAACCATGAATATTTCTTGAAATTCATACACATATTTTTGAAACGCAGATAAATTTTAAATTTATGATTTTTTTTAAAACATAAATATTTTTGAAAATTCAAAAAATAAATTGGCAAAGGAAAGAAATGAAAAGGAACAACTAAAAACTAAAAAGCAAAAAAAAAAAACAGTAAAACTCGGTCCTAGAACCTTCTAGTTCCCAGAAAACGAGGGTCGTGTAGCACCTTTTTGTGCTAATATAAATGGGCCATCCTATGTCGTTCGCTTGCGCCTTTGCATGTGCAAAGCAGCGACTATTTGCCGCATGATGTGATAAATATAATGAAAAGAAAACCCTTCCTGCCTACACGCCGGCCGAACCTTTTGGCCGGTCGCTTCGTCGCGCGAGGCACTGGTGCCTGTGACCCGACGCGACTCACTTCCTTCCGCAGCAGCGGCGAGCACGGGCGGCCGGAGCGACGAGCACGCGGGCGGCTGTGGGCCGTTGGGTCGATGAGCGCGGGCGGCCGGGACGACGAGCCACTCCCGCAACACCACCATGGAATCCACTCCGTCCATCCGTCTAGCTCCACTTCGACGGAGAGAAACCTCCACCCCTGGAAGCTACAACCAGCTGAGACAGAAGCTGCAACCGTCGTTGAATTTTGCTACTACCGACGACGGATTTTGCTACATCCATCACAACGGAGCTGCGACCTACTATGACGCCGATTTTTTTTGTTGCAACTGCCCTCAGATTTTGCTACTACCGGCGGGGAATTTGCTACATCTGTCATGCCGGAGCCGAGGCCGACACGGCAGCAAGATGATTTGCTGCAACCGTCCTCCGATTTTTCTACCACCGGCGATTTTTTTGCTACATCCATCATGCCGGAGTTGGGACCGGCGACGACGACGAGATGATTTTACTGCAACCAGGCAATGGGGAGCGGCAACCATGGGCACAAGAGCTGGAACCGCAGTCCAACAGAGCTGCAACGTCGGTCTGGTGGAGTTACATTGCGACCCCCTGCGGCTGGGATGTTGCAACCATTGTCCGGTGAGCTGGAACCGCGGTGTGATGGAGCTGCAAGGGACGACCTGTTGATTTTCTGGATGTTGCAACCGTGGGACCGGCGGAGCAAGATCGATGATGGAACCAGTCCGAAGCGCCGACGACGCTACTTCCTGGAGTCTCTGCAGTCACCGCTAGGAGTGCTGGAACTGCCCATCAAGGAAGCTGGAAACGCCGGGCAAGGAAGTTGCAACCACTCGACAGCAACGAGAGTGCGGTGGCGCAGGCGGCTGACGAAGACGAGTGCATGCGGGGGGTGGGGGGCGACGAGGACGAGCGCGGTTGCGTGGGCAACCGGCAAGCACGGGCGAAGTCATGGCTGGTCGGCAACCTCTGCGGAAAGGAGCAGGAGGGTTGTGGGGGTGGAGGGATATCGCGGGGAAGGGGACGCGTGCGGGGGGAGGGGATGAAATCGTGTGGTACACGGTGTGCGCATCGTGTGGCTGGGGGGCGACCGACCAAAAATTCCGGCCGGTGCGCCGACGCAGAGTACTGCCCATAATGAAATCACTATTTAAGTGTTATCCCTAGAAAGATCACTCTCACATTTTCACGTGCTGACAAGTGCCACACTGCATGTGCGTCCGTTGTCGCAACTAGGGAGTTTTTTTTTCTTTTTTCCTAAATTCATTTATTCAAAATATTTTATCTCTTGAACCATGCGTCCAAATACCGAACAGTTTCCACTGCTATTTCTCAAGTTGAGATCTTAAAATCGGGGACCAGAAACAAAAAAATAATTAAAAACAATGAAAGCCGAAAGCGCTGGACAACCAAAAACACGAATACCAAAAAAGGAAGAAAAACACCGAAGCCCTAAAGCACAACTATGCTTCGGTTGTGCTTCTCGCAGAAGAAAATATGTACAACTATGCTTCTCACACTGAAGCACATGATTTGCTTTTCATGGAAGCACGGTTGTGCTTCTCGCAGAAGAAAATATGTGCTTCGCAAAAAAAAAACCCACCAAAACCTATGAAAACCCGGCAAAAACGGAAAG
Organism: Elymus sibiricus; assembly: GCA_039707655.1. Classification (NCBI taxonomy): domain Eukaryota; kingdom Viridiplantae; phylum Streptophyta; class Magnoliopsida; order Poales; family Poaceae; genus Elymus; species Elymus sibiricus. The sequence continues at coordinate 382,939,540 of CM077665.1, read as the reverse complement.
CCAAAAAACCCGGAAAAAATCATCTAAAACCCAAAAACATGTATAGAAAAATTAAAACCAAAATCCAGTGAAAGCGTCTAACATGATACGTTGTTGTGGCTGGACGCATCACTTAACGTGCATGCGAACCACAAAAGTAACTATTGCGGGAGCTGCCCAAGGGATAACCGTTAGTTAGTTGCCCTATCAAATATGATTTGCCCTAGTGTTGCTTGACCCATAGCAGGCAAACTCGCACTTGCTTCTCAGCGCCAACGCTAAATGGCTGGTGTAGTAAGGCCAACTCCAGCGCACGACCCCATCCCGTCCGTCCTAGTCCGTTTGGGGTAGAACGGACGAATAGCGCGGCCCAACGCGCGGCCCCAAATGGACAAATGTCCGGTTTTCGTCCGTTTTCGACCCATTCACGGCCCAAACATGCGCCGCGTTTGGGGTGAAACGGACAACGCGCGGACGGGCCGGACGCACGCCCTTGTCCTCCCTGTGGCCCGTCTGTCGGGGACACTAGCGCTTCATTCACCTCCAACGCCTCCACCCGCCCTCCTCGCCCCCACCCCCGCCGCCGGCGCCGCCACTATTTTCCGGCCGCCTCCCACTGCTCACCCCCCCCGGCCGTCCATACCAAACCACGTCTCCGCCACCACGCCCGGGCTTTCGTAGGAGTTTTGGCCGTCGTTTGGAGGAGTTTTGGCCGTCGCCGTCGTATCCGGTGCCAGAGGGGATACGACCGCCGGCGACGCCTATGGACCACGACAGCTTCCGTAGGGTGCTCCAGAGCGACCTATAGTCGGCCGCCAAACGCACCTGCTGCATCGACGTGATCTTCGCGGCCTCTTTGCCACCACGACCGCAAGGTGTTTGACACTTTGCCCACAAAGGTATGGATAGCGGAGATGAATTTTTCTTCAACCACTTCATTTATTCATCGGATGATTCGTCCTCGGATGACGAAGATCTTGTGGTGGCTGCACTGGTCGTTCACGACCACATTGAACGGCAGCGGCCTCGGTACAGAGGGTCAGTCCCTGGCCGTGCTCCCAACCTGAACCGCAACAGAGAGAGAGGCCATGCCCTGCTCTATGCCGATTACTTTGAGGATGGCGCGCTCTACAAACCGAAGAAATTCCGTCGCCGTTTTCGTATGGCAAGGCATGTGTTCAATCGTATCCGAGAGGGAGTGGTTGCTCATGACCCATTCTTCGAGTGCAAAACGGATGCCCTTGGCAAGCTTGGATTCTCCTCTTATCAGAAATGCACTGCGGCAATCCGCATGCTTGCATATGGAATTCCAGGCGATCTGATGGATGAGTACGTGCGCATGAGTGAGTCCACATGTCTGATGTCAATGTACAACTTCTGCAAGGCCGTGGTGGCAGTGTTTGGCCCTGAGTACTTGATGCAGCCAAATGCCACTGATACAGAAAGGCTGTTGGCGATCAACGCCGATAGAGGCTTTCCAGGCATGCTTGGCAGCATAGATTGTATGCACTGGAAGTGGAAGAACTGTCCATTTGCTTGGCAGGGCCAGTACAAGGGGCATGTTAAAGCGTGCACTGTCATATTAGAAGCGGTGGCTTCGCAAGATCTTTGGATATGGCATTCTTTCTTCGGCATGGCAGGGTCTCACAATGATATCAACGTGTTGCAGCGTTCTCCAGTCTTCGCCAGGCTTGCAGAAGGCCACTCCCCACCGGTCAACTTTGAGATCAATGGCCACCACTACAACAAGGGATACTACCTAGCTGATGGTATATATCCTCAGTGGTCAACTTTTGTGAAGACAATCTCGGACCCCCAAGGTGAGAAAAGACAGAGATTTGCACAAATGCAAGAGAGGACTCACATTGGCAACCAATAGATGTATTGGCTCATTATGTTTATTCAAGACAATTTCGATTTGGTTGTAAAACTATTTTATTCGAGACAATTTCGATTGGGTTGTAATTTTTTTTTATTTGAGACAATTAAATATTTGGACGTGCAAACTTGTTTTAAACATTGAAATATTGAATATATGGGCATATTGGCCGTGGCGGATAGGATGGGGCGAAAGGATGCGTCCGCGCGTTGGGCGCACGTCCATCGCATCCCAGAAAAGGCCCGGACACGACCCGATTGCCCGTCCCAAACGGACAGAATCCGGGCAAAACGGACGTCCGTTTAGGGTCGTGCGCTGGAGTTGGCCTAACAAGTGTGCATGTAGCTCTTCATGCTGATGGGCTAATATTTCCTGTTTTATAATAGGATTTGTTTACTTTCGATCGATTTTCTACTAAAGTACTTTCAAGAGTTCATAAATATGTTCACGAATGTTAATAAATAACTAGATACTACGAATTTCAAAAGTTTCCAATATGTTCACGAATGTTAGTTTTTTTGAAAAAGTTCTAAAAATGTTGTTGCATTTTTAAATTTGTTTGGGAATTTGAAAACATGTTCGAGAATTTTTAAAATGTTACTTAGTTTCCAAAAATCTTCATCAATTGATAAAATATACATGAATTCAAAATTGTTCATGAATTAAAAATATATCCTTGAATTCGCAATTCCAGTAACTGGAAAACATATTTTTTTAACAAACAAATAAAAATAAACAATGAAAAAAAAATACAAATCACTTCAGGGAAGGTTATAGAACCTTCTCAAAATCTACGGCGAAAAACTTGGAAAACCCCAAATAATGGGGTTCTTTAAGCCTTGCTAGCGCTCCGGATATCCGCGTTTGCGGTTGAGTGATATGTCTCGCTTTGTGCGAGGGGCATTGAGCGCTCAACTCAAATGCGCCCTTTCATCATTACTATTGGTCCGGCCCAAGTACCTTCCATTCGTTTTTATCTCTCTGTTTCTTTGTCTCAAAAAAAAACAATCTCTCTGTTTCTTCATTTTTTTACTTTCTTTTGTATTTCTGAAAATATTTTAAATACATATATTTGAAACTGAGTTTACTTAAATTGAAAATTGTTCACCACACATTATGAAAACATGAAATAGTTATTTTTCATCAAGTTAAAAATATATTAATATCATTAAAAATTCTTGGTTAAATTTCAAAAACGTTCACCTAATTTTAAAAAACATAAAGTGTATTTTTTGGAATAATTCAAGAAACAAATTCAGTATCATTTCATAACAAATGTACACACATTTCAAAAATAAAACGTGGCATTTTTTGAATTTTTTTAACAAGTGTAAGTAAATTAACATCTTACGTTTAAAATAAAATCAGTATCATACAAAAATTGTTCAATGTATATTTGAAAAATGTTTGCCACAATTGAAAAAAGTTCTAACCATGTATTGAACAAATGTTTTCTCTTTTTGTGAGTTTTTTCTTATTTTATTCCGCTTTTCTTCATTTCGTAATTTTTTTCATTGTTAGTTTTTTCTTTTATTTTTCCGTGTTCCAATTTTTATTTTTATTTTTATTATTTCCTTTTTCAATTCTAAAAATTATTTTTTAACATTTTGTGAACTTTTTAAAACCCGTGTATTTTTGAAACCATGGACATTTTTCGAATTCATGAATTTTATAATGTAATCATGGACATCTTTCAAATTTGCACACATTTTGTACAAATTCGTATTTTTTTTTAAAAATCTTAACATTTTTCGAATTTAGGATTTTTCCTTAAATTCACGTATATTATTCTATTATTTTTATTTATTTTTTTGGTTTGAACAATATTTTAAATTGATGAACAGTTTTTGTTTGGCGAGTATTGTTTTGTAATTATGAACATTTCTTGAATTGTTGAATTTTTTGCTAATTCATGACCATTTCTTTTATTTTTCTGAACGTTAAAATCATGAACATTTGCTAAAAATCAAGAAATATTTTTCGAATTCGTGAAAGTTTTTCAAAATCACGAAAGTTTTCTGAATTCATGAACTTGTTTTCTAGACCGAGAACTTCTGTGTGCATTCAAGAACATTTTTCGAATTCTACAACAATTTTTCAAACTAGTGAATATTTTTAAAATTTGATTGTGTATTCAAATCGCGACCATAATTTAAAATTCAGAACTTGTTTTATAGAACTGGTATATACAAGAAAAGAAACAGAAAATAACAAAAAGAAATGTAAAAAGGCAGGGTTGTCGCCATGGGAGCTATATCGCGCTGGAGCTTTTATTTAGAGCCATGCGCCCCTGGCGAATGAGCCAACACGCACCCTCTCGCCCCTAAGGCGCGCCAATAGGGCCGCCCCGTTTGAGGGGCTGGGCATCCCCTGTTTTTTCCCTTTATCTTTATTTTTATATTATTTTTACTTTTAAAATAATTTCAGATTGTAAAAGGTTCTAAAATTCCAAAAAACAAATTAGAATTATTTTTCAATAAATAAAAATGTTTTCATTGTTTTTTTCCTGTGTTTTCTTTGGTTTTGTATCTTGCTTTATCATTTTCATTGGTTTTTCTTTGTTTTGTCTATTTCTTTCTCGGTTTTCACTGTTTTCATTTCTTTGCACTTGTTTCTTTGTCTTTCTTTTTCTTTGATTTATTTTGTTTCTTTTTTAGTTGTCATCGTTTTTCTTCTTTGTTTCTTCTGGTTTTTAGTCTATATTTTTCATATACGTGAAGAACATTTTTAGTGCATGCATAATATTTTTCGTATACACGTATGACATTTTTTTGAATACATACTCAACCTTTATTATATACAAATTTTATACAATTTTCAATGCTTGATTAATATTTTTACTTACAAGATTAATACTTTTTAATACGTAGTCAAAAACATTCTATAAACATTTAAAAAAAATCGAATGCTTGATTAACATTTTTCAAATGCAATATTCATATTTTGAATAGATATTCATTTTTATACACATTTAATATTTTTCAAATGATCGATTAAATTTTTTTCAATGCAAGATTAATTTAGCTTAATTTATGGACCAAATATTTTATATACATTTAATATTTTTCAAATACAAGTTTATCATTTTTTAATACAATAAAAGATTACGCTTTTGGAGTACAAGGTCAACATTTTTTTTCTATACACATTTAACCTTTGCAAATGCTTGATTAACATTTTTCAAATACATTTTAAACATGTTTTGAATATATGGTTAATATTTTTCGACACACATTTAACATTTGATTAATTTTTTTAAAATGCTTGATTAATGTTTTTAATCAAATGCTTGATTAATTGTTTTTAACTTCACAATCAAGTTTTTTCACACAGATTGTATAATTTCTGTATACATTTTTCGTATATATAGTCAATATTTTCTCTATACACATTTAACGTTTTCAAATGCTTGGGAAACATTTCATTCAAACGTTTTATGTAAATTGTTCTTTGTAATATATTTATGAAAATATCTGAAAGTATAAACGAAGGAAAATAAGAAAGTAAAAAAGGAAATAAAAATGTGAAAAAACAAAAAAACGAGCCCATGATGTCCTGTTCGCTTGGGCCGGCCCATCTGGTGCTCCCTTGATGCGAGGCTTCCCTACATAACAGCGCACCTAGGTCGCGACCCGCCACCTGCGCAAGGAGCTCCACCTCATCTCGACTAATGGCAATATTCTGTTCTAATGGATCTTTTCTTTGTGGACTTCAATGCCAGCCCATCTGTCGGATGGAACAACAAGGGATTCAAAAAGATTATTGATGACGATAAATTGCTTTTGGAGGCCGAGCTCCATGGAGACCTCCAAATACAATATTCAAATTTTGTAAAAATTCATATTTTTACATTTTAACAAAATCTAAAAAATACAGATAAACATGAAGGCATAATGCACAAGTGTAAATTTAGGACGAAATACGTTGAAATATGGGTCGTGCAAAAAAACAAAAACCCGGGGCTTTTTAAAACATGATACTATTCATCCTCCCAAGCCATGAATTTTTCTTTTTTGTATAAGTCGCATTTCAACGTGTTTCATCCTGAAATATACACACATACACCTCACGTCCTTGTTAATTTGTACAAAATATTTCAGTTTTTTATGAAACAAAAAACTTCGAATTTTGATTATTATTTTTCAAAAATTCGGCCTCGATGGAGGCCGAGATCCAAAATGCCATACTCATTGATGATTCCCAAAAGAGAACCCTACAAAAAAACTCTAAAAATAACAAACCCTCCATACCCTAAGTCGAAGGATGATGGTTAGTTTCGGACAGAGCACGGCGAACGCCTGTTGCTAGCAGGGCTAGTACACGTAGCTTATGGTGACTCTCCTTCGAAGCAGGGGCGGATCCATATGGGGGCATGGGTGTACAAATGTACACCCAATATTTTTAGCAAGACTTTTTTATATATGATGCATACTATGTACATGTATTAAATGTGGTGTAGTTTGTGCATTAAGCACATATTAATTCGTATAAAACTGGCCTCAAAGACTCAGTCCAACAAGTATAAGTTTTGACTGTCTATCCCACACCATCCAAGTGTCTGCAAGTAAAGGATCCCTACTTGAAAAATAGTTTTTGTTACATTTTATCCAGTGGCAGAGCATCAAAAAAAAAGTTGGGCGGGCCGAAGAGCACGCACTTTTATTCTGAACCATATATACCATATATGTGTATGTGTCCAGTACCAGCGGGTGCTCCTGAGCACCTCCAGTCCGCTGCATATTTATTTTCAAGAAACACATGCAAGATGCGGCTGTGTGCGAGGCTAATGCATGATGTATTTCTATATGTGTGTCCGTCTTCATTAGCTGGGCTGTCTATAAAAACTAATTTTACTCCACACCTGGTCGGGCCGCGGCCCACTCGGCCTTGCCGAAGCTCCGCCAGTCATTTTATCCTCAATATTTTTTCTGAAAATGACACCATGCCTTGGTTTTTGGCCATGAGATATTGTATGATTGTGTAGTAAATAATCTTTCTTTTTGTTATTCCTGTACGATGCTGTCATTATAAACATATTAGAATTGTACATGGCAGAAAAAAAATTGAACACCCAAGTTTAAAATCCTGGATCCGCCACTTCTTCGAAGCATTTTTTTTGTTTGTTCGTGCTCTCGGCTCTCAACTACTCGAGTGTATACATACGGTACACCTACAGAAATCTTCCTACTACACCCTTTGTGCATGGCTGTGTGCAAACGTGCATTATATTGTGTGGTACGTACTATCTGTGGTGAAAGCTGAGGCCTTTTCGCCATTACCTTAAAATCCGGGTGCATCTTTTGAGCTGACACAACTCACACGTCACAACTGGCGAGTGACGACTTTAACAGCCAATGGCAGGTTGCCCAGATGATTTAGATTCTGGCAGCCTAATCATTTTGACCTGCGCCATAACCCCATTGGCTGCTCGGCCAACTTGCCGCAAAAATAAGGCTGCTCCCTGCCTCCCGTACTCACTGACGAAAGCACTGGTTCCGTCCGCGGATTCTCATGGAGGCGCTCATCATATAAAACCTGTGATCTCATCGTCGCAGGAAGCACGATCGTGTGGCGCGTGCCCGCGCCCGTAAACCACCAGTTTCCTTCCCACGTAAACAAGCAGGCTCAGCCAATAACAGCCGATGAGCCGGCCCAGTTCGCATCGCAGACGCAAGCCCGCCCCGGGCCGGTGGAATCTTCGGGGCTACTAAACGTGCGAGAAAATTCCAAATCGGAGGGCGATCACGTCACGGAGGCGAACAAAACCGGGGGATGATTGGCTCTCGCGCGCCACACCAACTCCTGTACAGTCTCTCCACCACCCATCGTCCGTTTCGGGTGGCCAAGGCCAAGAGGAGCACGCAGCCAAATTAATTGCTAACCTCGCACACTGACGGGACGTCAACGTCGCGATCGCCGTCGGCTACCTCGCTCCCGGAGGGAAAAGGAGGAGGAGATTCCTGAGTCCTGACGTTCCCGCGTAGCAACCGAGTGGAACCACAGGCCCAAGCCTCCACACCACACCCACCCAGCATCATGCGGCCAGCCGCTGTCCCGTGACGTCCCGCCCCCTCACCTACCGGCCCGACGCGCACGGTGGGGCGGGCGAATGGCTGCGCGCGGCGTGGCGGGGCCCGACAGGCCCGGGCCGCCGCGACGTTGGACGCGAGGGCTGCGTACGTACGTACGTACGTACACGGGAATCCGAGCGGGGAGATTCGCGGGACGCCGATGACGGGTGGGGCGGCGGCGATTCCCTGGGCCTACCGGTCGGCGGGCGTGGAGGGGCGGGGCAGGGGTTGCTGGGCTGTTTTTGGTTCGCTCGGGGAGGCGGGCCGGGCGCGTGGACGCCGGTAAAAGAATTCGGGCGGCCTGTGGGATCTCGACAGGTGGCGATCTCGGCGAATCGGATGCGGTTCCCCGAACGGACGGTGGAGGGCGACCCGAGCCGAGGCCGAGCGCAGCCGAGCCGGGCCTGGCCGCTGCGCCGCGAGCCGAGCCTGCCTGCATTTGTCGGCTCTTTTTTTTTTGAGTGGATTTTTCGACTCTTTTAGTACTATGTTGTCGTGATATTTTGCTGGCCCACCGCCTGCTGAATAATTAAAAGTGGTACAGTAGCACCAAACAACACAACGTTGCGCAGTCGCGACCCGCAATAATCCAGCGCGAGCGTGACGGGGCCCTCGGAGGCGCACAACTTGCGCACGTAACACCTTGCGGGCCGTAGCTTGGCCATGTCGCTACAGCCTCCAGGCCCACCGAGAGCGACCTCCACTTTTGGGTGAAAGCGACGTGAATGGCATCGCTGCCAAAAACTGGTGCAGATCTCAGATCTGCTGCTGCCAGCTGGTCGTCTTTTTACGACTTCGAGTATTAGGGCAGAGCGAGCTGCTAGGTAATTTTTGGGACTGTGATAGATCACCTTCACTCGCTCTTCGAAACCAAGCTTGGATGCGGTGATTATACTCCCTCCATTCCTAAATATAAGTCTTTTTAGGGATTCTATTAGAAACTACATACGGAGTAAAATGAGTGAATCTATACTCTATTGTATGTCTATATACATCCGTATGTAGTCCGTTAGTGAAACCTCTAAAAAGACTTATATTTAGGAATGGAGGAAGTATAATGCATGTATATTACATACTCCGCTACTAACGATAACACTCCAGTAGCGTTCCACCTTACACGCTGGACGCTGCTAATAGCATCCCAAACTGTAGCGTGCAATCAACTCGAACGTTGTTGATAAGGTGCCAACATAGTAGCGTTCGTCTCGCAGTACATGATGCTGATGTAAAATGCACTTTTTTTAGGGCTCCTTTGATACGAAGGAATTTTATTGGATTTTCGAAGGATTTGGATCCTTAGGATTTTTTCCTATGATGGTCGTTTGATTCGTAGGATTGAAATCCTTTGGAAGTTTTCCATAGGATTCATTTGTACTACATTTTGGAGGAAAAATTTCATCCACTCAAACCTCTTTGTATAATTCCTTTGTTTTTCCCGTGCTATCAAACACACTTCCAAATCCTGTAGGGTAGAAAATGACATGACACTCTATTCCTACGTTTTTCCTATTCATGCATTTTGAGAATCCTGCGAATCAAAGAGGCCCTGTCTTGTAGAAAGTTACGTGGCTGCGCTTGAAGGGGCTTAAAAAAAGGGCTTCCATTGTGTATGATGATGGAATTGCACGATGTATTGATCAGGTGCAATCGCACGTATATATGATGTACAAGGTGGGTCACGACCTCAACTATATAAGGAACTAGGAGATAGGCCAGATACACAAATATGCACATAACATATATACTCAACCCCCCCCCCCCCCTAGTCGAAGCGGCACCATTGCTGACGCAAAGACTGGAGCGGAACTCCTCGAAGGACGCCGTGGGCAAGCCTTTGGTCATGATATCTGCAAATTGTTGGGATGTGGGAACGTGTAACACACGAACGTGGCCAAGGGCCACCTGATCCCGAACAAAATGAATGTCAAGCTCAATGTGCTTGGTACGGTGATGATGAACCGGGTTGGCGGAGAGGTAGACAGCCGAGACGTTGTCGCAGTAGACCACCGTCGCCTTGTCGACGGGGCACGAGAGCTCAAGAAGAAGCTGAAGAAGCCATGAGCACTCGCTCTTCGCTCAAGAAGAAGCTAGGTAATTTTTGGGACTGTGATAGATCACCTTCACTCGCTCTTCGAAACCAAGCTTGGATGCGGTGATTATATAATGCATGTGTATTACATACTCCGCTACTAACGCTAACACTCCAGTAGCGTTCCACCTTACACGCTGGACGCTGCTAATAGCATCCCAAACTGTGGCGTGCAATCAACTCGAACGTTGTTGATAAAGTGCCAACATAGTAGCGTTTGTCTCGCAGAACATTATGCTGATGTAAAATGCACTATTTTTTACTGTCTTGTAGAAAGTTACGTGGCTGCGCTTGAAGGGGCTTAAAAAAAGGCTTTCATTGGATATTGACGAGGGCAGTTAAGCTGTGATGGAGCGATCTAGCGATTTTAAGAGCAGCCGCTGCCGCTTTACCTTTCCACTTCGTACGGAAAAAACCACTCCTTCATTGGTCGCCCCTCCCTTCGTTCTCCTTCTCCCGTCCTCTTCCACCTCGACTACAGGAGCCTCGGCTCATCAGCAGCGGGCAGATGCATCAGCAGCGACGGCGCACAGTAGCGCAACAGCAACACATCGGCAAATAGCGCTGCAGCACGTCGTCCACTCCATCATGGTCTTCCCCCGCCTGCATCAGGAGCCAGCAGATCGCTGGCCGTAGGCCCCCTCCCCCACCCCCAACAGCGGGTCGTGCCAAGGAACCGACACCGCCTCCTGCGCCCTCGGTCCCTCCTTGGAGATCACATTGATCGGTATGAAGTACTGGGCATATGTTTTGTTCCGTATGCATCAGGGCAAAAAACATGGTTTTGTTGTTGTCAATTCTTGCAGCACACAGGGATTTTTGATGATCTAGGTGGTCAAAATTGACCAATTTAGTTATATAGATGTTGTATTTCTTAAAATTTCACTGTTTTTTCATATCCGTTTTGTTCAAGTTATTTGGTATATAATTAGTCTACTTTTCTTGTCAAAAGAAGAGAGTTTTTCTCTTCTAATTTTAGGGTGTTTGACTTCGATCAGTAAACAACATGCTGAGAATTTTAGTATTGGCTATCCCTACATGACTTGAAGCTCATGGATTTGTTCCTTCGTGCAAAACTGTTTGGTGATGCTATATGATTCGTCATATGGTAACAACAAGGAGAATGATGATGGTGAGTACAGTATATTTACTCTTGATTAACTCTCACAATTAGTAATTGTTAAAAAGACACTGGTGCAAATATAAAATGTTACAAGTCAATGTAGATATCGTATATGCTTGATTGCCTGGTGACTTTGATCGAAATCTAATTACTATGGATTTTCCTATTTTTTTTTACTTTTTTTACTTTCATGTAGAAAGTTATGTGGCTGGGCTTTAAAAAAAGGGCTTCCATTGGACGTTGACGAGGGCAGTTAAGCGGTGATGGAGTGATCTAGCGATTTCAAGAGGAGTCGCCGCCGCTTTACCTTTCCACTTCATACGGAAAAAACCACTCCTCCATTGGTCGCCCCTCCCTTCTTTCTCCTTCTCCCGTCCTCTTCCACCTCGACTACAGGAGCCTCGGCTCATCACCAACAGGCAGATGCATCAGCAGCGGTGGCGGACAGCGGCGCAACAACAACACATCAGCCAATAGCGCAACAACACGTCGTCCACTCCATCGTGGCCTTCCCCCGCCTGCATCTTTTGTTTCGTATGCATCAAGGCAGAAAACATGGTTTTGTTGTTGTCAATTCTTGTAGCGCACATGGATTTTTGATGATCTAGGTGGTCAAAATTGACCAATTTAGTTATATAGATGTTGTATTTCTTAGAATTCCACCATTTTTTCATATCCGTTCTGTTCAAGTTATTTGGCAATATAATTAGTCTACTTTGCCTGTCAAAAGAAGATAATTTTTTCTCTTCTAATTTTAGGGTGTTTGACTGCGATCAGTAAACAATATGTTGAGAATTTTAGTATTGGCTATCCCTACATGACTTGAAGCTCATGGATTTGTTCCTTCATGCAAAACTGTTTGGTGATGCTATATGATTCGTCATATGGTAATAACAACGAAAATGATGATGGTGAGTATAGTATATTTACCCTTGATTAACTCTCACAATTAGTAATTGTTATTAAAAAGACACTGGTGCCCATATATAATGTTACAAGTCAGTGTAGATATTGTATATGCTTGATTGTGTGGTGACTTTGATCGAAATCTAATTACTATGGATTGTAAACAGAACTTTTGTGCAGCATATCAGTCAAGAAACAAAAGAACAAGATCTAACTCAGGGTGTTCATTTGTGCATATTTTTGTCGGGGTTTACCATATTTTTGTCATATTTGCAGTAATTGTAGTTTCTCTAGAACTGAAGAAAAAGTGGGATGAGCAATATCTCAACATATTTTTTGTTCTTCAAGGCAATACAGTCTACCTGCCCTTTTGTAAAAACATGTTTCAGCTTCTGATGCCAAGATGGTTGAAATGCTACCGAAGTGAAACAATTCAACTATTTCTTTGCCTTCTGGTCAATAGCACATATGTGGCCTACAAAGCTACAAAAAGTTGATTTAACTCGCACAAGTTTGTTCAATCTGGACAACACATCACTATATTTTCTATCAAACAAGTTGGCCAATTCATATGTACATGAACTGAAGGTTTAATTTTTATACACCTCTAGAATTATAGCAGTTTTCAAATGCGTTCTACCATTTGGTCATTACTCCTAGGAAGCATTCATGTAACAGTACATAGTATTCTATGTAAATTTTGTTCAATTATGCACTTATGAACTTTCTTGAAGGACCCACAAGATCTGTGTGCGCCTATACCAGTTAATGATGCATGCCATGTTATACCGTCGGTGCTATTTAAACAAAAACATGTTGTAGTTTTTGAATTATGCATTTGGCAAGCGATAACTGAGATGAGCCTTATTCAAATGCTCACATAAGACACCAACATATAAGATTCTAAGAGGCTCTCTAACGGGCGCAGCGTGCGCCATACTTTTTTGGCGCTAGTAAATAACTAAAATGTGTTTATTTTGTTTGCCAAGATGTTCTACCGCCCAAATTTGTTGTCGTGGCACCAGTTTGGCTACCAAAAGAAAATCTAGAAACTATTATTATTAAAAGATAAAACATGCAACTCAAATCAAATCAATCAAGATCATCAATAAACCCATAGGACAAAAGAAATCTACTCAAACATCATAGGATGGCAACACCTCATTGGATAATAATATGAAGCATAAAGCACCATGTTCAAGTAGGGGGTATAGCGAGTTGCAGGAGAGTGGACCACTGTAAATAGACGAGGAAAGGTCATGGTGATGTTGAGGAAGACGACGGAGTTGATGGTGTAGATCGCCGCCACGCTAGTTCCCCCGGTGGCACCCCGATGCCATCGGGAGAGAGGGGGAGAGAGCCCCCCTCTTTATTCTTCTTCCTTGGCCTCCCCTGGATGGGAGGAGGTTTCCCCTCTGGTCCTTGGCTGCCATGGCTCCCGGAGGGGAGGAACCCCTTCAAGATTGGATCTTTCACTATGTTTCTCTTCTGTTTCGCGTTCCTGTTTTCTCGCATTTCACCGTTTCTTAAATTCCTGGGGATCCTTAACTCCGATTGTTATCCAGATATTAGCTATCTTGCGGTAGAAGGACACCCCTAACCAACCTCTGAGGCGCCCACAAGCTTGCCTGGTGCACCCTACCCCCTAGAGCGCGCCCAGCGAGCTCATGGGCCCCTTGAACATCGTCCGGCGTTGATTCTTTTTCCAAAAAATCACATATATTTCAAAATAAATCTACGTAAAATTTTATCGCATTTGGACTTCGTTTGTTATGGATTTTCTGTGAAACAAAAAACATGCAACAAACAGGAACTGACACTGGGTACTGGATCAATATGTTAGTCCAAGAAAATCATATAAATTGTTGCCAAAAGTATATAAAAGTTGTAAAATAATGGCATGAAACATTCAAAAATTATAGATACGATGGAGACATATCAACATCCCTAAGCTTAATTCCTGGCTGTCCTCGAGTAGGTAAATGATAAAAAAGATAATTTTGATGTGGAATGCTACCTAACATAATCTTGAACAAATATCTAATGATGGCATGGATATTGAGATATGAGAGATTCAAGGTAGTAGTCTATCATTTGACAAAAAGACATCCATACTCAGGTTTACTAACAAACAATCATGTCCTTCAAAATAAATGATACTAAAGAATGTTATCACTACACATTTAATCATGTAAGCATGGCATGACTCCGTATTTCTAACAAAAGTACAAATCATGATTACCTCGGGGTCAAATCAAGCATTTGGTTCATACTTTTTCACGCGCTTCAATATTTTCACCTACACTCAATACATGAGCGTGAGCCATGGACATAGCACTACGGGTGGAATAGAATGCGGTGTTAGAGATCAAAGGAAGTCAAAAAGGAACAAAGTCTCGCATCAACTAGGCATACCAATGGGCTATGGAGATGCCCATCAATCAATATCAATGCAAGGAGTAGGGATTGTCATGCAACGGATGCACTAGAGCTATAAGTGTATGAAATCTCAAATGAAACTAAGTGGGAGTGCATCCAATTTTCTTGCTCATGAAGACCTCGGGCATTTGAGAAAGTCCGTCATCGGAATATACAAGCCAAGTTCTATAATAAAAAATTCCCACTAGTATGTGAACATGGCAACTTAGGATACTCTCTATATGAAGAACATGGTGCTATTTTGAAGCACAAGTCTGGTAAAAGGATAGTAACATTGCCCCTTCTTTTTTTATGGTGGACTCATTTAGCCTCCCCCATTTTTTATGGTGGGCTATTGCTTGCCTTTCCCTTTTCTCTTTTTTATATTTTTCTTTTTTATTATTTTTCATCTGGAGTCTCATCCTGACTTGTGGGGGAATCATAGTCTCCATCATCCTTTCCTCACTAGGTCAATTCTCTAATAATTATGATCATGACGCTTTTATTTACTTACAACTCGATATTACAATTCGATAAAAAAAACTATACAAGATGACTCTATATGAATGCCTCTGGCAGTGTACCAGGATGTGCAATGATCTAGCATAGCAAAGATATCAAAAAATAGACAAGCCATGGAAATATCATGCTAGCTATCTTACGATCATGCAAAGCAATATGAAAATGAGTGCTCAAGTCATGTATATGATGATGATGGAAGTTGCATGGCAATATATCTCAGAATGGCCATGGAAACTCCATAATAGGTAGGTATGGTGGCTATTTTGAGGAAGATATAAGGAGGCTTATGTGTGATAGAGCGTATCATATCACGGGGTTTGGATGCACTAGCGAGTTTGCGCCAACTCTCGAGGTGAGAAAAGGGCAATGCACGGTACTGAAGAGGCTAGCAAATTGCGGAAATGTGGGAGTGCGTATAATCCATGGACTCACATTAGTCATAAAGAACTCATATACTTATTGTGAAAGTTTTATTAGATCTCTCAAAGCAAAGTACTACCAGTGCGCCCCTTGGGAGGAGGTTGGGAGGATTAACCATCGCGCGCCCCGACTCAAACAACACAAGGATTTCAACGAGGCATAAAAGTGCTCCAACATCCCGGTCATGCCATAACCGACAATTTAATGAATAGGAGATCACAAACCTTCACATCGATATTCCTACTGAAGCATGATCATCCACTAGTGTTGGTGTCAAAACCGGCAGATCTCGGGTAGGGGGGTCCGAGTTGTGAGATCGGACAGATGGTAACAGGAGATGAAGAACATGAGGCTTTTACCCAGGTTCGGGCCCTCTTAATGGAGGTAAAACCCTATGTCCTGCTCTTGTTGTATTGATATTGTAGAGATTACAGAGTTGATCTACCTCGAGATAGTGGTTTGTGGTCTAAACCCTAGGGGTATGATGTTGTGTATGTATATCCTCTACAGGCTAAACCCGACGGTTTATATAGGCGTATCTAGGGTTACATGAATATCGGTTATCACCTATGCACTATACGCCGAACGGAATCCTTCTCCCTTGGAGCGCACGTTAAGTCTTCGACAGAATCCTGGATACACATGCCTTGTCGCAAAGCCTCCGAAGTCCTTCCTCCAGGGTAGGCCTCCAGCCCGGCCCATTAACTAGCCCACCTCGGCTGGGAACCCCTAGTCCAGGACTCCCTCAGTAGCCCCCGAACTTGTCTTCGACGCTGATCATAAGAATCTTCATGGAACAGTCCTCGGATATGTGACTTCAGATAATAGAGTCTTCAGCTCGGCGGACGAGTTCAAGAATTCACAAGTAATCTGCACAACCCTTTAATTCATCCGAGGTGTCCACTAGAGCCCAAAAAGACCATAACGCAAACCAATCGTGCGGCGAGGTTCTGACAACTTTTACTAAATCGTCATCTTAATGACATCATGTACATCAGTCATAACTTACTCGAGCCGCGGTTCATGGCAACTCTTGGTATGTCGTATCAAAACAAAGATCGTGCCCCACATTCTCGGTGATATCATCAGAGTATCACACCCGACGAGTCCACAAAGGCTCGATTCATACGAAACGTGGCGATTTCACCGGCGTAGTTAAGGGGACTGTCCGCCCTTTTACCAGCCTATAAAGGCCCGGGACGGTTAATCCTTTCCCCTCACGCTTCCTTCTTGCTCCCGCATCGAGATTTCCTCCCTCTTCTTGCGACCACAACCTTCTCTGATCCTTTCCACCATAATGGTGGATGCAGATCTAAAGGGGCGGTGGTGTCCTTCAACGGTGAACCTTGCCACAATCAACGAGCTTCGGGCGACAGGTTACATTCCCACAGGTGGAGCCTACAGGGTGCTAGAGCCCAACCAGCATGTCCCCACTCCCCAAGCCGGGGAGCGGGTCGTCTTTGTTTCCCACCTTGTCAGAGGTCTGTGCTTCCCCATGCATCCCTTCGTGCGGGGGGTTCTCTTCTTCTACGGGGTCGATTTTTACAATCTCGCCCCAAATTCGATCCTCCACCTTGCTGCCTTCATTACACTATGTGAGGCCTTCCTGTGGATCCCTCCCTACTTCGGATTATGGCTAAGCACCTTCTACTGCAAGCCCAAGAGCGGTGGTGGCCGCGTCGGAGGTAGTGACCTCACCGAAGTCGGTAGGGTGTTGATTAGTAAACGCCAGCAGACGGCGTGGTCGGAAGGCACCTACATTGAGACGGTGAAGAGGTGGCAGAAGGAGTGGTTCTACATCACTGAGCCCCGTGCCGGGAACCTGGCCGCACTCCCGCCCTTCACAGGGCTGCCATCGAGGAAGTTATATTCCTGGCAGCCGAAGAATGTGGAATGGTCCTACAATAGAAGATATTCAAGCATGGAACCCATGCCAAGCTGGTGCACATCATCGATGTGATGCTGCACCGCAAGATCTTGCCACTTTAGCTGCGGGCCAACCAGATGTGGCTCTACACTCCCGAGGACTCACGACGATCCACCATTTCTTCTGTGCTTATTTGAACAACATGTGGGTGTCGCTCTTCAAGACAAAGGGGACTGAGTTCCTCGTGGACGGGGCTGACAACGGCTACTCCAAGGCACGTACGCCAAAGGAGGTAATTTTCTTTCCACTTATCTTCTTCATCCAAATACAATGATTCCTAAATGTAGTATTTCCTTCAATGCACAGAAGTAGTTGAATCGAGCAGTAAATATAGACTGTCCCGCCCTCTCCCTGAAGAAGTCATCTCCCCCGAACTCCAGGCACTCCCGGCCGCGGTTCCTCCAAAGGGCCCAGCCAAGGCCACAAAGAAGTTGGGGAGGTGTAACACCCAAGATGCGGTCCTATCCTTATTTTGGCTCGAGGGCCTCGATAGGGATAGAAGCGCATCTCGTCATTTCGCAAGAATGGATATCATTACAAATATATGTAAAGAGGAGATGAGCATATGGAATTGGCTTACACTCGCCACAAGCTAAATCATGATCATCTCAAATACAATCATCCACAACAATCATCATACATGAAAGCAGGGTCTGACTACGGACGAAATCAAATGATAAAAGCGACATCCATCCTTGCTAATCCCAGGCTGTCGGCCTGGAACCCATCCTATGATCGATGAAGAAGAAGAACTCCAAATCAAACAAGCATCGCTCTCACGTCAAAGCACCGCATTACCTGTACCTGCAACTGTTGTTGTAGTAATCTGTGAGCCACGAGGACTCGGCAATCTCATTTCCAAGGGTATCAAGATTAGCAAAGCTTAATAGGTGAGGTATGGTTAAGTGGTGAGGCTGCAGCAAGCACTAAGCATTTGAATATGTGGCTAACTTACGAGTACAAGAAGAAGAAGAGTGGACTACGCATAAACGGACGTGAACTAGTAATGATCAAGAAGTGATCCTGAACACCTACTTATGAGTCAAACATAACCCCACCATGTCCTCTTCCCGAACTCCCTCGAAAAGAGACGGTCACGGTTACGCACACGGTTGGTGTATTTTAATTTGGGTTTACTTCAAGTTTTCTATTATCGGGTATTATAAAATTTCCAAGTTGCCACATAACCGCGGGCATGACTCTCAGAAAGATTTAACCCTGCAGGGGTGCTCCAACTCATCCATCACAAACTAGCCACAAGCTGCGGTGGAAAACCTCAACTGCGGAGCCTGTAGTATCCTCAGAATCCCGTGCACAAGACGTTCGAGAAAGGTAAAACAAATCCAGCAAGACCGTCCGGCATGTCGACGAACCCGATAGGAGCCGCGTATCTCGTTCTCAAGACACGACCGGATGAGCACATCGTACAGTGACCTGATAGAAATCACCCGAGTTGCCTCAGGTTGGCCCCGCACACGACTCTGTTTAGGACCAGCACCATCAGTACTGGCCCTCCCTGTATTATGTTAAATTAAATCCACGAGGGGGCGACCCTCTATGCGTTAATAAGGTGATCAGTATTATTATGTTGGGAAAATTTTAGTACCAATGTTGGGCCTTGCCGGGAGAGTTTTATCCCAAAGCGAAAATCAAGGGGGTCCCCATAACAACCCCAAGCATGTTAGGAGCGCTCAATATGGAACATAACACCGGTAGTCGGAACTAGGGCAGCAAGAATGGAACAAAACACCAGGCAAAAGGCCGAGCCTTCCACTCTTTACCAAGTATATAGATGCATTAAGTAAATAGCAAGAATAATGTGATATCCCAAAGAGATCCATGTTATCACATGGATCCACCTGCACCTGCAACTAGCAACGCTATAAGAAGGAATGGGCAAGCGATAACATAGCCAAGCAATGGTTTGCTGGGATGTGGAGGGTTAGAGGCTTATCACGACATTTTGGGAGGCTTGACAAACAAGTGGTAGGTAATGAGACATAGCGATAGAGATGTGACAACTAGTGTTAGGGCATATTTCTCTCTAATGGTTTTGGTGATTGATGACAATGCGTTTGCGGACTAACCGTGTGCTTTGAGCGTTTCAGATTTCATTAGGTGGCACGAGACGGTTTGTTCCCCTCGATGGTAAAGAGTGAATACGGTGTTTTTCCGACGATTTCTTTTTCGGTGGATTTGAGTCGTAGGAAACCCGTACTATTAAGAGGGGGTCCGCGTTGGAAGGTATGGGTGGAATCAACACGTACACAACCCATTTGCACCCACATAACCTTCCCGCAACTTGGAGCATCCCTCTGTTATCTTTGGGCAATTTGAATGCACCCAAGCGGTAGTACCGCTCGGTACCACGGTAGTACCGCTTAGAGCGGTACTGCCGCTGTGGTCTTCCGCAGCACTACCGCTTGGAGAAACCCCTCTGGTGCTGTTTTCCGCTAAGCGGTAGTAGAGCGGTAGTACCGCTTGGTGCGGTACTACCGGCCCCTACTACCGTTGCCACTACCGCTTGGAGAAACCTCTCTGGTATTGTTTTCAGCTAAGCGGTAGTAAAGCGGTAGTAGAGCGGTAGTACCGCTTGACACGGTACTACCGCCCCCTACTACCGCTGCACTACCGTGTTTTCTTCTGGTGTTATTTTTCCTTAAGCGGTAGTGGGGCGGTAGTGGAGCGGTAGTACCGCTTGTTGCGGTACTGCCGTTCCAGTGCTACCCCACTACCTCTGTTTCCTCTGTCCTGCGCAATCCTTAGCGGTTGTACCGCTGAAGTTGAGCGGTAGTACCGCTTGTTGCGGCACTACCGCTCCTGTGCTTCTATGCATGCGTGTGACAGTAGGGAACTACCGCCCAAGCGGTAGTACCGCTCCGAGGAGCGGTAGTACCGCTTGTGTGCGGGCTGGGGGCAGATAACGGTTGGATTTCCCCCACTTATAAATAGAGGGTCTTCTTCCCCAAGTTGACTTGCCTCTTTCCTCTCTTTGCTCCATTGTTGCCCCAAAGCTCAAAAGTGCCCGATCTCTCTCCCTAGCCAATAGACCTTGTTGATTTGCTAGGGTTTGGAGGAGAGGACCCCGATCTACACTTCCACCAAGAGATATTTGATTCCCCCCACTAATCCCTTGCGGATCTTGTTACTCTTGGGTGTTTGAGCACCCTAGACGGTTGAGGTCACCTCGGAGCCACATTCCATTGTGGTGAAGCTCCGTGGTTGTGTTGGGAGCCTCCAATTAAGTTGTGGAGATTGCCCCAACCTTGTTTGTAAAGGTTCGGTTGCCTCCTTCAAGGGCACCACTAGTGGAATCACGGCACCTCGCATTGTGTGAGGGCGTGAGGAGAATACGGTGGCCTTAGTGGCTTCTTGGGGAGCATTGTGCCTCCACACCGCTCCAACGGAGACGTACTTCCTCTCAAAGGGAAGGAACTTCGGTAACACACCCTCGTCTTCACCGGCTCCACTTGTGGTTATCTCTTACCTTTACATTGTGCTTGATATACTTGTATTGTATCCTTTGCTTGCTTGTGTTGTAATTGTTAGCATCATATAGGTTGCTCACCTAGTTGCATATCTAGACAACCTATTTTGTTGCTAACCCTAATTTGTTAAAGAAAAGCTAAAAATTGGTAGTTGCCTATTCACCCCCCCCCTCTAGTCAACCATATCGATCCTTTCAATTGGTATCAGAGCCTCGTCTCTTTATTAAGGGTTTCACCACCCGAAGAGTATGGTTGACGATGGGGAACGGAGTGAGGAAGTCCTCGAGGCCGTGGAGTCGAACTCGGTCACCCGAGACGTCTTGAATGAAGCTATGGCTTCACTTAGGACGTCTGTGACGGCCGAGGTCAAGTCCATGCTTAAAGAACTCCTTGAGGGGTTGAAGTCTACTCCCGATCCGTTACTTGTGGTTAATCCCACCGCATCGGCGTCGGAGGCCAATTCCGGCAAGGAAGCGGCTAAAGACACTCATACATCTTCCCCTCATGGTAAGAATGGGACGGGGACACACGCCTCGGTTCCCCCTCCCCCGGTCTATGGAGGACCGGTCCCCTCACCTCATATAAACAATCATGGTCCTCCTCCTAAGCTTGATTTGACTAACTTCGCTAATTGGGTGTTTCGTATTAAGTCTCATTTGAATTATAGCTCAACTCAACTTTGGAGAATCATTGAACAAGGCTATTATCCGCATGACCCAAGCAACTTGTCCCCAAGAGAAGAAGTGGACAACCAACTCAATGCATCCGCCTTGTTCATTCTTCAAGCCGCCATGCCTCCCGAAGAGCTTCCACATTTGCGCCCATTCACTCTTGCCAAAGATGCATGGGAGCATATCAACTCGTTGTACAAGGGAAGCTCAAGCATTCAACGCTCCAACTTTGAGGTTATTCTTGATGAGGCCGATGAGTTTGTTATGAATGAAGATGAAGACCCTCGTGAGCTTTACCGGAGATTGACTACTCTTGCGGTCTCACTCCGAGATCACGGGAGCAAGGACACGGATGACAATTGGATCAAGCGCAAATTTCTCAAGGCCATTATGCCTTACAACAAGAGCATGTCCTCCGTGATTCGTCAAAGACCGGACTTCCACACCTTGTCCTCTAGTGATGTGTTGGATGAGTTTATTGCTATGAACATCTTGAACAAGACCGCCGACAACGCACTTGCTCGTGTTCAACGCTCAAAGAAGCCCAACCTTGCTTTGAAGGCCAAGGTAGTTCATGTAGAGGAAGAAGAAGATGAAGATTGTGAGGATGAAGATTGCCCCGAAGACACCAAATATGCATACCACGAACACATGGCTCTTGCATCAAGACAATTTTGGGGCAACAAAAGAAACTCCAAGCCCAACTTTTCAAGAAACAAGACTAATGGCTCTAAAGGCAAAGGTCAACGTGTGAGGACTTGCTACAATTGTGGTAATGTGAGTCACTTCGTCGCCGATTGCCCGTATGAGAATAGGGAAGAAAATGGTGGCAAGCTCATCCGTAAAGACAAGGGCAAGTCCTTCTCAAGCAAGAACAAGTTTAACAAGAAGGTGCCTCAAAAGAGTTTGGTGGTGCAAGAAGAGTATGACTCCGATGATGATGAAGATGCTTGTGGTGAAGGGGTTGCTACGGCCTCCGTCGCCATCGCCACTTCTCCATCACCAAAGGTGTCCCTCTTCGACTCCCCCAACGAGAACTCCATCATCACCCACAAGTGCCTCATGGCCAAGGCCACCAACAAGGTGACCTCCAACATCAAAACTAGCATTTCTTCCACTCCTTCTTTGATGAATTGTGTGGAAGAAAATGAGGAGGCAAAGGTGGAGGAAAATGTGTTTGACAAGTTCATGGCCAAACTCAAAGGTGAGACCAAGAAGCACTTTGTGGCTCTCTTGGAACAATTAGGTGAGGCAAATGAAATCATAGATTCTCATGAAGAGACTATCTCTAAGTTGGAAGGGCATAGTAGAGATTATGCCGATGAGATTGCCGATCTTTCTAATGCTCTTGAGGAAGAGCAAGGTCTTAGAGTGGCTCTTGAGGAGACACATAATCTAGATCTTGCTAAATTAAAGAAAGATCGTGATCATGCTCAAGTTCTTGCTAATGTGCGTAAAAATGAGAAGGCCGAACTTGGGGTTGGCCATGCTAGACTCGAAGAGGAGTTTGAGTTACTTGACAAGGCTCACAAGGCCTTGAAACGTGCTCACGCTACACTCAAGGAGTCTCATGATCAACTCCAGGTGAAGCTAACTAAAGAAATTGCTACGTGTCCTCCTTTTGTTTTAATTGATAATGCTCGTGCAACTAACCCTTGTTGTGAGCATGCTCATCTTGTTGAGGAGAATGCCAAGTTGAAAGAGCAAATTGAGAAAGGCCTTGTCTCGTGCATTCAAGGTGAGAAAAACCTCAATGAACTTTTGAGCAATCAAAAGGAAGTTGTGGCCAAGGAGGGACTTGGATTTGCACCCAAGTCGAAGAAGAAGAAGAAGTCAAATAGGAAGAGCAAGACCAAGCAAGCTCTCCCTCTCAAAGAAACTTTTGTTAAAGAGGGAGAGGGTGCTCCTAAGAAGAAGAAGAACAAGGCGGTGGGTGGTAATGTCAATAGGGGCAAGACCACCCATCCCAACAAAGCCAGCGATTTTAACCCTTCCTATGTTTTATGCCGTGCTAGTGATGGGCATGTTTATGCCAAATTTGTTGGTTCTTCTTATGAGCACATTGAATGGTCTATTTGGGTTCCTAAGACCCTTGTCACTAACATGAAAGGACCCATTAAAGAATGGGTACCTAAAACCAAGCATTAATCTTATGTAGGAGTTTGCTTCCGGTGGGGTGTCATGGTTGCTTGATAGTGGAGCAACAAATCATATGACCGGAAGCAAGGACTTGGTGGTGGACGTTCAAGCAAATTCATCTATGCCCACCCATGTCCAATATGGTGATGCTTCGATGTCAAAGGTATTGGGTCTCGGCAAGGTGGTCATCTCACCGGACTTGTCCATTGAGAAGGTCATGCTTGTTGAGAGCCTTGCATACAATTTACTTTCCGTTCGTCAACTTGCTATTATGGGCTTTGCAACGTTCTTTGATATTGATACCGTGGCCCTTTTGTGGAGCAAGACTCTTAAAGTAGCTTTTGTTGGGCATGTCGAGAACGGTCTCTATGTGGTTAACTTCTCGGAGCGACCCACTAAGACCGCGACTTGCCTAATGGCTAAAGTTGACGTGGGATGGCTTTGGCATCGCCGTTTAGCCCACGTCAATATGAGATCTTTGCAAAGTCTCCTCAAAGGGAACCACGTCCGAGGACTAACAAATGTGAGCTTTGCCAAAGACCGTGCTTGCAGTGCTTGTATCGAAGGAAAGCTACATGAGACGGCTCACCGACCCACGACTATCATCTACTCGAAGAGGCCCTTGGAGCTCCTTCACATGGATCTCTTTGGACCGCCATCCTTTGATAGTCTTGGGGGAAGAAAGTATTGCTTGGTGATTGTGGATGATTATTCAAGATACACTTGGGTATATTTCTTCAAGAGGAAGAGCGAGACCCAACAAACCGTGATCGACTTTGCAAATGAAGCTCAACGTCAACATGATGCAAAGATATTGATCATTAGAAGCGACAACGGCACCGAGTTCAAGAACTACACCTTGGATGAGTTTCTTAGTGATGAGGGGATCAAGCATCAATATTCCGCACCATATACCCCTCAACAAAACGGTGTAGCGGAGAGGAAGAACCGGACGTTGATGGACGCGGCAAGGACCATGATGGCGGAGTTCAAGTCTCCATACAACTTTTGGGCCGAAACCATCAACACCGCTTGTCATGCATCCAATCGGCTCTACCTCCGCAGAGGCTTGAACAAGACTCCATATGAAATACTTACCGGTAACAAGCCCAACCTCAAGTACTTCCGGGTGTTCGGTTGTAAGTGTTTCATTCTCAAGAAAGGTGTTCGCTTATCTAAATTTGATTCTAGAGCTCAAGAGGGCATATTTGTTGGTTATGCTACAAACTCTCATGCTTACCGTGTTCTCAACAAGTCCACTGGACTCATTGAGGAGACGTGTAACGTGGAGTTTGATGAGAATAATGGCTCCCAAGTGGAGCAAAGTGGTCTTTGTGATGTAGGTGATGAAATTCCTCCTCAAGCCATAAGAAGAATGGGTGTGGGTCAAATCCTACCCATTGAGGAACCCCTTGTGGTGGAAGGAGAAGGACAATGTTCTACGCAAGTGGAACCATCACCGACACAAGACCCACACGCTTCCGAAGAACAAATCGAAGGCCCTCAACCAAGTGATCAAGATCAAGGGCAAGATCAACCTCAAGATGATGGTGATGCACCAAACGATGCCCAAGATCAAGATCACGACACCGAGCAAGCTCAAGATCAAGGGCAAGCTCATGATCAAGAGCAAGCTCAAGACGACGCTCAAGATGTTCAAGATGATCCTCCTCAAGTGACTCCGGAGGAGCTATTGGAGCGTCGTGCCGCCAAGATTGCTTCCAAACTCGAGAAAAAAGGGCATATCCTGGAAAATGTCTATGGAAGCTTAAAGAAAGGAGTAACCACTCGTAAACAATTATCAAACTTTTGTGAGCATTACGCGTTTGTCTCGTGTGTTGAACCCCAAAAGGTACATGAGGCGCTCGAGGACACGGATTGGCTTGAAGCCATGCATGATGAACTCAACAACTTCGAGCGCAACAAAGTGTGGACATTGGTGCCAAGGCCAACGGAGAATCATAATGTCATTGGAACCAAATGGATCTTCAAGAACAAGCAAGATACGAACGGTGTTGTCACTCGAAACAAGGCAAGATTGGTGGCACAAGGCTACTCCCAAGTCGAGGGTATCGACTACGGTGAAACCTTTGCTCCCGTTGCTCGTCTTGAATCTATTCGTATGTTGCTTGCATATGCTTCTCATCATGATTTTAATTTGCAACAAATGGATGTGAAGAGTGCATTTCTTAATGGTCCTCTTAATGAGTTGGTGTATGTCAAACAACCCCCGGGGTTCGAGGATCCCAAGTTCCCCAATCATGTATACAAGCTTGATAAGGCACTCTATGGCCTTAAACAAGCCCCACGTGCGTGGTATGAGCACCTTACCGAGTTGTTGCAAGACCGTGGGTTTGAAATTTGGAAAATCGATCCCACTCTTTTTACTAAGAGGGTTAAAGGGGATTTGTTCATATGCCAACTATATGTTGATGATATTATCTTTGGTTCTCCTAACAAAGCTTTCAATGATGAGTTTGCCGCACTAATGACCGAGAAATTTGAGATGTCTATGATGGGAGAGTTGAAGTTCTTTCTTGGATTCGAAGTCAAGCAAAGAAGAGAAGGAACCTTCATCAACCAAGCCAAATACACCCAAGACATGCTCAAGAGATTCAAGTTAAATGATGTCAAGCCGGCCAAGACTCCAATGCCTACCAAGTGCCAACTTGACATAGATCCCAATGGTAAAGCGGTGGATCAAAAGGTATATCGTTCCATGATTGGATCCTTGCTTTACCTTTGTGCATCTAGGCCGGATATCATGTTGAGTGTGGGAATATGTGCACGGTTTCAAGCCGCGCCTAAGGAAAGTCACTATGTGGCAGTCAAGCGAATCTTTCGATATTTGGCTCATACCCCAAACTTTGGCTTATGGTATCCCAAAGGAGCAAGCTTTGATCTAATGGGTTATTCGGATTCAGATTGGGCGGGAGACCGTGTGGATAGGAAGTCAACCTCCGGAGGGTACCAATTCCTTGGTCGCTCTTTGGTGAGTTGGTCTTCGAAGAAGCAAAATTGTGTGTCTCTCTCCACCACCGAGGCCGAGTATGTAGCTGCCGCAAGTTGTTGTGCTCAATTGCTTTGGATGAGGCAAACTTTAAAGGATTACGGTGTCAATTGTGACAAAGTGCCTCTTTTCTGTGACAATGAAAGTGCAATTGCAATCTCCTACAACCCGGTGCAACATAGCAAGACGAAGCACATCGAGATTCGTCATCATTTTATCCGGGATCACGTCAAGCGTGGAGAGATTGATATTATTCATCTTAGCACTCAAGAGCAACTAGCGGATATTTTCACGAAGCCATTGGATGAAGCAAGGTTTCGCGAGTTAAGGCATGAGCTAAATATCATTGATTCGAGCAACGTGGCTTGATTCTCGTCACATCCCACCGCACTCATCATGTTTACCTTGTTCTAGGTGTAGGCATGGATTTAGGGGGAGTGTTGTTCTCTCAATGAACTCTCCCTCCCCCTATTATGCCAAAATTAATCAAAATCTTTCACATTAGCCATTTATGATGGTAATTGTGCCTCAAAGATGAGTTTTGGTCTTGGGCCCAAGGTTAAAATCTTCGCGGTGCCAAACCATTCGACTCAAACAATGGTGGCTTCGGCCACCGACCCTCTCTTTTGGAGGGTTTGGTTCTCTTGTGGTTTTCATTGCTTTTTCTTATCTTTTTGGTCTTGTTTGTGTTTTGGTTCACTCCAAGTTTGCTCTCCGTTTTATTGGTTTTTGAATCTTGGAGTATCCATTCCCATTTGCTGGTTTTCGAGTCTCCAACCCAAGCCCATCTCATCTCAAAACCTCTTATAGTTGCATAAGCCTCCTCTTCAAATTTGATCTTGTCTGTTTCCTGAGTTGCAAGCGGTACTACCGCTGAGTCTGGACGGTACTACCGCTTCTAGCGGTACTACCGCCCTCTCAGCACGGTACTACCGCTGAGAGCGGCACTACCGGCCTCCTGCTGGTTGTCGTGCCGAAGCGGTACTACCGCTCTCCGGAGCGGTACTACCGCTTAGAGGGCTACGGGAAGGGTTAAGTGGGGGGGCAGGGGAAGTTACTTCCCCATACCCATTCATCTCCTTCCCCACGCCTCTCTCTCTCTCTGCAGCGAAGAACAGCCGCGGCGGCCGCCTCCGGTACGCCGTTTCCGCGCCGTCTTCCTCGATTCCGACCGGTGGAGTCGATCCCCACCACTCCCTCGTGCCATGGACGCCGGTATTGCCCCCGTTTCTCGTTCCTATGGTTCTATCTTTTGAATCTAGGCTTTAGGGCAATGCGTGGTGAAAAACCAATCTTAGGCAAGATTGTGGCATGAGTAGGACGAGGCTTGACTGCTAGATAGGAGGATAGGAGCTTTTTGTACCGATTTTGAAGTTTTGGGTCTCCGATACTACCGGATCTGGCACGGCTGTGCGCCTGTGCAGACCACGGTACTACCGCTTTGTCAGGGACGGTACTACCGCTCAAGCGGTACTACCGCCCACTGACCAGCGGTACTACTGCTTGTCTCCCAGGCGGTACTACCGCTGTCAGGGCGGTACTACCGTTTGAGATCCAATTCTTCTGAATTGTTACAACTAGCTTCTCTCCCTCGCTCTTATTTCTTGGCTTATGCATATCTTTTACACCTGCTTTCCCTCGTGTTTTTGTGTTTGGTTCAGGTGGTAGTAGCTCCGGTCCTCATTCGGCTCGTCACAAGAATCCAAAGCGAAGCCGCACTCTATATCTTCAGCCAGCTTATGCAAGTGATGAAGAAGAAGTTGTTCCACCCGCACCTGCCAAGAGGACAAGCAAGAAGTCAGTTGCCAAGAAGAAGAAGGAGCCAGCCAAGTCAGTGTCAGAGATGAATGCCAAAGAGTATTGGGCCTACAGGAGGCACAATCCCTACTCTCGTCCTCAGGACCCTGCTCTGGTGAGACGCCCTTTCTGGAACAAAGATCAAGCTGCAGCGTACCATGATGTGATCAAGGGCAAGAAGAATACGTTTGTCAAGACCAAGTCCATTGACATTACTCACATGAAGACTGACATGGCTTACTTTGGTGAGGCTCTGGCGCTTTGTGAGCAGTTTGACATCGTCAAAATCATCACCTTCAACAATGACTTCGATCCTGAGTTAGTGGCGCAGTTCTTTGCCACAGTGCACTTTGGGACTGATAATAACAGGACTCTCACGTGGATGACTCATGGTAGACAGATGCAGTCTACCTGGAAGACCTTCATGAACAGTCTGGGCTACGGAGATGAGGGGCTGGACAACTCTCTTGGCCTTCGCCCCCACAGGAATCCGTCTCCGTCCCACAAGGACAAGCTGCTCCGGTACATGCACATCAGGAAGACTGGCAAGGGAGAAACTAAGGAGCTGATTCCGTTTCTGGATATTATGCATCGCATTCTCAGGAACACTCTTTTCCCTCGTGTGGGAAACTTTGACATGGTACATACCTGGTTGATATGTTGGTCATGTGTCAGAAGGAGAAGGGCAAGTCTTGTGTGCTGGACGTGTCTCATGTTATGTGGAGTGAGCTTCGCTCGGCAGCCTATGGCCGGAAGGTTCCCATTTATGCTCCTATGATCTTCAAGCTAATTGTGGACACTTGGCACAGGCTGTTTCCTGAGGAGAGGCTTGAGACCGGTCCTATGGCTTCTCATGATATTACCAAGCTGAGGCAGAAGGAGCACTGGGGTTCAGTTCCTGAGGTTGAGATTCCGGGTGCTGAGTCCGGAGAGTCTGATGAACCTGAGTATATTCCACCTTCAGAGCAGCCATCTTGGGCTGCCAAGCTCAAGCGGAAGGTCAAGTAGCTGTTCTGCTTCCAGTCCGACATTCAGCACCGCTTGTACCAGGCTCATGTTAAGGAGAAGCTTGATCGCCGCCGTCAGATTGCGATGATGAGGAAGATGGAGATTGATGCTCCCAGCGGTTCAGAGAAGACCATCACGCCTGAGGATAGGTGGATTTCTGAGCACGGCACGTGGACTGACTCGGAGGATGATGCTGGCACTTCTGCTCCATCTGCTGCTGCTAGGGGCCAGGGTGATGAGGAGATTGTTGAGGAGTCAGGGGATGGTAGTGATGAGGATGGGACCGAGGACTCCATGGACGAGGATGCGGAGTAGGGCTACCACCTCGGGTTGTTTAGTCACTCTTTGCCTTTTTGGCGTCTCGATGTCAAAGGGGGAGAGAGTTTAGGACCGGGGATTTGCATGGGTTGCCGAGTCACAAGCTCGTTTTATTTGCCTCGATTTCCCGCTTGTGAACTCTTTTATCTTATTTGCTTTCGTGTGAGACTTGGAGACTATGCTTGTATGGTGTGAGACATACGCTTATCTCTATTCTATCTTATTATGTCATTATATCGTTATCCTAGTATGTGGAGCTATGATTATGTTGTTGCCCTTTTATCTTCATGCTCTCATGCTCATACTTGCATCTATGCTAAGTGTTCGTATTATGTATGTTGCAAGTATTACCTTGTCTATAAAATATAGGGGGAGTGTTGATCCTATGTGTGTGTGCTTTGCATTCCAAAAGCAAATCTAAATAGTGCACACATCTAGGGGGAGCCCGTCTATATTTTGTAGAGTTTCGGTTTGCATTGTATTATTTAAATATCCCCTGTGCAAATCGGGTGTTGTCATCAATCCACCAAAAAGGGGGAGATTGTTAGGGCATATTTCTCTCTAATGGTTTTGGTGATTGATGACAATGCGTTTGCGGACTAACCGTGTGCTTTGAGCATTTCAGATTTCATTAGGTGGCACGAGACGGTTTGTTCCCCTCGATGGTAAAGAGTGAAGACGGTGTTTTTCCGACGATTTCTTTTTCGGTGGATTTGAGTCGTAGGAAACCCGTACTATTAAGAGGGGGTCCGCGTTGGAAGGTATGGGTGGAATCAACACGTACACAACCCATTTGCACCCACATAACCTTCCCGCAACTTGGAGCATCCCTCTGTTATCTTTGGGCAATTTGAATGCACCCAAGCGGTAGTACCGCTCGGTACCACGGTAGTACCGCTTAGAGCGGTACTGCCGCTGTGGTCTTCCGTAGCACTACCGCTTGGAGAAACCCCTCTGGTGCTGTTTTCCGCTAAGCGGTAGTAGAGCGGTAGTAGAGCGGTAGTACCGCTTGGTGCGGTACTACCGGCCCCTACTACCGTTGCCACTACCGCTTGGAGAAACCTCTCTGGTATTGTTTTCAGCTAAGCGGTAGTAAAGCGGTAGTAGAGCGGTAGTACCGCTTGACACGGTACTACCGCCCCCTACTACCGCTGCACTACCGTGTTTTCTTCTGGTGTTATTTTTCCCTAAGCGGTAGTGGGGCGGTAGTGGAGCGGTAGTACCGCTTGTTGCGGTACTGCCGTTCCAGTGCTACCCCACTACCTCTGTTTCCTCTGTCCTGCGCAATCCTTAGCGGTTGTACCGCTGAAGTTGAGCGGTAGTACCGCTTGTTGCGGCACTACCGCTCCTGTGCTTCTATGCCTGCGTGTGACAGTAGGGAACTACCGCCCAAGCGGTAGTACCGCTCCGAGGAGCGGTAGTACCGCTTGCGTGCGGGCTGGGGGCAGATAACGGTTGGATTTCCCCCACTTATAAATAGAGGGTCTTCTTCCCCAAGTTGACTTGCCTCTTTCCTCTCTTTGCTCCATTGTTGCCCCAAAGCTCAAAAGTGCCCGATCTCTCTCCCTAGCCAATAGACCTTGTTGATTTGCTAGGGTTTGGAGGAGAGGACCCCAATCTACACTTCCACCAAGAGATATTTGATTCCCCCCACTAATCCCTTGCGGATCTTGTTAC
Source organism: Elymus sibiricus (assembly GCA_039707655.1). NCBI lineage: Eukaryota > Viridiplantae > Streptophyta > Magnoliopsida > Poales > Poaceae > Elymus > Elymus sibiricus. The sequence continues at coordinate 382,908,098 of CM077665.1, read as the reverse complement.
TCTTGGGTGTTTGAGCACCCTAGACGGTTGAGGTCACCTCGGAGCCACATTCCATTGTGGTGAAGCTCCGTGGTTGTGTTGGGAGCCTCCAATTAAGTTGTGGAGATTGCCCCAACCTTGTTTGTAAAGGTTCGGTTGCCGCCTTCAAGGGCACCACTAGTGGAATCACGGCACCTCGCATTGTGTGAGGGCGTGAGGAGAATACGGTGGCCTTAGTGGCTTCTTGGGGAGCATTGTGCCTCCACACCGCTCCAACGGAGACGTACTTCCTCTCAAAGGGAAGGAACTTCGGTAACACACCCTCGTCTTCACCGGCTCCACTTGTGGTTATCTCTTACCTTTACATTGTGCTTGATATACTTGTATTGTATCCTTTGCTTGCTTGTGTTGTAATTGTTAGCATCATATAGGTTGCTCACCTAGTTGCATATCTAGACAACCTATTTTTTTGCTAACCCTAATTTGTTAAAGAAAAGCTAAAAATTGGTAGTTGCCTATTCACCCCCCCTCTAGTCAACCATATCGATCCTTTCAACTAGCATAGCAATGATAGTAGTGGTATCCAGGGAAATGATCATCTTGCCTGAGATCCCGCTTGGAAGAAGAATGAATCCGTGAAGTAGACGACCCAACGTAGTCGAACGAATCCTCACACCCTGAATCGGTTTTGGAACTCTATCGAGAAGAAGCAATCCGGAAACAAACAAATGACACGGTAAACACCACAACATATTCATGACATGATGTACAAACAAGGACGATGCATGTTCATTCAAATATGCATGACATGGCAAAGCACAACAATCAACTTCTACACATTAAGTGAAGCTCAATATGCAATGAGTTGCATATTGGCGAAACTCCACATTTGAATTACTTAGTTCACTCTCGATTAGGTACTCAACAAGTTTAAATGTTGTTTATCATGGCAAGAGGTGAAGCATAATTAAACTACCTATCTAGGCATTTTAAATGAGGTCGGAAACAACTTATAGTATTTTCGAAACGACCCCATATGCAAATTTCGAAATTGGTCCAGATCAGAACTAACCATGTTTTATATTTATTGAACATGAAAACAAAATGCACCATGTGATTCTACTCGTCATTCTAGGCAATTTACATATATAGATCATTTAAAATGGAGCTACGGCCTAAAAGATATGACCAACACAAGATAAATATATCATGAATGCAAAATGCATGCAAACAACAACCACAAACATGTTAAAACATGGATGCAACAAGATATTATGAAACTACATGAAACACTAGGCAAGTTTCATGTGGAACATGTTCAAATCAGAGCAACGGTTCAATAATAACAAGCAACACGAGGTTTTCATAAAATCTGCCTAAAACAGCAGCTTAGCATGTTGTACACATCAAACCACAAGCTACATGAATCTAAAATGCACAAAGTAAGCATGGGGCAGTAGCATGTAACATACACTTCATTTCATCAAAAGGAATCATACTCAAAAGAGTCATGGATCACATGGTAGGAAGCTCACAACACGACTATAAAACATGGCATTTAAGGACTTAGAGAAAATTACAGTTTTTCACAAACAATGTTAACCTGAAGGCATATTGGCAACAAGAAATATACATGCTACACGACTTATCATGGCATGAAAATCTACAGCATGGTAGTATACATGATGCACTACAAATAACTCCACAAGAGCATCATCCAAAATATACACAGAAACATGGCTAGCATCAACACAACATGACAATCTGAAATAAGAAGCCTCTCAGACTTGGTGAAAATTAGAGTAGACATGAGCATCATTTTTATCAGATTGACTTGTTTGACAGCAGAAATATCTATGATACAAATCCTATACATAGGAACTAATGGCACAACAGGATAGTACATAACATGATTTACGAAACACTACATGGGGGCAATACCAAAAGAGTTGTAGATCAATGGCAATTCACATGGCAAAACAACAAAATATAACAGTTTCAGACTTAGAATTATTTTAGCATCTCAAAACAGCAACACCGAGTAAGCATGTTCACATGATAAAAACTATAGCTAAACATGGATTTCATGACATGGCAAACATACTACCAGCAAGTATACATTACACACTTCAAATAACTCCATTGGCACAAGTCCAAAAGAGGCATGGATTTGATGCAATCATCCACACAAGTTTGATTAAAACAACAATTTTCGGCAATTTTTCGGCAGTTTTATTCACAATGCACTTTTGTAACAGAGATTAGAGCAAGCAGATGAATCCTATTATGCATGCAAATGCCACCATAATGAAGTATACATTATGTAGATCACTTTTCATATATAAAACATTGCCATCGGATGCACGGTTTAAAAACTATAGTCCACACAAAATCTAACTATAATGCTGAAATCTAAGGACTTGGTCGTTTTACCTTGACGAAAACGGGACGGTGCGGTGCGGGACGAACGGATCCCGGGGCTGCGGGGCCGTTTAGATCACAGAACATATCGGATTCAGACGGAACTGGATGGGGCCGTCCCGGCCGGAGCTCGAGGAAGGTCCATGGCGGGGCGGCCACGGGGCTCACCGGAGGATGCCAGAGGGCGCGGAGGGGTTGGATCCCGGTGCGGCGGCGCCGGATCTACCGATCCCGGGGGTTGGCAGAGCCCCGACGAGGCTGCAGATGGCGGGGCGGCGTGCCATGGCGGGCGGCCTGCGAGGAGAGAGAGGGAGAGGTGAGCGACGGGGGGTGGGGAGAGGGGCGCGGCAGCGGGGCTCCAGCGACCTGGCTGGCGGCGGCTCGCGAGGCGGCGGAGACGAAGCGAGACGGAGTAGGAGGCGCGATGGCGGCGGAGCACGCCGGCGACGGGGCATAGCAGCGGCACGGACGGGAGCTGGGCGACGCTCGGCTCGGGCCATTCCGGGCCCTGGATGGGCTCGGGCGGGCTGCCTCCGGGCCCCGTGGGCCAGCGGCGGCGGGGTGGAGTCCAGGGGCGACGTGGCAGCCCGTGAATGGCTGGAAGCGGTGGCGCGGCGGTTGGATGGCGTTGGTGCCCGATCTGGAGCCGCCAAGTGTCGGCTGAAGGCTAGGGAAGCGCGGAAATCAAGGTGGTGGCTTAGGGTTTGGCCAAAAATGGAAGGAGGAGCGTCTATAAATAGCAAGGGGGCTAAGGTTAGCTGTTTTTGTCCGTTTTCGGACCGTACGATCGGGATCGGATGACTCCGGACGGAGGGGCCTAGGCTAGGTGGTAGTGGGCTGTGTAGATGGGCTAAGTGGGGATGAGAGGGAAGTTGGAAGCCCGACAACAAGTTTTGTAAAACCAAAAACGTCTGCTTATTTAATCGATGACGATGCCGCTATAGTTGAACGTTGGGATATCAAACGACCTCCGAATGCAATGAAATTTGGCAGGCGGTCTACCTACAATATAATAAGACCGCACGCGGGCGCGGGCGTGTGTGGTTGGTCTCGAAACGGTCAATGACGAGAATGGAGAGAATCGGCAATTATGAACGAATGCAAGTTTTGAAAAATGACGACAACGGATTGCTAATGCTATACAGATGATGCGATGATGAACGTGACAATCAAATAAATCACACGGCAAAACTCAAAATAAATGGAAGGAATCTGGAGCGTCGGTCTCGGGCTGTTACAGGAGGAAAAGGGGGAGGACCGAAGGTCCTCAAATCAAGGAACCCTCGAATTCTAAATCCGAGGATGTCAAGTCCAACTCCTTGGAAGGAGGAGCTGAGGAGGAGGATGAGGAGGACGAGTATAACTCCTCACCTTCGAGGAAGAGGGTGGCGTCTGAGGACCCCATTGGTGTGGAGACCCGTGGGGGTCGGAGGCGTCTGGCAAGGGTGTCTGATGCCGCGCCCCGCAGGCCCAAGGCCTAGATCGCTCTATCCTCCTCGGAGAGCAAGGAGTCTGAGGCCAACACACGCAGGCCTCCGCCGAGGAGGTATCTCCCCGTCTCTTCAACCTTACATTTATGTAGTTTTATAATTTCCATGGGCTTTCTAACACTTCCCTTTCACCATCTTCAGGGACCAAGGGACGATCCCCAGCAATGGGGGATCCAGCGGGATTCCTTCAAGCAGCTCCTCTGAGGGGCACCGCCCTACCCCTACTGCGCCCGAGGTGCCAGGGGAGGTGACATCGCCGGCTCCACCTATGACTACCACGGGTGGAACTGCCAGCGCGCCCATGGTTGGGATGGAGTCCTCGGCTGTCGAGGACCCTCTGGCCAAGGTTCCTTCCTCTACGGAAGGAACACAACTGAGGGAATCCACCTCCTCGGTGCCCGAGGGCACCGAGCCGAATCGACCACCCACCCCGGCGGTTCTTTCTCCGATAACGGAGAGGGACGAGGTGGTTTGCTCACCTCCGCCTGCCCGAGGGCAAGCGTCCAGAGGGTGGGCCATTGAAGTGGAAGAAGTCGTAGATTGCTCTTCCATTCTCTCCGAGCACCACACCATGATGGGTGCGGTGCTGCAAAGCTACCAAGCCACGGAGGTCATCATGCGAGGGGCCTTCAAGGGCCTCTTGCGAGGTTTTGAGGTAAACCATGTTACACTTTCTTTTGCCCATACATCTAGTGTATATAATTGCCAGAATACAATCAAAGATTTTTGGCAAAAAGGTAATTGATTCGAAGACCATAGGTAACTAACCACAGTAGCCCCCAAGCCCTGAGTGAGATCCGAGGATCTTGCTCGGAGGTTGTATTTTTTTTATGGAGAGAGCTGAATAGCAGTAGTCCCCGAGACCTTGATCGGATACAATGATCCGAACAAGGGATCAAAGTCATTCAAGGTTTTCTAATACCTGCTTGTTTCTCCTCTTTATTTTGTAATCAGGTTGCACCTTCCAACTCCCACGGGCTAGAAGAAATCAATCGTAAGCTCGAGATGTCCCAGAAGGACATGGAGCTTATGAAAAGGCAGATTGAGGAAGCACCAGGTAAAATTGAAAATCTTACTTGGTGGTTTATATTTCCTCATCCAATCTATTTTAAAGTAGAAGGATTTAACGTACTTATTATTTTGCAGCTTCCTCCTTAGCATTGGAGAATCTCTAGGCCGAACTAGAAACAGCTCGGCAGGAGGCGGAGCAGCATAGAGTTGCAGCAGGTCAAGCTAACAAGGAGCTGGCCCTAGCAAAGGAGGCTGCTGAAAATCACAAAACTCGGGTCCAAGAGCTGGAGGCAGACCCGGTGGGGGTCTACACTGAGTGAGACGCTCTGCGGGAGGAGAAGAAGACCTTCTCCGCCGATCTTGCCAAGGCTACCTCGGAGTGCAAAGAAGCCAAGATCCAGACCCGGGCGGATCATGAAACGCTCCGTCAAGTGAGACAGATCGTCGCCGGTAAGCCCTACTTGCTTCAATGTGTTTTTGGTGATAGTTGTTTTGCCCGTCTTACGCAAAACTGTCATTCCTCAGAGGTGTTCAAGGACCTTCCTCTTAGTGTTGCGGATGCGTGCACTCTTTATGCCGCCCGAGCTGACGAGCCCATGGAGAAGATATTCTGACGTCAGTTCCGGGTGCCCGAGCATCCACCACATCTCGAGAATCAGATGAAGCAGCTGGCAGAGCTATTTCGAGCAGTGGATCCCGTTATGAGGGACCTCTGCATCAACCTATGGCCGTCAAGGCCCATACCCAGTAGCTTCTTCGGCTTGCTGAGCAGGTTGCGCGAGGCCAGCCCCCAGGTCCTCAACTGGAAGAGGTCGGCCTGCCTCGAAGGTGCCCATCGGGCATATGCGTCAGCAATGGCGCATTATCCGAAGATCAAGCCGCTGGAGATGGCCTCTCGGCCTTCGGTGGGAAAGAACCGGAAGCTCGAGGACTGATACGTCCATTTTGCATCATGATTTCCTACTGATATTTACTTTTTTTTTGTTGAATAATAATGCTTTGGGGAGTGATTCTAATGCATTTTCTCTCATAATATGCAAGGTTTACACAAAGAGGGAGAATACCGGCAGCTGGAATTCTGGACCCAAGAAAAGCACGCCAGAGATACCTATTTTGCACAACTCCAATGAAGCTGAAAATTTACGGAGATTATTTTTGTATTTAATAAAAATTACTGGAGCTGAAAACTACTGGAGGAGGGCCCCCAGGTGGGCACAACCCACCAGGGCGCGCCAGGCCCCCCTGGGCGCGCCCTGATGGGTTGTGCCCAGCCTGGCCCGCTTCCGGTGCCCATCTTCTGGTATAAATTCCCAAAAAACCTAAAAAAAATTTAGGAGGAGGACTTTCAGGACGAAGCGCCGCCGCTCGAGGCGGAACTTGGGCAGGAGCACTTTTGCCCTCCGGCGGAGCGATTCCGCCGGGGGAACTTCCCTCCCTTAGGGGGAAATCGAAGCTATCGTCATCACGAACACCCCTCTCATCTTTGGGAGGCCAATCTTCATCAACATCTTCAACAGCACCATCTCCTCTCAAACCCTAGTTCATCTCTTGTGTTCAATCTTTGTACCGGAACCTCAGATTGGTACCTGTGGGTGACTAGTAGTGTTGATTACCTTGCGTAGTTGATTACTATATGGTTTATTTGGTGGAAGATTATATGTTCAGATCCATTATGCTATTTAATACTCCTCTGATCTTAAGCATGATTATTATTTGTGACTAGTTACCTTTGTTCTTGAGGTCACTGGAGAAGTCATGTTGCGAGTAATCATGTGAATTTGATATGTGTTTGATATTTTGATGATATGTATGTTGTGATTCCCTTAGTGGTGTCATGTGAACGTCGACTACATGACACTTCACCATTCATGGGCCTAAGGGAATACATTGTGGAGTAGTTATTAGATGATGGGTTGCTAGAGTGACAGAAGCTTAAACCCTAGTTTATGCGCTACTTCGTAAGGGGCTGATTTGGATCCACATGTTTAATGCTATGGTTAGACTTTGTCTTAATACTTTTCTCGTAGTTGCGGATGCTTAAGAGGGGGTTAATCATAAGTAGGTTGTTAGTTCAAGTAAGAACATCACCTTAGCACCGGTCCACCCACATATCAAATTATCAAAGTAGCGAACACGAATCAAACCAACATGATAAAAGTGACTAGACGAAATTCCCGTGTACCCTCAAGAACACTTTGCCTATTACTAGTGATTGTTCTGGCCTGTCCTTTGCCTCAAAAGGATTGGGCTACCTTGCTGCACCTTTTTTACCGTTACCGTTACTTGCTCGTTACAAATATCTTGCTATCAAACTATCTATTACCTACAATTTCAGTGCTTGCAGAAATTACCTTGCTGAAAACCGCTTGCCATTTCCTTCTGCTCCTTGTTGGGTTCGACACTCTTACTTATCGAAAGGACTACGATTGATCCCCTATACTTGTGGGTCATCAAGACTCTTTTCTGGCGCCGTTGCCGGGGAGTGAAGCGCTCTTGGTAAGTGGAAATCGGTAAGGAAAAACTTATACTGCGTGCTGAAATTTATTGCTACCTGCTACTATGGAGAACAATCCTTTGAGGGGTTTGTTCGGGGTATCTTCACCTCGACTGGAACCACAATTAGTTACCCCTCAACCTACAACACCTACTGAAAATGTTACTTATGAAATTCCTTCGGGTATGCTAGAACAACTGCTTGCTAAACCTTATGCAGGAGATGGAACTGAACATTCTGATATGCATCTCTTATATGTGAACGAAATATGTGGATTATTTAAGCTTGCAGGTTTACCAAGAAGAAGGTTTTCCCTTTATCTTTGGAGGGAAACGCATTGCCATGGTATAGGCTATGTGATGATCTTGGATCGTGGAACTGGAATCGTTTGCAATTGGAATTCCATCAAAAGTTTTATCCTATGCATCTAGTTCATTGTGATCGGAATTATATATATAATTTTTGACCTCGTGAAGGAGAAAGTATCGCTCTAGCTTGGGGGAGGATTAAGTCAATGTTATATTCATGCCCCAATCATGACATTCCGAGGGAAGTTATCATTCATAATTTTTATGCTCGGCTTTCTCATAATGATCAATCCATGCTCAATACTTCTTGTGCTGGTTCTTATATGAAGAAGACTATTGATTTCAAGTGGGATATTTTAGAAAGAATTAAACGCAACTCTGAAGATTGGGAACTCGACGAAGGTAATGAGTCAGGTATAAAGCTTGAATTTGATTGTGTTAAATCTTTTATGAATACCGATACTTTTCACAAGTTTAGCACTAAATACAGACTTGACTCAAAGATAGTAGCCTCTTTCTGTGAAGCATTTGCTACTCACGTTGGTCTCCCTAAGGAGAAGTGGTTTAAATATCATCCCCCTATTAAAGAAGAATTTAAAGAACCAGTCATAGCTAAAGAAGAAACCATATTTTACAATGTTGATCCAGTTGTGCCTACCGCTTATATTGAAAAACCACCTTTCCCTGTTAGGATAAAGGAACATGCTAAGGTATCAACTGTGGTTCGTAAGAGTAATATAAGAGAACCTAAACCCCCTGAGCAAATTAAAGTAGAACCTAGTGTTGCTATGGTTAAAGATCTCTTGGTAGAAAATATTGATGGGCATGTCATCTACCTTTGTGATGAAGCTGCTAGAATTGCTAAACCTGATAAGAAAGATAAACATAGACCTATAGAAGGCTTGCCTGTTGTCTCAGTTAAAATAGGAGATCATTGCTACCATGGTTAATGTGATTTAGGTGCTAGTGTGAGTGCTATCCCTTTTACCTTATACCAAGAAAATATGAATGAAATAGCACCTGCTGAAATGGAAGATATTGATGTTACTATTAAACTTGCTAATAGAGACACTATCACACCACTTGGGATTGTTAGAGTGTTGAAGTCTTGTGTGGGAAAGTAAAATACCCTACTGATTTTCTAGTCCTTGGTTCCCCACAAGATGACTTTTGTCCCATTATCTTTGGTAGACCTTTCTTGAGCACCGTCAATGCTAAGATAGATTGTGAAAAACAACCTGTCGGTGTCAGCTTTGGTAATGTGTCTCATGAGTTTAATTTTTCCAAGTTTAGTAGACAACCTCGTGATAAAGTGTTACCTAGTAAGGATGAAATGATTGGTCTTGCTTCTATTGTTGTGCATCCTACTGATCCATTAGAACAATATTTGCTCGACCATGAAAATGATATGCACTTACGTGAAAGAAATGAAATAGATCAAATTTTCTTCGAACAACAACCCCTTCTGAAACACAATTTGCCTATTGAAACCCTTGGAGGTCCTCCTCCACCCAAAGGTGATCCTGTGTTTGAATTGAAACAATTGCCTGACATTTTGAAGTATGCTTATCTTGATGAGAAAAAGATATATCCTGTTATTATTAGTGCTAACCTTTCAGAACATGAAGAAGAAAGATTATTGAAAGTTCTAAGGAAGCACCGGGCTGCTATTGGATATACTCTTGATGATCTTAAGGGCATTAGTCCCACTCTATGTCAGCACAAGATTAATATGGAACCTGATGCTAAACCCGTTGTTGATCACCAACGTCGATTAAATCCCAAGATGAAAGAAGTGGTAAGAACTAAAATATTAAAGCTTCTGGAAGCAGGTATAATCTATCCCATAGCTGATAGTAGATGGGTAAGTCCCGTTCATTGTGTCCGTAAGAAAGGAGGTATTAACGTTGTTCCTAATGATAAGAATGAACTCATTCCACAAAGAATTGTCACTGGCTATAGAATGGTAATTGATTTTAGAAAATTAAATAAAGCTGCTAGGAAAGATCATTACCCTTTGCCTTTCATTGATCAAATGCTAGAGAGACTATCTAAGCACACACACTTTTGTTTCCTAGATGGATATTATGGTTTCTCTCAAATACCCGTGTCACAATCCGATCAAGAGAAAACCACCTTTACTTGCCCTTTTGGAACCTATGCTTATAGACGTATGCCTTTTGGTTTATGCAATGCACCTGCTACCTTTCAAAGATGTATGACTGCTATATTCTCTGACTTTTGTGAAAAGATTGTGGAGGTTTTCATGGATGATTTTTTCCGTTTACGGAACTTCTTTTGATGATTACTTAAGCAACCTTGATCGAGTTTTGCAGAGATGTGAACAAACTAATCTTGTCTTGAATTGGGAGAAGTGCCACTTTATGGTTAATGAAGGTATCATCTTGGGGCATAAAATATCTAAACGAGGTATTGAGGTGGATAAAGCTAAAATTGATGCAATTGAGAAAATGCCACGTCCTAAAGATATTAAAGGTATTCGAAGTTTCCTTGGTCATGCTGGTTTTTATAGGAGGTTCATTAAAGACTTCTCTAAAATTTCTAGGCCTCTTACTAATCTTTTGCAAAAGGATATCCCTTTTGTTTTTGATGATGATTGTGTGGAAGCCTTTGAAACACTCAAGAAAGCCTTAACCTCTGCACCTATCGTTCAACCACCTGATTGGAACTTGCCTTTTGAAATTATGTGTGATGCTAGTGATTATGCTGTTGGTGATGTCCTAGGACAAAGAGTTGATAAGAAATTGAATGTTATCCATTATGCTAGTAAAACTCTAGACACTGCCCAACGAAATTATGCTACTACTGAAAAGGAATTTTTAGCAGTTGTGTTTGCTTGTGATAAATTTAGATCCTATATTGTTGACTCCAAAGTTATTGTTCACACCGATCATGCTGCTATAAAATATCTTATGGAAAAGAAAGATGCTAAACCTAGACTCATTAGGTGGGTTCTTTTGCTTCAAGAATTTGACTTACATATCGTTGATAAGAAAGGAGCTGGGAACCCCGTAGCTGATAACTTGTCTAGGTTAGAAAATATTCTTGATAACCCACTACCTATTGATGATAGTTTCCCTGACGAACAGCTAGCTGCAATAAGTGTCTCACACAACACACCTTGGTATGCTGATTATGCTAATTACATTGTTGCTAAATATATACCACCTAGTTTCACATACCAACAAAAGAGAAAAAAATTATATGACTTGAGACATTACTTTTGGGATGACCCACATCTTTATAAAGAAGGAGTAGATGGTATTATTAGACGTTGTGTACCTGAGCATGAACAGGAACAAATCCTACAGAAATGTCATTCCGAAGCTTATGGAGGACATCATGCGGGAGATAGAACTGTTCACAAGGTATTGCAATCTGGTTTTTATTGGCCTACTCTCTTCAAGGATGCCCGTAAGTTTGTCTTGTCTTGTGATGAATGTCAAAGAATTGGTAATATTGGTAAGCGTCAAGAAATGCCTATGAATTATTCACTTGTTGTTGAACCATTTGACGTGTGGGGTTTTGATTACATGGGGCCTTTTCCTTCCTCTAATGGGTACACTCATATTTTAGTTGCGGTTGATTATGTCACTAAGTGGGTAGAAGCTATTCCAACAAGTAGTGCTAATCACCACACCTCCATTAAAATGCTTAAAGAGGTTATCTTCCCGAGGTTTGGAGTCCCTAGATATTTAATTACCGATGGTGGTTCACACTTTATTCATGGTGCTTTCCGTAAGATGCTTGCTAAATATGATGTTAACCATAGAATTGCATCACCCTATCATCCTCAATCTAGTGGTCAAGTAGAACTTAGCAATGGAGAAATAAAATTAATATTACAAAAAACTGTCAATAGGTCTCGTAAGAATTGGTCTAAGAAATTAGATGATGCACTTTGGGCCTATAGAACAGCTTATAAAAATCATATGGGTATGTCTCCATATAAAATGGTGTATGGGAAAGCTTGTCATTTGCCTCTAGAACTAGAACATAAAGCATTTTGGGCAATTAAAGAACTCAACTATGATTTCAAACTTGCCGGTGAGAAGAGGCTATTTGATATTAGCTCACTAGATGAATCGAGAACCCAAGCGTACGAAAATGCCAAGCTATTCAAACAAAAAGTAAAAAGATGGCATGTCAAAAGAATCCAAAAGCGGGAATTCAAAATAGGAGATCATGTTCTTTTGTTCAACTCTCGTTTAAGATTTTTTGCAGGAAAAATTCTCTCAAAATGGGAAGGACCATATATCATTGAAGAGGTCTATCGTTCTGGAGCTATTAAGATTAATAACGCCGAAGGTACTAATCCGAAGGTAGTCAATGGACAAAGAATTAAGCATTATATCTCAGGTACGCCAATTAACGTTGAAAGCAATGTTATCCAAACCATGACACCAGAGGAACGCATAAAAGAAATCTTCCGGAACACTCCAGAATACTTAAAATTAGGATGTACGTGATACGGTAAGTAAACGGACTCCAAAAAATCCGCAAAAATATATTTTGTCAGTTTTGGAATATTTTAGAATTTTGGAAAAAAAACCGGAAGGTGAACGAGGTGAGCACGATACACCAGGGCGCGCCAGGCACCCCTGGGCGCGCCCTAGTGGGTTGTGCCCAACTCGGATGCCTTCCCGACTTCGTTTTCCTTCCAAATACTTGTTTCCCAAGAATAAAAAATCTCTATATATATACCCCCGACTGTTTTGACGACCGCATCGCAGAAAAATCCCCTGTTCTTGTTTCATGCTGTTTTCCCGACAGATCTGAAAATATGTCGTCTTAAGATTCAGATGGGGAGAGCCATGTTGATCCCTATGTTCCAGACCCGAAGATCTTTAGGGAGATTTACCCCTATCTATGGACCTCGGAGGAGGAAGAAGATGCTACCATGCAGGAAACAAAAGATGACAGCTCTGAGGAAGAGGATGATCCATTGCCTCAACCCGGAGACATGCATGTGGAATTCAAGAAGTCAAGCCTACCTAGAAGATACAAACCTAAGGTCCAATTTATCCCGTCTCTTTTTCTGCAGGAAAGCAAGGAGGCCTTATGCCAAAGGATATTAAAGCTTGAATTGGAGAATGATGATCTAAGGGAGGAAAACTTTATGCTTAAATATAAGCTGAAGAAGAAGGCTTCCTCTACACCTCCACCTTCTTCATCACCACCACCAAAGGAGACTTGAGCACATGGGTATGGGCACTCGCCTTGGCTTGAGCCAAGCTTGGGGGAGGTGCCCCGGTATCGTATCACCATCACTTTTATTCACCTTACCTATTTTGGTTCTATCTTTAGTTTCCCTTTGCCTTAGTCGAATAAAAGCTTAGCGTGATCTATTTTCGTGTGTTAGTTTCGTGGCCTACCTATCTATGTAATCGAGTGAAAGTTATATAATAAAGTTTAGTTTGAGTTTTTGCGTCTCTACTTTCTTGATGCAATCAAATAAAAGAAAGACAAACAAATGAAAAGAATCATATGCTAATCTTATGGTGAGTAATGACATCACATAAGGAAAAGTATAAGTAGTAAAATTTATTGGAGATTGACAAACATAGCATTGGTCAATGATGCAATTCATGAAAGAATTAATTAGGGAAGAGAAGATTCACATGCAAATACACTATCTTGGACATCTTTTATGATTGTGAGCCCCCATCAAATATTATGTGTCAAAATTGTTGACGTTGGACAAGGAACACAACGTAATGAATTATGTTTGTTCATATCCACATAGAAGTTATATTGTCATAGATCCTTTAACGTGTGGTGCTTGCCCAATATCTTTGCTAGCCAAAAATTCCGCACTAAGTAGAGATACACCTTGTGCATCCAAAAACCCAAACCCAAACTCTTTCCTTGAGTGTCCACCATACCTACCTATGGATCGAGAAAGATCCTTCAAGTAAGTTGTCATCGGTGCAACAAGGCAATAAAATTGCTTCTAAAAGTGTTTTGATCAATTAGTGTAAGAGAAAATTGAGCGCTATACGAACTTATGATGGCAAAGTAATAAAAGCGATGGACTGCATAATAAAGGTTGCTATCATAGGGGGCAATATAGCGTGACGTTCTTTTACATTAAGGGATTGGGCATACAAATCAATAAGCGCATGACAACCTCTGCTTCCCTCTGCGAAGGGCCTATCTTTTACTTTTATGCACTTACTTTTATGCAAGAGTCAAAGTATTCTTCCCTATTCCTTTTTACTTTTTCTTTTGCAAGCATCATGTGGTGAGGAAAGATCTAGGCACATATATCCAGTTGGATATGGGTGGGCATGAGTTATTATTGTTGACATCACCCTTGAGGTGAGTGAGTTGGGAGGCAAAACTATAAGCCCCTATCTTCCTACGTGTCCGGTTGAAACTTTTTGTTCATGGGTATGCCGTGAGCGTTAGCAATCATAGAAGACTAAATGATAGTTGAGTATGTGGACTTGCCAAAAGGCTCTGACATGAGACCCTTCCTAAAAATATGATGAATTGTAGTTGCAAAGTTGACTGAGAACATAGTTTGTTGGTTTCCAATAAGGTTTATGCTTCATACTTCTATGTTGTGATGAATTGTTACATGTTCATGAGAAGCCTTATGATAAAAATATATTGAAATAAGTTCTTATGTTATAGTTTGTTGCTGTTATGTTAATAAGCATGATGCTTCTATGTCCGTATTTTGTTTTTATCGACACCTCTCTCTCTCAAACCATGTGGACATGCTTTTTCAATATCGGTTTTCGCTTGAGGACAAGCGAGGTCTAAGCTTGGGGGAGTTGATACGTCCATTTTGCATCATGATTTCCTACTGATATTTACTTTGTTTTTTTGAATAATAATGCTTTGGGGAGTGATTCTAACGCCTTTTCTCTCATAATATGCAAGGTTTACACAAAGAGGGAGAATACGAGCAGCTGGAATTCTGGACCCAAGAAAAGCACGTCAGAGATACCTATTCTGCACAACTCCAATGAAGCTGAAAATTTACGGAGATTATTTTTGTATTTAATAAAAATTACTGGAGCTGAAAACTACCGGAGAAGGGCCCCCAGGTGGGAACAACCCACCAGGGCGCGCCAGGCCCCCCCTGGGCGCGCCCCGATGGGTTGTGCCCAGCCTGGCCCGCTTCCGGCGCCCATCTTCTGGTATAAATTCCCAAAAAAACTAAAAAAATTAGGAGGAGGACTTTCAGGATGAAGCGCCGCCGCCTCGAGGCGGAACTTGGGCAGGAGCACTTTTGCCCTCCGGCGGAGCGATTCCGCCGGGGGAACTTCCCTCCCGGAGGGGGAAATCGAAGCTATCATCATCACTAACACCCCTCTCATCTTTGGGAGGCCAATCTTCATCAACATCTTCAACAGCACCATCTCCTCTCAAACCCTAGTTCATCTCTTGTGTTCAATCTTTGTACCGGAACCTCAGATTGGTACCTGTGGGTGACTAGTAGTGTTGATTACCTTGCGTAGTTGATTACTATATGGTTTATTTGGTGGAAGATTATATGTTCAGATCCATTATGCTATTTAATACTCCTCTGATCTTAAGCATGATTATTATTTGTGACTAGTTACCTTTGTTCTTGAGGTCACGGGAGAAGTCATGTTGCGAGTAATCATGTGAATTTGATATGTGTTCGATATTTTGATGATATGTATGTTGTGATTCCCTTAGTGGTGTCATGTGAACGTCGACTACATGACACTTCACCATTCATGGGCCTAAGGGAATGCATTGTGGAGTAGTTATTAGATGACAGGTTGCTAGAGTGACAGAAGCTTAAACCCTAGTTTATGCGCTACTTCATAAGGGGCTGATTTGGATCCACATGTTTAATGCTATGGTTAGACTTTGTCTTAATACTTTTCTCGTTGTTGCGGATGCTTGTGAGGGGGTTAATCATAAGTAGGTTGTTAGTTCAAGTAAGAACAGCACCCAAGCACCGGTCCACCCACATATCAAATTATCAAAGTAGCGAACACGAATCAAACCAACATGATAAAAGTGACTAGACGAAATTCCCGTGTACCCTCAAGAACACTTTGCCTATTACTAGTGATTGTTCTGGCCTGTCCTTTGCCTCAAAAGGATTGGGCTACCTTGCTGCACCTTGTTTACCGTTACCGTTACTTGCTCGTTACAAATTATCTTGCTATCAAACTATCTATTACCTACAATTTCAGTGCTTGCAGAAATTACCTTGCTGAAAACCGCTTGCCATTTCCTTCTGCTCCTCGTTGGGTTCAACACTCTTACTTATCGAAAGGACTACGATTGATCCCCTATACTTGTGGGTCATCAAGGACTACCTTTCCAAGGCCTAGAGGGCGCCAAGAAGACCGAGCTGCAGTGTTCCAAGTCCGAGCTGTATTTTGAGTAGGTCCCTTGGTATGTCGAGGGTTACTTTTGTAAACGAAAATATTATTTTTATGAAGTTTTAGCTCGGTTTTATCTGATGTGTTTATATCCACCTCCTTTACGACTGTTTATTTGATCTAAAAGTTTTCGATCATCGGCTTCTACCCCCTTTGTAGATACTACAAGGGGTGTTCTCGTAGCACACAGGAATCCTAGAGCTGATGTCTCGGAACCGTAATGGTGATTTGTGTGCTGAGATGAATGAGGCAATCAGACCATAATGGTTTTATCCCTTTCACTTAGTCATAGGAGCTCTAAGTTATGGGCAGTTGAACTAGCCCCCGGTGTAAGGGTGATCGGACTGGCCAAAGTTCCACTTATAACACCTCGGTCCTTGTAGGAAGGACCCATCGTTTATCACGGTGTTACCGCTAATGGTGTATTAGTTTTACACTGTCTTCGGATAGCAAGACTTGTTTGCACTTATCGTGACAGTCCATTTGGGCTTTATCCACTGAGGCGCTTAACCATCCAGATTGGAAGCGCAATCGCAGTGGTTCTCCCTTTACTATCTTAGCCGAACTGAGCGGAACGTAAGATGTAAGGACAGGAGCCGGGCAACCCAATTGTCGGGAGTTTGGGATCTACGTCCAAGAACAAGGTTCGAACACTCGGGGGCCTGGCTTGCGACATGCAACACAACGGCAAACCAAGCAAGATCGACGGCGAGCTCACTCCTCCTCACCGGACACGACGGGGACACGTGAGCTACCCAGGTTTGGGACACCGTGCGGTGTAGAACCCTACTCCTGCTTGTGATTTGGCTGCCTTGGAAAAGGAGGAGCTTGAGGCTCCAGTACACGGCGTGTTGGGAGAGATAATGGCTCGATCCTCTTACATGGACGTGGCCCTTCACCCTTTGTAGTTCTTTGGTCCTCTTCCCCGAAAATATCGGCGGGAAAGGGTAGCCACAGGGTAGCAATTGGAAGGGGGACAGGAGCCAGGCCTATCCTGGCTAAAGGTGGTGTTCACCTAATAAAGCAATCTTCGTGACGCGGTTGTGGGCTCGGCGATGACCTCCGTCATGCCGCGCTGATCCGTCCTGATCCTCTTACACCAAAGTGGCAAGCTTTGGGGAACCTGCCTTTTGAGGGGCAGCGGATGCTACCCCTAATCACCAAAAAGGAAACTGTACCCGGCCGCGTCGGTTGGCGTGGCCTTTGTCACCCTACCCCACACGGGTGCGCCACCCATGTGCGGGCAGCAGGGCCCTGCGACCGGGGCTGCACGCCAGTCCTCGCGGCGCAGCCCTTCATGGAGGGCCTCGCGAGGAGATCCGACACTTGGTGGACCAGGCTAGGCGTAGCTTGGTGGCGAGGGGCCTCGCGAGATTAGTCCCCTCATAGGGCAATCTCTTCGGGGCGGTTGACGCCGAGCCATCCTCTGCGGGCCGGCCCGCCTGTTGCTTCCTGTCCTGGAGGCTGACGGGTTGTGGTACCATGGTTCCCACTGGGCCGACACCAATGTTTGACCAAAATCACAATTCGAAACATGTGCATATAACGCAAATCCAAGACGCTGACCACACGTCGGACTTAAACATGGGCTCGCTTTTTATCCGAGCCCCCGGTCCAGAGCCGAACCCTGCTGTATGTGGGAGAAAACCACCTCGGATATTGTATGAGATAAAAGAAACAAAATAGGAAAAATGTGCAAGGACCGAGAAAATGGTCTGTTTTATTAATCGTCAAGCCAAGCTAAAAATAGATACACGGGGAATGCTGAAAAGACAAAAATAAAATGAAGGGGGATGTAACACAAGGTTTTGTTAAGCAATCGGGTTTAGAGGCCTATTGTTTCCCTGTCGCACATCTGCGTCCCCGAGCTGTTAACCAACCCGGCCTTGTCTATTCCAAGAATGTTGTGTATGGCCGTCTCCTGTTATGCAAGAAGCATTATGAAAACGGGGCCTCCAATGAGGCTGAAGCCATCATGTGGCAGGTTTAGCCATAGGTGCAGGAAGGAGTCGGCATATTTGCTTATGGACGTGATGCCTACATACACATGATCATTGTCGTGAATAAATATTGCATAACTATGTGCTTTTCTATCAATTGCCCAACAATAATTTGTTTACCCACCGTATGCCTACAACATGAGAGATGCCACTAGGGAAAACTATGCCCCGGGTCTATCCACTTATATATATACAAAAGCTTTCACTACCTCGCTGCCATTTATTTATATTTTATTTTATTTTGCAATTCACATTTATCAACTATCATCTACACACTTCATTTGCTTGCAAAGAACGAGTCCAAGGGGATTGACAACCCTCTTGCCCGTGTTGGGTGCAAGTGTTTGCTTCTTTGTGTGCAGTCATTGAAGACGGGGGTTGCATGATACTGATACGTCCATTTTGCATCATGCTTTCATATTGATATTTATTGCATTATGGGCTGTTATTACACATTAAGGTACAATACTTATGCCTTTTCTCTCTTATTTTACAAGGTTTACATGAAGAGGGAGAATGCCGGCAGCTGGAATTCTGGACTGGAAAAGGAGCAAATATGAGAGACCTATTCTGCACAACTCCAAAAGTCCTGAAAAGTTACGGAGAATTATTTTGGAATATATAAAAAATATTAGGCGAAAGAAATACCAGAGGGGACCCACCAGGAGGTCACAAGCCAGGGGGGCGCGCCCCTGTGGCTTGTGGGGCCCCTGGCAGGCCTCCGGTGCCCATCTTCTGCTATATGAAGGGTTTTGACCTGGAAAAAATAATAAGAGAGCTTTCAGGACGAAGTGCCGCCGTCTCGAGGCGGAACTTGGGCAGAACCAATCTAGGGCTCCGACGGAGCTGTTCTGCCGGGGAAACTTCCCTCCCGGAGGGGGAAATCGAAGCCATCGTCATCACCAACGATCCTCTCATCGAGAGGGGGTGAATCTCCATCAACATCTTCACCAGCACCATCTCCTCTCCAAACCCTAGTTCATCTCTTGTATCCGAGCTTTGTCTCAAAACCTCAGATTGGTACCTGTGGGTTGCTAATAGTGTTGATTACTCCTTGTAGTTGATGCTAGTTGGTTTACTTGGTGGAAGATCATATGTTCAGATCCTTAATGATAATTAATACTCCTCTGATTATGAATATGATTATGATTTGTGAGTAGTTACGTTTGTTCCTGAGGACATGGGATAAGTCTTGTTATAAGTAATCATGTGAATTTGGTATTCGTTCGATATTTTGATGAGATGTATGTTGTCTCTCCTCTAGTGGTGTTATGTGAACGTCGACTACATGGCACTTCACCATTATTTGGGACTAGGGGAAGGCATTGGGAAGTAATAAGTAGATGATGGGTTGCTAGAGTGACAGAAGCTTAAACCCTAGTTTATGCGTTGCTTCGTAAGGGGCTGATTTGGATCCATATGTTTCGTGCTATGGTTAGATTTATCTTAATTCTTCTTTCGTAGTTGCGGATGCTTGCGAGAGAGGTTAATCATAAGTGGGAGGCTTGTCCAAGTAAGGACAACACCCAAGCACCGGTCCACCCACATATCAAATTATCAAAGTAACGAACGCGAATCATATGAGCATGATGAAAACTAGCTTGACAGAAATTCCATGTGTCCTCGGGAGCGCTTTGCTTTATATAAGAGTTTGTCGAGGCTTGTCCTTTGCTACAAAAAGGATTGGGCCACCTTGCTGCACCTTTGCTACATTTGTTACTTGCTATCCGTTACGAATTATCTTATCACAATACTATGTGTTACCGATAATTTCAGTGCTTGTAGAGAATACCTTACTAAAAGCCGCTTGTCATTTCCTTCTGCTCCTCATTGGGTTCGACACTCTTACTTATCAAAAGGACTACGATAGATCCCCTATACTTGTGGGTCATCAGATACTCCTATTGGTTTGATAACCTTGGTTCTCACTGAGGGAAATAATTATCTATACTGTGCTACATCACCCGCTCCTCTTCGCGGAAAACCCAACGCAGATCACAAGTATCATGAAGGATTTCTGGCGCCGTTGCCGGGGAGTATCACCAACCTAATATTAAGTACCTTTGCACAAATTATCATTCACTAGTTCTACTTTTTATTTGCTGTTATATTTTGCTTGCTTCATAAAAATCAACAATACAAAAATATTTATCTTTGCTAGTTGCTAGTTTATTTCTTTGCTTGCTAGTTCACTTGTTCTGCTTGTTACTTTGCTTGCTCGGTCACCATCTCTCAAGATACTACTAAGTTGTGTGACTTCTCAAATACTAATAACAATGATTTTATTAGTACTCCTATACCACCCGCCAATAATGTGGAGTTTTATGATATTAATGTTGCATTGCTGAATCTTGTGATGAAAGAACAATTTTCAGGAAGTCCTAATGTGGATCCCGCTGCTCATCTGAATATCTTTGTTGAATTATGTGCTATGCAAAAGAAAAAAGGATATGGATAATGATCTGGTGAAATTAAAATTATTTCCTTTTCACTACGAGATAAAGCTAAGGCTTGGTCTTCATCTTTACCACGTAATAGTATTGGAACATGGGATAAGTGTAAAGATGCTTTTATTGCCAAGTATTTTCCTCCTGCTACGGTCATCTCCCTTAAAATCAACTGAATTTTAAACAACATGATCAAGAACATGTTGCACAAGCTTGGGAGAGGATGAAATTTATGATTAGAAATTGCTCTACTCATGGTTCAAACTTGTGGATGATTATCCAAAATTTCTATGCTGGACTAAACTTTGTGTCTAGAAATCTTCTAGATTCTGCTGCAGGTGGTACCTTCATGGAGGTGACATTAGGAGAGGCCACCAAACTTCTGGACAACATCATGAAAAACTACTCTCAATGGCATACCAAAAGAGCTCCAACTGGTAAGAAGGTAAATTCTATTGAAGAAATCGCTACTTTGAGTGAAAAAGTGGATGCTCTTATGAATAGGGTTGCTAGTCAAAATGCTCATGTTGATCCCAATGATATGCCTTTGTCTACCTTGATTGAGAAAAATTATGATGCTAGTTATGTGAACTTTATCTCGCGAAACAATTTCAACAACAATGCCTATAGAGGAAATTTTAATGCTAGACCGTATCCCGGTAATTCCTCTAATAATTATGGAAACTCTTATGGCAATTCTTATGGAAATTCTTCAACAAATAATAATATGTTATCCTCTGATCTTGAGAACACCATTAAATAATTTATTAGTTCTCAAAAGGTTTTAATACTATGGTAGAAGAAAAGCTGCATAAAGTTGATGATTTGGCTAAGAACATGGATAGGATTGCTCTTGATGTGGAAACTCTTAAAAATAAAAATTTGCCACCAAAGCATGATTTTAATGAGACTATTAAATCTATCCAAATATTTATTAATTAAAGTAAGGAGAGGACCGCTAAGTTGTAAGCTAAATGAGAATTCTTAGAAAAAGCTCTTCCACCCGGTTTTTACTCGAATTACTAGATCATGATTGGCGCGCGTTGCAGCGCCCATCTATTTTTCCAATAGAGTGATAGTAATGTTTGTACAAACAGATATACATAGAAGAACTGAATTCCTACTTTCAGTGAAAGAACTTTTGAACCTAAGTCAATATTTATCATTTTATATGGCTATCATCTTATTTTCCGGGTCATTGACCAACCTCTTAGTTCCATGTCTACCAAGTTTTTTCTAGCATCTCATAAATTGGATCAGAAATCTACAACATAATCATTTCATGACCATGAATGTGTCAAGAGGTGATTGTACAAGGAAAGTGAAAACAAATGGCATTCCATGAAACTAATCACTATACTAATCTTGACAAAGCTTCTCAGCGAAACACATCAAACTTATAATAGTGTGACATCCTAACAAAGTCCTATATTCACTTAGTTACATATATGTAAGTGACATCGGCAATACAATTAAAGAACAATTAAAGGATGGAGTATCTGATGCAGCTAAACCAGATGGATTAATAAATGGCATGTGGGAAGTTGCAATGCTCTCAGTGGATGGATGAGCTCCTTCAACCGTTGGTGCATTTGATACTCCCAATGCTTGCACCCTGTATTTGTATAGGGAAAAAGATCAGTAGAAGTAATACATATACGAAATCAAAATGCAAGTGTGATCTCTCTGTTCAGATCAATACAAATGAAAATTTTGTGTAAATAACATACCAAGACACTACAAATACCATTTGGCGAGCCATGTGGCTGCACTTGGTCATGTACATTACAAACTTAACAATATAAAAACTATGCAAAGATGAGCGCACAATATTCTTACCAAGGAAGAAGCTACAGAATCAATGTCAGCTTTAGTTGGTTCAGTGCAAATACAAAAATCACCGGCACTTATCGTCACAGCAGCATCAGTCTCTCATCAATCTGATGAACATATGTGAGGACTAAACCAGGCTAAATTAAAGATGCACCAAAAGGGTAATATTGTGATAAATTTTTGACAGACAGATAAGATGCATCAATGCCCTATGCTCATGACAAACCACTTTAGAGGTTCCGAATAAGACAAGCATATACAGTAGGGGGGTCTATTTGGCAAGAAATCCCATAAAATGTAAGAGCTATTTATTCTAAAAAATAATGCAAGGAAAAGATAATTCTAGAAATGAAAGGGCCATACTATTTTCACAACCATTCATCTAAATACCTTAAGAATCAAGGGAATGTTTATTCAAAATACTAATGTAAGAAGAAAAAATGATGCCTAGAAATTCTTTATTCCAAATCATAATGCTAATAATTTGGTATATCATTATTGTACTGCAAGATGAAGCAACAAAGTAGAGTGATCATGGCTGTTCCATCATTGTCTATCAATGTCAAACTCTAAATGCACGTGATACACCCGACCCCAAACTGAGTATTATCCATTACATTCCAGATTGTTTTATCAGGTAACACTAAGTTTAGCATACTAATAACTGATTCCATTCAAATTTATAACATCAAAATATTTACCTATGACAATTTAATGTTCCTTCAAGTAGATGGCTCAAAAGTTCTCCACATGCTCGCTTTGACCTCTTACTCTAAAAGTAGATATGTCCAAACGCAGTTGCATGGATCACCTATTAGTTCATCCGTATAGGATGTACATCAAGTTGGGCATTAAACTAAATTTACCGAATCAATACACATTTAATAGCAAAAAGAGATGCTAAAAATTGTTAAATTCTTATGGTTGTTCTGGTAAGCTAGTCATATATTTATAATTAGTCATCTACCATAAAAATACATCGTATTTCTAAAACTTGTGGTTCTTCTTTATATCACTAACAAATTCTCCTGTTTGCCAAGTTATAAAGAACAACACATGCAAAAAAGCAGTAAGATGAATTGAAAATAAATTGATCAACCTATCTCTTAAACAACTTATAACAGGAAGTTGCAAACTGTAACGACTGTTAATATGGACCGTATATCCAACAATTATATGGAACACCATGTATATATAGCTCCGTTTTTTGCTTTCAGATTGTACAAAGCAGTCACCTGATCAATAAAAAAAATCAATGCGGGTAGGACCGATACATCTCATGCATAATCTCTTAGTAGCACGTGCATGTAGGAGCAACAAAACAAACAAGAACATCTAAAGGTGAAAAAAAGAGCACGCAACTATTTCTTCAGAGAAAGAAGCGCAGATGGTCTGAGCAAGTTAGCACGTTGTATCACACCACGGCCATGCTTATGTATCGAACACCAGGAAAGAATAAAATACCTTAGGCCAGCGCGGAGGCAATAGCACGGGTGCTGATGCCACGGCAAACCATCGGACACACAGCGAGCCAGCTGTAGCTCTCTTCTTAGACTCCTTCTGGTCTGCCGGAGGAGTCGGCATTGTCTGCCCAGGGCGCATCAGCGCCGGGATCAAGGATGGTGCATGCTTGAACAGCTCCACGGGTTCAAGCACCACGTGGAAGGCGTAAAAGGCGACAGGGTCCTCCGGCACAGTGGCGCAGACCAGACCATCGTCAAATGAGAAAAGGGGCAGGGTTGGGACAATCCTCTAACATCGTCACGGTGGAGGACCTACGGTGGCGGCAACGGAAAATGTGAGGCTTGTAATTAGAATGGTTATCGGGGGCAGCTGTTGAGATTTAATTAAGTCTGATCGTACAACGGTTATTATCACATATGAGTATGCTGAACATCATAAGTGTACATATAAATAAGAGAGCAAAAATAGTAGAGCATGAGTCACTATTTATAACTGAATATAGACCATGTAATTTTTTCAAAATATATAAACTTTAGATGCATATGTAGACATTTGTTGGCCTTCAAACCCAATGTGTAATAGGGGGGGGGTGCAGGAATAGAGCAAGATTAAAATGTTGGCAGAGTTTGCAGCTGGAGAATTCGAGAAGTGTGCTCTTCCTATGAAATTCAGTTGCTAGTTTGCTACTCAACAGCTAGAGTAACCAACCCGTCTGAAGCAAAAGAGATGGCAGGGAAGTTATTTGAGTTAACATTGATGGAAGTAAAGTTAGAAATTTCAAACTGTACAAATTAACTAATTGCCTTGTGGCAAAGACAATTCAACATATTTTACATGTAAAGGATTTACCATTCCACAAATACATGATCCAAAAGCTTTCTCCCTGCTAGCTCGGGTTTTTTCTTTCTCCGAGGACAAACATTGGGAATGGTCAGGGTATTATGTATTAGTTCATCTGTATTAACCAAGAAATCTAGTTAGGAATACAGTTTTTACCATGTAAAACTCAGGAGCACATGGTATACAGGGGCATGACATTGCTGAAGTAAACAACAATTTAATTCTTTATTCCCTTCACAGAATTAATAAAAGGAGTGGAACAAACAATAGTACTAAGAGAAATTTCCAAATAATATTCAGTTCGGCAGCAAAATTGTCTTACAACAGAAAATGTCGATCATAATTCAGCAAATCCTGCAACAAAAGAAATAGAGAAATCAAATCTGAGTACACATCAAAACATGCTTCCATCTGTATCTAAACTCAGTATGATTCAATAATCCAGATATCCGAAACCATAAACTCATCTGATACACTAACAATTTTTTGTTTGATCTACATCAGGAACTAATTAATCACCATTTTTATGCATTAGTAGATGTTTCTTTTGCATAAACTATGGTGTTGAGAGTTCGCCAGAACGGACAGATGGGAACATACTGAGCGCAAGACCGGGAAGGAAGAGAAGAGAGCAACATCAAATCAGACAGGTTGGGGAAAACGAAATTAAGGTGGCTGGAAGGGTGAGAGGCACGGTATCATCCGGATCAGGAGCAGACGGATCAAGACGATGAGCTTGGTGAGGCGGAGGTATGCTGGAGGTAGAGATCTGCCGGTGGCGGCATGACACCGTCCCACCATTCTACCTCACGGCGGATCGACTGGCCCTTCGGAGGCCAATTCTGGTGGCGCCGCAGCCGGGCAAGTGTCGTGTTGCCGTGGGCGTCGTAGATGGAGGAACGGCGGCAGGTCAGGAGGGGAGGAGGCGCTACGCAAAGGAGAGAGAGGATGGATCGGGTGTACAATGGACTGATCAGATAGTTGGGCCGCGGCTAACAGGCCCTATCAACTAGGACACACGGATTTTTCCACCAGAGTAGCGCCCCTCTAGGACAGTCGGCCCATTGGCGGGTGACGACTTGCCTAAGGAGATCGGACGGCTAAAACCAACCAGATCACGAAACTCAACGGCCGAAAATACACAGTGCGTGAGAGGACAGGGATTTGGTTCAGTTTTACTGTCCTAAATGATGAAGATCTTAAAATGATTGGTACTTATCCTATTGAATCTTTGTTTAATAATCTTAAAATATATGATAAATGGACTGGATATGAGTCAAATTTAGCTAGAAGGCGTCCCGTTTGTTTGGAGGGTGATGATTTTTATGATAAAATTGAAAAAAAGTGGGTTTGGAGAGGTTAAAACTTTAACTAGTGATGTGCCCACTATCTTCGATTACAAGGACTTTAATTATGAAAGTTTCTCTTTAGTAGAATGTATTTACTTGTTGAAATGCATTATTAGATCACACAATGCCTATGAACAAAATAAATCTTTTACTCAACATATAGTAGAAGCGATGATAAAAGCTTATGCTGAGAAACTTGAACTAGAAGTTTCTATTCATAGAAAGTTGCATGATGAATGGGAACCTACTGTCAAAATAAAACTGAAAGAATATGAATGCAATGCTTTGTGTGACCTTGGTGCTAGTGTTTCAACAATACCTAAATCTCTTTGTGATGTGCTTGGTCTCACCGATATTCAAGATGGTTCCCTTAACTTGCATCTTGCGGACTCTACCATCAAGAAACCTTTGGGTAGAATAAATAATGTGCTTATTATTTCAA
This sequence comes from Elymus sibiricus, assembly GCA_039707655.1. Lineage (NCBI taxonomy): Eukaryota > Viridiplantae > Streptophyta > Magnoliopsida > Poales > Poaceae > Elymus > Elymus sibiricus. The sequence continues at coordinate 382,881,621 of CM077665.1, read as the reverse complement.
ATAGAAATTATGTGCATGTATATTTCATTGTGCTTGATATTTAATATTGAATGTAATCCAACTTGTCCAATAATACTTGGAAGACCTTTCTTATGAACTATAGGTGCAATTATTGATATGAAAGAGGGAAACATAAGGTTCCAATTTCCATTAAAGAAAGGGATGGAACACTTACCTAGGCAGAACATTAAACCACCTTATGGATCTATCGTGAGATCTATTTATGGGTGGAGTGTCAAATATGACAACACTTGATACTATGCATTATGCCTAGCTAGGGGCGTAAAACAATAACGCTAGTTGGGAGGCAACCCAATAGTTATCTTTAAATTATTGTTTTTACCTTCTGTTTGTGTGTCATAACATGATTATTGCCTCTGTAATGATTGTTTTTTATGTTTAAATTAGTTTTTGTGCCAAGTAAAGCCTTCGGGATGACTTGCATGGTAAGTAGAATTGATACGATGCAAAAACAGAAACTTTAGCGTCCAGTGGAGAATTTCTCTGATTTTTCTGAAACGTCTTTTCGATCTAAAATTTTTAGAAAGTATTTCTATACAAATTCCTCATGTTTTTCTAATTTTTCAGAATTGTTGGAGTTACATAAGTATAGGTTCTATACAGATCATTACAGACTGTTCTGTTTTAGACAGATTCTGTTTTTGCTTGCATAGTTTGCTTGTTTTGGTGATGCCATGGATTGTATCGGGGGGTATAATCCATGGAGAAGTTAGAATATAGTAAATTATGCAATAAAAAATCAATTTATAACAGCACCTAAAGTATTTGATATGTTTACTATACTAACGGATCTCACGAAGGTTCTTGTTGAGTTTTGTGTGCTGAAGTTTTCAAGTTTTGGGTGCTATCACGATGGATGAAGGAATAAGGAGCGGCAAGAGCCTAAGCTTGGGGATGCCCAAGGCACACCAAGGTAATATTCTAGGAAGACTCAAGCGCCTATGGTTGGCGATGCCCCGGAAGGCATCCCCTCTTTCGTCTCAACCCATCGGTATGTCACTTGGAGATATATTTTTATTCATCACATGATATGAGTTTTGCTTGGAGCATCGTTTGCTTTAGTTCGCTTTTGTTGTAGTTTTCCACAATCATTGTTTGCTGGACACACCCACTTGAGAGAGACACAAGATCACCATGATTTATTAGAATACTCTTTATGCTTCACTTATATCTTTTGAGCTAAGTAGTTGCTCTAGTACTTCACTTATATCTTTTAGAGCACGGTGGCGTATAGATTTTAAAGAAATAATTTCACTTATATTTGTTTGAGAGTTAATAAAAAGTGACGGTAATTTGCATGGGTTATAAAACTAGTCCAAAAAATAGGTATTCAAGGAGTGCATAATCAAAACCTTCATGTAGCATATAAAAGAGAAATTTTGAGTTAATGATATTAATGTGGTAATGTGAAAGGGCATGAGTGCATGATCATTGGTTAATAAGAATACCGTAAATTAGAGGGTGTTAACACGTTGTTCATCTAAATAATTTTTATGGCATGGTGATGATGTGTGAGCATTCTTATTCCTCGTTGAAATCCTAGTGTTATTTAAGTCGGAGGCGCGCGATGGTTAACTCCTCCCAACCTCCTCCCTAGGGGCATGCGAGTAGTACTTTGCTTCAAGAGAGCTAATAAAACCTTGCAATAAGTATGTGAATTCTTTATGACTAATGTGAATCCATGGATGTACGCACTCTCACCACCTCATATTTGCTAGCCTCTTCGGTACTGTGCATTGCCCATTCTCACCTCGAGGATCGGTGCAACCTTCGCCGGTGCATCCAAACCCCGTGACATGATACGCTCTGTTGCACATAAGCCTCATTATATCTTCCTCAAAACAGCCACCATACCTACCTATTATGGCATTTCCATAGCCATTCTGAGATATATTGCCATACAATTTCCACTGTTACATCATATGACTAGTACTTTCATTGTCATATTGCTTTGCATGATCATATAAGCTGACATAGTATTTGTGGCAAAGCCACCGTTCATCATTTTTTATACATGTTACGCTTGATCATTGTACATCCTAGTACACTGCCAGAGGCATTCATATAGAGTCATACTATAATTTTTCATGTTGAGTTGTAAGTAAATAAAAGTGTGATGATCATCATTATTAGGGCACTGTCTCATTGAGGAAAGGATGATGGAGACAATGATTCCCCCACAAGTAGGGATGAGACTCCAGACGAAAAAGAAAAGAAAAGAAAAAAAGGAAAAAAAGAGAGAAAGAAAGAAAAACCTTACCTACCTATATACGACATTACCTACCTATATACTGTATTACATGAGTCCACCATACCTACCTATATACATGCATCAAAAATTCTTAAACCAAGTTATTCCACATGAGTCCACTATACCTACCTATATACGGTATTACCCTGCTGTTCCAAGTAAATTTGCATGTGCCACCTCTAATATTCAAATAAAACTTCTGTTTTGTGCACTCATACCGCTCATGGAGCGACGAGGCAGTCGGTATCTTCCATGCTAAGTGGGTTATTCTCAAGATGGATGTTTATTCGCCTGTCATTGCACGAGAGAGACTAGTGAAAAGGATGCCCAGTCCTGGAAAACAAAAATTAATTAAACAAAACTCCCGGGACAGTTGAAATGTTGGAGGGTATCCATGGATTCGGTCAGCCATGGCTTGTGTATGTATGGTGGATGAGAGTAAACTTTACAATTACGCTTGGGAACCGCCAATAATGTGTTTAGCATGGAATATATTGAAATCCTTTGTCATGACATTGACAGGAAAAGTGCACCACCCAAAAACTAAAATTTCAATCATGTTTTAAACCTTGAGCTCTGGCACCTCTCCAGATCAATGCCTCCCTCCGCGAAGGGCCTATCTATTTACTTTTATGTTGAGTCATCACCCTCTTATTAAAAGCACCAGACCAAAGAGCACTATTGTCATTCTTATGCATTGAGTCTAGTTAATGTTGGATGTGAGCATGACTGGATCTTTTCTACCCTAAATTATAATGTTTAGTCGCTACTTGAACCTCATAGGTGCTCTGCATTTATGTTTTGCGGTCTCAGGAAGTGCTAACGAGATACCTTGTTGTCATATTACATCATGATTGTTTTGACAAATTGTTGGCATGTGAGATATCTTATTATCGCTCGCTAGTTGGTTATGTATTGCCATGAGTGAATATGATGTTTAGTTGTTATCATGGATATGTTCATTTATGATTTATGTTGAAAAAGTGAACACTAGCTAAGCATGTGTATAACAACAAGAACAAAAGAGTTTGTAAAAGTTTTCTTTATCACCTTCAGTTTATTATCTGAATTGCTTGAGGACAAGCAATGAGTTAAGCTTGGGGGAGCTGGTACATCTCCAACGTATCTACTTTCCCAAACACTTTTGCTCTTGTTTTGGACTCTAATTTGCAGGATTTGAATGAAACTAACCCGGACTAACATTGTTTTCAGTAGAACTACCTTGGTGTTATTTTTGTGCAGAAATAAAAGTTCTCATAATTGGACGAAACTTTTTGTCAATTTTTTCCGAAATATATAATGAATTATGGATCGAAGAACTACCAGAGGAGGGCTGCCAGGGGGCCACAAGGCAAAATGGCGCGACCCGGCCCCTGGCCACGCCCTGTTGTGTGGTGGGTCCCACACAACTACTTCGACCCTAATTCCTGTCCTATAAATTCACATCTTCGGAGAAAAAATAGGAGAGAATATTTTATCACGTTTTACGAGATGGAGCCGGCGCCACCTTTTGTTCTTCCTCGGGAGGGCTGATTTGGAGTCCGTTTGGGGCTCCGGAGAGGGGGATCCATCGCCGTCGTCATCACCAATCCTTCTTCATCAACACCACCATGATGCTCACCACCGGGAGTGAGTAATTCCTTTGTAGGCTTGCTGGACGGTGATGGGATTGGATGAGATTGCTCATGTAATCGAGTTAAGTTGATACGGTTTGATCCCTAGTGTCCACTATGTTCTGAGATTGATGTTGCTATGACTTTGCTATGCTTAATGCTTGTCACTAGGGCCCGAGTGCCATGATTTCATATCTGAACCTATTATGTTTTCATGAATATAAGAGTGATTTGTATCCTATCTTGCAAGTTGTGTGCACCTATTACGTGTTATGATCCGCATACCTCCAAGGTGACAATAATTGGGATTCTTTCCGGTGATTGCCGTAGTTTGAGGAGTTCATGTATTCACCATGTGTTAATGCTTTGTTCCAGTTCTCTATTGAAAGGAGGCCTTAATATCCCTTAGTTTCCTATAGGACCCCGCTGCCACGGGAGGGCAGGACAAAAGATGTCATGCAAGTTCTTATCGCAAGCCCGTATGACTATATACGGAATACATGCCTACATTACATTGATGAATTGGAGCTAGTTCTGTGTCATCCTAGTGTGTACCTGTTACATGATTGATGTCATCTAAATCATTATCAATCACCAATCCACGTGCCTATGCTTTTCACATACTGAATCTTGCTAAGTTATTACTTTCGCTGCTACTGCCACAACTGCTACATAATTGCTGCTATCACTGTCACTGTTACTATTGCTACTATTATTTGCCGTGCTACTAAATCTTTGCTCCAGAGAGATATCCCAGGTGTGGTTGAATTGACAACTCAACTGCCAAGGCCGATAAATATTCGTTGGCTCCCCTTGTGTCGAATCAATAAATCAGGGTGACATACTGCCCGCGAAGACTGTTGCGATCCCCTATACTTATGGGTTATTGATACTCGTGATCTGCGTTGGGTTTTCCGTGAAGAGGAACGGGCAATTGCATCACAATACGGGTAAGTATTTCCCCTAGTTATGAAACCAAGGTTTATCGAACCAATAGGAATATCAATCCACAACCGTCTTTAGCGGCTGCACACAAAAGAGCAAACAACTTGCACCCAACGCGGGCAAGAGGGTTGTCAATCCCCTTGATCTCGTTATTCGCAAGCAAGTGAAGTGTGTAGATAATTGTAAAATGCAAAATAAAATAAAAAGTAAATAATGGCAGCAAGGTATTGATAGCTTTTGTAAATATATAAGTGAATAGACCCGGGGGCCATAGTTTTCCCTAGCGGCATCTCTCATGAAAGTAAGCATACGGTGGGTAAACAAATTACTGTTGGGCAACTGATAGAAAAGCGCATAGTTATGCGATATTCACGACAATGATCATGTGTATATAGGCATCACATCCATAAGCAAATAGGCTGACTCCTGACTGCACCTATTACTATTACTCCACCCATCAACCGCTATCCAGCATGCATCTAGAGTATTAAGTAAAACGGAGTAATGCTTGGAGAACATTGACATGATGTAGACAAATAGAATTCAATTAATATGAACTAACCACATCGTTTTATCCTTAGTGGCAACAATACAAAGATGTGTGTTGTCTCCTTCTATCACTAGGATATAGAGCACCGCCAGATTGAACCCACTACAACGCACCCCTCTCACCGATGAAGTATTAATCTAGTTGGCCAAACTATTTCAATAAATCGGAGAGGATTACGAAGCTATAATAATCATGCAAATGAAATACCACCAAGTATTCAATATATTTTCATGAATAATCTGAACATAAACTCACAATTCATCGGATCCCAACAAACGCACCGTACAAAAGAATTACATCGGATAGATCAAAGCAAAGAGGCGATGATCATTGTATTGAAGATCAAAAGAGAAAGAGAGAGCCATCTAGGTACTAACTATAGACCCGTAGGTCTGTGCTAAACTACTCACACATCATCATGAGGGCAGCAAGGTTGATGAAGAGGCCCTCCGTGATCGATCCCCCCTCCGGCAAGGTGCCGGAACGGAGCTCCGGATGGGATCCCGTCGGAACAGAGACTTGCGACGGTGGAAAAAGAGTTTCGGGATGCCCTCTAGGGTTTTTGTAATATATGTGAATTTATAGGCCAGAGAACGGGGTCAGGAGGTCCAGCAGGGAGGGACAAGCCATCAGGGCACGGCCACCCCTGGGCGCGCCATGTTGTCTTGTGCGTCCCTCATGTGGCCTCCGGTGTTCTCCCGAAGCTTCCAGGTCTTCTTTTGGTCCAGAAAAATCATAAAAAAGTTTCGAGGAATTGGACTTCGTTTGGTACTGTAAACCTGAAAAGTGAAAAACACGCAGAAAACAGGAACTGGCACTGGGCAATGGGTCAATAGGTTAGTGCTCAAAAATAATATAAATTGGTAAATTATTACTCAAAAAGTATCCTAGAATGATAATATGTCAGCATGGAACAATAAAAAATTATAGATACGTTGGAGACATATTAGTTATCAAGACCTTTTTCTGGCGCTGTCGCTCGGGAGCGTAGCTATATTTATTGTGTTAACTTGGGGATATCCAATTGCTACTATGAATAATCTGAAAGATACTCGAACTAAGATAGTCCCCTCCCGTAGAAGAGCAGGTAAGGAACTGCCATCTAGCTCTGCTTTTGATTCACCTACTGTTCTGAATCCGCTTATAACACCACCACTTGTTGCTCGTTCTGATATGTCACATGAAGTTGATGATGCTACTTCTGAAATTAATGATGATACTACTACTACACATGATGAAACTGAAACTGTGCCACTGAATGAATTGCTTGATGCTCATATTGCTAAAGCTAGAGAACTTGAAAATGCTGAAACTGATGAAGATTTTGAATCACCTACTACACCTCGCTCTTCCAATAAATATGAATTGCCTTATGTACCTGAAGGTTATTTTATGGATGGGGAAGTAGCTAGGGAATTTCTTGCTTATGAGAATAGGGATGATTTGAAGAAATTATTATGCAAACTGAAAGAAAAATCTATGATGGAGAAAATGAAATGTGATCCTAAATTTGCTACTTCTCCTATATTTGTTACTGATAAGGATTATGAACTCTCTCTAGACCATGAGTTAATCCCTATAGCTGAATTTGATCCTTTCCATGGTTATGAAACTGAAACTGCTGAATGATATTGCTGCTTTGTTTACTCATGAGGAAAAGATGCGTTACTACTTTATCCTTAAGCTTTTTCCTTTCTCGCTAAAAGGCGAGGCTAAAGAATGGTTCCTTTCTTTTGCTCCTGGTTGTGTGCGTAGTCCCCAGGATATGCTTTATTACTTCTCTGAAAAATATTTTCCTGCTCATAAGAAACAAGCTGCCTTATAGGAAATATTTAATTTTGTACAAACTAAAGAAGAGAATCTCCCTCAAGCTTGGGGGAGGCTTCTCCAGTTACTTAGATCTTTGCCTAATCATTCGCTCAAGAAAAATGAAGTACTTGATATCTTTTATAATGGACTAACCGATGCTTCTAGGGATTTCCTATAAAGTTGTGCTGGTTGTGTTTTCAGGGAAAGAACTGTTAGACAAGCTGAAGAACTATTGAATAACATATTACAAAATGCTGATGATTGGACACTTCCTGAACCACCGCCGGAACCTATTCAAAAGAAGAGAGGTATTCTATTCCTCAGTCCTGAAGATATGCAAGAAGTAAAAAGATCTATGAAAGAGAAAGGCATTAAAACTAAAGATGTCAAGAAATCATGACCTATCAAAGAAGTACATGGACTTGACGCCCTGACACAGGTAGTATAGGTAAATTCTCTCTGTACCTTTAATGAAAGTGATATACCTTATACTAAGACTCCTAGTCAATGCATGGATGAATTTGATAATTACATTGTTAAGCAAGAGCATTTCAATAATTATGTCAAGGATCAATTAAGACGTAATGCCATGATGATAGATCGCTTAAGTGACTTGATGTTCAGAATTGCTAATGATGTTAAGGGTCTAGGTAAAAATGCTTCTATGGTTCACACCCAACTAGACCAAGTTGCTAAGTCACACAATGATTTGTTTGCTGAATTAAATGAGAATATGAATGATCATGTTGTCAGAGTAATGGCTAGAGGAGGTAGAATGACTCGAGAACCTCTTTATCTTGAAGGTCACCCTAAAAGAATAGAACATAATTCTCAGAGAATTAATGATGATGCACCTAGTCCTTCCAAAAAGAAAGAGAAAAGAAAAATGATAGGACCTTACATGCTTCTAGTGAACATGTTACAGAAAAACCTGCTGAAAAACATAATGATGTTTCTATTTCTGATGCTGAGACACAATCTGGTAGTGAACATGCACCTAGTGATAATGAAGATGATGATATTCACGTAGATGCTCAGCCATATGATAATAAAGAACAGGATAATGATGTGGAAATAGAACCCGCTGAAGATCTTGATAACCCACATCCCAAAAATTAACGTTATGAGAAGAAATATTTTGTTGCTAGGAAACATGGTAGGGAAAGAGAGCCATGGGTTCAAAAACCCATGCCATTCCCTCGCAAGTCTTCTAAAAGTAAGGACGATGAGGATTTTGAACGCTTTGCTAAAATGATTAGACATGTCCTTTTATGCATTCGCTTGACTGATATTTTGAAAATGCCTTTGTATGCTAAGTATATGAAGGATATTATTACCAACAAAAGAAAAATACCTGAAACTGAAATTGCTACTATGCTTGCTAATTATTCTTTTGATGGTGGAGTGCCTAAGAAGTTGGGAGATCCTGGTATACCCACAATACCTTGCTCCATTAAACGAAACTATGTTAAAACTGCTTTACGTGATCTAGGAGCTGGTGTTAGTGTTATGCCTTTCCCTCTATATAAAAGACTTGATTTGAATAAGCTTACACCTACTGAGATATCTTTGCAAATGGTTGATAAATCCACTGCTTTACCTATTGGAATTTGCGTGGATGTTCCTGTTGTGGTTGCAAATGTTACTATCTTAACAGACTTTGTTATTCTTGATATGCCCGAGGATGACAACATGTCGATCATCCTTGGTAGACCCTTTCTAAATACTGCAGGGGCTGTTATTGATTGCAACAAAAGCAAGGTCACGTTTCATGTCAATGGCAAACAACATACCGTGCATTTCCCGAAGAAGCAAATTCTGGTTAATAATATTAATGTCATTGAGCCTAGTGCCACGGTCATCATTGGAAGCTTTAAAATCCCTCTACCTACTGCCAAGAAGAAATATTATAATCTTATTATTGGGGAGATGCAAATCCCCATTGAGGTAACTTAGTGTGATATGAAAATTCTTCTGTCTCGTGTCAATCAGAAAGGGTTATTAATAAGACTTGATCAACCTTATTAATGAATCCTTTTTGAAAGACATGTGGTTGATGAATTTAGTAAGCACAACTCTCTGTACCATTTGTTTATTCTCTGTTATTCTTAGTGAAACAAAATAAAACACCATGTTTTTCCTATTTTTTTTGAGTTTCTCGTGCATTAAAAAATGACCCAAAAATAAAAAGACTCAGATTGCCACAAAATTTTAACATATTTTTTTCTGGAATATTTAAGAATTTTTGGTGCTGAAAACACATCAGGAAGGGGCACCCGTGGTCCACAAGGCAACAAGGCACGGCCTAGCCCTTGGCCGCGCCCTGTTGTGTGGTGGGTCCTACAGGACCCCCTGCCTTATCTCTTTAGCCCATGTAATCCCCTACCTCCAGCAAAAATTCATTCACACACTCTCTCTAGTGTTCTTGCTCCCGAAGCTGAAATTTTCGATCTCTTTGGTCGGAACTCCGTTTCTGAAACTGTTTTAAGGAATTGCTCCTTGGTATGTGACTCTCCCATTCCTCTAATTAGTTTTTGCTTTAGTGGTTTATATTTTTGCATATTTTACTGCACTTGGTGCCATTGAAAATGAGCTTGCATGTTGAATTCTTTGAGGTCCAAGTAGTGGGAGTGCTTGATATGGCCTCTAGGCATCTATATGAGTAGTTGCTACCAATCTTGCAAAGTTTTGTTGACATAATTTTGTGGTCGATTTTTTTTTCCAGAAATTTGTTCATAGGAAGATGAGTTTCTTTAGGAGAGGTTCTTCTAGCCGGAGTTCTAAAGGAGTTGTTGTGAGCACCCCTGACCAAGATATCAACATCCTTCGCAACACAGAGTTAGGCCGTGTGAATGGCCACATACACCTTTCATGAGTGAGGCGGGCTTTCATTAAGAGTTAATCCAATTCAGTGCAAATGCCGGGTTGACCAACTTCCTCACAGATGAGTGTGACCAATACTATCTCCTTACAAATTCCTTCGTGCAATTTTTTATTTCAATAATAGGCCCGATGCTCCCATGTGCGTTTTGATTTATATGCTGAACATCATGAATTACCACTCTCTGAATTCTGTGAAATATGTATGATTCCTTACGATGGGGAAATTCGTGAGCCTAAACCAGAGGAGTTCGAGGACTTCCTCATCACCTTAACCGTGGGAGAAACTAGGGGCGTATCGAAGTCTAGGGACACTAGTTTACATTTTCCTTCTGTGCACTACTTCGCTTTATTTATAGGAAAATGTTTAACTGCTATGACTCAGGGTGGTGGTCTCAGTGCCCCCAACCTTGATGTCTTATGTCGCACACTATATGGTGATAACGCCTACAGCGTAGGAGCTATTGTTGCACGCCGCTTGCATATTAACCGGCTTGGGGGCAAGATCCATGGTGGTATTTATGCCATACGCCTAGCAAAGCGTTTCAATGTTGCCATACGCCCAACTGATTACTTATTGCCTAAGGTTTATCTAGATCACCAGTCTATGTTGATCACCAGTTCATTGAGGAACCTCAACCTCCGCAGCACATTCGCTATAACTTAGTATACATTGAGAATACTCGCGATGTTATTGTGTTGCCTGCACCTTCTTTGTTTAACTTTCATGCCAAGCACAGATACACCATCATGCCGGAAGATATAATTGCTTACCGGAATGAGTTGGCTGCGGCGGAGGCTGAGGTCCAGTCATGGGACGCTCAGGTGCCTCAGCAGCAATACTTTCCCGGACCTGACGGCTACTATTAGTGGTGATCACCAAGCTAGCCTAAAAGCCTAAGCTTGGGGGAGTACGTATGTCTCACCGACATTACATTCATGTTCACACACTTCATAAAAATTGTCGGTGTTCATCCTCTTCCATTGTATATCCATGTTAGTTTTATTCTCCCGCTTTGTTCTTGTGTGTTTGAAAAACTTCGAGAAACCCAAAAATATTTCTTACTTCTTTTCAGTTTCTCTTTCCTGTTTAATTAGTTGTAGTACTAAAAGAAAACCCAAAAATATTTCCTTTACTTGTTGGGAGCTTTCCCGTGTAAATAGTTTTTCTCGTGTTCGTTTTCCCTTTGTCTGTTTTCTTCGAGAAAGATCAAAAACTCCAAAAACATTTCAGTGTGTTTCTCTGAACTTCTTTCCTTTTCTTTGAGCCGTTGAAAGGAGAAGACCACGATGAAAATGTTGAGTGGCTCTCGTATGCATAAATGTTGATCTAACAAAAAGAGCCAGCATTACCCTGTCTTCTCCTTTATCTAAATTGTTTTGCAGATCCCAACTTAGTCGACGGTACACTTGCACTATTATTATTATCACATCATTCGGTCGTGCAAGTGAAAGGCAATAATGACGATGTTTGATGAAGTGATCGTGGAAAGGGAAGCTGGTATGAACTCTTCTTGTTTTCCATTTTTGTAAATATGTTTAGCTCATTCGATCTTGATTCAGTATATCACGAGTGAACATGTTTATGATGACAATTGCAGATTATAGTTTCGCATACCATGCTTAAATATCTAGGAGTGGATAATGATCTATCTTATGTTTTAACATGCATTAAAATGGTTATGATGTGGTATGGCAGTATGGTATTCCACTCTGAGTAATTCGAGCGGCTTGACTTGGCCCATGTGCAAACATGTAGTTGATTCAAAACCAATGCAACCTTCATGATATTTAAATTTGGAGTGTTCATATCCTACCCATGCTAATGTCCAATGTTAATTATTCACAATGCATGGTTATGACCGTTTTTGCTCTCTAGCTGGTTGCTTCTCAATCTATTGCTAGCCTTCACCTGTACTAAGCGGGAATACTGCTTGTGCATCCAAATTCCTTATACCAAGTTGTTCCACATGAGTCCACCATACCTACCTATATACGGTATTACCCTGTCGTTCCAAGTAAATTTGCATGTGCCACCTCTAATATTCAAATAAAACTTCTGTTTTGTGCACTCATACCGCTCATGGAGCGACGGGGCAGTCGGTATCTTCCATGCTAAGTGGGTTAATCTCAAGATGGGTGTTTATTCGCCTGTCATTGCAAGAGAGAGGCTGGTAAAAAGGATGCCAAGTCCTGCAAAACAAAAAATAATAAAACAAAACTCCCGGGACAGCTGAAATGTTGGAGGGCATCCGTGGATTCGGTCAGCCATGGCTTGTGTATGTATGGTGGATGGGAGTAAACTTTTTAATTCCACTTGGGAACCGCCAATAATGTGTTTATCATGGAAGATATTGAAATCCTTTGTCGTGACATTGACAGGAAAAGTGCACCACCCAAAAACTATAATTTCAATCATGTTTTAAACCTTGAGCTCTGGCACCTCTACAGATCAATGCTTCCCTCTGTGAAGGGTCTATCTATTTACTTTTATGTTGAGTCATCACCCTCTTACTAAAAGAACCAGACCGGAGAACACTATTGTCATTCATATGCATTGAGTCTAGTTAATGTTGGATGTGAGCATGACTAGATCTTTTCTACCCTGAATTATAATTTTATTCGCTGCTTGAACCTCAGAGGTGCTCTGCATTTATGTTTTGCGGTCTCAGAAAGGGCTAGCGAAATACCATGTTGTCATATTATATCATGATTGTTTTGACAAATTGGTGGCATGTGAGATATATTATTATTGCTCGCTAGTTGGTCATGTATTGCCATGAGTGAATATGATGTTTAATTGTTGTCATGGATATGGTCATTTATGATTTATGTTGAAAATTTGAACACTAGCTAAGCATGTGTATAACAACGAGAACAAAAGAGTTTGTAAAAGTTTTCTTTATCGCTTTCAGTTTATCAACTGAATTGCTTGAGGACAAGCAATGAGTTAAGCTTGGGGAGCTGATACGTCTCCAACGTATCTACTTTTCCAAACACTTCTGCTCTTCTTTTGGACTCTAATTTGCATGATTTGAATGAAACTAACCCGGACTGACGCTGTTTTCAGCAGTACTACCTTGGTGTTATTTTTGTGCAGAAATAAAAGTTCTCAGAATTGGACGACACTTTTTGTGAAGTTTTTCTAGAATATATAATGAATAATGGACCAAAGAACTACCAGAGGAGGGCTGCCAGGGGGCCACAAGGCAACAGGGCGCGGCCTAGCCCCTGGTCGCGCCCTATTGTGTGGTGGGTACCACGCAGCTCCTCCGACCCTAATTCTAGTCCGATAAATTCACATCTTCGGAGAAAAAAATAAGAGAGAAGATTTCATTTTGTTTTACGAGACGGATCCACCGCCACCTCCTGTTCTTCCTCGGGAGGGCTGATCTGGAGTCCGTTTGGGGCTTCGGAGAGGGGGATTCGTCGCCGTCGTCATCACCAACCCTTCTTCATCAACACCGCCATGATGCTCACCACCGGGAGTGAGTAATTCCTTTGTAGGCTTGCTAGAAGGTGATGTGATTGGATGAGATTGATCATGTAATCGAGTTAAGTTTGATAGGGCTTGATCCCTAGTGTCCACTATGTTCTGAGATTGATGTTGCTATGATATGCTTAATGCTTGTTACTAGGGCCCGAGTGCCATGATTTCAGATCTGAACCTATTGTGTTTTCATGAATATAAGAGTGATTTGGATCCTATCTTGCAAGTTGTATGCACCTATTACGTGTTATGATCCGCATACCCCAAGGTGACAATAATTGGGATTCTTTCCAGTGATTCTCGTAGCTTGAGGAGTTCTTGTATTCACCATGTGTTAATGCTTTGTTCCGGTTCTCTATTAAAAGGAGGCCTTTATATCCCTTAGTTTCCAATAGGACCCTGCTACCACGGAGGCAGGACAAAAGATGTCATGCAAGTTCTTATCGCAAGCACGCATGACTATATACGGAATACATGCCTACATTACATTGATGAATTGAAGCTATTTTTTGTCGCCCTAGTGTGTCACTGTTACATGATTGATGTCATCTAAATCATTATCCATCACCGATCCACGTGCCTACGCTTTTCACATATTGAATCTTGCTAAGTTACTACTGTCACTGCTACTGCCACAACTGCTACATAATTGCTGCTATCCCTATCACTGTTACTATTGCTACTATTATTTGCCGTGCTACTAAATCTTTGCTGCAGAGAGATATCCCATGTGTGGTTGAATTGACAACTCAACTGCGAAGGCCGATAATATTCTTTGGCTCCCCTTGTGTCGAATCAATAAATCAGGATGAAATACTGCCCGCGTAGACTGTTGTGATCCCCTATACTTGTGGGTTATCAGCACACGAGTAAGAACAATTGCATGAACATGATCTTTTCATAATTTAGCAAGATCATCGTTGTGTGGCTCCTCAAGGGCCAAACGAATACCTCGCTCTTCCTCAAGAGTAATAGAAAGATCCGCTATCTCATCGGCATTGTCGCGACTATGCCCCTCCAAATTGGAGATGGTTTCCTCATGAGACTCAATGAGATCACTAGCATCACCAAGTTTTTCCAAGAGAGCAACAAAGTGCTTCTTGGTCTTACCCTTGAGTTTAGCCATGAACTTGTCGAACTCATTCTCATGAACGTTCACCTCATCATGTTCCTCCACACATTCCAACGAAGGAGAAGTAGTGGTAATGGAAGTTTTGATGTTGGAGGTTACCTTGTTGATACCTTTGGCCATGAGGCACTTGGCAATGCAATTCTTGTTGGGGGAGTCGAAGAGAGACACCTTGGTTGGGGAAGAGGTTGCAATGGCTACCGTGGCCATCGCCATTCCTTCACCACTTGTGTCGTCATCATCATCATCATCATCATCATCATCATCATCATCACCATCATCATCGGAGACATACTCTTCTTGAGCCACCAACACCTTGTGAGGCACCTTCTTGCTGAAGTTGTTCTTGTTGGGGAAGGACTTGGCCTTGTCTTTGCGAATGAGCTTGCCACCATTGTCTTCCATCTTCTCATATGGGCAATCCACCACAAAATGACTCATATTTCCACAATTGTAACAAGTTCGCACACGTTGCTTGCCTTTAGAGCCACTTGAGATGTTCTTGGAGAAGTTCAGCCTTGAGTTTCTCTTGTTGCCCCAAAATTGCCTTGACGCAAGAGCCATGCGCTCGTGGTATGCATATTTGGTGTCTTCGGGGCAACTCTCCTCTTCTTCATCTTCGTTTTCTTACGGAATTGCCTTGGCCTTCAAAGCAAGGTTGGGTGAAGACTTCTTTGACTGTTGAACATGAGCTAGAGCGTTGTCGGCGGTCATGTTCAAGATATTCATAGCAATGAATTCATCCAACACATCACTCGAGGACAAGGAGTGGAAGTCTGGTCTTTGACGGATAACGGAGGACATGGCCTTGTTGAATGGCATGATGGCCTTGAGAAACTTACGCTTGATCCAATTGTCATCCCTATCCTTGCTCCCATGATCTTTAAGGGATACATCGAGAGTTGTCAATCTCCGATAGAGCTCACGAGGGTCCTCATCTTCATTCATCACAAACTCATCGGCATCATCGAGAACCACCTCAAAGTTGGACCATTGAATGCTTGACCTACCCTTGTATAAGGAAACAATGTGTTCCCAAAAATCTTTTGCACGAGTGAAAGGATACAAGTGAGCAAGCTCTTCCTGATGCACTATGGATTGAAGAACGAACAAGGCGGAGTGATTGAGTTGATTGTCAGCCTCTTCTCTTGGGGTGAGGTTATTTGGATCATGCAGGTAGTACCCTTGCTCAATGATTCTCCAAAGTTGAGTTGAGCTATGATTCAAATGAGACTTGATACGAAAAAATCAATTAGCGAAATCATTTTTCACAAGTTTAGGAGGAGTACCTAGGTTGTTTATATGAGGTGTGTGAACCGGTCCTCCATAGACCGGGGGAGGGGGAACCGAGGCAAAGGTTCCCGACCCATTTTTTCATCGAGGCACCTTATCCTTATCACTACTAGCCCCTGATACATCCATTTTGCATCATGATTTCCTACTGTTATTTATAATGTTTTTATGCATAATAATGCTTTATGGAGTAATTCTAATGCCTTTTATCTCATAATATGCTAGGTTTACACAAAGAGGGAGAATGCCGGCAGCTGGAATTCTGGACCTGAAAAAGCATATCAGAGACACCTATTCTGCACATCTCCAAATAAGCTGAAACTTCATGGAGAATTATTTTGTAATAAAAAAAATACTGGAGCAAATAACTACAGGAGGGGGGCCACCTGGTGACCACAAGACACCAGGGCGCGCCAGGCCCCCCAGGCGCTCCCTGGTGGGTTGTGGCTAGCCCGGCCCACCTCCGGTGCCCATCTTCTGGTACTTAAGGTCTTTTTACCTAGAAAAAATAAGGAGGGAACTTTTGGGACAGAACGTCGCCGTCTCGAGGCGGAACTTGGGCAGGAGCACTTTTGCCCTCCGGCGGAGCGATTCCGCCGGAGGAACTTCCCTCCCGGAGAGGGAAACCGAAGCCATCGTCATCACCAACAACCCTCTCATCTTTGGGAGGCCAATCTTCATCAACATCTTCAACAACACCATCTCCTCTCAAACCCTAGTTCATCTCTTATGTTCAATCTTTGTACCGGCACCTCAGATTGGTACCTGTGGGTGACTAGTAGTGTTGATTACATCTCGTAGTTGATTACTATATGGTTTATTTGGTGGAAGATTATATGTTCAGATCCATTATGCTATTTAATACCCCTCTGATCTTGAGCATTAATATCATTTGTGAGTAGTTACCTTTGTTCTTGTGGTCACGGGAGAAGTCATGTTGCAAGTAATCATGTGAAGTTGATATGTGTTTGGTATTTTGATGATATGAATGTTGTGATTCCCTTAGTGGTGTCATGTGAACGTCGACTGCATGTCACTTCACCATCTTTGGGACTAAGGGAATGCATTGTGGAGTAGTTATTAGATGATGGGTTGCTAGAGTGACAGACGCTTAAACCCTAGTTTATGCGCTATTCCGTAAGGGGCTGATTTGGATCCAAATGTTTAATGCTATGGTTAGATTTTATCTTAATACTTACCTCGTAGTTGCGGATGCTTGCGAGGGGGTTAATCATAAGTGGGAGGTTTGTTCAAGTAAGAACAGCACCCAAGCACCAGTCCACCCACATATCAAATTATCAAAGTAGCAAACGCAAATCAAACCAACATGATGAAAGTGACTAGATGAAATTCCCGTGTACCCTCAAGAACGCTTGCTTATTATAAGAGACTGTTTTGGCCTGTCCTTTGCCACAAAAGGATTGGGCTATCTTGCTGCACTTTGTTTACCGTTACCGTTACTTTCTCGTTACCAATTATCTTGCTATGAAACTACCTGTTACCTACAATTTCAGTGCTTGCAGAAATTACCTTGCTGAAAATTGTTTGTCATTTCCTTCTGCTCCTCGTTGGGTTCGACACTCTTACTTATCGAAAGGACTACGATTGACCCCTTATACTTGTGGGTCATCAAGGCTCTTTTTTGGCGTCGTTGCCGGGGAGTGAAGCGCTCTTGGTAAGTGGAAATCGGTAAGGAAAAATTTATACTACGTGCTAAAATTTATTGTCACTTGCTACTATGGAAAACAATCCTTTGAGGGGTTTGTTCGGGGTATCTTCACCTCGACTGGAACCACAATTAGTTGCCCCTCAACCTACTGCACCTACTAAAAATATTGGTTATGAAATTCCTTCGGGTATGATAGAACAACTGCTAGCTAATCCTTATGCAGGAGACGGAACTCAACATCCTGATATGCATCTAATACATGTGGATGAAATTTGTGGATTATTTAAGCTTGCACGTTTACCCGTAGATGAAGTTAAGAAGAAGGTTTTCCCTTTATCTTTGAAGGGAAAAGCATTGACATGGTTTAGGCTATGTGATGATATTGGATCATGGAACTGGAATCGATTGAAATTAGAAATCCACCAAAAGTTTTATCCTATGCATCTAGTTCATCGTGATCGGAATTATATATATATAATTTTTGGTCTCGTGAAGGAGAAAGCATCGCTCTAGCTTGGGGGAGGCTTAAGTCAATGTTATATTCATGCCCCAATCATGAGCTCTCGAGAGAAATTATTATCCAGAATTTTTATGCTCGGCTTTCTCGTAATGATCGATCCATGCTCGATACTTCTTGTACTGGTTCTTTTATGAAGAAGACTATTGAATTCAAGTGGGATCTCTTAGAAAGAATTAAATGCAACTCTTAAGATTGGGAACTCGACAAAGGTAATGAGTCAGGTATTAACTTAAGTTTGATTGTGTTAAATCTTTTATGAATACCGATGCTTTTCACAAGTTTAGCACTAAATATGGACTTGACTCTGAGATAGTAGCCTCTTTCTGTGAATCATTTGCTACTCATGTTGACCTCCCTAAGGAGAAGTGGTTTAAATATCATCCACCTATTAAAGAAGAAATTAAAGAACCGGTCATAGCTAAAGATGAAACTATCATTTACAATGTTGATCCAGTTGTGCCTACTGCTTATATTGAAAAACCACCTTTCCCTATTAGGATAACGGAACATGCTAAGGTATCAACTGTGGTTCGCAAAAGTAATATTAAAGCACCTAAGCCCTCTGAACAAATTAAAGTAGAACCTAGTGTTGCTATGGTTAAATATCTCTTGGTAGAAAATATTGATGGGCATGTTATTTACTTTTGTGATGAAGCTGCTAAAATTGCCAAACCCAATGAAAAAGATAAACATAGACCCGTAGTTGGCATGCCTATTGTCTCAGTTAAAATAAGAGACCATTGCTATCATGGTTTATGTGATGTGGGTGCTAGTGTGAGTGCTATTCCTTTTACCTATACCAAGAAATTATGAATGATATAGCACCCACCGAAATAGAAGACATTGATGTTACTATTAAACTTGCTAATAGATACACCATCACACCACTTGGGATTGTTAGAGATGTTGAAGTCTTGTGTGGGAAAATAAAATATCCTACTTATTTTCTAGTTCTTTGTTCCCCACAAGATGACTTTTGTCCCATTATCTTTGGCAGACCTTTCTTGAACACTGTTAATGCTAAGATAGATTGTGAAAAACAAACTGTCGGTGTTAGTTTTGGTGATGTGTCTCATGAGTTTAACTTTTCCAAGTTTAGTAGAGAATCCCGTAATAAAGAATTATCTAGTAAGGATGAAATAATTGGTCTTGCTTCTATTGCCGTTCCTCCTGCTGATCCACTAGAACAATATTTGCTAGACCATGAAAATGATATGCACTTGCATGAACGAAATGAAATAGATAAAATTTTCTTTGAACAACAACCTCTCCTAAAACACAATTTGCCTGTTGAACCTCTAGGAGGTCCTCCTCCACCTAAAGGTGATCCTGTGTTTGAATTAAAACAATTGCCTGACACTTTGAAGTATGCTTATCTTGATGAGAAAAAGATATATCATGTTATTATTAGTGCTAACCTTTCAGAATATGAAGAAGAAAGATTATTAAAAATTCTGAGGAAGCACCAGGCTGCTATTGGATATACTCTTGATGATCTTAAGGGCATTAGTCCCACTCTATGTCAGCACAAGATTAATATGGAACCTGATGCTAAACCCGTTGTTGATCACCAACGACGATTGAATCCTAAGATGAAAGAAGTGGTAAGAACTGAAATATTAAAGCTTCTGGAAGCAGGTATAATTTATCCCATAGCTGATAGTAGATGGGTAAGTCACGTTCATTGTGTCCCTAAGAAGGGAGGTATTACTGTTGTTCCTAATGATAAAAATGAACTTATCCCAGAGAGAATTGTAACTGGCTATAGAATGGTATTTGATTTTAGAAAATTAAATAAAGCTACTAGAAAAGATCATTACCCTATGCGTTTCATTGATCAAATGCTAGAAAGATTATCTAAACACACACACTTTTGTTTTCTAGATGGATATTCTGGTTTCTCTCAAATACCTGTATCACAACCTGATCAAGAGAAAACCACCTTTACTTGTCCTTTTGGAACCTATGCTTATAGACGTATGCCTTTTAGTTTATGCAATGCACCTACTACCTTTCAAAGATGTATGACTGCTATATTCTCTGATTTTTGTGAAAACATTGTGGAGGTTTTCATGGATGATTTTTCCGTTTACGGAACATCTTTTGATGATTGTTTAAGCAACCTTGATCGAGTTTTGCAGAGATATGAACTAACTAATCTCGTCTTGAATTGGGAGAAGTGCCATTTTATGGTTAATGAAGGTATTGTCTTGGGGCATAAAATATCTGAACGAGGTATTGAGGTGGATAAAGCTAAAGTTGATGCAATTGAGAAAATGCCATGTCCTAAAGATATTAAAGGTATTCGGAGTTTCCTTGGTCATGCTGGTCTCTATAGGAGGTTTATTAAAGACTTCTCTAAAATTTCTAGGCCTCTTACTAATCTTTTAAAAAGGATATTCCATTTGTTTTTGATGATGATTGTGTAGAAGCCTTTGAAACACTTAAGAAAGCCTTAACTTCTGCACCTATTGTTCAACCACCTGATTGGAACTTGTGATACGTCTCCAACGTATCTACTTTTCCTCACTCTTTTGTCCTTGTTTTGGACTCTAATTTGCATGATTTGAATGGAACTAACCCAGACTGACGCTGTTTTCAGCAGAATTGCCATGGTGTTGTTTTTGTGCAGAAATAAAAGTTCCCTGGTGGGGGCTGGGCACCTCGGGGCCCCACTTGCCCTATCTCCGCCACTATAAATTCCTAAATTTGGAGAAAAAATTAAGAGAGAAAGAATTATCGCATTTCACGAGACGGAGCCGCCGCCACCTCCTGTTCTTCATTGGGAGGCCAGATCTGGAGCCCGTTTGGGGCTCCGGAGAGGGGAATCTTCGGTCTTCGTCATCATCAACCTTTCTCCATCGCCAATTCCATGGTGCTCCCCACCGGGAGTGAGTAATTCCTTCGTAGGCTTGCTGGTCGGTGAGGATTTGGATGAGATTCATCATGTAATCGAGTTAGTTTTGTTAGGGCTTGATCCCTAGTATCCATTATGTTCTGAGATTGATGTTGCTATGACTTTGCTATGCCTAATGCCTGTCACTAGGGCCCGAGTGCCATGATTTCAGATCTGAACCGTTTATGTTATCATCTCTATATCCATGTTCTTGATACGATTTTGCCTAGTCATATGCACCTATTACGTGTTATGATCCGTCAACCCCATAGTGACAATATTTGGGATACTTCGTGGTGATGACCGTAGTTTGAGGAGTTCATGTATTCACCATGTGTTAATGCTTTGTTCCGGTTCTCTATTAAAAGGAGGCCTTAATATCCCTTAGTTTCCTTATGGACCCCCCTGCCACGGGAGGGTAGGACAAAATATGTCATGCAAGTTCTTTTCCATAAGCACGTATGACTATTTACGGAATACATGCCTACATTACATTGATGAACTGAAGCTAGTTCTGTATCGCCCTAGGTTATGACTGTTACATCATGAATATCATCCAACGAGTTACCGATCCAGTGCCTACGACCTTTCCACTTATTGCTCTTGCTAAGTTACTACTGCTGTTGCTGCTGTTCCAACTGCTATAAAACTATTGCTACTACTGTTACCGCTACTGTTACTATTGCTACTGCTATCAAAACTATCATATTACTGTGCTACTGATCACTCTGTTGCAGATATTTAATCTCCAGGTGTGGTTGAATTGACAACTCAACTGCTAATACTCTCAAGTATTCTTTGGCTCCCCTTGTGTCGAATCTATAAATTTGGGTTGAATACTCCACCCTCGAAAACTGTTGCGATCCCCTATACTTGTGGGTTATCAAGACCTTTTTCTGGCGCCGTTACCGGGGAGCATAGCAATATTTGTTGAGTCACTTGGGATTTATATCAATTTATCACAATGAAGAATTTGAAGGATCCAAGAACCAAGATGTTTCCCTCTACTACGTGGGGAGGTAAGGAACTACCATCTAGCTCTGCACTTGATTCACCTTCTGTTATGAGTAAGCTTGCAACACCACCACATACTAGTAATCCTGATATGTCGCAAGTTATTGATGATGCTACTTCTCCTATGAATGATGCTTATGATGATGCTAGTACCATGCTTGATGATAATGTGCCGCTAGGAAAATTTCTTGATGAACAAATTGCTAGAGCTAAAGAAAATGAAATTGCTGAAACTGATGAAGCTTATGAAACTGATTATGATTATGAAACCCCTATTAGTCCTAGTTCTCCTAAGTTTGAAATGCCTAAGATACCTGAAGGTTATGTTATGGATGAGGAGATAACTAGGGAAATTCTTTCTTGCAAGGATAGAGATGATCTTAAGAAACTGCTATGCAAGTATAAGGAAAAAACTTTGAATGCTAGAATGAAATGTGATCCTAAGTTTGCTACTTCACATATATGTGTTACCGATAAGGATTATGAGTTCTCTGTCGACCCAGAGTTAATTACTTTGGTTGAATCTGATCCTTTCCATGGCTATGAAACTGAAACTGTAGTGGCACACCTTACTAAGTTGAATGATATTGCCACCCTCTTTACTCATGATGAGAAGATTCGCTACTATTATATCCTTAAGTTGTTTCCGTTCTCATTAAAGGGTGATACTAAGACATGGTACAATACTCTTGCTGCTGGTTGTGTGCATAGTCCCCAGGATATGATTTACTACTTCTCTGAAAAATATTTTCCTGCTCATAAGAAACAAGCTGCCTTACAGGAAATATTTAACTTTGTGCAAATTGAAGAAGAGACTCTCCCACAAGCTTGGGGGAGGCTTCTCCAGTTGCTTAATGCTTTGCCTGATCATCCTCTCAAGAAAAAATGAAATACTTGATATCTTTTATAATGGACTAACCGATGCTTCTAGGGACTTCCTAGGTCGCTGTGCTGGTTGTGTTTTCAGGGAACGAACTGTTGAACAAGCTGAGGAATTATTGAATAACGTATTGAAAAATTATGATGATTGGACTCTTCCTGAACCACCGCCTAAACCCACTCCGAAGAAGAGGGGTATCTTATTTCTCAGTCCTGAAGATATGCAAGAGGCAAAGAAATCTATGAAGGAAAAAGGTATTAAAGCTGAGGATGTTAAGAATTTCCACCTATTGAAGAAATACATGGCCTTGACACACCACCACCTCCACAGGTGGTAGAGGTAAATTCTTTATTAAATTTTAATGAAAGTGACATCCCTCACAATAAACCTCCTAGTCAATGCTTATATGAGTTTGCTAACTATATTATGAAGCAAGATCATTTCAATGCTCATGTTCTGAAACAATTGAAATACAATTGTGATATGATTGCTCGCTTGAGTGACTTGCTCTTTAGAATCGATAATGATGTTAGAGGTGTAGGAAAGCATGCCTCTATGGTTCAAACTCAGTTAGAACAAGTAGCTAAGTCTCAAAAAGAATTGCTTGATGAAATGAATAGTAATATGCATGACTTTGCTGCTAGAGTAGTAACTATAGGAGGTAGAATGACCCAAGAACCACTCTATCCTGAGGGTCATCCTAAAAGAATTGAACAAGACTCTTAGAGAATTAATATTGATGCACCTAGTCCTTCTAAGAAGAAGAAGAAAAAGAAAAATGGTAGGACTTTGCATACCTCTAGTGAACCTGAGACACAAAAACCTCCTGATAATAATGATGTCTCTATTTCCGATGCTGAAACTCAGTCTGGTAGTGAACATCAACCTAGTGATAATGAAAATGATAATGATGATGTTCACGATGATGCTCAACCTAGTAATGATAGAGAACTAGATAATGATGTTGAAATAGAGCCTGCCCCTGATCTTGATAACCCACAACCTAAAAATAAACGGTATGATAAGAAAGACTTTGTGGCCAGGAAGCTGTAATACCCCAAAAATCGGGTTATCGATTTTTGTGCTGTTATTCCTTCCTAATTTTTCTCTCCCGAATTTTTTCCTCTGGAATTTGGCAAGCGACCAGGTGAATCCAGTTTTTCCCCAACCTCTCAGTGCCTTCCTATGCTCTTGTGCCAGCCAACCTCCCGTCAGTAAACCTCGAACCTCATTCAAACCCTAGTTCCGAAATGTTGGAACTGGAAATCCTGCCTTTGTGTTTACAAAGGAGCTATCATTTTTCCTTGCTCTGTTGATCTTCCCAAAGTTTCCATAGATCCTCCTTCCCTCATAAACCCTAGATGTGCAAAAATATTGCTAAGTCATAGGCAATATTTCCCCTCTATATTTAATTCCTTTTTCTGCCTTTCTGAGGAATTAAATCCAGGAAAATATCCATCCCTCTCCAAAGCTCATGAAAACTTGTGGAGATATTATTCGTGGTTATGTTGAGCTCTCATAAAAATATTGGCCATAATTAATAAGGGAAATTGCATTTTCCCATTTAAAGCCAATATTCCAAATTGGGGCTTTTCCAAAGGAACTACCATTTTGGTAGCTAGGAAAAATCCCAAATAATTTGTGGAGCTTCTCATATTCATATCTTCTCCATTTTCATCAAAATATCTAGTTCCCCAATTCAAATTTTGAGCACCACTTCCATTTGCAAATTCTGTCCAGATTTTCCATTTTCAAAGGAAGTGCTTGATTTCTTGATTCAATTGAGCTGAAATTTGGCAGGGTAGTACATATGGATATATTACTACTGTAAACCAAAAATCAGCTCAACTGTCCAAACCAATCTTTTTCTATAATTTTCTCAAGTTTCTGTCCAGAATATATCTCTGTGAAGGAAGTACCTTCATAGATAATTATTTTGATCTGAAACTTGTCCAGTGCATTTTTGTGACCAAATCATAGCTCTCCACAAAAAATCATCCATATCCATCCAGCCATTTGACCCCAGCTCTCTCATTTCCAAATCTGGTCAGAATGCCACTTTGCAAAGGAAGTATCATTTTTCTTTGCCCATTGGTGCTGAATCTTTGCCAAGAATATTACCTTAGTAGGTTATTGACCTCTGCCCAACATCAAGCCAATGTGTGTACTGTGGTGGCCACACCACAGCACAAACAGGTTGCTGCTGGCAACTGTTGGAGCTTGGTTCAGTCAACTCAGGCCTCTCTTGAGTCATTCAGCAGCACAGGTCAATTCAGAGAGGTGTGAAGAAGGCTCTAGACAAGTTTTTGCGTCGAGAAGGGCGTGGCATCGCCGTGGCCACGCGGTGACCATGGGCAGAGCGTGCCAAAACCACGCCCTGTGCATTGGTCTCGTCGGGAGCGGACGTCCAGCTCGTTCCAGGCCGTCCGGGAGTGTCGGAGAGTTCCCTATTGCGCGCGTGAACCCTCTGGAGATCTCTCCCCCTTCGTCCCCTAGCCGTGGCCGCCTCTGTCGCCGTCCTGAAGCTTCTGCCGCCGGCCCGAAGCTCCGGCCGCCGTCCCCCTTCTTCCCGAGCCTTCCCCCACGGCTATTTAAGCGTTCCCCGAGCCCTCCCCTCACCAGCAAGCCCTGCCCCTCCTCCAATCGAGCTCCCGGAGCTCTCTGCCCCGGCAATGGCCGTGGCGTCGCCGCCGATCTTCTCTGCCCACTCCACGCCCTGGCCCTCCCCTCTCCCTCTCCCCCATGCTCCCGGTCTCCCCTGAGTCCCACAGAGCCGCCGCCATCCTCAGCCCCCCCGGAGAAGTGCTGCCGCGGCCGCGCCGGTGATGCCCGTCGGCCACCATGCCTTGCTCCGTGGCCATGGCGCCAGAGTTCGACCCACGGGGTCCCGCGACCACCATTGGGCGCGGCGCACGGCAGCGGAGCCTCCGCACTCGCCGGCCGGCCCCCCCAGCGCCTCCCTGCCGCAGCTTTGCCGGCAGCCGGCCGCCCCTGCTCTGCTTTGTCGGGGGGAGGAGGTGACCAGAGGAGGAAAGGAGGGAGGAGAGAGAAAGGGATGAGGTGGGACCTGCTCGTCAGCCCCTAAAGCGTTGACTAGCCCCGGGCCCGCGCGTTTTAAGTGGAAGCGTATTCTTAGGAATACGCTTTCGCTTTTGGAAAACGTACTCCGCCCGGGGGCGCGTTCTATTTCTCAGCCAGGGACCTGTTTGAAGAAATTCTTTTTACAGATTAGTCCCTGGCATTCAAACGCTTATATCTTCGCGACCGTAGCTCCGATCGAGGTAAAACCAGCGCCCACGTTTTCGTCTCGTCAAGCCCGTTCCGATAGTACCATTTTCATATTGTGTTCACGTAGTAGAATTGACCATTTTGCCCTTGCCCTATATCTGCCCCCTCTATGAGGGAACCCTTTCCGGCGAATTCGTCCACGAGGTGATCGCACTTCTTTCTGGCGTATTCGTCGACCCTCAGGCAAGCCAACCTCTTACCATGAGCTCCGGACTTGCGTGACGACTTTGCTTGCACCCTGTGTGTTTATCTGTATCACCTGTAGTCTGCATTTGCATACACATGTGATAACATCGGTACTAGTTACTAGCGTTACTCTTCATCTAATGCCATGTCTTATTTCCATATCGCCATGCTAATAATAATGATATGGTCAATAACATTGCCATGTTAGTACTATGGTTGATCTCATGCCATGACTATCAGTCCTATAATCTTGCTATGCTAGTACTTATACTTGTCGGTGAAGGGGTACGTTGGTGGATATGTTGAGCTGGATTAAGAGACTACTGTCTATGATTATTTCTAGTTCATCCGGCAGTTTGTGGATATGGGAGTTGAAGTGATACAATTTAGTTGGTTGATCTTGAGTCACCTGTCCGGGCATACTCGTGCAACCACATTTGCCGGTATGGGACGGCCCTGACCGGGCCTGACTGCGTGATCTTTCACCGGTACCTCCAAAGAGGGAGGGTTATGCGCGGCGTGCTACCCTGATCAGGTAAGCGGCGATAACCCTGTGAGCCCAGTTGTTGATTGTTTAGCCCGGGAGTCCCCGTTTGGGACAATAGCCCCCGTTTGGGACTACTTAGTTTGGCCACGACGGTGGCAGGTGTCATGAGGACACAGGGGCCACCCAAGGCAGGCCTCCGGGGGAGGATGAATGCCGGTGGTACGATGAGGGAATCACGGGTCAGGCAGGTTTTGTTGAAGCAACGCTGGTCCACCCGAGTGGGATCACGAGGCCAGGTGCTTCATGGTGTGGGTAAAGTGCGCAACCTCTGCAGAGTGTCAAATCTATTCGAATAGCCGAGTCCACGGTAATGGACAACCCGTCCAGACCTCACTAGGTGGTCAACCACGGAAATGGAGATAGTGATGGAAGAACTTATCTTGGATAAACATCAGATGATGTCAGGAATAAGATATGTTAGCCAAGGAGTGGCTATATGATGAGTGGTCAGATGACCACATGGATTGGATTGGATTTGGATCTGTTCAGGTTGGATCATAAGTATGTCGAGGGTTGCGGGACAACCCAGAGGAGAGTAAGTTGGTATTCGGTATAGTGAGTACTTTCAGTACCTAGTGCGCTCATTGCCATGCTATGTTAGGTAGATCATAGGTTAGATCCATGCTACGCTATGCTTGATCCGTGTTTTACAGTTAATTCCATGCCATGTTTAGAATACATTCTTATTTAGCATAGGGCTTGCTTTGTCATCTGCTTGTTTGGATGCTATGTATTTGGTTGTCTTGCGAGTACATTCAAAGTACTCACCTGGCCTTGCACGTGGCCAGTTGCAGGAGAAGATCCGTCGTGCTAGATCGTAACCTACCCAGTCCTGTGAGTTATGGAGCTCAGCCAGAAACGTCGATGCCGCCGAACCAAAACCCTTGCTGCCATTTAGTTAGCCTTGGAGTTATGTAATATTGTTGTAAGCAACAGTATTGTAATACTCCATTGTATTTAATAAAGCCATTTTTATGCCTGGAATTGCTGTATCATGTCTTTGACGTGCGTCGGGTCTTATCCTGGGACTAGCGTGCGTCGGCCCTCTATTGGGGTGCCATAGAAGCATGGTAAAGAAAGAGAGCCATGGGTTCATAAACCCATGCCATTTCGACCTAAGCCATCTAAGAAAAAGGATGATGAAGAATTTGAGCGCTTTGCTGAAATGATTAGGCCAGTCTTTTTGCGTACCCGTTTAACTGATATTTTGAAGATGACCCCTTATGCAAAGTATATGAAAGACATCATCACAAATAAAAGAAAAATACCTGAAGCTGAAATCTCCACTATGCTTGCTAATTATTCTTTTAAGGATGGAGTACCTAAAAAACTTGGAGATCCTGGAATACCAACTATACCTTGCTCCATCAAAAGAAACTATGTTAAAACTGCTTTGTGTGATTTGGGAGCCGGTGTTAGTGTTATGCCTTTCTCCCTATATAAAAGACTTGATTTGAATAAACTCACACCTACTGAGATATCATTGCAAATGGCTGACAAATCAACAGCCATACCTATTGGTATTTGTGAGGATGTGCCCGTTGTTGTTGCAAATGTTACTATCTTAACGGACTTTGTTATTCTTGAGATGCCCGAGGACGACAACATGTCGATTATCCTTGGTAGACCCTTTTTGAATACTGCAGGGGCTGTTATTGATTGCAATAAAAGCAAAGTCACTTTTCATATTAATGGTAATGAGCACACGGTGCACTTTCCGAAGAAACAATTTCAAGTGAATGGTATAAGTGTTATTGAAGAATCTCCGACCATCACTATTGGAAGGTTTCAATTACCTCTACCTACTGCCAAAAAGAAATATGATATACTTATTGTAGGGGATATGCACATCCCCATTGAGGTAACTTAGTGTTTTACGAAAGTTCTTCGGTTTCATGCTAATTGAAAGTGGTTGTTAATAAGACTTGATCAACCTTATTAATGAATCATTTTTGAGAGGTATGAAGTCGATGAATCTAGTAAGCACAACTCTCTATTCCCACCTTTTTTCTGTTTTAGTTAGTCAAATAAATAAAATGCCATGTTTATCATGTTTTCTGTTTTCTCCGTGCAATAAAAAATGACCCAAAATTAAAAATTCTCAGAATGCCCTGAAAATTTAACACGATTTTTTCTTAATATTTCTGAATTTTTAGTGCAAATAATACCTGAGGGGAGTGCACAGGGTGCGCAGCACCCATCAGGGCGCACCAGCACCCCCCCAGGCGCGCCCTAGTGGGTGGTGGCCTCCACGTAGCCCCCCTCACTTATCTCCTTAGCCCACATCACCACCTACCTCCAGCAAAAAATCGCCACAGCCACCATTTCGTGTTCTTGCTCTCAAACCCACGGATTTCGATCTCTTTGCTCGAAGCTCCGTTTCCGAAACTATTTGGAGGGATTGCTACTCGGTATGTGACTCCCCCATTGCTCCAATTAGTTTTTGTTTTAGTGGGTTATTTTCAGAGTAATGAGCTACTCTTGGTGCTGCTGTAGATGAGCTTGCATGTTGAATTCTTAGAGTTCTAAGTAGTTTGAATGCTCAATATGGCCTCTATGCATGCTTGGGATTAGTTGCTAACAATCTTACAAAGTTTTGTTGACACATTTTTGTGGACTAAAATTTTTCAGAATTTTTATAGGAATAAAATGAATATCTTTAGGAAGTTATCCTTCAAGAAAAATGCCAAGGGAGTCATTAGGGAATCATCGGACAACGACCTTCACACTCCAAGAAAGGTGGAGGTGCGGCCGTGCGAATGGCTGCATGATGCCTTCCTGGAGGAGGCTGGGATCCACCAAGAGTTCGCTCAGTTTGTCGCGAACGCTGGGTTAACCGAGTACCTCACAGATAAGTGTGACCAATATCACATCCTTACAAATTCCTTTGCACAAAGTTTTACTTATCTAGGGAGGAACAACCCTCCTGTAGTGCAGTTTAATCTTTATGCTGAACCTCACACATTATCGCTAGCTGACTTCTGTAACATATGCTTGATCCCTTCCGATGGGGACTTGAGGGAACCTAGGCCATCTGAGTTTGAGGATTTTCTCCTCGCTTTAACCGTGGGTGAGTATAGAGGCGTGTCGAGCGCTACTGCTATTAGCTTACAGTTTCCCTCAGTACATTTTTTCACCTTAGTCATCGCTAAGTGTTTAACCGCTAGGGAGAAGGTTAGCTCACTTAGTGCTCCTGACCTCGCCATTTTACGTCGTGCACTTTATGATGATCACACCTTTAGTATGGGGGCTATTATTGCCCGGCGCTTACATCTCAATAAAACTAAGGGAAAGATACATGGTGGTATTTATGCTACTCGCTTAGCGAACCACTTTAGAATCCCCTTTCGCCCACATGATTACCTCTTACCCCGAGTTTACCTCAATAATAAGTCACTACAGGCTCATCATTTTCTTGATGTAACTGATTCTCCACGTGATATTCACTATAACTTAGTATTTAGCAAGGAAACACGTGATGTTATTCCGTTGCCTGCACCTGCTTTGTTTGATCCTATTGCCAGGAATGGATACAGGATTATGCCAGATGACATTACAGCTTACCGGAACAACCTAGCAGCTGCTGAGGAGGAGCACCAGGGGTGGGACGCTCAGGTGCCGCCTCAGCCTCACTACGACTTGGGACCGGACGACTACTACGGATGGCGATTGCCAAGCTAGGCCAAAAGCCTAAGCTTGGGGGAGTACATATTTCCACCGATATTACATTCATGTTCGCACATTTCATTCCAGTTGTCGGTGTCCATACTTTTTCATTGTAATATCCATGCTAGATTTGTTTTCCCGCTTTCTTCTTGTGTGTTTGAAAAACTTTGAGAAAACCCAAAAACATTTCCTACTTCTTTTTAGTTTTTCTTTCTAGCTTAGTTTAATGGTTGCATTAAAAAGAAAACCCAAAAAGATTTCTCGCTTCTTCTTTTGTTTGTTGGGAGCTATCCCGTGTAAATAAATTTTCTCGTTTTAGTTTTTCTTCTTTGATTTGCTTCCTTCAAGAAAAACCAAAAACTCCAAAAATATTTCAGTGTGTTTCTCTGAAATTCTTTTCTTTTTACTTGAGTCGTACCGAGGAGAAGACCACGATGAAATTGTTGAGTGGTTCTCATCTGCATTATCGTCCACCTAACAAAGAACCCATATTATCTTGTCTTCTCCTCTTGAATAAAATGTTTGCAGATTCCATCTTAGTCCACGACATTCTTGCACTATTACTATTCTCTTATCATTCGGTCGTGCAAGTGAAAGGCAATAATGACGACATTTGATGAATTGACTGTGGTGGAGAAAGGCGGGTATGAATGCAACTTGTTTTTGTTTTTGTAAATATGTTTAACCCAGTATCCCTTGATTCAGTTCATTATGATCAAACATGCTTGCAATGACCATTAGAGATTATAGTTGTTCATGCCATGCTTAAGTAGCTAGGAGTGGATAATGATTTATCTTGGGTGTCAACATGCACTAAAATGGTTGTGATGCGGTATGATGATATGGTATCCTCCTCTGAATGTTTCAAGTGGCTTGACTTGGCACATGTTCACACATGTAGTTGAATCAAAACCAACATAGCCTTCATGATATTTATGTTCATGGTGTCCATATCCTACTCATGCTAGTATTCAATGTTTATTATATGTAATGCATGTTCATGACCGTCTTCGCTCTCTAGCTGGCTGCTTCTCAATCTAACTGCTAGCCTTCGCCTGTACTAAGTGGGAATACTGCTTGTGCATCAAAACCCTTAAACCAAGTTATGCCAGATGAGTCCACTATATCTACCTATATGCGGTATTACCCTGTCGTTCCAAAGTAAATTTGTGTGTGCCACCTCTAAAATTTCAAATAAACATCTATTTTGTGTGCCTGGACCGCTCATGGAGCGACAGGGGGTGGTCAGTATCTTCCATGCTAAGCGGGTTATTCTCATGACGAGTGTTTATTCACTTGTCCTTACACGAGAGGGGTGGTAATAGGGATTCCCAGTCCCGAAATAAAAAATCAAAAATAATTAAACAAAACTCCCCCAGGAATATTGTTGGTTTGGACGGTACCCGTGGATGCGGCTCGCCGTGGAGTGTGATTGTTGGTGGAGGGGGAGTAAACCTTTACTTTTACCGCTTGGGAACCGCCGCTAATTTGTTTAGCATGGAAGATATTGATAACTCTTGGTCGTGACGTTGACAGGAAGGGTGTACCTCCCAAAATTATATCTATCTTTGTTTTAAACTTTGAGCTCTGGCACCGCTGCAAATCCATGCTTCCCTCTGTGAAGGGACTATCTATTTACTTTTATGTTGAGTCATCACCTTCTCAAATAAGCGCCAGACCTGAGAGCACTATTGTCATCCTCATGCATTGTATATAGTTGATGTTGGGTGCAGCATGACTGGATCTTTTCTACCATGAATTACAATGTTTAGTCGCTGCTTGAACTTTGGAGGTGCTCTGCATTTATGTTTTGCGGTCTCAAAAAGGGCTGGCGAGATACCACTATTGTCATATTGTATCACGATTCTTTTGACAAAATGTTGGCGCTTGAGATGTATTATTATTGCTTGCTAGTTGCTTATGTTATTGATATGAGTAAATATAATTCCTAAGAGTTATTGTTGACATGGTTGGTCATAATCTCTGCTGAAAACCTGGGTGCTACTTAAGCATATATATGTAAACAAGAACAAAAGAGTTCATAAAAGTTTTTCTTTATCACTTCAGTTTATCAACTGAATTACTTGAGGACAAGCAAAGGTTTAAGCTTGGGGGAGTTGATACGTCTCCAACGTATCTACTTTTCCTCACTCTTTTGCCCTTGTTTTGGACTCTAATTTGCATGATTTGAATGGAACTAACCCGGACTGACGCTGTTTTCAGCAGAATTGCCATGGTGTTGTTTTTGTGCAGAAATAAAAGTTCTCGGAATGGAACGAAACTTTCTGGAGATTTATTTTGGAAAATATAAAAAATACTGGAGCCAGAAACCACCGGAGAGGGGGGCCAGGTTGCGCAGCACCCACCAGGGCGCGCCAGCCCCCTCCCGGCGTGCCCTGGTGGGGGCTGGGCACCTCGGGGCCCCACTTGCCCTATCTCCGCCACTATAAATTCCTAAATTTGGAGAAAAAATTAAGAAAGAAAGAATTATCGCGTTTCACGAGACGGAGCCGCCGCCACCTCCTGTTCTTCATCAGGAGGCCAGATCTGGAGCCCGTTTGGGGCTCCGGAGAGGGGAATCTTCGGTCTTCGTCATCATCAACCTTTGTCCATCGCCAATTCCATGATGCTCCCCACCGGGAGTGAGTAATTCCTTCGTAGGCTTGATGGTCGGTGAGGAGTTGGATGAGATTCATCATGTAATCGAGTTAGTTTTGTTAGGGCTTGATCCCTAGTATCCATTATGTTCTGAGATTGATGTTGCTATAACTTTGCTATGCCTAATGCTTGTCACTAGGGCCCGAGTGCCATGATTTTAGATCTGAACCATTTATGTTATCATCTCTATATCCATGTTCTTGATCCGATCTTGCCTAGTCATATGCACCTATTACGTGTTATGATCCGTCAACCCCATAGTGACATATTTGGGATACTTCGCGGTGATGACCGTAGTTTGAGGAGTTCATGTATTCACCATGTGTTAATGCTTTGTTTCGGTTCTCTATTAAAAGGAGGCCTTAATACCCCTTAGTTTCCTTATGGACCCCACTGCCACGGGAGGGTAGGACAAAAGATGTCATGCAAGTTCTTTTCCATAAGCATGTATGACTATTTACGGAATACATGCCTACATTACATTGATGAACTGGAGCTAGTTCTGTATCGCCCTAGGTTATGACTGTTACATGATGAATATCATCCAACGAGTTACCGATCCAGTGCCTACGACCTTTCCACTTATTGCTCTTGCTAAGTTACTACTGTTGTTGCTGCTGTTCCAACTGCTATAAAACTATTGCTACTACTGTTACCGCTACTGTCACTATTGCTACTGCTATCAAAACTATCATATTATTGTGCTACTGATCACTCTGCTGCAGATATTTAATCTCCAGGTGTTGTTGAATTGACAACTCAACTGCTAATACTCTCAAGTATTCTTTGGCTCCCCTTGTGTCGAATCTATAAATTTGGGTTGAATACTCCACCCTCGAAAACTGTTGCGATCCCCTATATTTGTGGGTTATCAACTTGCCTTTTAAAATTATGTGTGATGCTAGTGATTATGCTGTTTGTGGGTATCAATCCAGTAGGAGATACAAGCAAGTAGGAGATACAAGCAAGTCCCCAACTTGCCTATACTTGTGGGTATCAATCCAGTAGGAGATACAAGCAAGTCCCCAATAGATGCACCTACACAAACAATCAAACACTTGCACCCAACGCTATAAAGGGGTTGTCAATCCCTTCACGGTTACTTGCAAGGATTAGATCTAATAGAGATAGGTATAAAAGATTACTAAAACAAAAAGTAAAATAAAAGTAAAAAGATTGCAGCAAAGTATTTTTGGTTTATAGATCTGAAAATATAATATGGAAAATAGACCCGGGGGCCATAGGTTTCACTAGAGGCTTCTCTCTTGAAGGAAAATAATACGGTGGGTGAACAAATTACTGTCGAGCAATTGATAGAAAAGCGCATAGTTATGACGATATCCAAGGCAATGATTATGCATATAGGCATCACGTCCGTGTCAAGTAGACTGAAACGATTCTGCATCTACTACTATTACTCCACACATCGACCGACTCCTGCCTGCATCTAGAGTATTAAGTTCATGAAGAACAGAGTAACGCATTAAGTAAGATGACATGATGTAGAGGGATAAACTCAAGCAATATGATGAAAACCCCATCTTTTTACCCTTGATGGCAACAATACAAATACGTGCCTCGCTACCCCTACTATGTCACTGGGTGAGGACACCGCAAGATTGAACCCAAAACTAAGCACTTCTCCCATTGCAAGAATTACCAATCTAGTTGGCCAAACCAAACCAATAACTCGAAGAGACTTGCAAAGATATGAAATCATGCATATAAGAATTCAGAGAAGATTCAAATAATATTCATAGATAATCTGATCATAAATCCACAATTCATCGGATCTCAACAAACACACCGCAAAAGAGTATTACATCGGATAGATCTCCATGAAGATCATGAAGAACATGGTATTGAAGAACATAGAGAGAGAATAAGCCATCTAGCTACTAGCCATGGACCCGAAGGTCTGAGGTGAACTACTCACGCATCATAGGAGGGGCAATGGAGTTGATGTAGATGCCCTCCGTGATCGAATCCCCCTCCGGCAGATTACCGGAAAAGGCTCCAAGATGGGATCTCACGGGAACAGAGGCTTCCCGCGGCGGAAAAGTATTATCGTGGCTCTCTTTGGTATTGGGGGAATATTTGGGAATTTATAGGAGGAAGAATAGGGTTAGGAGGCCTGTTGGGGGGCCACAAGCCAGGGGGGCGCCCCCCCTAGGGGCGTGCCCTGCAGGCTTGTCGCCTCCCGGCAGGTCTTCTGCCCTCCTCTCCAAGTCTGGTAGGTTTCTTCTGGTCCAAGAAAAATCATCGCGAAGATTTTATTCCGTTTGGACTCCGTTTGATATTCCTTATATGCAATACTCAAAAACAAGAAAAAAACAGAAACTGGCACTTGGCACTAGGTTAATAGGTTAGTCCCAAAAATAATATAAAATAGCATAATAATGCATATAAAACATCCAAAACAGATAATATAATAGCATGGAACAATAAAAAATTATAGATACGTTGGAGACGTATCAAGCATCCCCAAGCTTAATTCCAGCTCGTCCTCGAGTAGGTAAATGATAAAAACAGAATTTTTGACGTGGAATGCTACCTAACATATTTATCCATGTAATATTCTTTATTGTGGCATGAATGTTCAGATCCGTAAGATTCAAAACAAAAGTTTAATGTTGACATAAAAACAATAATACTTCAAGCATACTAACAAAGCAATTGTGTCCTTTCAAAATAACATGGCCAAAGAAAGTTATCCCTACAAAATCATATGGTCTGGCTATGCTCCATCTTCCCCACACAAAGTATTTAAATCATGCACAACCCCGATGACAAGCCAAACAATTGTTTCACACCTTTTATGTTCTCAAACCTTTTCAACTTTCACGCAATACATGAGCGTGAGCCATGGATATAGCACTATAGGTGGAATAGAATATGGTGGAGGTTGTGAAGAAGGAGAAGATAGTCTCACATCAACTAGGCGTATCAATGGGCTATGGAGATGCCCATCAATAGATATCAATGTGAGTGAGTAGGGATTGCCATGCAACAGATGCACTAGAGCTATAAGTGTATGAAAGCTCAAAAATAAACTAAGTGGGTGTGCATCATAATGAAAAATTCCACTAGTTATATGAAAGTGACAAAATAGGAGACTCTCTATCATGAAGATCATGGTGCTACTTTGAAGCACAAGTGTGGAAAAAAGATAGTAACATTGTCCCTTCTCTCTTTTCTCTCATTTTTTTTATTTTTTTTATTTTGGTGGGCATCTTTTGGCCTCTTTTTTTTATTTGGGCTTCGCTGGCCTCTTTTATTATTTGTAAAGTCCGGAGACTCATCCCAACTTGTGAGGGAATCATAGCTTCCATCATCCTTTCCTCTCATGGGACAATGCTCTAATAATGATGATCATCACACTTTTATTTACTTACAACTCAAAAATTACAACTCGATACCTAGAACAAAATATGACTCTATATGAATGCTTCCGGTGGTGTACCGGGATGTGCAACGATCTAGCATAGCAAATGACATCAAAAAACGGACAAGCCATGAAAACATCATGCTAGCTATCTTACGATCATGCAAAGCAATATGAAAATGATGGTGCGTGTCATAATAAACGGAACGGTGGAAGTTGCATGGCAATATATCTCGGAATGGCTATGGAAATGCCATAATAGGTAGGTATGGTGGCTGTTTTTAGGAAGGGTATATGGTGGGTTTAATGTACCGGCGAAAGTTGCGCGGTACTAGAGAGGCTAGCAAATGTGGAAGGGTGAGAGTGCGTATAATCCATGGACTCACATTAGTCATAAAGAACTCACATACTTATTGCAAAAGTCTATTAGTTATCGAAGCAAAGTATTAGACGCATGCTCCTAGGGGAGAGGTTGGTAGGAGTTAACCATCGCGCGCTCCCGACCCTCACACAAAGGATGACAATCATTAAACAAATCATGCTCCGACTTTGTTACATAACGGTTCACCATACGTGCATGCTACGGGAATCACAAACTTTAACACAAGTATTTCTACCATTCCACAATTACTCGCTAGCATGACTCTAATATCACTATCTTTATATCTCAAAACTATATGCAAGGAATCAAACTTCTCATAGTATTCAATGCACTCTATATGAAAGTTTTTATTATATCCCTCTTGGATGCCCATTATATTAGGACTAAATTCATAACCTGAACAAATTACCATGCTGTTTAAAGACTCTCAAAATAATATAAGTGAGGTACGAGAGTTCAATTATTTCTATAAAATGAAAACACCACCGTGCTCTAAAAAGATATAAGTGAAGCACTAGAGCAACATTGCCTAGCTCAAAAGATATAAGTGAAGCACATAGAGTATTCTAATAAATTCACAATGCACGCGTGTCCCTCTCAAAAGATGTGTGCAGCAAGGATGATTTTGGCAAACTAAAAAGCAAAGACTCATATCATACAAGACGCTCCAAGCAAAACACATATCATGTGGTGAATAAAAATATAGCCTCAAGTAAATTTACCGATGGATTGAAGACGAAAGAGGGGATGCCTTCCGGGGCATCCCCAAGCTTAGGCTCTTTGGTATCCTTGAATATGGCTTGGGGTTCCTTGGGCATCCCCAAGCTTAGGCTCTTGCCACTCCTTATTCCATAGTCCATCAAATCTTTACCCAAAACTTGAAAACTTCACAACACAAAACTCAACAGAAAACTCGTGAGATCCGTTAGTATAAGAAAAATAAATCACCACTTTAGGTACTGTTGTGAACTCATTCTTTATTTATATTTGTGTCATATCTACTGTATTCCAACTTCTCCATGGTTTATACCCCCCGATACAACCCATAGATACATCAAAATAAGCAAACAACACAAAGAAAACAGAATCTGTCAAAAACAGAACAGTCTGTAGCAATCTGTAGACTTCAAATACTTCTGTAACTCCAAAAATTCTGAAACATTAGGACAATCTGGGAAATTTGTATATCAATCTTGTGTAAAAATTTCAGACTCATTCGACGCTCTGGTGAATTTATAAAATTCCTGGACTGAGCGCAAAAGTTTCTGTTTTTCAGCAAAATCAAATCAACAATCACCGTAGACCATCCCAAAGGTATTACTTGGCTCAAACACTAATTAAAG
Source organism: Elymus sibiricus (assembly GCA_039707655.1). Taxonomy (NCBI): domain Eukaryota; kingdom Viridiplantae; phylum Streptophyta; class Magnoliopsida; order Poales; family Poaceae; genus Elymus; species Elymus sibiricus. The sequence goes on along the minus strand of CM077665.1, from coordinate 382,843,206 downwards.
CAATAAAACACAATTACTACAGAGGTAATAATGTGTAAAGCACTCAAAAACAGAAACAAAAACAAGAACATGAAATAAAATTGGGTTGCCTCCCAACAAGCGCTATTGTTTAACGCCCCTAGCTAGGCATAACGCAATAGATCTAGGTATTGTCATCTTTGGTATGCAACTCCTCAATTGCACACTTATAAACCCTAGGAGGTTCTTTACTCTTATCAATAATAATGCTCCTAGGCAAGAAGTCAAGAAATTCACTTGTGGTAATTAGTTCCCTAACAATATTGATAAAGCTAGGGTGAACACTTATCATCTTAAGGTCTTTATCACCTTTAATAGAGGATCCACCCTTATTTTTAGGAACATAAACAAACTTGGCAGTCTTAGAAGGAGGAAAATTTGGAGTGGTTTGAACCGAGGCAAAAGCGGAACCCAAGTTGGTAATGATGTCCTCTAGCTTGCCAATTCTAGAGGAATCTAGATCCAATTTTTCATTAACTATGGGTTCTTTTTCCCTTAGATTTTTCAAAGTAACTCCTACCTTAGATCCATATTGAGTAATATGATTATGAATCTTTTTATCCAAGTTTTCAATGAGCTCTACAGTAGCAACTTTATTTTCAATAATATCAAGCCTTCGCATCACATGTTCCAAAGTTAAGATTGTTTCATTAACCATGAGTGGGGGTGAACCTACCAAATTTATCATAGCATTATAAGAATCAAAGGTATGGCTTCCCAAGAAATTTCCTCCCGTGATGGTATCCAAAACATATCTATTCCAAGGAGAAACACCCACATAAAAATTGCGAAGGAGAACGGTAGTAGATTGCTTACGAGTAGATCTATTTTGAGCATTGCAAATTCTATACCAAGCATCTTTTAAGTTTTCTCCCTCCCTTTGCTTAAAATTAAGAACTTCACTCTCGGGAGTACTAGTGATAGTAGTAAGTCTAGCCATGAGTTTAAGCGTTCTAACACACAAGAAAACAAAAAGCAAATGAAAAGACAAACGGAAGAAAGGGCGAATAAAAAGGCAAATCTTTTTGGGTTTTTTTCTTCTGAAAATCGTTTTAGAAGTGGGGGAGAGGAAAACGAGAGGCAAAAGGCAAATAATGTAAATGCAAGAGATGAGTTTGTGATGGGTACTTGGTAGGCTTGATGTAGATCTCCCCAGCAACGGCGCCAGAAATCCTGCTTGCTACTTCTTGAGCTTGCGTTGGTTTTCCCTTGAAGAGGAAAGGGTGATGCAGCAAAGTAGATAAGTATTTCCCTCAGTTGTTGAGAACCAAGGTATCAATCCAGTAGGAGATACAAGCAAGTCCCCAATAGATGCACCTACACAAACAATCAAACACTTGCACCCAACGCTATAAAGGGGTTGTCAATCCCTTCACGGTTACTTGCAAGGATGAGATCTGATAGAGATAGGTATAAAAGATTACTAAAACGAAAAGTAAAATAAAAGTAAAAAGATTGCAGCAAAGTATTTTTGGTTTATAGATCTGAAAATATAATATGGAAAATAGACCCGGGGGCCATAGGTTTCACTAGAGGCTTCTCTCTTGAAGGAAAATAATACGATGGGTGAACAAATTGCTGTCGAGCAATTGATAGAAAAGCGCATAGTTATGAAGATATCCAAGGCAATGATTATGCATATAGGCATCACGTCCGTGTCAAGTAGACCGAAATGATTCTGCATCTACTACTATTACTCCACACATCGACCGACTCCTGCCTGCATCTAGAGTATTAAGTTCATGAAGAACAGAGTAACGCATTAAGTAAGATGACATGATGTAGAGGGATAAACTCAAGCAATATGATGAAAACCCCATCTTTTTACCCTTGATGGCAACAATACAAATACGTGCCTCGCTACCCCTACTATGTCACTGGGTGAGGACACCGCAAGATTGAACCCAAAACTAAGCACTTCTCCCATTGCAAGAATTACCAATCTAGTTGGCCAAACCAAACCAATAACTCGAAGAGACTTGTAAAGATATGAAATCATGCATATAAGAATTCAGAGAAGATTCAAATAATATTCATAGATAATCTGATCATAAATCCACAATTCATCGAATCTCGACAAACACACCGCAAAAGAGTATTACATCGGATAGATCTCCATGAAGATCATGAAGAACATGGTATTGAAGAACATAGAGAGAGAAGAAGCCATCTAGCTACTAGCCATGGACCCGAAGGTCTGAGGTGAACTACTCACGCATCATCGGAGGGGCAATGGAGTTGATGTAGATGCCCTCCGTGATCGAATCCCCCTCCGGTAGATTACCGGAAAAGGCTCCAAGATGGGATCTCACGGGAACAGAGACTTCCGGCGGCGGAAAAGTATTATCGTGGCTCTCTTTGGTATTGGGGGAATATTTGGGAATTTATAGGAGGAAGAATAGGGTTAGGAGGCCTGCTGGGGGGCCACAAGCCAGGGGGGCGCGCCCCCCTAGGGGCGCGCTCTGCAGGCTTGTCGCCTCCCGGCAGGTCTTCTGCCCTCCTCTCCAAGTCTGGTAGGTTTCTTCTGGTCCAAGAAAAATCATCGCGAAGATTTTATTCCGTTTGGACTCCGTTTGATATTCCTTATCTACAATACTCAAAAACAAGAAAAAAACAGAAACTGGCACTTGGCACTAGGTTAATAGGTTAGTCCCAAAAATAATATAAAATAGCATAATAATGCATATAAAACATCCAAAACAGATAATATAATAGCATGGAACAATCAAAAATTATAGATACGTTGGAGACGTATCACACCACAATGGAATATGGATTCGAGGTGACCTGAACCATCTAGGGTACTCAAACACCCAAGAGTAACAAGATCCACAAGGGATTATTGGGGGGATCAAATTTTGCTTGGTGGAAGTGTAGATCGGGGCCCTCTCACCCAAACCCTAGAAGAGCAACAAGTTTTGTCGGCTAGGGAGGGAGATCAGGCGAAAATAGAGCTTGGAGCAACAATGGAGCTTTGGTGAGGAAGAGGTGGTTTTCTTTGGGAAGAAGACCCCCTTTATATAGTGGGGGGACAAATCCAACCGTTACCCCCGCTCAGGCCGCACACAAGCGGTACTACCACTCCTGGGAGCGGTACTACCGCTTGGGCGGCACAGAGGCAGTAAGAAGGGGAGGCAGAACCGCCTGAGCGTTACTACCGCTAATAAGTGGCCGTACCGCTTCCTACTACCTCCCATGGCTTACTGAGGGTTCTAGGCCCAAAAAGACGAGCGGTACTGGCGCGGTAGTAACAAGCGGTCCGCGGTACTACCACGCCGTACTACCGGATAGAAACCGCTCAGTCCAACACGAAAAGTCTCGAGACCCCGAGGCCAGCGGTACCACGCGCGGCAATGGGCAAAGGCACTATCGCCCATAAGCGGTGCTACCGCTACCCAGAGCGGTACTACCGCTTGGTTCTTTCCGGACCAGAACAAAGGCAACATCGGAGCTCCAAAGAAGTGGGAAAGGAACATGGGTGCAGATGAAAGTGTACATGTTGATTCCACCGAACCTTTCCAATGTTGACCCCCCTCTTAATAGTACGGTTCTCCTACGACTCACATCCACCGAAAATGAAACGCAGGAAAGAAATTGTCTTCACATTAATCCACCGAGGGGCTAGAATCGTCTTGTGCCATATGTTGAATTATCTGAAAGGCTTAATGCACAAGATTAGTCCAAAAATGCATTGTCATCAATCACCAAAACCATTGGGGTATGAATATGCCCTTACACCCACCTCTTTTCCTTGGCTTCTTGTGCTTTGCTTGAATTTCTAACCATGACTTGTATGTCCCCTCCTTTGGACGCCCTTTTGTGACGGAGCATGGCGTGTTCCTGACTTGTGTTTGTGTGTTTGATGCTCCATACCCTACTTCTGAGTTTTCAGAGGACGACCCTGTGGATGTAGGCGCACCAGAACTGCGTGGGAATCTATGTAAGGCCTCCTCAACCATCCTTTTTTTTATCTCATCGAGCTCTCTTTTCAGGGCCTTTCTATGTTTGTCTACTACTCTGGCCATCTCATCGATCTTGCATGTGTCGTCTATTAGTTCAGCATGGTTCTTAGTCAAGACCATGTGCCTCTCGGAGTCCATGATTGCCTCTGGTCTGTCCTCATGCACGACCAAGACTGCATTCAATGTGTGTGGCCCTAACGCCTCGTCAGCGTCCCAAGTCTATCGCCACCGTATGGAATGGCGGGGCAAATGCTTTACCACGTGCACATCCATAACTTTGAGTATGTGGCAGCACACGATCACATCCCGTTCATACTTGCAGCATTCACACTAGTAATCACCATCCTTTATGTTGGCCCTCACATAGTAATTTCTTCCTTTGTCTGAATCCTCTGGTTCTGAATCGGACATGTCTCTCAAAGTACACACCTTGTATGTCCATTCGTCAGTCTGATAAGCGGCATATGAGGAGGACCGATTTATTTCTTCCTGGAACCTGCATGCTTTGTGGTCATTACTTTCTCATTTTTATAGCAGTTTTTGATTATTTACAGTAGGCCACAAATGGCAACCATAGTAAATTCAACACGGCAAACAAAGCATAATACACATGGAAAATATGGTTGTTTCCACATGGCAATTGTAGTTCATTTCATATGGCAGTCAAAGTGTGACCCACACGGCAACCATTCTGTTTTCTTATATTTTTTTCACATGTCAAACTAGCAGGTGTACATGGCATATTATAGTAGGTCAAACATGGAAATTATAGTAAATTCAACATGGCAAACAAAGTGTAATACACATGGCAATTATGGTTGTTTCAACATGGCAACTGTAGCAAATTTTCACATGGCAAACATGGTTTATTCCACATGGAAACTATCTTGCATTCCACATGACAATTACAGGACATTCCACATGGCAACTACAGTACATTCAATATGGCAAACAAAGAGCAAAACACATGGTAAGTATGTTTTTTTCTGATTGACAACTGTAGTTCATTTTCAGCATGCATACATAGTTCAATCTATATGGCAGCTACATTCCATTATACATGGCAAACATATTTTTTATTTGTTTGTTACTTTGCAAAACATAGCATGTACCATGGTTCTTGCTTTTTCCTAGACTTTTTTAATAAGTCTGATGGTGAATGCATTTTGCCATACACGTCAACTGCTTCCGTACGCGTATACACTTACCTGTAAAAGATTTTATTGGTGTATATTTTGCTCATCTGCCTCTCCATCGGTTTGTATGTCAGCAATTTAGGTTGCTTAAGTGTTGTGTTCGCTTCTTGGTGCAGCTTCGCACCCAGTATTTTCTGCTGCAAAGCTGTATATTGCTTGGCAAACTGTAGCAATGAGTTGTCGGGGCTCACGTAACGCTTCAAAACAGCATTGAAACCTTCATTGAGTTGCGTAGTTTCAGAAATGGGTAGAAGCACTTCATGAAGAAAGCTGGCACCCGGTACTTTTGCTTCTCCCATAGGTTTTGAAGGGTCTCGTTGTCCTAAACTTGGTATTTTTGAATCATGGCCATCCAGCTCCGTTCAAACTCTTCCACTGTCAAGTTGTGGTCCACACACAACTCAAATGCCTTATGTGGATCTTGACGGTCAGGAAAGAACGGTCCCAAAGTCTCTTCTGCCTTCCTTATAATATGCCACTTGCAGTGCCTGTGCACTGCCAGGGGGAAGACATCCTTGATGCCTCCACGCATGCTAAAGTCTTGGTCTGTTATTATGTTCACTTGAGCAAGTCCAACCATGCACTCCAAGAAGGTTTTGAACAACCACGTGTAGCCATCGATATCTTCGTTTCGTACAAGGCCGCAACAAAACTGCAAGGACTGGTTGTGGTTGTTTATGCCTATGAATGGAGCACATGGCATCTCGTACATATTCGTGAGATATGTTGCTTCAAAAGAAATGCAGTCACGAAAATGTTTGTAGGCTCTCCGTGGTGCACCATCCACCCAGTACATGTTTTTGACGCGGTCCTCATCGTCAGTCTTATTATGTAGAAGAAATCAAGATCCTCCTTGTCTTTCTCTTTGAAGTAGGCAATGGTATCTTCTACGTCAGCTAACTTGCTTTCTCTGTGATACTTTTCCTTCACGTTTGTGACGTCTGCTGGTAGGTAGGGAAAGCTACTCAGTTTCCCATCTTTGTTGTGGATGAGGGACAGTATCTGGACCATTCTTGCAGTATTGACATTGCAATCATGCAACAATTTTATAAACTGCTTCTCCTGGGGGCTAAATCCTCGGTGGGCGCTCAGAAATTTTACCAGGTCAAACTTCTTGACCATATCGTGGTTGTGTTCGTCGCTATACTCTTTGACCACCCACCAAGCTCTCTCTACATTTAGCCACATTTTGGCAGGGCATTCCGTCTTGAGAATGATGCCTCTTCTGCATTCAGGGACGACTGGCACATCACCCTTAACTTTCTTGTTCTTTAGTGCCTCGTGACATCTCAACTCACCTCTATTGTACTCCCCGGTTGTTTCTAGTCTCCTACGATATTCCATGTTTACAGTGAAGCCATTGAACTTTGCATAACTCTGATAGTATTTCTTGGCATGTACAAATGTACTAAATCTCTAACCAAGGTACGGTGGTTGAGTTGGCATGAATTCTAATTGTTCCTCTTCTTCCTCTTCTTGCATTTCGTCATCAGTTTCCTCATTCACTTCTATATTGGTGGTTATTTCTTCTGTTTGTACATTGGTCGTGCCGGTGCACACACGCGTGTTGGTTGTCGTTGCTGCAACGATGGCAAGTCCTGACAACGACTCTGCATTGTTCGTGCTAGGCTGGTTGGCCGGCTCATGGAGTGACCCTCCTAGGTGCTCCGAGGTACCCGTAGCAGACGTAGTTGGGACGTTGCTGAATGTAGTTGAAGCTCCTACATTTTTTTTAATCCAGAACGCGTGTAATGAGTACTTTGAGTGGCAACTTTATATGATCACCCATGACAACTGCAGCTGATACAGTATGGCAACTGCAGTTGATCCCACAAGGCAACTGCAGTTGACCATGCATTGGTAATGTATTTAATCACGCATGGAAACTACAGTTATTCACCTATGGCAAATGCAGTTGATCACAGATGTTAACTATAGTTGTTAACACATGGAAATGCAATTCATAAGTCATGGCAAATGAAGTTGAACAGACATGTCAAATGCAGTTGATAAGTCATGGCAAATGCAGTTGATCAGACATTATAAAAGCAGTTGATAAGTGATGGCAAATGCAGTTGATCAGAGATGGCAACTGTGGTTTACTAGACATGGCAAATGCGGTTGATCAGACATGACAAATGCAGTTGATAAGTGATGGCAAATGCAGTTGATCAGAGATGGCAATTGTAGTTTACCAGACATGGCAAATGCAGTTGATCAGACATGGCAAATGCAGTTGATTAGACATGGCATCTGTAGTAGACCACAAAATGGCAAAGTAGAACTGCATATTTGGAATTTTGAGACCAGTTTCGATACAAATGTCAGTGATTTCATTGTCACCCATGGTAATTGCTACGTACTTTCTAAATATTTTTTGATATATTGTGCGTGCGAGCAGTTTTTTATGTCTCACCTGCATAAGTTGTTGATGGCAGGTCTCCCATTGCCAACTGGTGCCATGTGCTACATGTTGTTCCTGCATTTCCAAAATTTGTAAGTTTGACAGCTCATCATCTATGCTGCTCGTTTTGATGAGTTCAGATATTTTTTGGTCTATTTGTTATCGTCACATTACTTTTTTGAATGAATTTTGGATACACAATACCTTGATTCGCCGTATGTGATACTTGTAATTGGTGTCCTGAATATGTAGTACCGGTAGTTCCTTGTGGTGCAGCTTGCCACGGGACTCCCGATGGTGTGGTTGTATCATAAGCCCCTACGAACATGTCACTATAAACATCAAACATCTGCCATCTTATTTCTATAAACATGGCAAATCTGCCTTTTTCCTTCGTGGATCGTACCCATGTCTGCGTATTGTTATAGTAGTGGTAGCAATGGCCCTGCTGAAATGAGTTCATTATATCCTGGCGAATCCCACGGGGGCGCTTGTGGCGATCCAAAAAACCAAGGATTTTACCCATCTATAGGATCCATTCGCCTTTTATTTGCTTTTGCTTCTTCCCTGGTTTTTCTACCCCTGTAGAATGAACAATCACGGTATGCATTTCTCTTTGCTAGTTTAACTTATAGAGACATGGCATGCATCCCTAGCATATCATGGCAACTAAAACGTTGAAGTCGTGTCTCTGTTTGTTAATGCAGCCTTCTGTAAACATACATTAATTTTTTGAAGCACATAGTTTTGGGGGTGGCCAACACTGGTAGAATGCCATGGCAAATTACATGAAGTATGGGCGACAATTATCACTGTAGTTACATGGCAAGTACTAGTGTAGGTGCATTTGGCGGCAACAACTTCTAAAATCGGGTGGCAACTAACAACAAGCATGCACATCAATTTTTCATAATCCCCTGCTGAAAAACTATGCTTTTCCCTTGTCCCTCCCACCCCCTTGTTTTTCACTCACTGGTGCAGCGACGTGCTATACAAACGGTTTTTAACCCCTTTCCGCAACGTACTTTGAAACCGTCGCCTTGCATGTGTGGGCGATAGGGGGGGTCCATCCCACACGATACAGAATAATCGTCGGCGATGGTGTCCAACGAACGCAAACGTTTGGCAAACCTAAGCGTATGGGATGTCCGTATCTATCACAAACGAGAGTCACCGGTCAACCGTTTGAGATATGGTGGACTTCCCATACGACCCATCCTTGCAACTCGTGTGAGATCACACTAACATCGCACGCGTTATTCTATGGCTCACCGTTTACGATGTGCACCTAATCACAAATAGTTCACGATTATGAAGCGTGTATGATAAGGGGTATATCACAAACACTTATATTGGACGAACCGTTGGCGATATTTAACTAAGAATATAATTTAACCGTCGTACAAGTATCGAATAGGTTTAAGAAATGTCGTACTCGCGTCCGACAGGATAAGTATCGCACGCGCTATTCTGTGGTCCAACGTTTGCGATGCATACTACATCACAAATAGTTCATCATTTTAAACTTTGTGCGACAGAGATTGTATCACCAACGTTGCATTCGGTTGCACCGTTTGTTATATTATCTGTAATCATACACGGTTCGCAAACGGCAACTGTGTGCATGGTCGCACACATTTTCTATCTGTGAAACGTGTCGGATCTTGAGGTATATCACAAACGTTGAGACTTACAAACCATGTGCGGCGTAATGACCCGTAGAGCATTTTTTTAATCGCTACAAATTAAAATTGTACAGAATTTGAATTTGAAAGTAGGGAATAGCTTTTTACATATACATAGATAGGTTCATCAACCAATGAATTATTCCATTCACAGGTACATACGCTCAAGAATTACGTCAACGAAAGAATTACATAAGCACCAAATAAAGAATGATGAACGATGGTTGAATACTTGTATTAAAGATGGCAAAGAAAGAGGCAAAATATATTCTGAGTGCTGTAAAAGGTGAAGCGGAATGCCCATAGTGTGCCCTCCTCCATGTCGTCTGCACACACGACTCTAGCCCAATCCCTTGTGATGGTCGACTGCCCATCCTTCAATATCTTCATGACTTCCAGATAGTCATTCTAGTCTGGTAGAAATACATGTACATTTGCATGTCCAACAATCATGTGGTTTGAGAGGTGATCTTGGGTAGACTGCGTTGGGAACCACTGCAAAGGAAAAAGATACCGAGATTGTCATCTAACAACTCATTATGTGCAGTAAAAAGGGTACATAGTTCTGAGTTAATATACTTCATATCACTGTTGTCTTGGACAAACTGTAAATAAATAGTTTAATTGCCACATTTTGACCCATTGTACTAGCAATCTTTATTAGTTACCTCACATGATGCTCTCTTCGTCCCACTATATAAGATCTAATTACATCCTATGCACAAACATATTGGATGTATTAGCGTCTTTTATTATGGGGCGGAGGGAGTATAACATGGGAAACAAATATAGCCATGTGAACCAAAAACCATTAAAATAGGCATATGCTCACTACATCAGGCTTAACAACAACCAAATAAAGTCATTCATAATGGTATTGTTGAATTTGCATAGAACAAAGCTTGTACTTAAACATCAAATTGTATAATTGAACATCACAAAGTGAAAATAAACAGGCGGTGTATAACTAAATAAACAAGGCATACTACAACAACCAAATAGTCATTCATATCGGTATTGTTGAAATTGCATAGAACGTAACATGTGCTTAAACATCAAATTCTATGATTGAACATCACATTGTTAGAAAACCGAAATAAACAGGGGCATGTTAACTACACCAGCTTTAACAGGAACCAATTGTATGATTGAACAACCAAATCTAGCAATTGAAGCCGGACATATGTTCACTACAAACAACCAAAAACAGCTAAACAAGGTATATGCTCACTACAGACAACCAAACATAGGCATTCATGAAATTGAACTAAAAAATTCATACTCGAGCGTAGGGCGCACTTGTCGATGACAAGTTGTTGTTGTCAATGAGACCTGACTTTGTAGCTGACGATGCCAAAACATCGCCATAGAACACGACTTCCATAAATGATAAAAGGGTCCCGTTGGCGATGAAGGAAAATTCCTGACAGCAAAGCAGAGTAGATCAGATGCATACTACAAACAACCAAATATAGGTATATGCGAACTACAGACAACCAAACATAGGCAGTGAAATTGAACTGAACAATTCATACTCCAGCATATCAAATTGCACTTTTGAACATTACAATTCATACTCCAGCATAGCACATTCCTGACAGCAAAGCAGACTAGATCAGAGGCAGACTACAAACAACCAAATATAACAATTGAAACTGGACAAATCATAACCACAAACCACCAAAAAACCTTTAAAAGAAGCATATGCTCACTACAACAGACTTAACAGCAACCAAACAACCATTCATATCAGTATTGTTGAAATTGCATAGAAGATAGAACGCACCATGTGCTTAAACATCAAATTGTATGATTCAACATCACATTGTGAGAAAACTGAAATAAACAGGGGTGTGTTAAATACACCAGCTTTAACGGGAACCAAATGTATGATTGAACAACCAAATCTAGCAATGAAACTGGACATATGTTCACTACAAACAACCACATATCACGCTAAACAAGGTATATGCTCACTACAGACAACCAAACGCATCAGCATTGAAATTGAACTGAACAATTCATACTCCAGCATATCAAATTGCACTTTTGAACAATTCATACCCCTTGGAATAGCCTGGAGTGGGGGTGCGCACCGTGCGCTCCTTGTTGTGGCATCTTATCTCCTTGCCTTTGGAAGAGCACGTCTACAGGGTGACATCCCTGATGTCGTGGATGGGCTATTTCCCCTTGGAAGAGACGGATAGGGCGCCTTGTCGTCGTTGTCGTCAATGAGGTCTGACTTGGCAGCTGACGATGCCGAGCCACCGCCATATATATAGAACACGACCTTCAGTAATGACAAAAGGGTCTCGATGGCGATGAAGGCAAAATCCTGATAGCGAAACAGAGTAGATCAGCGTGGGGGGGGGGCATGGAGGAGATCCAAGGTGGTTGAACCCGAAGGGGCGGGGGTGATATACTTAACCTGTGTCATAGCCCGCGTCTGGGGGCCTCGGCGGCCACCTCATCGTCGTCCAGCGGACAGGCCTCGATATACCTCTTTTTGGCCATTCGCTCCTCCAGCTCCCCGGGAAGCATAGCCGGGATGAGGCAGCGACGCTCTGGAGTGTGGGTGAGGATGGGGATGGGGATCTGCGGGGAAGAGGGTGCTTCGCAGGCCGACACTACGGGGTGGACCAGAGTTGTGCGTGCATTATTCGACATGGAGGAGCACTACTGTCGATTGCACGGATGACTCTAGTCCAACCCCCTTGTGATGGATCTTCATGAGGACTTCGAGATAGTCACGGGAAGGCCTGCAGAGGATGACGGTGGAGTCGGGGGCGGCGGCGGGCTAGCTATGGTTCGAGCGAGGGAGAGGAGTGGTGCGAGCGCGAGCAGAGGTTTTCCCTTTTTTTACGTTATCTGAGCAGAGGTTTTGTGGTGGGGAGGGGGTAGGTGGTGTTAGAAGAAATGCCGGGCGGCTACTAAAAATTTTACTAGGCGGGATTGCCGGGGCTACTGAAAATTTAGATTACGGGATTGAAGCGGCGCGGCCAGGGCGGGAGCAACAAACATCGCACACAGCCGAAACATAATAACTGTGTGCTATCAAATAGGAAAAACCCGTGAAACCGCCAATTTTCAAATGGCTCAAGGTGGTAGATATTTTTATGAGGGAAGTCTCGTGGAACCCAATCGTGTCCGGCGCCCACTAGTGGACCGTGCTGATGTGCCATCGGCGGATGGAATGGTTTCTGTTGAGTGTACAATCGCAAACGGTTGTTACATTCGAATCGTTTGCTATTTACTCCCGGAATAATAATATAAAGGAGCATTTCATCAAAAAAAATGCTGGAAAGGGGTCAGAACACATACACGCCTGCGTTGTCTCAAAAAAAAATACACACCTGCATGTGGAACAAAAATATGTATGCACAGGGTGGTTTGATCGTTCAAAATACCCAATGCGCAACTTTGATGTGGCACATGTCTCCTCCGTCGCCACTTCGTGTCGGTGGAGGGGGAATCCTAGCCACGAATACATGCCCCCAAACAGGTATTGCGTATCACTCATGTCGTAACACGAAAATGAAACATATACATGAATCCAGCATGGTCAAACCACCCCATCTCTTTTCCGGTCAAAGGTGGACTATGACCCATGCGCCTCAAAACACGGACATCCTGACCAAAGAATCAACACTTTTGGTCAAACTCTCCCGTTGTCGGTCGAAAGGATGGACGTCCATCGAGGCCCATGAATGGGCGTGGCACCGATAATTAACCACACGGTGGAGTGTCGAAGACAGCCATCACCTGTTGGTGGTGCAAACATGTGTACGGAAATGTTGTGTTGCGTTTGAATTCATTAATATATACCTCATGTGCAACTTTGATGGGTCACATACTTTGGAACGGGAAAGTCCCCCCCCCCCGAGCGAGTGTTCATGACGCGTACAACTAGTATGCCGAGCGTCGATGGGAACGATTCACACATTCGTAGGCGTGTGCTCAGACTTGGCTAAGGAAACTCAAATGACCTATATAATGTATACCATAACACAAAACAATTGAAGATTCCACCATGGTAACCTCTCTCTCGTTGATAGTCAATGTGATGGACATCCACGCGGGCCCAGTAATGGACTTTCCAACGACAACCACGCGAAGGAGTATCCAAAGACAATCACCGTCGTCTAAGCGTGGATCAAACATATGCATGGAAGTGTTGTGTGATGTTTACATACCCAACACACAAACTTTAGCGTGGCACACCTTCCTCGGGAATCTTAAAGTCCACACGGAAAGTGAGGTTCACGACGCGTGGTATATATATACCCCCCATTCGAGCCGATGGGAGAGACATTAATGCGTACACTACACGCACTCAAATTATACCATGTAATCTCACACCCATGGCCTACCGCAAACATCGACCAAAAAAGAATCCACAATAATTAACCTCTCTCATTGCGGTACAAAAGTACGCAAGGCCACAGATGGGAGTGACACTAATAATTGTGCGAGGGGGGCGGTGTCCGAGGACAACCACCGCCTCCATGCTGCCCTAACATATGTACGAAGGTGTTGTGTGATGTTTTGAATACCCAATGCACACCTTTCATGTGGCACCTTCGCAAATCGAAAAAAATGGAGGTTCACAACTTGTACAATGAGCACGCGCATGCACACATGCGCCCAAACTTTCGTCTGTAAGCTCACCATGATATTCGCCGAAACATGGATGATACGTCTCCAACGTATCTATAATTTTTGATTGTTCCATGCTATTATATTATCTGTTTTGGATGTTTTATATGCATTAATATGCTATTTTATATTATTTTTGGGACTAACCTATTAACCTAGTGCCCAGTGCCAGTTTCTGTTTTTTCCTTGTTTTTGAGTATTGCAGAAAAGGAATATCCAACGGAGTCCAAACGGAATAAAATTCTACGCTAATTTTTCTTGGACTAGAAGGAACCCTGGAGGCTTCGAGAAGAGGCCAGAAGACCTACAGGTAGGCCACAAGCCACCAGGGCGCGCCCCTGGGGGGGGGGGCGCCCCCTGGCTTGTGGGCCCCCCGTAGCTCCTCCAACCCTAACTCTTCGCCTATAAATTCAGGAATATTCCCCTAATACCAAAGAGAGCCACGATAATAGTTTTCCGCCGCCGCAAGCCTCTGTTCCCGCGAGATCCCATCTTGGGGCCTTTTCCGGTAATCTGCCGGAGGGGGATTCGATCACGGAGGGCATCTACATCAACACCATTGCCCTTCCGATGATGCGTGAGTAGTTCACCTCAGACCTTCGGGTCCATAGCTAGTAGCTAGATGGCTTCTTCTCTCTCTATGATCTTCAATACCATGTTCTCCATGATCTTCATGGAGATCTATCCGATGTAATACTCTTTTGCGGTGTGTTTGTCGAGATCCGATGAATTGTGGATTTATGATCAGATTATTTATGAATATTATTTGAATCTTCTCTAAATTCTTATATGCACGATTTCATATCTTTGCAAGTCTCTTCGAGCTATTGGATTGGTTTGGCCAACTAGATTGGTAATTCTTGCAATAGGAGAAGTGCTTAGTTTTGGGTTCAATCTTGCGGTGTCCTCACCCAGTGACAAAGTAGGGGTAGCGAGGCACGTATTTGTATTGTTGCCATCAAGGATAAAAAGATGGGGTTTTCATCATATTGCTTGAGTTTATCCCTCTACATCATGTCATCTTACTTAATGCGTTACTCTGTTCTTCATGAACTTAATACTCTAGATGCAGGTAGGAGTCGGTCGATGTGTGGAGTAATAGTAGTAGATGCAGAATCGTTTCGGTCTACTTGATACGGACGTGATGCATATATGCATAATCATTGCCTTGGATATCGTCATAACTATGCGCTTTTCTATCAATTGCTCGACAGTAATTTGTTCACCCACCGTATTATTTTCCTTCAAGAGAGAAGCCTCTAGTGAAACCTATGGCCCCCGGGTCTATTTTCCATATTATATTTTCAGATCTATAAACCAAAAATACCAAAAATACTTTGCTGCAATTTAGTTTCTTTTATTTTAGTTTTCGTTTTAGTAATCTTTTATACCTATCTCTATCAGATCTCATCCTTGCAAGTAACCGTGAAGGGATTGACAACCCTTTTATAGCGTTGGGTGCAAGTGTTTGATTGTTTGTGCAGGTGCATAGATTGGGGCCTTGCTTGTACCTCCTACTGGATTGATACCTTGGTTCTCAACAACTGAGGAAAATATTTATCTACTTTGCTGCATCACCCTTTCCTCTTCAAGGGAAAACCAACGCAAGCTCAAGAAGTAGCAATGGACTAAGATGAATCCACCTTTGATCAAACCCCTCTCGTGCGCGCCATCGAAGGTGATAGACCACGCGGGGGCAACGAATGGGTGTGTCGGTGGTAATCGCATGAGTGAGTGTACGAGGACCACCTCCGCATGCATGAGACACAAACATATGCATGAAAAGGTCATGATCGAGATGCTTTAAATATATACCCAATGCACGTCTTTTGACGTGGCATGTGTGCCTCACCTGAAGCTGTCAATGGTTAAAACCGTTACCCGCATCCCCATGGGTGTTTACTATATTAGGGCACGGAGAAGTGCGAGCTTGAATTCCCATGGGGAAGATGGTGGGTCAAATACCTTACCCAGCGTGCAGGACGAGGATGGAGATGGGATATACATAGCATGACCCGCCTTAACCATGAAGTACTTACATGTGGGCTCTCAAATTAGTAGACCACACGTAATTTGCGACCTCGGTCACCCAAACTTCCACAGATCAAACCCATCTGGCCCAAATATCCCTAAGAAATCCCAAACTTAGCCACAACATATTGTTTATTTGCGTTGGAGTACTGTTTTTTTTACTGAAATACTATCGAATGTTGTTCTCAAATGTATGTTGGGTTTCCCCAAGGGGATAAAGAAGTGGCAACGGGGATGGGAAACATTTTATCCCCGCGCATGGGTACGGAGACGGTGACGGGAATGGGAGGGCGGTGATCGGGACGGGGATGGGAAACATTTTATCCCCGCGCATGGGTACGGAGACGGTGACAGGAATGGGAGGGCGGTGATGGGGACGGGGAAGGGACTCCAATATACCCGCCTGAGTAATCCCCGTTGCCAGCTTGATGCCTAACTAACCGGACACCCCCACGTGGTGGCACACATACGACGCGTATTGTGTGCTGGACCCCACACCCCCACTCGTCCCACCACACCACCGTCACTTCGAGGCATGCATGTCAAACTTTTTTATGTAGTGCACATGTGACAATAGGAGTGTAGTGTTAAAATTCGATTTGTAAAGAACATTAAGACATTATATACATCAAATTGATTCCTTAGGTATTTAATTTGTAAAATTCAAATTTGAACTATATGTACACGCGGTTGTGTGCCCTAATGGATTAGAAATTCATTTTTTTGTGTTGGGTGCATGTTTAGTCCCCATGGAAGGAAAAAAACAATAAATTTCAAACATCTCGGGGCCGCAAACATTGACTCTTGGCTACCAATTTGCAGCAAACGCCCAGCTAAGCTAGAATTCATGAAACATTGACATGATTTCATGATATGGAACTCATAGGTCGTGGTAAATAAATCGTCCAATTTGAGAGAAGTTTTCATCTAAGCTTCTTGCAAACAAGGGCTTATTAATAAATGCAACACAGAACCGTCACGTTTACATCGCAAACGGTTTCCTAATCCAAACTTTTTTTATTTACTCTGCGTATTAGCGTTGGATAAAGTCAAGCTTTGTAAACTTTGACCAAATTTAGAAAAAAATGTTAACGTTTACAATTAAAAATTATTACCATTGGATTCTTTATTGAATGTACTTTCACATCATATATATTTGTTATGGTAATTATTTCTATTTCTTTCTTTAAAGTTGGTCAAACTGTATCAAGCGCGATCCTTGCACGCATATATGATTTGACGGGACGCATGCTAGCAGCAGGTCGCCTCGCAGGCTGACCGGGATGCGTGTGAGAAGGTGGTTGAACTGATGGGAGGCGTGTTCTCTAAGCAGTTTCACAGGGAGACGTGTCGTCGGACGTGTGAATTGATGGTGCGCATGCCAGCAGTCCAGCGCACAGGCACCTCACCGGGAGGCGAGCCGTCCCTTTAAACCGCCGCCCGCCTCCCTCTCATGTCCCAACTCCCCTTTATTAACCGCGCCCGAGCCGTCGGCTTTAACATTCTCGCTACACACAATCCTCTCTCACCCCCCAGCATCCTCGCCGCCGTTCTCAATCGTCATCAGCGGCCTCCCTGCACCATGTGAGGGAGTAACCACGTCGGTGCCGGCGAAGCACCCGAGCACAGCGTGAAGGTGGGCACAGAGATTACCGTCGTCGGAGATGACTTATCGCGCGGACAGCAGCACTGCCTTGACGTTGTCACCGCCGCCGTGCTTCCCCAGCCGGAGCCGGTGGTCCATAGCGACTCCGACGAACACTCCAGCGACGACATCGACTAGGACGGAGAACTGGTTGGTCATATATACCCATTTTTGGTAAATACATATGATAGGCTGATTGGTTTGCTACCAAAACATGGCATGCCAACTTTTGGCATCAAATCAGTTAGCTTCGATTTAGGGTTCACGTTGTCGCATGATATAGTATGTTTCATAAACTTTGCCTTGCGAATTCGCATTATAAAATATACGGACGTCACATTTTTTTACTATGTATAGGTGCTATCTGACGATGTGGACAGCGAGGATGAAGACGTCCAGGAGAGGTTCAAGAGGCAAAGGCTCAGAGAGCTTACGGCTGGAAAGTATAACAATCGTGTCAGGAAGAATGGGGGCTATGGATGCCCGTTCTGCAACCATAAGATTAACAACAAGTACTCGAGTGTTCTGGCTCATGCAAGAGGACGAGCCGTTGGCTCCTTCAAGCAGAAGTATTCTCGCAGGATAGCGCACGCCGCGTAGGCCCAGTTCCTGGAGAATCTTAACCATCAAGCATGAAGATGAGATGTTGGATTGACTGTTTCGGAAAAAAAATGTTGGATTGAATCTATCTAGTTTGTGTGTATTATATCTATGCTTGTGTATTATATTTTTTCCTATGATTGAAACTGTGCGACGACTTTCATTATGCAGTATCTCCATCACACCGGAGTGCTAGTTTACTTGAGAGTAATATTTATATAGTATTTATCACACATGGTTGGATCTAATAAACCGTTTCCTCCGAAGCACATTATTCTAGGACACAATCCCTCAGCACCACTTGAAAAAAAAACTCAGCACCCACACGTCACAAAACCCTCGCCTACTCCCCTCCCCCTCCCCCTCCCCACCCAAGTAGCACCTACACTAACACTAGTACTCCGGGACTCTCCATGCATGTCACCGCCTATCCCCGCGGCAACCACTTAGCTCGACGCCTGTCGCCGCCGCCGGCTGCCGCAAAACGCCACCGCATATCTCCACTGCCGATTGTTGCAGCCTATCGGCACTTACTTTCTCGACGCTGCTCGCTGTCGACCCAGCTCGCCCGATTGGGGAATCTTCGGTACTGGTTTTTTTCCCCATGAAGAACCAGGTAACTAATCTACTGAAATATTTCCGCTCATCTCTTATCCCAGTCCGTCGGCCCCTTTTAATCACCCGTCCGAAATCGCCGTGGATTCATGTTTCTTCTAGCTGATTTGAGGGTTTTCATTCATAGAGTGTACAGTGCAAGGACACATCAGGGCTATGCGGACTCGGCCAAAAAAATGAGGAGTTCCATCTCACCGTACCATACGACTTCACGGAGCGCACGGTATGTTCAATCTCACACTACCTGGGTTGACATGCATGGCCTATTCTTTTTCTAAACCTATACTATAGATTGCTACATTTGGATAAAAGGTGCCACATGCAGCATTTACGTCAAATGTGATTTCTTCTTCTTCTTATCCTTCTCCTTCTATATTAGGCAAATTAATGTTGTATTGTTCTTTTGTTTACTCTCATATATATTTGCACGACATCATGGTTACATTATCTGTTTACTTGTAATTTTTTGTCCTTTCAAATCAACTGATGTGCATGCTGTTCTTTTAACTACTACTTTCATACTATCACATTACCAGGTTCTATAACAATCTTATCATTTCCTGCAGTACATCCCTTGCGCTGCAACGACAACTGTAGCGCTAAATCTTTGCCTTTACATAACCGAAGACTCCAGGGATGTCATATTGAGCACAAACCATGGATTTACAATCGTTGTTTCTGTAAAAATTGATGAAGATTGTCACTCCTACTTTGAATAAGGGCTTTGGGGAGAAATTTCTAAGTTTTATGTACTGAAAGCTGGCACTAAAATTATGTTGCACCTAAAAGAGCCTTACCATACGATAAATGCTAACTTCCCTGATGACATTCTCCGTACATGCTATGTTAGAAGTAAGTGTTCTTTGTAGTATCTGCATGTTGACTTGCGTAGCAATATCAATGTAACTGTGTAGTATTTCAGCAACCAATTGGGATTTCATTTTCTTAATTTGTTAAAACTGTTCCTACCTAGTAAGTAGTAACTTGTAATTACCAATGCACTATTCTTCTACCCTGATCTAGCTACATAATCACTGTCCTCCCGCTGCTCCACTCTTGACAGAAAGATACGTCGGCGGCCATTCTCCGGACGTGGATGTCGAGGTTGCCAACAAGCGGAGGCGGGCTGAGACAGAAACACAAGCGTCTCCGATAGGCGTAGACTTCATCAGCAGCCTCCCCGATGATATGTTGAGAGTCATCATCTTCCTCCTCCCTATCGAAGATGGCGTGCGCACAACCGTCCTCTCTCGGCGGTGGCGCCCCCTATGACGCTGCGCCCCTCTCGGCATCATCAGCGAGCACATGCTTTGCACCGGCTATCGCAAACGCTTGGATGCATTATCCTAGATCCTCGGCACACACTGTGGCCCAATCAAAGGCCTTACCATGGGCAAGTTCCGTTCCAATGGCAAGGACAGAGCCAAGCTTGACGAGTGGTTCTTATCGCCAGCCTAGATCATCTCGAGGAGCTCCATTTTAATGATGGACATATGCGCCCACTGCCACCCTCCGCGCTGCGCCTCGCGCCAACGCTGCGCTTCGCAAGGTTCTTGAACTGTCATTTCCCCCAGATTAACGCCAATCCCGCTCTTTTGCTACCTCGACTGAAGCACCTTGAGCTCGTCGCCGTCTGCATCCCCAACGACGACATGGAGCGCCTGCTCCGCGGCTGTACTGCGCTCGAGTACCTTCATATTCCGGCGATCAATGGATTGAGTAGCCTCCACATCACCTCCATGAGTCTCCGGGCAATTTGTGTGTATTGCTGGTGTTGCAACAGGAGATCACACAAGGTGAATCACCAAATGGTCATTGTGGACGTGCCTTTACTTGAGAGATTACTTGTTGTTGATCAATAAGGTCCAACAAGAATCAGGGTCATTCATGCGCCGAAATTGATAGTGTTTGGCTACTCGCCCGTCAACTTATCTGAACTTGTTTTTGGATCCATAACCGTCCAGGTACAACAATCGACCTCTTCTCATTCTTGAATTAACATTTTTCTCTCTCTATTAAAGATGTATGTTCGTCTGTCATCCAGAAAATCATATGGACAGGCTTGACCCCGTATCTACGCGGAGTGAAGGTCTTCGGAGTAGAATCTACCGGCCCCGACCTGGACCAAGTTGTCAGATTGCTGAGATTCTTTCCGTGCCTGGAGAAGCTATATGTCGAGGTGATGCTCTTTCATGTTAAATTTTAACCACAAGGGAGTTCAAATTTTGAAACCCTGCAAATCGTAAGAGGTCCGTTGTGTGTCCAAGCACTAATACATTCTCTTCTTTCGTAGATACGGTTAGGCACGGTAGTGGATAATGTGATACAATATAACAATCCCATCGAATGCCTTGATCTCCATCTCTCAGAAATTACTTTGAACTCCTACCGAGGGACCTTACCGGAGATTATATTCGCCAGGTTCTTTGTTGTGAAAGCAAGTGTGCTAAAGATAATGAGATTTTCCCTACATTTATCGCGCAAAAAAGAATGGTTTGATGATCAACTCCGGCGACTAGGACAGAATGGAAAACTCTTTGCAGAAGCTCAATTTCGTTTTGTAACTTCATTTGACAGACTATTCGGAAGTCCTAATGCGAAGCCCATAAATGACATGTCAGTGGCGGATCCCTTTGCAGAAATATTGAAGTTGCAAAACTAGTAGTAATATCAGTATGAACCTATCATATATGTTCATGTTCAGCTGATCAGCGCGGGCGTCTAGAGCTGCATGACAAAGTTTCCTGCATAAGCTGAATTTCATTTCTATTATCGGTTTGAACCTTGTAATCTTTGAATTTGAGCCTTGTAATGCTAGAATTTGAACCTTTGTACTATTTCTGTCATTTGTGATACAACCATGCAAATGACATCTTATGAGGGAGACTCTTATTTTGGTAGTACTATCTTTTCCTTAGTATGCAATGGCCGATTAATATCTGGACATCAATATGCAGTTGACGATTAATATCCGGACCTTAAGAAGCAGAACCACGACCGAGGGTATCTTGCGCGGCTCCAATGGCGCTCCCAGTGGCTGCCGACGACGAGCGCCAGTTCACCATGCATGCCGTAGTGGACACGCCCTGTCGGTTTGTGGTGTACACCAAACATCCGATCTGGATGGAGAACTCCAACGACATGGACCTGTTACTTGACGAAGACAAGTACGTAGTGGTCTGGTTCGACCTCGCGTCCCACCGCATGCTCTGCTCTCGCGCCCCTGCGCGTGCTCTGCTCTCGCGCCCCTCCGCGCGCGCTCTGCCAGCAGTTGAGGCCGGTCCACGATCACGTTCGGGGCTCCATTGCATGCGGTTGCGCCACGCGCGTCGCCCCATGCAGTTACGTGCTCCACGACTGAATCACGCGCTGCAAAAACTGCCATCCGGACGTGCTGGTTTTCCATGACGTCCGGCCCCCATTTATACCCACGGCCATTAACCATAGTCTCTTCACGCTTTTGATCGCGCCCCACAACACAATAAGCGCACCTTGGACGACGCATACAGAGAGGATGTCCAGCGGCGCTCCAATGGAGTTCGGCTTGCATCATGTGGAGACCCACATGAGGAAGACGGACCTCACAGTGGTGTACACCAACGACCCGGCATGGTGGAGGGCTCCATCGACACCATGGAGCGGCTGCTTGATGCGGATGACAAGTACAAAGTGGTCGGCTTCGACCTCGCTTGCACCGGCGGTCGTGCCGGGCATGATCAGAAGGTTGCCGTCGCCCAGTTGTGCGTGGGCCATCACGTCCTCCTCTACCACTACTGCCTGGCCACAGTGCCTTGCGATCGTTTCACCAGGTTTGTCAACAGCCCCGACTACAGGTTCGCTATGGTGGACAGCGCCAACGATCCAAAGGTCCTCAAGACTTCGGGCTTGGCCTGCCAGAAGCTTGTCGACATCCGCGACCACTACAGGGTCTGGGGCAGCAAGAAGCACATGGACTCCCATGTTGACCTGGCCGAGGCCATCATCGACCCCTACTACGCTGACATGAAGGCTGAGTGCGACAAGAACAAGCCTGTCTGGCACAGGGGCTGGGTGAAGAAACTGGATGAATATCATCTCCAGACCGCGGCCAAGCAAGCGTACACATGCTACGAGATGTTCAGGCGGATCGTTGACATGAGGAAGTGCCTCCTACCTGAAGACAACGAGGGATCGAGCCACAAGCAGAGCGCTGGCGGCAAGCGTCACAAGAAGTAGATGATTTGATGATCGTTTCTCAATTCTCATACTCCCTCTATGCAGAAATATTCGTAGTTTTAGAGGGATAAGTTTATTATGCATGTAATAGTTTATTAAGGTGTGCGCCAATGTTATGTGTGTATTGGATGCTTAATTTGGTTATGCAATCATGTTCTTCTAAATAGAGCATAGATGTTTATGGGCAGATTGAGCAAATCACATCGCATACGGAATAAACAACCAAATCCGTCGGTGATTCATCAGTCCCCGACAGTTCTTTATCCGGAACCGTTTGCCCGCAACACATCCGAGTGGCCTGTGTACATCACACACATCTTGATCTGAGAAACCGTTTGTGTTATTTTTGCTTATGGCACACAGTTCATCCCAGTGGCATGTATGCTGTCTATCACACACATCTTGATCTATGTAACCGTTTATGTTATTTTACCTCATCACAAACAGTTCATCCGAGTGACCTGTATGCCGTCTATCGCACACGTGATCATCTGGACAATCGTTTGTGTTCTGCTTGATCAGCGCAAACAGTTTATCGAGGTGAACTGTATGCCGTACATCGCACACACTTGTATTTTTATAAGCGTTTGTGTTATATTACCCAATCGCAAACAGTTTATCTAGGCCAACTGTTTGCCAAACATCGCACACGCAACTACTTTTTAGATTGTATTTGATGGATACGCCATCGCACACAGTTAACGTCATTAGCGACAGAGCTATAACTATACCGTTTGTGATTTGGTCATCGCACACAGTTTTGTCGAAGGGTCTCTGATTGATGTGTCGCGTTAGCAGCATCCTGCAGTAGTGACCGCATCGGATCTGACTTTCAAGTAGATCAAATCGACGACAACTCCAAAGTTCCAAAGATGCAGCTCAAATTTAGGATAGTAGGCATGGCAATTTCACAGATTCAACTTCTATCAAGGATTCGTGAGGGCCAGGCATGGCAATTTTGAATCGCACATTTGGGTCAGATTTCTTGGAAAATTTGTAAGGTGAGGGGAGAGGAGAAGGGCCGGATTCAGGCGATTACTTACCTTGAGGAATCCGTTTCCGTCTGTTTTTCGTCTAGATCGCGCTAGGGTTTGCTGTGGTTGCCATGGCAACTTGAGAAACTAGAGGAGGGAGGGAGGGGAAGGAGCCGATCGAGAGGTGGGCGATGAAAGAGGGGTTAGGGGAGGTTTTTGGGGCTGGCGACTCTCTCACGAGGGACCCATGCTAGTTCATGGGGCGGGGCAGGTGTTCACTGGTCGTGCGGGCTAGCTGGGTTCTACGCCCGAACGTGCGGGCCGTCAGGTGGACGCCCGAACGTGCGGGTGTTCACGTGTTTGCCCGAACGACGGGCGTGGCTTGCTGAAACACCAGACGGATCGTGCGGCACGACCCCTTTGTAGCCCGCACGTGTGGGAGTTATCAGAGTCCAATATAAAATTGTCCAATGTCCCAGTAATAAGGCAAGCACAACGTAGCTTAGATGGTTAGATTCTTTGTGACGGAATCATCCCATCAGGGTTTAAGTCCTAAATTTAGACATTGGTGGTTTGTGTTTGTACTGCGTGAAAAAGATCTCTGGTAATAGGCTTCACGATTTTTAATTTTTAACTCCCGCAAACTTGTGTTTTATGCACGGCGTTTCCGTGCTTATATCGTGCCCTGCTTCTGGATTTTTCTAGGGATAGAGTTGGTTGAGTACGGAGGAACCCAAAACCTCTTCTTGTCGCCACATGAGGCCCGACTTCCTTTTCAGCGAAAAGAAAAGGAAAAGAGAGAGAAACGTACACACGATACGCAACACGCGAGAAAGGGGTGAGCAGCCGTCCGGTTGCCGCTTGGCTCAGCTCGTGAGCTGAGCCAGCCAACAGACATGCCAGGTAAGTAGGTAGCTGCTCTGCTCGCTCGCACTCCCGCCGTCATCAACCCGTCCCGTCCCACCCACCTGCACCAGACCGGCGAGCCCTGCCAAGCCAATCTCTTCCTCCCCGCCCCCGCCCCCGCCCCCGCCCCGCCTCCATTCCCACGCCCACGCGCGCAGACGCAGGCAGCCCGCGACGCCACCGCCCGCCCGCACCACACCACACCAAAAGCGAAAGCAAACACTCCCCCATCGCCGTCTCGTCGCCCGCCCGCCGCGATTTCCGCCCTCCTCCCTCCTTCCTCCTCTCCCGCCGCTCCCGCCGCCGTCGGCGCGCCAGGTGACCGTTCCCTCCCCCCTCCTCCTCCCCCCCCCCCCCCCCCCCCCCCCCCCCCTTCTCCCAGACATACATAGACACGCTGCTGCACCCCTGTCCTCCTTTTCTGCTCTCCCTCCTTTTTGCACGTCGTCACGGCTTCGGGGGCTCCGAGGAAGGAACGAGCCGTTGTTGTTTCCCCCAATTCGTCCGCCCTTCTCGCGCGTGGATTGATTCGGGGGGGTGGAATTCACGCGCGCCATTTGCTCTCCGGCCGGGTTTCAATCGATGGAAACAGCCGCGGCCAGATCTGTTGTTCTCTTGCCGCGGCGGTCTGGTCGCCCGCCGGGAGAAGAGAATTACAGGATTTGCGGGGGGGACTGGGCTAGGCTAGGGCCGAGGAGGGGATTTCCGTTTTTGGAGTATCTGAGGTTCTCGATTTGGGGCGTTCTGACTTCTGAATTGAGATGGCATGGCATGGTATGGGGGCTCTGAACCCTGTATCCCTGGATAAAAGGCGTCGTCCTACTTACTCTATGTTTTTTCCCCTTTCCTCATGTTCTTTCTTCTCTCTGCCCATGTCCTTTCAATTTGACCAGATAGACTGCCACAGTCTATGCAGTTTTTCTTGCCCTGACTACCAGATAGATGCGACCTGACTTCCTTGATTGTTACTGTAGAAGGTTCATGCGTAGTACACCCTCTGATCCTTAATATAAGACGCTTTGGCAGTTCAATTTAAACTACCAAAACGTCTTGTATTTACAAACAGAGGTAGTAGTATCCTACATCTTTCTCAGTATGAATTTCTTCTTGCCGTGCAACAAAAGTTGCTCTGGTATACATGGCTGTCTGTTTCGGTGGTTAAATCCAAGGGAGGCACATCGTGCTCTTCATTAAGCAGTTTTGTCCAGAGTAGTTGTCTCTCAATTCATGTACGAGCTCGAAGTTTGAAGTCACCCAGTCAACCCTTGCACCTCTATTTATTTATTTTTTTGAAATTTTGCACCTCTAATTTGATCTATTTATGATCTTATTGTCATCCAGTGTCAGCTACTCCCTCCGTTCCATGACAAGTGTCATGGTTTTAGTTCAAATTTGAACTAAAACCTTGACACATGTTATGGAACGGAGGGAGTACCATTTAATGTCTAATAGAATGCACGATTAATTATAGGAAGGTTCTGTTGTTAACGCTCTTCAAATATGTTAAGATTTCATAGTACTTGTGCCTAGAATATCAAAAAGTTGAGAGAAATGGACATGTTTGACAGTGGTTGCCTTTTCTTAACCAGAGTTTTGCTTATTTATTCATAAGAGAATAAAATTGGTGGGTTTATGGTCACGGTTGCTTGTTTGTTATTTCATCTTGAGTTTACCATACTATTTGACATGACATAAATGGATGATGATGTCCATCGCATTCCCCTGGGGTTCTTCTCTGTTGCTGGTGGAATGTGTTTAGATTGCGCTGTAACTGGTGCTAGCTGACTTTGGTGGATGTACCGTAACATGGTCTGCATGTAGTCATGAATCATCATAGCTGATAGCGACAGAGGTAGTTAAAATTAAAACCACTTATTTCACTCAAACTACCAAACTTAGTATCTGCGGGGTTATCAGTGGGTCAAATCGTTTTGTCGAAACGTTAGGACTTAGGGTATATCATTTGCACAGGTTCCTGCTCTCGGTTATTGGAGGCATTTCTGCTATGTCCCTTTATTGGAAAGATACACAGATTCGTCTTTTCGCATACAGCTGGTTAAGTTCATGCCAAACAAATATTTATTATCTGAATTTGAGCTGACATATTGTGTTGTTTTTGTAGTTTGAAGATTGGCCAACACGATTCATTTTATCGGTCCTGCCTATGCTTGATGTCAACTGCAAGAGATGTTGTTTAGTGTTGAGGAGGCTGTTTAGCTGTGGATCATAAATTCTCACCAGAAACCACACAGTTATGGACCGTGCAGACACCTCAGGGTTTGTCAGTGGTGGTTGCTTTGGTACTACGCTCCTGCTGATTTTCTTCCATTTTGTCTATTCTACCATCAGTGTCTGAAAGATTATCCAGCCCCTGTTTCTTCAGCTCTCCAGTAATCCTGATATTATTTGCTCTAACCCAGCTGTCATAGTGTTAAGCTGTGATGGATAACAGCTTTGTGGATATCCCAAACCAACCTCTGATGAATGACCCCTTTGTCTTAGTGGCACAATCAGCTCCAAGCTATGCCCTGAACAACCTGAGCAAAAGCACAGTTCGGATGGATTGCCTCGGCTCAGGAATGGCTAATTGTGGTCATGGTGATGAAAGTACAGAAAGCATGAATAACATCACAGCGACAGATGATGGTTGCAGGCTTGTTCTTGGGTTGGGTCCAACACCTGATTTTTATTCAACACATTATCAGCCGACTGGTGTATATAAGTCAAAAGAATCTCAGACTTTGTCTGGCCAGAGTTTCTCTTTCACTGATCCAGGGGTGCTGAGGCTTGGCCTGCAGACAGATGGTGCAGAAACAATTCAGCCTCTACAAACACCAAATGAAAGAGTTCATTCTTTTCCTGTTGTTGACGAGGCTTCAACATCTGCTGCTGTAAGGAGCATGGGTGGCTACATGCCATCCCTACTCTTTGCTCCCCGCTCTAGTTATTCTACTGCCAATGAGGCACAATTACAAACCAGAGACTCACTAAACCCGACACACTACAACAGCAATAATACTCAGCATATTCAACAACATCTTCAGCTCAGCCCGGAACCTTCTGCTACGACAGAGACTTCATTTGGTGTGAGCTCTGATGTGGTCACTGGAGCAACCACATCCGAACAACGGAGTCATTCCCGTCATCCTAAGAAGTGCAGGTTCAAGGGGTGCTCCAAAGGTGGCAGAGGCTCCTCAGGGCTGTGCATTGCTCATGGAGGCGGGCAAAGATGCCATAAGCCTGGGTGCCATAAAGGAGCTGAGAGCAGCACTGCGTATTGCAAGGCCCATGGCGGAGGACGGCGGTGTGAGGAGCTTGGTTGCACCAAGAGTGCCGAGGGAAAGACAGATTATTGTATTGCTCATGGTGGAGGCCGCCGCTGTGAATATCCTGATTGTCCTAAAGCTGCACGGGGTAAATCTGGACGGTGCATAAAGCATGGTGGTGGGAAGAGGTGTGCAATGGAAGGTTGCATTCGGAGTGCTGAGGGGAAGGCTGGACTCTGCATTTCTCATGGTGGTGGACGCCGGTGCCAGTATCCGGACTGTGCCAAGGGGGCTCAGGGAAGCACATTATACTGCAAAGCGCATGGTGGCGGCAAGAGGTGCGTCTTCGATGGGTGCAGCAGAGGTGCAGAGGGGAGCACACCTCTGTGCAAAGCCCATGGCGGTGGGAAGAGATGCATGTTCGAAGGAGGTGGTGTCTGCCCAAAGAGTGTACATGGGGGGACTGAATTCTGTGTGGCACATGGAGGTGGGAAACGCTGTGCAGCGCCTGGCTGTACCAAGAGCGCCCGCGGCCGCACTGACTGTTGTGTGAAGCATGGTGGTGGTAAGCGTTGCAGGATTGACAATTGTGGTAAAAGTGCTCAAGGGAGCACAGACTTCTGCAAAGCCCATGGTGGAGGCAAGCGTTGTACATGGGGATCAGGTTGTGAGAAGTTTGCACGTGGCAAGAGCGGCCTGTGTGCCGCACATGGAACCTTGGTGGCCAGGCAGCAAGAACATGGAATGGTGAAGAGTGGAGGGAGCATGATCGGACCAGGCCTCTTCAGTGGCATTGTGGCATCATCAACTACCGCTGCAAGTAGCATGACAAATGAGCACTCCTCATCGGGCATCAGCACCGCATCAGATAGTGACGGCACAGTGAGGAGCCAAGCGATGATACCTCCTCATCTGCTCGTGCCTCGCTCCATGATGCCCTCGTCGTCGTCGGAACCTACTGTGCGTGGGGGCAGAGAAGCAAGCTGTGCTGTTCCTGAGGGAAGGGTGCACGGTGGAGGCCTACTGTCACTCCTCGGTGGCAGCTTCAGGAACGCCAACATAGATAAGCTCTGAAGTGTGTTCTCCGCCTACAAATTCTGTCAGTTTGGTTGTACATAAAAGGCACCGTCTTGCCTATTGAATTTTATGGTTCTTCTCTTTGCTTGATAAACATTTCATGGATGTTTAGTCAGTCCATTGTACATGTTGTCCGGCAATTCTTCTGATCTGCATTCGACGTGCCGGTCCAGTCAGTTGTAGTTACTGCCAATAAGCCTTGTGTATTTGATATACTGTTTCTTATTTGCGTGTGGATTGTTATTCCTAAGAAATTTGGTGCGCCGTCGCTAGGCAGAGTTTTGTAAAATTGAATTTTGGTTTAGAATTTCTGATTTTTTATTTGAAATGTTGGGACGTCAAGGCACTAGTCCTGTGCATTTCTGTAAAGATCAAATGTTATCTAGCTTCTTACTTTCTTATTAGTCATGTATCTTGGGGTGTCGTAATCGACATGTTATATTACTCTTGATCCCAACATCAGCATCTTTCTTCTGTGGAAATTTCTTCTCTGTGTCCTTCACGCAGATGTTTCTTTTTGTTTGGAAGCAGAAACCACTTCTATGTCACAGCTTCATTGAACTTGATACCTGCTACTACTGTTAATCTTTGTTGGTATTAATAGTTTTTTTCCTGAAGGAAATGCTTGCATCCAAGAACATATGTGCACCAAAGACTCGACGAAGAGTGGACATACAACTATACAAGGAGAAAGACTAGACGAGTAAAGTTTCGAGACTAGCCGCCCTAAACTAATGGGGGATCAAGCGAGCAATTTGGGATTAGCCGCCCTAAACTAATGGGGGATCCCAGATCTCCACGCGGAAAGAACGTGGATCAGAGGAACTTGATGAAGGGTTTTGACTTGTCAAGTAGGAGCTGGCAGAGTGGAACTCAACTCAGCATCAAGACTCAAGAGTAAGCCCCTTCTCTGCCCTCTGAAACGTGCAAAGCAACCTCTGCTCATCTCATCCGCTGGTAGCAGTGCCGCCCAACAATGTCCAGAGCTGCGCTGCTCCCTGTCGCGGTGCTGCTGTGCCTTGCGCTGGCCGGCGGCGCCAATGCTGAGCGGAAGCCGGTCGGTTTCTACGGGCTCAAGAACAAGCAGGGGGATTTCTCCATCAAGGTCACCAACTGGGGAGCCACGCTCGTCTCCGTCCTCGTCCCCGATTGCCAAGGTATGGCCATGGCCATGCCCGGTTTCTTCTTGCTTCCAAGAAGCCATATGGATATGGCCACATGCACGTTTCATGCCTGCATCTTGTTGCTCAGGAGATGCTACATTTCTGTAGGAAACTTGGCTGATGTTATCCTCGGCTACGACACCCTTGCCGGATATGTTGTAAGATCACGAATACCTCTGTTTTTAAGCTTTCATTCATTCACTGTTTCAGAGCGGTAGATATACTTTTTTGGGGGGCGGATATAAGAGCAGCAGATATACTACCATCTGCATTATTCTTTTGAAACGATATGCATCTGCGTTGTTGCACTGTTGACCATGTGTTGCTGCCGAAATTAATATTTTTGTGCAATGTTTCGAACCAGAATGGCACCGGCTCATTCGGGGCCACGGTGGGCCGCGTGGTCAACAGAATCGCCAAATCCCGCTTCGTGCTCGACGGGAAAGCCTATCGCCTTTTCCGTAACGACGGCAATAACTCGATTCATGGTAGGCTTCAGACTCCATTTTAGTTCCTTCTTTATGATGGGAGTGACCACGCGCTAGAAACCACTGTAATCATCCTGTGGACCTGTGTGTGTTTAGGCGGGCACAGGGGGTTCGGCAAGGTCATTTGGGCCGTCAAGGAGTACGTGCGCGACGGTGACGCCCCGTACATCACCTTCTTCTACCACAGCTTCGACGGAGAGCAAGGTAAAACAGCCGGTGACATGGACGTGTGTGAGAGGCGGCCACATGTCCAAAGTTCTATACTATTTTCTTGCACGTCAGTTGATCTGGCTTCATGAGTCATGACGCCTCGGTGTAAAATACTGCAGCTTATCCAACAAGTCAAATTTGCAAATTGCAATACTACCATATTCTCTGTTTAGAAAAATCAATCACTGATGTACTACGTACTGTAGAGCTGACTTGCACTTGTTTCCGCGGGCCACGTTTGGGGCACGCACGCACGCAGGATTCCCGGGCGACCTGGACGTGTACGTGACGTACCAGCTCACCGGCCCGTACGACCTCAGCATCCGCATGAACGCCACGGCCACGAGCAAGGCGACGCCGGTGAACCTCGCGAACCACGCCTACTGGAACCTCGCCGGCCACGGCAGCGGCGACGTCCTCGAGCACGAGCTCCAGCTTCTCGCGTCGCGCTACACGCCGCTCGACGACACCAAGATCCCGACGGGGCAGGTCGTGCCCGTGGCCGGCACCATGTACGACTTCCGCGCGCCGACGCCCGTGGGCGCGCACATGGAGATCGTCCCCGGCGGCGGCGGCGGCTACGACATCAACTTCGCCGTGGACGGGCAGCAGGGCGCGATGCGGAAGGTGGCGTGCGTCCGGGACCCGGACTCCGGCCGGGCGTTGGAGCTGTGGGCGAACCAGCCCGGGGTGCAGCTCTACACCTCCAACTGGGTCAGCAACGAGAAGGGCAAAGCCGGCAAGGTGTACGAGCAGTACGGCGCGCTGTGCCTGGAGACGCAGGCCTACCCCGACGCCGTCAACCACCCTGAGTTCCCGTCGTCCATCGTGAGGCCCGGCCAGGTGTACAAGCACGACATGCTCTTCAAGTTCTCCAATTAGGTTATCTGCATGTATGCCTAATTTGGCGCTGTATGGATCGTAATAATCTCTTGAGTATCCTCATTGCAATGAAGACAGTCCTTATCTTTTTATAAAAGAAGAAGATGCCATTGATTCATACTAATAATTCTTCGGTTTCAGTATAAGGCATACTATCAATTTTTGGGTTTCGCTAAATCTCACTCGACGGGCATCTCTAGCGGTCCCTCTATCCTAAAAGTCAAAAACCTTCCCCTTATACCATATTCTACACAAATGAGATAGACATCTGCTCAACAATAATGTTAGACCTACAAAGAATTACAAACGTTTTACTTGACTTTCCAAACTATAATCCCCCCCCCCCCCCCCCCCCCCCACCCTCTGAATTTTTGACCTTTCATCCCCTATTACCAATCATAATCCTCCACGTGAGTTTGTTTGTAAAAATAATTAAGTAACCTTTTTTAGATGTAACATTACTCTTTGCTGAACTAGCAGATCCTCTAAAACTTAATTCCCGAATGGGTATACTTACTCACCGACAGACTGAGACATAACAAAACTGGTTTCTTATCATCTTGAAAGTTTTTCTTCTTCTTTTGTTTTGCTTCTATTTTATTTGTATGCCTATGAGATGGTGACCATGTTTTATAAGTAATGAATATATAGATATCAATCCGATGATATGGACTTGTGTTGGTAGAACACCGTGTCAAATAGACCCATTTTGAGGTGCACTAAGAAGTGTCATCAGTTAGTTCTAGGTAAAATGTATATTTCATGTTCTAGACTTGAGATCGTCGACATAGACGACAAGTACGAGACATATTTGTGAAACTATGTTACATGATTTTTTTAATATGGTCCGAAGTCGATATAGATATAAGACATACCAATAGGATAGCATACCTATGAGATGGTGACCATGTTTTATAGGTAATGAATATATAGATATCAATCCGATGATGTGGACTTGTGTTGGTAGAACACCGTGTCAAATAGACCCATTTTGAGGTGCACTGAGAAGTGTCATCAGTTAGTTCCAGGTAAAATGTATATGTCATGTGCTAGACTTGAGATTGTCGTATGTTCTCGCGATGTGAAATGGCCGTTACATAAGGGATATCAAACTCTATACCATAACTGGATAGTCATAAAGATACATAGTTTTTAGCCTTGTTGTGAAGCATGTTGTGTGGAATGGTAGACCAAGTTATGATTTCCCCCTCCGATTTGGATACATGTCTCTAGACTTAGAGTGACCCGATTCAGAAGTACACGGCCATGCGCCTAAGGGTATAAATATTAACCTAATTCAAGAATATGTATCGTGAGTTCGAGCAACCCGACAAGGCTGACAAATACTCATCTTGAGATTGACAATGTATATCGTGTGGCCAAATGAATGTTGCATATGATACATTAAATAGTTAGGGTTCGCCTGCGAAGCATCTTTCCCAAGTGGGTATACTTGCTCACCGACAGATTAAGACCTAAGAGCATCTTCAACAGTCGCACAAAAATATCGAGCGCTAAAATAGTCTTACGACGTCACTGTAGCACTTTTAGCGCGCTGGGCCAACATTAGTTTTTCACATGCTAAAAAACGCGCACCCAAAAAAACACGCAGTGCAAATTATGAAGCCCACGCGGTCCGGTGCCCTAAATTTGCAGCGTGCGATAGCGCTTTTTAGCGTGTGTCTAAATTTTTTTTTGCGCGCGTACTATTTTGCAGCATCTGATGGAGGTGTCCGGCATCCGGAAAGAACGGTTTTTAACGAGGGGAGCAGTTTTTGGGCGCCTCTTGAAGATGCTCTAACAAAACTGGTGTCTTATCATCTTGAAAGTTATTTTTTTTTGCTTCTATTTTATTCGGATGCATGGGCAGACAATGAAAAGAAATTAAATGAGTAAATCTCGACGCTAGCGGCACCCTAAACCGGTGGGAGATTAACAATCTTGCAACTGGGAAATACCGGCCATAAACTTCTGCTCGATCTCAGATCTCAAGAAGGAAAGAATTTGGATCGGAGAAGCTTGAACGGAGAGTTTTGACTTTCCTCATGTACGACCTTGAGAGGAACCGAACCGAATGGAAGTCGTCGTCAACCTATCATACATATGCGATTGCATGCTCGATGGTAGCCATACGATACAATACCTTCTCTCTTTTTTTAGCAACAATGGTCAGAGCTGCACTGCTCCCTGTTACGTTGCTGCTGTGCCTTGCACTGGCCGGCAGCGCCGATGCCGCAGGGGCGGCGGACGGTTTCTACGAGCTCAAGAACAAGGGGGGTTTCTCCATCAAGGTCACCAACTTGGGAGCTACCCTCGTCTCTGTCCTTGTTCCTGATTGCCATGGTAAGGCCGATTACTTCTTGTTTTGAAGAACCCATATGCATGTTTGCATCTTGTTTCTCAAGAGGTGAAATCTTTTTTCAGGGGACTTGACCGATGTTGTACTTGGGTACGACACCATTGCTGGATACGCTGTAAGATCACTAATCCCTCTGCTTCCACTGTTTTCAGAGTGGTAGATAGACATGCATGATCTCCTTTTTGCTCCTGACACAAAACATAATATGTGCAAAAATGTTGGAGAAATGTTGCACCGGCCTAAAGGAAAATGGATAGCTCAATTCAAAATAAATTTTGTGCATGTCTCATGCATCAGAATGGCGCTGCTGCCGGATCGACTATTGGGCGCGTAGCAAACAGAATCGCCAACGCCCGCTTCGTGCTCGATGGCAGAACCTATCGTCTCCTCCGTAACGACGGCAACAACACGATTCATGGCATGCTTCAGACTTCATTTTAGTTTATTTTTCACAGAAACCCTATGCATGGACTCACGACGCGCTAGTACTCATTTAATCACCTTGTTGCTCTTTGTTTAGGCGGCCAGAGGGGATTCAACAAGGTCATCTGGACGGTGAAGGAGTACGTGCGCGACGGCGACTCCCCGTACATCACCTTCTACTACCACAGCTTCGACGGAGAGCAAGGTAAAACTAAAACTAATACTAGTACACATGTCAAAACTCTATATAATACTAGTTCGTTGACAGAAAGATCTGACGTGCACTTGTTTTCACGGATCATGTCTGGGCCATGCAGGATTCCCGGGCTACCTGGACGTGTACGTGACGTACCGGCTCTCCGACCCGTACGACCTGAGCATCCACATGAACGCGACGGCGACGAGCAAGGCGACGCCAGTGAACCTCGTGAACCACGCGTACTGGAACCTCGCTGGCCACGGCAGCGGCGACGTCCTAGAGCATGAGCTCCAGATTTTCGCCTCACGCTACACCCCCGTCGACGGGTACATGATCCCGACGGGCCAGGTTGCGCCCGTGGCCGGCACGAAGTACGACTTCCTCACGCCGACGCCCGTGGGCGCCAACATGGAGATCGTGCCGGGCGGCGGCGGCGGGTACGACATGAACTGGGCCGTGGACGGGCAGCAGAGCGCGATGCGGCCGGTGGCGCGCGTCCAGGACCCGGACTCCGGCCGGGCGTTGGAGCTGTGGGCGAACCAGCCCGGGGTGCAGCTCTACACCGCCAACTGGGTCATCAACGACAAGGGGAAAGGAGGGAAGGTGTACGGGCAGTACGGCGCGCTGTGCCTGGAGACGCAGGCTTACCCTGACGCCGTCAACCACCCCGAATTCCCGTCGTCGATCGTCAGGCCCGGCGAGGTGTACAAGCATGATATGCTCTTCAAGTTCTCCTACTAGGATAGCTACTAAGATGCATGCTTGACTTAATTCATCCGTCTTTTCTTTTCGTTTTCTTAGAGCAAAATGAGCGGCCTTTTCTTTGACGGGATGAATCAACTTTCTTATGGTCTGTACCATGTTTTTTTGAATTACATCCACCTTTTTTTTTACAAAACAGCCGCATGACGCATATGATTTGCTTCATCCATTAAATAAGGAGTTTAGAAGTGGTTTTGCAAAGCGAACGAATGTTACAAGGTCGTTACTCTCCACTCTGCCATTGCCCAGATGCTTCGCACCGGCGACGACCCAAAGTTTGGCTTCATCTTTCATGTTGGATAGAAGAATGGACGGTAGCGTAGACTGGTGACGGAAGACCGTTTTCTTCGCACCAAATGGTCTAACATGTGAGCATGGTAAGGGGAGCCAATGCTTTCCGTTTTGGCCTATTCGTCTCGGACATGTTAATCCACCAATTCTTGATAGAATGATCTCCCTTCCACAATGAAATGTCGATGTTGTCAAGTTGGAGCCAAGCCTAAGTAATGCCCTATAGTCTCATGGTGAACTGGTATTTGAAGAAAATATGTGCGACAAACTCATTGGTCCGCTTACATAGAGGACAAAGCACACAATTTAACCAGCCAAATTTCTCCAATCTTTCCATGGTCCAAATCCGGTTTTGAATTACTAATCATGCGAAAAAGTGACCTTTGGAGGTGCCGGAGCCTTCCATACCATGGAGCTCATGGGCGAGCGAGTAGCCCCCAAGAACAGAGCCTTGTAAGCGTAAGTGGCGGAGCAGTGACCGCTCACCATATGCTTCCAAGTGATATTGTCCTCGATGTAATCCACGAGGTGAATGACACGCCTGCGAGCCCAAAGGCTAGTAATTTCCCAAATACAGTCCATCGTCCAATGGATAGGGAGATTTATGTTGGCAAGCCACGCATCCTCTTGCATGGCTTCCCCCAGCTTCCAGAAGATGCCTGGAAGACGATTAGAGAAATGTCAATTGATTTCTCTCCAATGACCCAATGTGAATCCCCAAAAAGGTGCCATATATTGCTAATGGTAATGTAAATGGAGGCATAGAAAAGGTCGCAATCTGTTGCATCGCAAGGATTTCGAACCCAACCCACATTTGGGTCGGCTCTTTTCACTCATACCAAAGTTATCTTAGTCGATGAGCCCTCGCAAACTTAACGAGGTCCAGGATACCCACGGCAGTTTGTTCTTGCACTATTACAAGATTTGGCTCTAAGGGATGCCAAAGCATCTGGTGCAAGAATATAAATACTAACATCTGAAATACTTAAGGTCTCTTCATTTGTTCGCCCTGTTAAAATTGGCGGACCTGGGCGAGGGCGACGCGGATGAGGGCGACGCAGGGGGCGACCCAGGGGGCGACCTAGGCCTCCGGCTCAACCGAACGCCGACGAGTCGGCGGGAGGTTCTGGGCCCTCGCAGATGTAGCCTCCGACGACGAGGAGGACAACGCGGCATCACCGGCGGTGGCCTCGCCGACGTCTTCCTACACAATATGCGAGGCGTTCAACGTGGGGTACAGAGAGGAGGTTGTCGTCGGGCTGGTAAGTGCGGTCCTTCAGATCAACGATCCGGCAAGACAACGGCTCGGACCGGAGGACAACGCGGAGGTCGTTCGTCGGATCGTGCATAGACGGACGGCGCCCTTGGAAGGGACCTATTCCTAAGATACGACTTCCATCGCTCACTCTCCATGACTTCCTAGGACCTACTGCCTGGAAGACAGTGTATAGAAGAAAGAAGAAGGGACAGCTGGTGCAGCCGCCGACGACAGTCGGCGGCCGGATCGATGAGATGCAGGCGGCCAGATCGGCTTGATTCAAATCTCTAATGGTCCAGGATGGGCCGGTGGCGACTGGCAGCGATCTAGGCTCAAAGATCACTGGGTATTCGACCCAGTGCGAGTCCAGGCTTGTAACCACGATCAAAAACACGCCCGGGTCAGGCGTTGACACTGCGTGTGTTCTTGCAGTAGAATCAGAGACGAGAAATACTAGGGTTCGGTCGTGACGGGTCTTGCTTGGGTTTCCTTCTCGTCGGCCAAGTCGTGCGGCGCGTGTAGCTACGGCTCCGGCAAGCATGGCAGGTCGAGGCACAGGGCAGCCGCCGCAGCGCCCTAACCCTCCGACGCCCAAGGCATGTGCCGCCCGCGCGTGATGGTCGTGCAGCGCCGGCGGACGCTGGAAGACAGGGGGGTGACACCGGTTGCGGTGGTGATGGCAATGGACGCTCCGACGGAGGCGCATACTCGGACAACCGAAACTATTATGTGCCCACATGTTGGCGGTTGATACTTCTCCAATGTATCTATAATTTTTGATTGTTCCATGCTAGTACATCGCTATGGGCCCATAGCTAGTACCTAGATGGCTCTCTCTCTCTATGATCTTCAATACAAAGTTCATCGCGATTCCCATGGTGATCTATTCGATATAATCTTCTTTGCAGTGTGTTTGCTGGGATCCGATGAATTGTGGGTTTATGTTAAGATTATTCATCAAAATATATTGAGTCTCTAATGAATTCTTATATGCATGATTGTTATAGCTTTGTATTTTTCTTCGATCTATCGGGTTGGTTTGGCCAACTAGATTGATTTATCTTCAACGGGAGTAGTGTGTTGTGATGGGTTTAATCTTGTGGCGCTCTATCCTCGTGACAGAAGGGGTCAAGACACATATTGTATTACTACTATTAAGGGGGAACGATGGGGTTTATTCATATTGATTGGATTTACTTTGTCTACATCATGTCATCTTGCTCAAAGCATTACTATGTTTTTACTTAATACTCTAGATGCATGCTGGATATCGGTCAATGGGTGGAGTAACAGTAGTAGATGCATGCACGAGTCAGTCTACTTGCTTATGGACGAGATGCCTATATACATGATCATTTCCGTGAATAAATATTACATAACTATGCGCTTTTCTATCAATTACCCAACAGTATTTTGTCTACCCATCGTATGCTTTCTTCGAGAGAGAAGCCTCTAGCGAAAACTATGGCTCCCGGGTCTTCACAAAATATATTACAAAAATTCCAAAAATATTGCTGCCATTTATTTAATGTTATTTTATTTTATATTTACATTATCTATCTATCACTATTTAATCCTTGCAAGTAACGAGTTCATGGGGCTTGACAACCCTCTTGCCCGCGTTGGCTGCAAGTGTTTGCTCTTTTGTGTGTAGGTGCCGACGATAGGAGTTTGCGTGGTTCTCCTATTGGTTTGATAACCTTGGTTCTCACTGAGGGAAATACTTATTTCTATTGTGCTACATCTCCTCTCCTGTTCGGGGAAAATGCCAACGCAATTTACAAGTAGCAGGAAGAATTTGATTATATAGTGCGAGAGGCTCGAGAGATCTTTGACTTTTATAATATGAGACATGAACATCCCGTGATAGATGAAATTTTATATGATGAATATTTTATGATGAGATATGCATTTCGTTATAATCATACTTTTGATGAAAATACTAAAAAGGAAATTCCTCCTTTGCATATTATCCAACAAGTTTTCAATAGTACTAATCATATTCTTGGATAGTGAAGGGGAACCAACAAGGGTATGAGGAAAGTAGCCTCGAAAATTCTAAGATTTTAATAGATGATGTGTTTCCCATTGTTTTCGATAAGCCTCCTGACAAACATACACCCCAAGTTGCAAAAGTCAAGGATGACAAAATTTGATACTATGCATTATGCCTAGCTATGGGCATAAAACGATAGCGCTTGTTGGGAGGCAACCCAATAGTTATCTTTAAATTTTTTGTTTTACTTTCTGTCTTGGTGTGTTTGCATGATTATTGCTACTATAGTTATTGTGTTTTTATGTTTTAATTAGTGTTTGTGTCAAGTAAAGCCTTTGGGATTGATTTAGAAGATAGTAGAATTGATACGGTGCAAAAAAAGAAGTTTTGCGTCCAGTGCAGAATTTCTCTGATTTTACTGGAACGTCTTTTTGATCTGAAATTTTTACAAGATATTTATATACGAATTTCCCAGGACATCCTAATATTTCGGAATTTTCGGAGTTACAGAAGTATGGTGTTTGTGCATGTCATTACAAACTATTCTGTTTTAGATAGATTCTGTTTTTGCTTGTTTTGATGATGCTATGGATTATATCCGGGGTGTAATCCATGAAGAAGTTAGAATACAGTACCTTATGAAATAATAAAATATGAATAAATTTATAACAGTACCTAAAATTTTTGATTTACCTATTATACTAACGGATCTCACAAGTTTTCTATTGAGTTTTGTGTGCTGAAGTTTTCAAGTTTTGGGTGCGATCACGATGGATGAAGGAATAAGGAGAGACAAGAGCCTAAGCTTGGGGATGCCCAAGGCACCCCAAGGTAAAATTCTAGGAAGACTCAAGCATCTAAGCTTGGGTATGCCCCGGAAGGCATCCCCTCTTTCGTCTCCACTCCATCGGTGATATTCTTTGCGGTGTGTTTGTTGGGATCCGATGAATTGTGGGTTTATATACAGATTATTCATGAAAATATATTGAGTCTTTACTGAATTGTTATATGCATGATTGTTATAGCTTCGTATTTCTCTTCGATCTATCGGTTTGGTTTATCCAACTA
This sequence comes from Elymus sibiricus, assembly GCA_039707655.1. Classification (NCBI taxonomy): domain Eukaryota; kingdom Viridiplantae; phylum Streptophyta; class Magnoliopsida; order Poales; family Poaceae; genus Elymus; species Elymus sibiricus. Next base: position 382,802,857 of record CM077665.1, on the reverse strand, counting down.
GACTGATTTATCTTCAACGGGAGTGGTGCGTTGTGATGAGTTTAATCTTGCGTTGCTCTATCCTCGTGACAGAAGGGGTCAAGACACGTATTGTATTACTGCCGTTAAGGGGAAAATGATGGGTTTTATTCATATTGATTGGATTTACTTTGTCTACATCATGTCATCTTGCTCCAAGTATTACTCTGTTTTTACTTAATACTCTAGATGCATGCTGGATATCGGTCGATGAGTGGAGTAATAGTAGTAGATGCAGGCAGGAGTCGGTCTACTTGCTTATGGACGTGATGCATGTATACATGATCATTGTTGTGAATAAATATTTCATAACTATGAGCTTTTCTATCAATTGCCCAACAGTAATTTGTCTACCCACCATATGCTTTCTTCGAGAGAGAAGCCTCTAGCGAAAACTATGGCCCCCAAGTCTTCACAAAATATATTACAAAAACTCCAAAATCATTGCTTCCATTTATTTATTGTTATTTTATTCTATATTTATATTATCTATCTATCACTATTTAATTCTTGCAAGTAACGAGTTCAAGGGGCTTGACAACCCTCTTGCCCGTGTTGGGTGCAAGTGTTTGCTCTTTTGTGTGTAGGTGCCGACGACGGGAGTTTGCGTGATTCTCCTATTGGTTCGATAACCTTGGTTCTCACTAAGGGAAATACTTATCTCTACTGTGCTGCATCTCCTCTCCTCTTTGGGGAAAATCCCAACGCAGTTTACAAGTAGCAGTGGTTCTTGGGGCGACGACGGCTATGATGCATATGGAGATGGTTGCTACCGTGGGTATTCCTCCCAGGAGGAGGCAGGGGTACACCGGCAATGGTGGCTGCGGCTTCAATGTCCCGCCCGAAAATTTCGTCGAGGGTGCCATGGGTCCTAACTATCAGTATCGAGGAGGATACCGTGGTAACCGTGGGGGTCGTGGAGGGGGTGGCCGGCTCCCACCTCCACCTCGGAGTAACCCTCCCGCACCATGGGTTGACCCCCCTCCGTCAGGAGCGTAAAAGATGGGCACGACTGCTTCGACGGCGCCGACTGCACCTACACCGACGCTCTGGGGCAGACAATTGCTACGGGTGTGGTGACAGCGAGAACCACGTCAGTACTCTCAGGAGCGGCGATGGAGGCCGTTCGCACTCTCGCTGAGCTGAATGTGTCAACTTCGAGGATGGTTGTAGGTTGTGACACAACTAGTGACAAGTCAGAGGGTGAAAGAGCTATGAAGTGGGCACACAAGAAAGAAAAAAAATGACCTGCTATCGATGCGGTGGACCAGGACATTTTGTGTCTGAGTGTACTATGGAACTTTGTGATCTATGGCTCAAGCCGAAGCATGGTTCGGGAGAGTGCCCCCTTCTCCTGGGACTGAAGCCGGTTGTCACAATCTATGGGGTGTGCTGCCCCGAGTTGATGTTCTTGAGTCACCTCGCACCACCTCTACTACACCTAGTTTGGAGAGTTCCAGGACTGGTGTGGTGAAGGTGACCCGTGGATCGATGACGATGGAGCAGGTTGTGTAGCAGCTTCGGGAGCTGGTCTCAGTCAGCTACCAGTGTTTTCTAGTAAGACTCGAGGATCAGGTTTATAGGGTGGACTTTCCCACAAAGGAGGATCTAGCTCGCCTTCTGAAGTTTGGGACGAGCAGGGTGCCTAACGGCACGTGTATTCTTGAGTTTGGTGCATGAACTAAGAAGGAACCAGAGGGGACACCACTTCCACGGATTTGGGTCAGATTCTCGGGGGCACCACATTTGCCACTGAACGATTTTCTGGTGACCTGGAGTCTGGGCGCGCCGATAGAAAAGACGGATCATGTGGATATGCCATTCACTCGCGCTCAGGGCGTGGCTCGTCTGCTTGTTAGTGTGGTGAGCATAGAGCATGTCTCGGATCTAGTGAGATGGACCTATGATGGTAAGAGTTATGACCTTGAGGTCGAGATTGAGGACAATGCCTTCTTTCATGAGTTGGCTCAGCATATTGATATGGATACAGAGGACGATGGTGATGGTAACGAGCACCAGGACAAGAGTGCGGAGCAGAGTAAGTGTGATGGCGATGCGAGAGGGGCGGCACAGTTGGCCAAGCCAACACAGGCTAGTGCCAACAAGGGGGCTGCCCCCCCATCTACTCCGATGAACACTCTGAGGTTTGGTTCTTTTGGATCATCATCTGCTCCCCGTCGTTTTTGGTGCGTCAGGGCTGAGATGGAGGATCCGATGGAGCAGGAGCTTCCACCACTGTCGCCACTGGATTCACCAGCAGCTTCTCGTCCGCTAACTTTAGACACGTGCCGTGAGCATGGAGCCTCGACGCGGCCAGTTTAGGCTGGCGTGACGGAGGAGACTAGGCAGGAGGCCGTGGTTTCCCCCACTAGCACACGGATCTCGACACCAGTTCGGACCCCTACAATATATTCGACCGGTGGCAGGGGTGCCACAGTGAAGACAACCACCCCCACTGATGGGGGTTCTCCTATGGAGGCTACTCCTCGAGTGCATGACGAGCGCGCAGTCACCGGCAAGGACGACCGTAGAGGCCCCGGTGGCCTTGGGCCAAGCTGCGCACATGGTAGGTGGCCAGTCCCTAGTTCTGCCCACCATAGACGACATCATCACTTTTGGCGGGATTCTGGACCCGACATCCGGTGACACGCAGGTGAGTCACTGGATTCAGGCTCAACCGGATGCTGATGACCTGCAGCTGGGGCGTGCCATGAGAGCGGCCAAGCTTCGTGACATCGAGGCCACTACATGTATGTGAGTTAATACGAGTTGTTCTATTCTACATTTTACCGAGGATGAAATTATTCACAATGCTAAGAACTTGGGTATTTCCCTAAGTAACAACGGGAAAGAAATTGCTAAATCTGTAAACGACTTTCTTGACTTAGAAGTAGATAGAGCTATGGAGATGTTACGTAAGATAGCTGTGGTAGAACCAATGAATGATGATGATATTAATGCATTAGGGGTGGGGGACTTGAGTGGCTCTATGAGGACTTAGTTCCCACTAGTGTGTTACATGAGCAGGACGAGGAGTCGAGTTCTAACTAGTATTGAATGGGAACAGAAGTTTCCCTTACTAATAGTGCAAGCTCTGAATAGAGGCATTTCATATCACACTCATTTGCTTGTCGACTCTGGGGATGTGACCCATGTGGGAAACAAGAACGTTTTCTCTTTCGAATTAGCATGGTTCAAGAGAGAGGGCTTTATCGACCTAATAGCCCGGGAATGGGCTACAACCACAGGAGGGTGGGGTCTAATGTCGAGCGATGGCAAAATAAAATTATGCATTTTCGGCAGTTCGTGAGGGGATGGGCTAAAAATGAAAGTGGAATCTATAAGGTGGAAAAAGATAGGCTTCTCCATCTCATAAATGAACTTGACTTGAGGGCTGAATGCATCTTGCTAGATGTTGGGAAACGTTGCATGGGAAACAAAAAATTTCCTACGCACACGTAAGATCTATCCAAGGAAATGTATAGCTACAAGAGGTGGAGTGCATCTACATACCCTTGTAGATCGCTAAGCGGAAGCGTTTAGAAACGCAGTTGATGTAGTCATACGTCTTCACGATCCAATCGCGATCCGTCCCGATCTAGCGCCGAACAGACGACACCTCCGCGTTCAGCACACGTGCAGCTCGATGACGTCTCTGCCTCCTTAATCGAGCGACCGAGGGTGGAGTAGTAGATGAGTTCTCTGGCAGCACGACGACGTGGTGGCGGTGGTGGTGGTGCTGTCCCGGCAGGGCTTCGTCGAGCGCAACCGGGAGCAAGAACGGAGGAGAAAATGATCTAGGGAGAGAGGGAGGACTGCGCCAAGACTTGTGGTGCGGATGCCCTCCCTCTCCTCTCATATATATAGTGGGGTGGCTGGCCGCGGTTTCCCTAGGGTTGGGGCGGCGTCCTAGGGAATTGCCTCAGGGTTTCCCTAGGGGTGTAGCGGCCACCCTAGGGAACCGCCTTAGGGTTTTCCTAGGGGTGCGGCAGCCACCCTAGGGAAACCTCGGCCCTTGGACGCATGGGACTTGGGAGATGGGGCGCCCAGCCCACCAGGGGCTGGTGCGCCACCCCTTTTCAGCCCATGGGGTCCTCCAGGGCAGGTGGACCCTTCTGGTGGACCCCCAAAACCCCTTCCGGCATTCCAGACGAAATCCGGCAAATCCCGAAACTATTCCGGAACCCGAATACCAACTTCCCATATATGAATCTTCACCTCCAGACCATTCCGAAGCTCCTCATCTCGTTCAGGATCTCATCCGGGACTCCGAACAACATTCGGTCACCAATACATATAACTCATTAATACCATATCGTCATCGAACGTTAAGCATGCGGACTCTACGGGGTCGAGAATCATGTAGACATGACCGAGACACCTCTCTGGTTAATAATTAATAGCGGGGCCTGGATGCCCATATTGGTTCCTACATATTCCACGAAGATCTTTATCGGTCGAACCACGATGTCAAGGATTCAATCAATCCTGTATGCAGTTCCCTTTGTCCATCGGTATTTTACTTGCCTGAGATTCGATCGTCGGTATCTCCATACCTAGTTCAATCTTGTTACCGGCAAGTCTCTTTACTCGTTCCATAATACAAGATCGGGACTAACTCCTTAGTCATATTGCTTGCAAGCTTCTTGTGATGTTGTATTACCGAGAGGGCCCAGAGATACCTCTCCGTCATACGAAGTGACAAATCCCAGTCTTGATCCATGCCAACCCAAAAGACACCCTCGAAGATACCTGTAGAGTATCTTTATGATCACCCAGTTAGGAAGTGACGTTAGATACACACAAGGCATTCCTCCGGTGTCAGGGAGTTGCATGATCTCATGGTCATAGGAACAGATACTTGACATGAAGAAAGCAATAGAAATAAACTACTGATACGATCAATATACTATGCTTACGGTTTTGGTCTTGTCCATCACATCATTCTCCTAATGATGCGACCCCGTTATCAAATGACAACTTATGTCTATGGTTAGGAAACCTTATCCATCTTTGATCAACGAGCTAGTCTAGTAGAGGCTCACTAAGGACATGGAGTTGTTTATATATCCACACATGTATCTGAGTTTCCGATCAATACAATTCTAGCATGGATAATAAACGATTATCATGAACAAGGAAATATGATAATAACCACTTTATTATTTCCTCTAGGGCATATTCCAACAGTTTCCCACTTGCAGTAGAGTCAATAATCTAGCTTTACATTGTAATGAACCTAACACCCATAGAGTTTTGGTGTTGATCATGTTTTGCTCGTGGAAGAGGTTTAGTGAATGGGTCTGCAAGATTCAGATCCGTATGTACTTTGCAAATGTTTATGTCCTCCTCTTTCATATATTCGCGGATGGAATTGAAGCGGCGCTTTATGTGTCTGGTCCTCTTGTGAAACCTAGGCTCCTTGGCTAGAGCAATAGCACCAGTGTTGTCACAAAAGAGAGTCATTGGATCCACTGCACTAGGCACAACTCCAAGATCTGTCATGAACTCCTTCATCCAGACACCTTCCTTCGCTGGTTCCGAAGCAGCTATATACTCCGCTTCACATGTAGAATCTTCTACCACGCTTTGCTTGGAACTGCACCAGCTGACTGGTCCACCATTCAGAATAAGTATGTATCCGTTTTGAGACTTAGAGTCATCCGGATCTATGTCAAAGCTAGCATCGACATAACCCTTTACGACAAGCTCTTGATCACCTCCATAAATGAGAAACATCTCCTTAGTCCTGTTCAGGTACTTAAGGATATTTTTTACCGTTGAAACCTTCCGTCCATACTTATGGCAACGCTCACATCCAGTCTTGTGCACAACATTGCATACATGATAGAGCCTATGGCTGAGGCATAGGGGACGACACACATCTTTTCTCTATCTTCTGCACTTGCTGGGCATTGAGTCTTACTCAACTTTACACCTTGTAAGACAGGCAAGAACCCTTTCTTGGACTGATCCATTTTGAACTTCTTCAAAACCTTATCAAGGTATGTGCTTTTTGAAAGTCCTATTAAGCGTCTTGATCTATATCTATAGATCTTGATGCCTAATATGTAAGCAGCTTCTCCGAGGTCTTTCATTGAAAAACTCTTATTCAAATATATCTTCACACTTTCCAAAAGTTCTATATTGTTTCCAATCAGCAATATGTCATCCACATATAATATTAGAAACGCTATAGAGCTCCCACTCACTTTCTTGTAAATACAAGCTTCTCGATAAACTTGTTTAAACTTGTATGAACTCGGAGTTCATGGCCTCTGGCCATTTGTCAGAATCTGGGCCCACCATCGCTTCTTCATAGCTCGTAGGTTCACCATTGTCTAACAACATGACCTCGAAGACAGGATTGCCGTACCACTCAGGGGCGGTACGAGTCCTTGTCGACCTACGGGGCTCGGTAGTGACTTGATCTGAAGTTTCATGATCATCGTCATTAGCTTCACTTGGCGTAGGTGCCACATAACATCTTTCTGCGTCGTACTACTCTCCAACTGAAGTGACGGTTCAACAAACTCATCAAGCTCTACCTTCCTCCCACTCAATTCTTTCGAGAGAAATTCCTTCTCTAGAAAGGATCCATTCTTGGTAACAGGGACTTTGCCTTCGGATCTGAGATAGAAGGTGTGCCCAATTGTTTCCTTAGGGTATCCTATGAGGACCCACTTCTTCGCTTTGGGTTCGAGCTTATCAGGCTGAAGCCTTTTCACATAAGTGTCACAGCCCCAAACCTTAAGAAACGACAACTTAGGTTTCTTGCCAAACCATAATCCATACGGCGTCGTCACAATGGATTTAGATGGTGCCCTATTTAAAGTGAATGCGGCTGTCTCTAATGCATAACCCCAAAACGATTGTGGCAGATCAGTAAGAGACATCATAGATCGTGCCAAATCTAATAGAGTACAATTACGACGGTCGGACATAGTATTACGCTGTGGTGTTCCAGGTGGCGTGAGTTGTGAAACAATTCCACACTGTCTTAAATGCATGCCAAACTCATAACTCAAATATTCTCCACCATGGTCAGATTGTAGAAACTTTATCTTCTTGTTACGATGATTCTTTACTTCACTCTGAAATTGCTTGAACTTTTCAAACGTTTCAGACTTGTGTTTCATTAAGTAAATATACCCATATCTACTCAAATCATCAGTGAAGGTAAGAAAATAATGATATCCACCGCGCGCCTCAACACTCATTGGACCGCACACATCAGCATGTATGATTTCCAACAAGTCACTTGCCTGCTCCATTGTTCCAGAGAACGGGTTTTTTGTCATCTTGCCCATGAGGCATGGTTCGCATGTATCAAGCGATTCAAAATCGAGTGATTCTAAAAGTCTATCTGCATGGAGTTTCTTCATGCGCTTTACATCGATATGACCTAAGCGGCAATGCCACAAGAAAGTGGTACTATCATTATTAACTTTGTATCTTTTGGCATCAATGTTATGAACATGTGTATCATCACGATCAAGATTCAACAAGAATAAACCATTCTCATTGGGTGCATGACCATAAAAGATATTACTCATATAAATAGAACAACCATTATTCTCTGATTTAAATGAATAACCGTCTTGCAATAAACAAGATCCAAATATAATGTTCATGCTCAACGCACGCACCAAATAACAATTATTTAGGTATAAAACTAATCCCGATGGTAATCGAAGAGCGAGCGTGCCGACGGTGATCACATCAACCTTGAACCATTTTCGACGCGCATCGTCACCTCGTCCTTTGCCAGCCTCCGTTTATTCCGTAGTTCCTGCTTCAAGTTACGTATATGAGCAACCAAACCGGTATCAAATACCCATGCATTACTAAGAGAGCTAGTAAGGTACACATCAATAACATGTATATCAAATATTCCTTTGTTGACGTTGCCAGCCTTCTTATCAGCCAGGTACTTGGGGCAATTCCGCTTCCAGTGGCCGGTCCCCTTGCAGTAGAAGCACCCAGTCTCAAGCTTGTGTCCAGCCTTGGGTTTCTTCACGGGAGCGGCAACTTGCTTGCCACTCTTCTTGAAGTTTCCCTTCTTTCCCTTGCCTTTCTTGAAACTAGTGGTTTTATTCACCATCAACATTTGATGCTCCTTTTTGATTTCTACTTTTGCGACTTTCAGCATCGCGAATAGCTCGAAGATTGACTTGTTCATCCCTTGCATATTATAGTTCATCGCGAAGCCCTTATAGCTAGGTGGCAATGAATGGAGAACTCTGTCAGTGACCGTCTCAGGCGGAAGCTCAACTCCCAACTGATTCAAGCGGTTGTAGTACCTAGACATTCTGAGCATGTGTTCACTGACATAACTATTCTCCTCCATCTTGCAGGCGAAGAACTTATCGGAGGTCTCATACCTCTCAACCCGGGCATTTGCTTGAAATATTAACTTCAACTCCTCGAACATCTCATATGCTCCATGGCGTTCAAAACGCTTTTGATGTCCCGATTCTAAGCTGTACAACATGGCGCACTGAACTATTGAGTAGTCATCAGAACGCGCCTGCCAGACGTTCACAACATCTGCAGACGACACTGGAGGGCATGGCGCACTAAGCTGTGCATCAAGGACATAAGCCTTTTGCGAAGCCGTGAGGATAATCCTCAGATTACGGACCCAATCCGCATAGTTACTTCCATCATCTTTCAACTTAGCTTTCTCTAGGAACGCATTAAAATTCAGGGGAGCTACTCCGCGAGCCGTTGATCTACAACATAATTTGCTAAGACAACTTTAGACTATGTTCATGATAATGAGTTCAATTAATCATATTACTAAAGAACTCCCACTCAAATCAACATCCCTCAGGTTGTCTAAGTGTGACATGATCCAAATCCACCAAACCAAGTCCAATCATCACGTGAGATGAGTTGGTTTCAATGGTGAACATCTCCATGTTGATCATATCTACTATATGACTAATGTTTGACCTTTCGGTCTCCTGTGTTCCGAGGCCATGTTTGTACATGCTAGGCTCGTCAAGTTTAACCCAAGTATTCTGCAGGTGTATAACTGGCTTACACCAATTGTATGCGAACGAAGAGTCTATCACACCCGATCATCACGAGGTGCTTCAAAATGACAAACTTTCATAATAATGCATACTTGGGGAGAACACAATTTAATGTTCAAATTTAGTGAGGGATCATCTTATAATGCTACCGTCATCCTAAGCAAAATAAGATGCATAAAAGGATAAACATCACATGCAAATCATATATGTGACATGATATGACCATCATCATCTTGTGCTTTTGATCTCCATCTCCAAAGCACCGGCATGATCTCCATCATCACCGGCATGACACCATGATCTCCATCATCATGATCTCCATCATCGTGTCTTCATGTGGTTGTCGCGCCAACTATTACTGATGCTTGTGATTTGTGTTGGGTTTTCCATGAAGAGGAACGGGTGATGCAACATAATGCGGGTAAAAATTTCCCTCAATTAAGAACCAAGGTTTATCGAACCAATAGGAATATCGGTCATCAACCGTCTTCAACGGCTGTACACAAAAGAGCACACACTTGCACCCAACGCAGCAAGAGGGTTGTCAATCCCCTTGATCTCGTTATTTGCAAGTAAGTGAGATGTGTAGATAATTGTAGATAATTGTAAATTGCAAAATAAAATAAAATAAAGTAAATAGCAACAAGGTATTGAAAGCGTTTGTAAACTAATAAGTTGATAGACCCGGGGGCCGTAGTTTTCTCTAGTGGCATCTCTCATGTAGTAGGCATACGGTGGGTAAACAAATTACTGTTGGGCAATTGATAGAAGAGCGGATAGTTATGCAATCTTTATTCACGGCAATGATCACGTATATATAGGCATCACGTCCATAAGAAAATAGGTAGACTCCTGCCTGCACCTATTACTATTACTCCACCCATCGACCGCTATCCAGCATGCATCTATAGTATTAAATAAAACAGAGTAATGCTTGGAGAACGACGACATGATGTATACAAAGAGAATCCAATTAATATGAACTAACCCCATCATTTTATCCTTAGTGGCAGCAATGCAAAGGCGTGTTCTATCCCTTTCTGTCACTGGGATGTAGAGCACCGCCAGATTGAACCCATTACAACGCACCCCTCTCACTGAAGAAATATCAATCTAGTTGACCAAACTATCTCAATATATAGATCGGAGAGATTTACAAAGCTATAATGATCATGCAAATAAGAATCATAATAATCAGGGATGACTTGATGTCTACTACGCAACTTTATTCTTGTAGACTCTGTTGGGCCTCCAAGCGTAGAGTTTTGTAGGACAGTAGCAATTTTCTCTCAAGTGGATGACCTAAGGTTTATCAATCTGTTGGAGGTGTAGGATGAAGATGGTATCTCTCAAACAACCTTGCAATCAAATACAAGAAATCTCTTGTGTCCCCAACACACCCAATACAATGGCAAATTGTATAGGTGCACAAGTTCGGCGAAGAGATGGCGATACAAGTGCAATATGGAAGGTAGATATAGGTTTTTGTAATCTAAAATATAAAAACAGCAAGGTAACAAGTGTAAAACAGCGAGCAAAACATTGTATAAATGCTTGGAAATAAGTCCTAGGGTTCATACTTTCACTAGTGCAATCTCCCAACAATGCTAACATAGTTGAATCATATGATCATCCCTCAACATGCAACAAAGAATCACTCCAAAGTTCCTATCTAGCGGAGAACAATAAGATGAAATTGGCGTAGGTAGTACAACCACCTCAAAGTTATTCTTTCCGATCAATATTTTGAGCTATTCCTATAAGTACCACAAGCAGGCCTAGAGTTCGTACTAAAATAACACCAATGGCACATATTAATCCACCCTAATGTCACCTAGATACTCCAATGTCACCTCAACTATCCGTGGGTAAATTATGCGACATGATGATACGTCTCCGTCGTATCTACTTTTCCTCATGCTTTTTCTCTTGTTTTGGACTCTAATTTGCATGATATGAATGAAACTAACCTGGACTGACGCTGTTTTCAGCAGAACTACCATGGTGTTGTTTTTGTGCAGAAATAAAAGTTCTCGGAACTGGACAAAACTTTTTGGAGAATTATTTTACAATAAATAAAAATTACCGGAACCAAGAACCACCGGAGGGGGTGCCCTGGTTGGGCACGATACACCAGGGCGCGCCACCCCCTCCAGGCGCGCCCTGGTGGGTTGTGCCCACCTCGGCGCCCCACTGACCCTAATTCCAGCGCTATAAAATCCTATTTTCGGAGAAAAAAATCAGAGAGAAAGTTTCATCGTGTTTTACGATACGGAGCCGCCGCCACCTCCTGTTCTTCATCGGGAGGCCAGATCTGGAGCCCGTTTGGGGCTCCGGAGAGGGGAAACTTCGGTCTTCGTCATCATCAACCCTTCTCTATCGCCAATTCCATGATGCTCCCCACCGGGAGTGAGTAATCTCTTCGTAGGCTTGCAGGTCGGTGAGGAGTTGGATGAGATTCATCATGTAATCGAGTTAGTTTTGTTAGGGCTTGATCCCTAGTATCCACTATGTTCTGTGATTGATGTTGCTATGACTTTGCCATGCTTAATGCTTGTCACTAGGGCCCGAGTGCCATGATTTTAGATCTGAACCGTTTATGTTATCACCATTATATCTATATTCTTGATCCGATCTTGCTAGTCATATGCATCTATTACCTGTTATGATCCGTAAACCCTGGAGTGACAATAGTCGGGATACTTTCCGGTGATGAACGTAGTTTGAGGAGCTCATGTATTCACTATGTGTTAATGCTTTGTTCCGGTTCTCTATTAAAAGGAGGCCTTAATATCCCTTAGTTTCCTTATGGACCCCGCTGCCACGGGAGGTCAGGACAAAAGATGTCATGCAAGTTCTTTGCCATAAGCACGTATGACTATTTACGAAATACATGCCTACATTACATTTATGAACTGGAGCTAGTTCTGTGTCGCCCTAGGTTATGACTGTTATATGATGAATATTATCCAACGAGGTCACCGATCCAGTGCCTACGAGTTTTCACATATTGTTCTTGCTGAGTTACTATTGCTACTGCTACTGTTACACTTGCTACAAAACTATTGCTATCACTGCTACTGTTATTGTTACTGCTACTACTGCTATCCAAACTATCATACTACTGTGCTACTGATCACTCTGCTGCAGATATTTAATCTCCAGGTGTGGTTGAATTGACAACTCAACTGCTAATACTCTCAAATATTCTTTGGCCCCCCTTGTGTCGAATCTATAAATTTGGGTTGAATACTCTACCCTCGAAAACTGTTGCGATCCCCTATACTTGTGGGTTATCAAGACCTTTTTCTGGCACCGTTGCCGGGGAAGCATAGCTATATTTGTTGAGTCACTTGGGAATTATATCAATTGATCACTATGAAGAATCTGAAGGATCCAAAAACCAAGATTTTTCCCTCTAAGATGAGGGGAGGTAAGGAATTGCCATCTAGCTCTGCACTTGATTCACCTTCGGTTATAAGTAAGTCTGCAACACCACCACATGCTATTAATCCTGATATGTCGCAAGTTATTGATGACGCTACTTCTGCTATGAATGATGCTTATGATGATGATGCTAGTACCATGCTTGATGATAATGTGCCACTAGGTGAATTTCTTGATGAACAAATTGCTAGAGCTAAAGAGAATGAAATTTCTGAAACTAATGAGATTGCTGAAACTTATGAAGCCTTTGAAACTGAGAACTATGAAACACCTATTAGACCTAGCTCTCCTAGATTTGAAATGCCTAAGATACATGAGGGTTATGTTATGGATGAGGAGATAACTAGAGAAATCCTTTCTTGCAAGGATAGAGATGATCTTAAGAAATTGCTAAGCAAGTATAAGGAAAAGACTTCGAATGCTAGAATGAAATGTGATCCTAAGTTTGCTACTTCACCTATCTTTGTTACCGATAAGGATTATGAATTCTCTGTCGACACAGAGTTAATCACTTTGGTTGAATCTGATCCTTTCCATGGCTATGAAACTGAAACTGTAGTGGCACACCTTACTAAGCTGAATGATATAGCCACCCTCTTTGCTCATGTTGAGAAGATTCGCTACTACTACATTCTCAAATTATTTCCGTTCTCATTAAAGGGTGATGCTAAGATATGGTACAATAGTCTTGCTCCTGGTTGTGTGCGTAGTCCCCAGGATATGATTTACTACTTCTCTGAAAAATATTTTCCTGCTCATAAGATACAAGCTGCCTTACAGGAAATATTTAACTTTCTGCAAATTGAAGATGAGAGTCTCCCACAAGTTGGGGGAGGCTTCTCCAATTGCTTAATGCTTTGCCTGATCACCCTCTTAAGAAAAATCAAATACTTGATATCTTCTATAATGGACTAACTAATGCTTCTAGGGACTTCCTAGATAGTTGTGCTGGTTGTGTTTGCAGGGAACGAACTGTTGAACAAGCTGAGGAACTATTGAATAACATATTGAAGAATTATGATGATTGGAATCTCCCTGAACCACCACTTAAACCCACTCCGAAGAAGAGGGGTATCTTATTTCTCAGTCCTGGAGATATGCAAGACGCAAAGAAATGTATGAAGGAAAAATGTATTAAAGCTGAGGATGTTAAGAATTTACCACCTATTGAAGAAATACATGGCCTGGACAAACCACCACCTCCATAGGTGGTAGAGGTAAATTCTTTATTAAAGTTTGATGAAAGTGATATCCCTTACAATAAACATCCTAGTCAATGCTTATATGAGTTTGATAACTACATTATGAAACAAGATCACTTCAATGCAAATGCTCTGAAACAATTGAAATATAATTCTGATATGATTGCTCGCTTGAGTGACTTGCTATTTAGAATCAGTAATGATGTTAGAGGTGTAGGAAAACATGCCTCTATGGTTCAAACCCAATTAGAACAAGTTGCTAAATCTCAAAAGGAATTGCTTGATGAAATGAATAATAATATGAATGATTTTGCTGCTAGAGTAGTTACTAGAGGAGGTAGAATGACCCAAGAACCTCTTTATGCTGAAGGTCATCCCAAAATAATTGAACAAGACTCTCAAAGAATTAACACTGATGCACCTAGTCCTTCTAAGAAGAAAAAGAAAAAAAATGATAGGACTTTGCATACTTCTAGTGAACTTGGGATACAAAAACCTCTTGATGATAATGATGTCTCTATTTCTGATGCTGAAACTCAGTCTAGTAATGAACATTCACCTAGTGATAATGAAAATGATAATGATGATGTTCATGAAGATACTCAATCGAACAAGGATAAAGAACCAGATAATGATGTTGAAATAGAGCATGTTGTTGATCTTGATAACCCACAACCTAAAAATAAACGATATGATAAAAAAGACTTTGTGGCTAGGAAACATGGTAAAGAAAGAGAGCCATGGGTTCAGAAACCCGTGCCTTTTCCACCTAAACCATCTAAGAAAAAGGATGATGAAGAATTTGAACGCTTTGCTGAAATCATTAGGCCAGTCTTTTTGCGTACCCGTGATACGTCTCCGACGTATCTACTTTTCCAAACTCTATTGCCCTTGTTTTGGACTCTAATTTGCATGATTTGAATGGAACTAACCCGGACTGACGCTGTTTTCAGCAGAATTGCCTTGGTGTTATTTTTGTGCAGAAATAAAAGTTCTCGGATTGACCTGAAAATTTATGGAGAATATTTTTGGAATTAATAAAAAATATTGGCGAAAGAATCAACCGGAGAGGGGCCACCACCTGGTCACAAGCCATGGGGGTGCGCCTCCCCCCCTAGGGCGCGCCCCTCTGTCTTGTGGGGCCCCTGAATGTCCTCCGACCTCGTTTCCACTCCTATATATTCCTATTCGCGGAGAAAAAAATCAGGGAGAAGAGTTCATCGCGTTTTACGATACGGAGCCGCCGCCACCTCCTGTTCTTCCTCGGGAGGGCAGATCAGGAGTCTGATTTGGGCTCCGGAGAGGGGAAATCGACGCCGTCGTCATCACCAACCATCCTTCCTCACCAATTTCATGATGCTCTCCGCCGTTCGTGAGTAATCTCATCGTAGGCTTGCTGGACGGTGATGGGTTGGATGAGACTTACCATGTAATCGAGTTAGTTTGGTTAGGGTTTGATCCCTAGTATCCACTATGTTCTGAGATTGATGTTGCTATGACTTTGCTATGCTTAATGCTTGTCACTAGGGCCCGAGTGCCATGATTTCAGATCTAAACCTATTATGTTTTCATGAATATATATGTGTTCTTGATCCTATCTTGCAAGTTGTAGACACCTATTACGAGTTATGATCCACATCCCCCAGGGTGACAATAACTGGGATTCTTTCCGGTGATTACCGTAGTTTGAGAAGTTCATGTATTCACTAAGTGCTAATGCTTTGGTCCGGTTCTCTATTAAAAGGAGGCCTCCCTTAGTTTCCATTAGGACCCCGCTGCCATGGGAGGGTAGGACAAAAGATGTCATGCAAGTTCTTTTCCATAGGCATGTATGACTATATATGGAATACATGCCTACATTACATTGATGAATTGGAGCTAGTTCTGTGTCACCCTATGTTATAACCGTTGCATGATGAATGCCATCCGACATAATTATCCATCACTGATCCATTGCCTACGAGCTTTTCCCATATTGATCTTTGCTAAGTTACTTTTCCGTTGCTACTGTTACAATCACTACAATACTGCTACTGTCACTTGCCATCGTTACCGTTACTTCCATACTACTTTGCTACTGAATACTTTGCTGCAGATATTAAGTCTTTCAGGGGTGGTTGAATTGACAACTCAGCTGCTAATACTCGAGAATATTCTTTGGCTCCCCTTGTGTCGAATCAATAAATTTGGGTTGAATACTCTACCCTCGAAAACTGTTGCGATCCCCTATACTTGTGGGTTATCAAGACCTTTTTCTGGCGCCGTTGCCGGGGAGCATAGCTCTATTCTCTGAGTCACTTGGG
The DNA here is from genome assembly GCA_039707655.1 of Elymus sibiricus. Taxonomy (NCBI): domain Eukaryota; kingdom Viridiplantae; phylum Streptophyta; class Magnoliopsida; order Poales; family Poaceae; genus Elymus; species Elymus sibiricus. Next base: position 382,786,846 of record CM077665.1, on the reverse strand, counting down.
ATTTATATCTGTTGATCACTATGAAGAATCTGAAAGATGCTAAAACTAAGATCTACCCCTCAACTACGAGGACAGGTAAGGAACTGCCATCTAGCTCTGCACTTGATTCACCTTCTGTTATGAGTAAATTTGCGACACCACCACCTACTATTGATTCTGATATGTCGCAAGTAATTGATGATGCTACTTCTGCTATGCATGATGCTTATGATGATACTTTGCTTGATACTACTGTGCCACTGGGTGAATTTCTTGATGAACAAATTGCTAGAGTCAATGCTGCAACTGATGATATTTTTGAATCTGATGAAATTATTGAAACTGAACACTATGATACACCTGCTAGGCCTAACTCTCCTAGATATGAATTGCCTGATATACCTGAGGGTTATGTTATGGAAGGAGTGATAGCTAGGGACTTTCTTGCTTGTAAGGATAGAGATGATCTTAAGAAATTGCTACGCAAGTGGAAAGAAAAATCTTTGAATGCTAGAATGCAATATGATCCCAAGTTTGCTACTTCACCTATCTTTGTTATTGATAAGGATTATGAATTCTCTGTCGATCCTGAGTTAATTACTTTGGTTGAATCTGATCCTTTCCATGGTTATGAATCTGAAACTGTTGTGGCACATCTTACTAAATTGAACGATATAGCCACCCTATTCAATCATGAGGAAAAAAATTCGTTATTACTATATTCTTAAGTTGTTTTCTTTCTTATTAAAGGGTGATGCTAAGATATGGTTTAATTCTCTTGCTCCTGGTTGTGTGCATAGTCCCCAAGATATGATATATTACTTCTCTGAAAAATATTTCCCTGCCCATAAGAAGCAAGTTGCCTTGCAGGAAATATTTAACTTTGTGCAAATTGAAGAAGAGAGTCTCCCACAAGCTTGGGGGAGGCTTCTCCAATTACTTAATGCTTTGCCTGATCATCCTCTCAAGAAAAACGAAATACTTGATATCTTTTATAATGGACTAACCGATGCTTCTAGGGACCACCTAGATAGTTGTGCTGGTTGTGTTTTCAGGGAACGAACTGTTGAACAGGCTGAACTACTATTGAATAATATATTGAGCAATGATAATGATTGCACTATTCCCGAACCACCTCCAAAGCCAACTCCGAAGAAAAGAGGTATTCTATTTCTCAGTCCTGAAGATATGCAAGAGGCAAAGAAATCTATGAAAGAAAAAGGTATTAAAGCTGAAGATGTTAAGAATCTACCACCTATTGAAGAAATACATGGTCTTGATAACCCGACACAGGTAGTAGAGGTAAATTCTCTCCGTAGATTTGATGAAGGTGATATTCCTTATAATAAGTCTGCTAGCCAATGCTTGGATGAATTTGATAATTTTATTGTTAAGCAAGAAAATTTCAATGCTTATGTCAGTAGACAATTGAAACATAATGCTTACATGCTTGATCGCTTGGGTGATTATATGAGTAGAACTGTTAATGATCTTAAGCTTATTAGTAAACATGCCTCTATGGTAACTACTCAAGTAGAACAAGTACTTAAGGCTCAGAATGATTTGCTTAATGAGATGATTAGTAAGAACAATGATCATTCTGTTAGAGTTGTGACTAGAGGTGGTAGAATGACTCAGGAACCTTTGTATCCTGAGGGCCATCCTAAGAGAATTGAACAAGATTCTCAGAGACTTAATACTGATGCACCTAGTCATTCTAATAAAAGGAAAAAGAATGACGTTAGGACTTTGCATGCTGCTAGTGAACCTGTTATAGATTCACATGAAAACCCAAATGATATTTCTATTTCTGATGCTGAGACACAATCTGGTAAAGAACATGAACCTAGTGATAATATTAATGATGATGTTCATGTTGACGCTCAACCTAGTAATGATAATGATGTGGAGATTGAACCTGCTGTTGATCTTGATAACCCACAACCTAAGAACAAAAGATATGATAAAAGAGACTTTGTTGCTAGGAAGCATGGTAGAGAAAGAGAACCATGGGTTTAGAAACCCATGCCCTTTCCTCCTAAACCATCCAAGAAGAAGGATGATGAGGATTTTGAGCGCTTTGTTGAAATGCTTAGACCTGTCTTTTTGCGTATGCGCTTAACTGATATTCTGAAAATGTCTCCTTATGCTAAGGATATGAAAGATATTGTGACAAATAAAAGAAAGATACCTGAAGCTGAGATTTCCACCATGCTTGCTAATTATACTTTTAAAGGTGGAATACCAAAGAAACTAGGAGATCCCGGAGTACCTACTATACCATGCTCTATTAAAGGAAATTATGTTAAAACTGCTTTATGTGACCTTGGAGCTGGTGTTAGTGTTATGCCTTTCTCTTTATATCGTAGACTTGATTTGAATAAGTTGACACCTACTGAAATCTCTTTGCAAATGGCTGATAAATCAACTGCTTTACCCATTGGTATTTGTGAGGACGTGCCCGTCGTAGTTGCAAACGTTACTATCCTAACGGACTTTGTTATTCTTGATATTCCCGAGGACGACAGTATGTCGATCATCCTTGGTAGACCCTTTTTGAATACTGCAGGGGCTGTTATTGATTGCAACAAGGGCAATGTCACTTTTCTTGTTAATGGTAATGAGCATACGGTACACTTTCCGAAGAAACAATCGCAAGTTCATAGTATCAATCCATTGAAAAAAATTCAACGATTATTATTGGAGACTTTGAATTCCCCCTCCCTACTGTCAAGAAGAAATATGATATAATTATTGTTGGGGACATGCATATCCCCATTGAGGTAACCTAGTGTTATTCGAAAATTCTTCGGTTCCGTGTCATTCGAAAAAAGTTTGTCAATAAGACTTGATCAACCTTATTGATGGATTCTTTTTGACGGGCATGAGATGGATGAATTTAGAAAGCACAACCTTCTGTACCCAACTTTTATTTTCTGTTCTTTAGAGTAAATTGAGTGAAAAATGCTATTATTTCTCTGTTTTCCGTTTTATCCGTGCAATAGAAAAATGACCTGAAAATAAAAATCCTCAGAATGCCCTAAAAATTTAGTATGATTTTTTCTGGAATATTTAAGAATTTTTGGCACTGAGAACACATCAGGGGGCTGCACGAGTGGGCCACAAGCCTACAGGGCGCGCCCACCCCCCTGGGGGTGCCCCCTGGCTTGTGGGTCCCACGTGGGGCCCCCTCACTTATTCCAGCACCCATCCACTTCGTCTTCCTCCAGAAAAAATACCACCATTGCTCAAACCCGTGTTCTAGCACATCTTGCTGCCATTTTCGATCTCCTTGCTCAAAGCTCCATTTGCAAAACTGTTTTAGGGGATTGCTCATCGGTATGTGACTCCTCCAATGGTCCAATTAGTTTTTGTTCTAGTGCTTTATATATTGCAAATTTTGGCTGCTGTGGTGACTTTGTTCTTGAGCTTGCATGTCAAATTTGTATGGTCCTAAGTAGTTTTGATGCATGATATAGCCTCTAGACACTTGTGGGAGTAGTTGCTATAAGTTTTGTTGAGTTTTGTTCACTTTTATTTGGAGTCACTAAAAATTTCAGAATTATTGTTCAGAAAAAGAAATGATGAGGAGATTGTTAAGAGGCTCTTCAAGCCGGGGTTTTAAAGAAAAAGAAAATGAGAAGCCTAGATACAATATCCCTCGCACCGCGGAGGTTCGGCCATGTGAATGGCCAAGTGAAGCATTCTTGAGGGCGGCCGGAATTTATGAAGAATTCTATTATCTAGCAGAAAATGCAGGCATCACCGACTTCCTCAACGATAAGTGTGACCAGTATCTCCTACTTACTAATACTTTTGTGTAAAATTTTCACTTTTATCCTAGGAAGAATCCTCCCATGGTAGAATTTCATTTATATGATGTGCCTAAGGAAATGTCACTTTACGATTTTTGCAATGTTTGCAAAATACCTCATGAGGGCAGCATCAGTGAACCACGTCCTAGAGACATGGAGGATTTTATTGCCGCAATCACTGTAGGGGAAGAGAGAGGGGTGTCAAAGGCAAGAGCGGCTAGTGTACATTTTCCTGTTTTACGCTATTATTCATTATTTGCGGGGAGATGTTTAGTTGGTCGCGGCAAGAGTGGAAGCCTTAGTGCCCCCGACCTCGCCATTCTGCGCCACGCTTTACTTGCTGATAGAACTTTTAGCCTGGGCGCTATAGTGGCCCAACGGTTGAACTTAAACCGTTCGAAGGGCCCCATATTCGGAGGTATCTATGCATCTCGGTTAGCTAAACACTTTGAGATACTTATTAGGCTTGACGAGGAAGATGAAATGCTGCTTCCTACAAGATATTTAGATTATGATAGTATGGTAGCACATGATTTTATTAAGAAAGATAATGATAAGAGGATGCTTTACAACTTAGTATTTAGTCAAGGTACTTGTGAGATTATTGCTTTGCCTGCTTCTTCTTTGTTCGATATCCATTCAGGCAGGTACACTATTATGCCCGGAGACATTTACAGATATTGGGGCCTGTCGCAACCCCCAGCACCTGAGCCTGCACCAGCCCCTGATCCGTATCAGGCTCTAGTTTTTCAGTGGGAGCCACAGGAGCTCGCAAATTAGTGGAACCCTCAGTATCCTCCGGAGTATCCAGGAGAGGGTTATTTCCAGCCGTGGCCCTAGACCAATTTAGGCCAAAAGCCTAAGCTTGGGGGAGTACGTATTTCTCACCAACATTACATGCATGTTCACACACTCATTCCAGTTGTCGATGTTCATACTTTTTCATTGTACCATCCATGGTAATTTATTTTCTCTTTTCTGCTTTCTTCTTGTGTGTTTAATTAACCTTGAGAAAATCCAAAAAAATTAGTTCTAGCTTTACTTTCTAGTTTGTTTAGTGTAGTATTAAAAGAAAACCCAAAAATATTTCTCGTTCTTCTTTTGCTTGTTGGGAGCTTTCCCGTGTAAATAGTTTTTCTTTCTTCTTTGGGTCGTAAGGAGAAGACCACGATGACATGTTGAGTGGCTCTCATTTGCATCATTGTTTATCTTACAGAGAGCCCATATTATTTTGCCTTCTCCTTTGAGTTATTGCTTGCAGATTCCAGCTTAGTCCAATGCACGTGCACTCTTATTATTCACACCGTTCGGTCGTGCAAGTGAAAGGTAATAATGACGATATTTGATGAAGTGACTGAGATGGAGAAAAGCTGGTATGAACTCGACCTATTTTGTTTTTGTAAATATGATTAGCTCATCATTCTGGATTCAGCTCGTTATGGATTGAACATGTTTGCAATGACAATTAGAGATTATAGTTACTCATGCCATTCTTAATTAGCTAAGAGTGTATAATGGTTTGTCTTGAGTGTCAACATGCATATTAAAATGGTTGTGATGTAGTATGATAGAATGGTATCCTCCTCTAAATGATTCGAGTGGCTTGACTTGGCACATGTTCACGCATGCAGTTGAAACAAAACCAACATAGCCTCCACGATGTTTATGTTCATGGTGATTTATATCCTACTCATGCTTGCATTTAATGTTGGTTAATCTCAAAGCATGTTTATGACTGTTGTCGCTCTCTAGTTGGTCGCTTCCCAGTCTTCTGCTAGCCTTCACTTGTACTAAGCGGGAATACTGCTTGTGCATCCATCTCCATAAACCCAAAGTTGTTCCATATGAGTCCACCATACCTACCTATATGCGGTATTTACCTGCCGTTCCAAGTAAATTTGCATGTGCCATACTCTAAACCTTCAAATAAATATTCCGTTTTGTATGCTCGAATCGCTCATGTAGCGACTGGGGGCTGTCAGTATCTTCCATGCTAGGTGGGTTATTCTCACGATATGTGTTGATTCACTATCATTCACGAGAAAGTGGCTGGTATCCGGGATGCCCAGTTCCATGCTCAAAAATCAAATCAAAGTATAATGAAACAAAACTCCCCCAGGATTGTTGTTTGTATGGACGGTACCCATGGATTCGGCCCGCCGTGGAGTGTGATCGATTGGTGGAGGGGGAGTAAAAACTTTACTATTCTGTTAGGGAACCGCCTATAATGTATCTAGCATGGAAGATATCGAGATCTCTTGGTTGTTATGTTGACATTGAAAGCGTACCGCTCAAAATCATTATTCATCTCTGTTTTAAAAGCTCGAGCTCTGGCACCTCTGTAAATCAATGCTTCCCTCTGCGAAGGGCCTATCTATTTTATTTCTTGTTGAGTCATCCTCCTCTTATAAAGAGCACCAGTTAGAGAGCCCCTCCGTAATTTGTATGCTTTGTTATTAATTGATATTGAGTATGAGTGTGACTGGATCTCTTTTACCATGAATTACAATGTCTAGTCAGTCCTCGTTCTTCAAAGGTGCTCTGCATTTATGTTTTGCGGTCTCAGAAAGGGCTAGCGAGATACCATTATATCATATTGTATCATGATTGTTTTGATAAAATTGTTGTCATCCGAGACTTATTATTATTGCTCGCTAGTTGATTATGCCGTTGATATGAGTAAATGTGAGACCTAAATGTTATTGTGAATGTGATTAGTCTATAATCTTTGCTGAAAACCTGAACATCAGTTAGACATATTTACAACAGCAAGATCAAACAGAGTTTGTAAAAGTTTTTCTTTATCACTTTCAGTTTATCAACTGAATTGCTTGAGGACAAGCAAAGGTTTAAGCTTGGGGGAGTTGATACGTCTCCAACGTATCTACTTTTCCAAACTCTTTTGCCCTTGTTTTGGACTCTAATTTGCATGATTTGAATGGAACTAACCCGGACTGACGCTGTTTTCAGCAGAATTGCCTTGGTGTTATTTTTGTGCAGAAATAAAAGTTCTCGGATTGACCTGAAAATTTACGGAGAATATTTTTGGAAATAATAAAAAATATTGGCGAAAGAATCAACCGGAGAGGGGCCACCACCTGGTCACAAGCCAGGGGGGCGCGCCCCCCGGTCTTGTGGGGCCCCTGAAGCTCCTCTGACCTCGTTTCCACTCCTATATATTCCTATTCGTGGAGAAAAAAATCAGGGAGAAGAGTTCATCGCGTTTTACGATACGAAGCCGCCGCCACCTCCTGTTCTTCCTCGGGAGGGCAGATCTGGAGTCTGATTTGGGCTCCGGAGAGGGGAAATCGACGCCGCCGTCATCACCAACCATCCTTCATCACCAATTTCATGATGCTCTCCGCCGTTCGTGAGTAATCTCATCGTAGGCTTGCTGGATGGTGATGGGTTGGATGAGATTTACCATGTAATCGAGTTAGTTTGGTTAGGGTTTGATCCCTAGTATCCACTATGTTCTGAGATTGATGTTGCTATGACTTTGCTATGCTTAATGCTTGTCACTAGGGCCCGAGTGCCATGATTTCAGATCTGAACCTATTATGTTTTCATGAATATATATGTGTTCTTGATCCTATCTTGCAAGTTGTAGACACCTATTACGAGTTATGATCCGCATCCCCCAGGGTGACAATAACTGGGATTCTTTCCGGTGATTACCGTAGTTTGAGGAGTTCATGTATTCACTAAGTGCTAATGCTTTGGTCTGGTTCTCTATTAAAAGGAGGCCTTAATATCCCTTAGTTTCCATTAGGACCCCACTGCCACGGGAGGGTAGGACAAAAGATGTCATGCAAGTTCTTTTCCATAAGCACGTATGACTATATATGGAATACATGCCTACATTACATTGATGAATTGGAGCTAGTTCTGTGTCACCCTATGTTATAACCGTTGCATGATGAATGCCATCCGACATAATTATCCATCACTGATCCATTGCCTACGAGCTTTTCCCATATTGATCTTTGCTAAGTTACTTTTCCGTTGCTACTGTTACAATCACTACAATACTGCTACTGTCACTTGCCATCGTTACCGTTACTTCCATACTACTTTGCTACTGAATACTTTGCTGCAGATATTAAGTCTTTCAGGTGTGGTTGAATTGACAACTCAGCTGCTAATACTCGAGAATATTCTTTGGCTCCCCTTGTGTCGAATCAATAAATTTGGGTTGAATACTCTACCCTCGAAAACTGTTGCGATCCAATATACTTGTGGGTTATCAACCCGCTTAACTGATATTTTAAAGATGGCCCCTTATGCAAAATACATGAAAGACATCATCACTAATAAAAGAAAGATACCTGAAGCTGAAATCTCCACCATGCTTGCTAATTATTCTTTTAAGGATGGAGTACCTAAAAAACTTGGAGATCCGGGAATACCAACTATACCTTGCTCCATTAAAAGAAATTATGTGAAAACTGCTTTGTGTGATTTGGGAGCTGGTGTTAGTGTTATGCCTTTCTCCTTATATAAAAGACTTGATTTTAATAAACTCACACCTACTGAAATATCATTGCAAATGGCTGACAAATCAACTGCCATACCTATCGGTATTTATGAGGATGTACCTGTTGTTGTTGCAAATGTTACTATCTTAACAGACTTTCTTATTGTTGAGATGCCCGAGGACGACAACATGTCGATTATCCTTGGTAGACCCGTTTTGAATACTGCAGGGGCTGTTATTGATTGCAATAAAAGCAAAGTCACTTTTCATATCAATGGTAATGAGCATATGGTGCACTTTCCGAAGAAACAATTCCAAGTGAATGGTATAAATGTTATTGAAGAATCTCCGACACTCACTATTGGTAGTTTTCAACTACCTCTACCTACTACCAAAAAGAAATATGACATACTTATTGTTGGGGACGTGCATATCCCCATTGAGGTAACTTAGTGTTTTACGAAAGTTCTTCGGTTTCATGCTAATCGGAAGTGGTTGTTAATAAGACTTGACCAACCTTATTAATGGATCATTTTGAGAAGTATGAAGTTGATGAATCTAGTAGGCACAACTCTCTGCTCCCACCTTTTATTTTCTGTTTTACTTAGTCAAATAAAATAAAATGCCATGTTTATCCTGTTTTCTATTTTCTCCGTGCAATAAAAAATGACCCAAAAATAAAAATTCTCAGAATGTCCTGAAAATTTGATACGATTTTTTTCTGAATATTTCTGAATTTATGGTCCAAATAACATCAGAGGGGGGGTGCACCTGGTGCCCACAAGACACCAGGGCGTGCCAGCAACCCCACGGGCGTCCTGGTGGGTTATGGCCCCCACGTGGGCCCCCTCACTTATCCCTTTAGCCCATGTCATCCCCTACCTCTAGAAAAAAATCACGACAACTCTCATTCCTGTGTTCTTACTCTCAAACCCGCGGATTTCGATCTCTTTGCTCGAAGCTCCATTTCCGAAACTATTTTGGGGAATTGCTACTTGGTATGTGACTCCTCCATTGCTCCAATTAGTTCTTGATTTAGTGGGTTATTTTTAGAATAATTAGCTCCTCTTGGTGCTGTTGTAGATGGGCTTGCATGTTGAATTCTTAGAGTTCTAGGTAGTTTGAATGCTTTATATGGCCTCTATGCATCCTTAGGAGTAGTTGCTATCAATCTTACGAAGCTTCCACGTCTTCTTTTGGTCCAGAAAAAATCATATTAAAGATTCGTGGCATTTGGACTTCGTTTGGCATGGTAAACCTGAAAAGCAAAAAACATGCAGAAAACAACAACTAGCACTGGGCACTAGGTCAATAGGTTAGTACTCAAAAATAATATTAATTGGTAAATAAACACCCAAAAAGTATCCTAGAATGATAATATAATAGCACGGAACAATAAAAAATTATAGATACGTTGGAGACGTATCAACATCCCCAAGCTTAATTCCTGCTCGTCCTCGAGTAGGTAAATGATAAAAACAAGAATTTTTGATGTAACATGCTACCCAACATGTAATCTATTGCAGGTTTGTTCATTGAGAAACAATGAATTAATAAACATCAACATAGTAATATTTATAAATATAAGAAACATAATCATCAAGTTTCAAAGTATACGATCCAAAAGGAATGTTCACCCCCTATTCATTTTATCACATTAGAATAGCATGGCTCCGTCTTCACCACATATATAAAAATGTCAAGCACCACGGTGTCAAGTCAGGCAATTGGATCGTACGTTTTAACGAGCTATAAGTGTATGAAAGTTCAACGGAAGCTAAGTGGGTGTGCATCCAACTTGCTTGCTCATGAAGACCTCGGGCATTTGAGGAAGCCCATCATCGGAATATACAAGCCAAGTTCTATAATGAAAAATTCCCACTAGCATATGGAAGTGATAAACATGAGACTCTCTATATGAAGAACATGGTGCCACTTTGAGGCACAAGTGTGAAATAAGAGGTAGTAGCACTGTCCCTTCTCTCTTTTCTCTCATTTTTTTTCTTTTACTTTTTTTCTCTTTTTTCTTTCCTTTTCTTTTTCTTTTCTTTTTCGTCCGGAGTCTCATCCCTACTTGTGGGGGAATCATTGTCTCCATCATCCTTTCCTCACTGAGACAGTGCCCTAATAATAATGATCATCACACTTTTATTTACTTACAACTCAACATGAGAAACTGTATGACTCTATATGAATGCCTCTGGCAGTGTACCAGGATGTGCAATGATTAAGCATATCATGTATGATATTAATGATGAACGGCGGCTTTACCACAAATACTATGTCAGCTTATATGATCATGCAAAGCAATATGACAATGGAAGTACAAGTCATATGATTTGACGGTGGAAGTTGCATGGCAATATATCTCAGAATGGCTATGGAAATGCCATGAGAGGTAGGTATGGTGGCTGTTTTGAGGAAGATATAATGAGGCTTATGCGCAACAGAGCGTATCATGTCACGGTTTTTGGATGCACCTGCGAAAACTACACCGATCCTCAAAATGAGAATGGGCAAAGCACAATACCGAAGAGGCTAGCAAATATGTGGAGGTGAGTGTGCGTATATCCATGGATTCACATTAGTCATGAAGAACTCACATACTTATTGCAATATTTTATTAGCTCTCTCGAAGGAAAGCACTACTCACATGCCCCTAGGAGGAGGTTGGTAGGAATTAACCATCGCGTGCCCCTGACCTAAATAGCACTAGAATTTCAATGAGGAATAAGTATGATCACACATCCTCACCATGCTATAGAAATATTTGGATGAATAGCAAGTTAACAACCTCTAATTCACGATACCTTTATTAACCAATGATCATGCACTCATGCTTTTTCACATTACCACATTAATATCATTAACCATGATTTCTCTTTTATGTGCTACATGTGGTTTTGATTATGCACTCATTGAATACCTATTATTTTTGGACTAGTCTCATGGCCCATGCAAATTACCATCACTATTCATTAACTCTCAAACAAATATAAGTGAAGAACGAGAGTGCAATTATTTTTATAAAATATATACGCCACCATGCTCTAAAAGATATAAGTGAAGTACTAGAGCAACTGCCAAGCTCAAAAGATATAAGTGAAGCACATAGAGTATTCTAATAAATTATGATGATATTGTGTCTCTCTAAAGTGGGTGTGTGCATAAAACAATGATTGTGGGAAACTAAAAAAAGCAAACTAAAGCAAATTACGCTCCAAGCAAAACTCATATCATGTGATGAATAAAAATATAGCTCCAAGTGACATACCGATGGATTGAGACGAAAGAGGGGATGCCTTCCGGGGCATCCCCAAGCTTAGACGCTTGATTCTTCCTAGAATATTACCTTGGGGTGCCTTGGGCATCCCCAAGCTTAGGCTCTTTCCGCTCCTTATTCCTTCGTCCATCGTGATAACACCCAAAACTTGAAAACTTCAGCACTCAAAACTCAATAGAAAACTCATGAGATCCATTAGAATAATAAACATATCAAATACTTTAGATACTGTTATAAATTGATTCATATTTTATTATTGCATAAGTTACTGTATTCTAACTTCTCCATGATTTATATTGCCCAATATAATCCATGGCGTCATCAAAACAAGCAAAACATGCAAGCAAAATCAGAATCTGTCTAAAACAGAACAGTCTGTAAAGATCTGTAGAGAAACTATACTTATGTATCTCTAAAAATTATGAAAAATAAGGAAAACCTGGGGAATTCTTAAGAAAATACTCTGTAAAAATTTGAGGAATTTACCACGCTCTAGCAGAGAACCAAAAATTCTGCACTGGAGGCGAAAGTTTCTGTTTTTGCACAACATCAATTATATTCATCATGCAAATTATCCCGAAGGCTTTACTTGGCACAAACACTAATTAAAACATAAAAATGCAATCATTATAGAGGCAAAAATAATTTTATTACACACAAACAGAAAGTAAAAAAAAGAAAAATAAGATAACTATTGGGTTGCCTCCCAACTAGCGCTATTGTTTTACGCCCCTAGCTAGGCATACCGTGTATGATCAAGTGTTGTCATCTTTGACGCTCCACCCATAAGTGGCCCTCATGATAGATTCATAAGGTGGTTTGATTCTCTTTCTAGGGAAGTGTTCCATCCCTTTCTTTAATTGGAATTGGAATCGTATGTTTCCCTCTTTCATATCAATTACTGCACCCATAGTTCATAGAAAGGGTCTTCCAAGTATTATTGGACAAGTAGGATTGCATTCAATGTCAAGCACAATGAAATATACAGGCACATAATTCCCATTAGCAAGGATAAGAACATCATTTATTCTACCTAAAGGTTTCTTGATGGTAGAATCCGCAAGATGCAAGTTTAGTGAACAATCTTGAATATTCGTGAGGCCAAGCACATCACAAAGAGATTTAGGTATAGTTGAGACACTAGCACCAAGGTCACACAAAGAATTACATTCATATTCTTTAAGCTTTATTTTAATAGTAGGTTCCCATTCATTATGCAATTTTCTAGGAATAGAAACTTCTAGCTCAAGTTTCTCATCATAAGCTTTTATCATAGCTTCTACTATATGATTAGTAAAAGCTTTATTTTGTTCATAAGCATTGGGTGAGCTAATAATGGATTGCAACAAGGAAATACATTCTAATAAAGAGTAGCTCTCATAATTAGAATCCTTATAATCCAAGATAATGGGCACATCACTAGTCAAAGTTTTAACCTCTCCAAGCCCACTTTTTTCAGTTTTAGCATTAGAATCATCACCCTCCAAGCAAACGAGAATCTATCCAGATAGAGTTGACTCAACTCCAGTCCCTTTATAATTTAATTTCAGAGAAGTAAACAAAGGTTCAATAGGAGAAGTGCCAATCATTTTAAGATCTTCATGATTATTCCGGTAAAAACCGGATGGAAGAACTTTTTCTAACAATTTCCGTTTAGCTTTTAACTTAGCGGTCCTCACCTTACTTTCATTAATAGATATTTGGATAGATTTAATTGTATCATTAAAATCATGCTTGGGTGGAAAAGCTTTACTTTTAAGAGTTTCTACATCAAGAGCAATTCTATCCATGTTTTTAGCCAAAGCATCAATCGTATGCAGCTTTTCTTCTACCATACTATTAAAAATCTTTTGATAACTAATAATTTTTTTAATTGTGTTCTCAAGATAAGAGGGTATCCTATTAAAATTTGTAGAAGAATTTCCATATGATTTTCCATAATTATTAGAGGAATTACCGGGATACAGCCTAGCATTGAAATTTCCTCTATAAGCTTTGTTGTTGAAATTGTTTCGTGAGATAAAGTTCACATCAATAGCATCATAATTTTGCTCAATCAAGGTAGACAAGGGTATATCATTTGGATCAACATGAGTATTTTTGCTAGCAACCATATTCATAAGAGCATCCACTTTTTCACTCAAAGTAGCGATTTCCTCAACATAATTTACCTTCTTGCCAGTTGGAGCTCTTTCGGTATGCCATTGAGAGTAGTTTGTCATGATTTTGTCCAGAAGTTTGGTGGCCTCTCCTAAGGTCACATCCATAAAGGTACCACCTGCAGCAGAATCTAGAAGATTTTTAGACACAAAGTTCAGTCCAGCATAGAAATTTAGGATAATCATCCACAAGTTTAAACCATTAGTAGGGTAGTTTCTAATCATCAATTTCATCCTCTCCCAAGCTTGTGCAACATGTTCTTGCTCATGTTGTTTAAAATTCATTATTTGATTCCTAAGAGAAACTCCGCCTATGTTGTCTCAACATAGCCGGTCCCAAGCCCGGATAAAGGAGGAGGGTTGTGATAGGCTTGGCGAGCCAACGTCAAAACTCAGCCACTCTTATGGAGATGAAACCCAAAAGAACCCTCTCAGCGACGCACCACATCGGAACCCGGGTGTGGTGGAAAATGGGCAAGGGCCGGGCCGTCACCCCCCAGGTGGCGCGCCGTATCTTGATCTGGATACGGTGGCAAGTGAGCGAGGATCGGGTCGTCGCATCCTTAGTGGCGTGCTACATCGGCGCCCGGGTGTAGTGGAAATTGAGCAAGGGTCTTCGCATTTGACTCGACGAGTGCGAAGGGTAAGGAAGCTAGCCGAGCCTAGGAGGATTCGCTTAGGTAGCTGGAACGTAGGGTCTCTGACAGGTAAGCTTCGGGAGGTAGTTGATACCGCGGTGAGGAGAGGCGTTGATATCCTTTGCGTCCAAGAGACCAAATGGAGGGGACAAAAGGCGAAGGAGGTGGAGGGTACCGGCTTCAAGCTGTGGTACACGGGGACGGTTGCAAACAGAAATGGAGTAGGCATCTTGATCAGCAAGAGCCTCAAGGATGGAGTGGTAGACGTCAAGAGACGTGGGGACCGGATTATCCTGGTCAAGCTGGTAGTTGGGGACTTAGTTCTCAACGTTATCAGCGCGTATGCCCCGCAAGTAGGCCACAATGAGAACACCAAGAGGGAGTTCTGGGAAGGCCTAGAGGACATGGTTAGGAGTGTACCGATTGGCGAGAGGCTCTTCATAGGAGGAGACCTCAATGGCCACGTGGGCACATCTAACACAGGTTTTGAAGGGGTGCATGGGGGTTTTGGCTATGGCATCAGGAACCAAGAAGGAGAAGATGTCTTAAGCTTTGCGCTAGCCTACAACATGATCATAGCTAACACCCCCTTTAAGAAGAGAGAATCACATCTAGTGACTTACAGTAGTGGGCAACACTCTAGCCAGATTGATTTCATCCTCTCGAGAAGAGAAGACAGGTGTGCATGCCTAGACTGTAAGGTGATACCTGGAGAGAGTGTTGTCCCTCAGCATAAGCTTGTGGTTGCTGACCTCCGCTTTCGGATTCGTGTCCAGCGGGACAAGCGTGCCAAAGTCGCTAGAACGAAGTGGTGGAAGCTCAAGGGGGAGGTAGCTCAGGCGTTCAAGGAGAGGGTCATTAAGGAGGGCCCTTGGGAGGAAGGAGGTGATGTAGACAACATGTGGATGAAGATGGCGACTTGCATTCGTAAGGTGGCCTCAGAGGAGTTTGGAGTGTCCAGGGGAAGTAGAAGAGAAGCTAAAGATACCTGGTGGTGGAACGATGATGTCCAGAAGGCAATTAAGGAGAAGAAAGAGTGTTTCAGACGCCTATATCTGGATAGGAGTGCAGACAACATAGAGAAGTACATGATGGCAAAGAAGGCCGCAAAGCGAGCTGTGAGTGAAGCAAGGGGCCGGGCGTATGAGGACCTCTATCAACGGTTAGACACGAAGGAAGACGAAAGGGACATCTATAAGATGGCCAAGATCCGAGAGAGGAAGACGAGGGATGTTGACCAAATCAAGTGCATCAAGGACGGAGCAGATCAACTCCTGGTGAAGAACGAGGAGATTAAGCATAGATGGCGGGAGTACTTTGACAAGCTGTTCAATGGGGAGAGTGAGAGCTCTACCATTGATCTGGACGACTCCTTTGCTGATACTAGCAGGCTTTTTGTGCGGCGAATCCAGGAGTCGGAGGTCAAGGAGGCTTTGAAGAGGATGAAAGGAGGCAAGGCGATGGGCCCTGATTGTATCCCCATTGAGGTGTGGAGAGGCCTCGGGGACATAGCGATAGTATGGCTAACCAAACTTTTCAACCTCATTTTTCGGGCAAACAAGATGCCAGAAGAATGGAGACGGAGTATATTAGTACCAATCTTCAAGAACAAGGGGGATGTTCAGAGTTGTACTAATTACCGTGGAATTAAACTGATGAGCCATACAATGAAGCTATGGGAGAGAGTCATTGAGCACCGCTTAAGAAGAATGACAAGCGTGACCAAAAATCAGTTTGGTTTCATGCCTGGGAGGTCGACCATGGAAGCCATTTTCTTGGTACGACAACTTATGGAGAGATATAGGGAGCAAAAGAAGGACCTGCATATGGTGTTCATTGACTTGGAGAAGGCCTATGATAAGATACGGCGGAATGTTATGTGGTGGGCCTTGGAGAAACACAAAGTCCCAGCAAAGTACATTACCCTCATCAAGGACATGTACGATAATGTTGTGACAAGTGTTCGAACAAGTGATGGCGACACTGATGACTTCCCGATTAAGATAGGACTGCATCAAGGGTCAGCTTTGAGCCCTTATCTTTTTGCCTTGGTGATGGATGAGGTCACAAGGGATATACAAGGACATATCCCATGGTGTATGCTCTTTGCGGACGATGTGGTGCTAGTCGATGAGAGTCGGACGGGGGTCAACAGGAAGTTGGAGTTATGGAGGCAAACTTTGGAATCGAAAGGTTTTAGACTTAGTAGGACTAAAACCGAGTACATGAGGTGCGCTTTCGGTACTACTAGGCACGAGGAGGAGGAGGATGTTAGCCTTGATGGGCAGGTGGTGCCGCAGAAGGACACCTTTCGATATTTGGGGTCAATGTTGCAGAAGGATGGGGATATCGATGAAGATGTGAACCATCGAATTAAAGCCGGATGGATGAAGTGGCGCCAAGCTTCTAGCATTCTCTGTGACAAGAGGGTGCCACAAAAGCTAAAAGGCAAGTTCTATAGGACGGCGGTTCGACCCGCATTGTTGTATGACGCTGAGTGTTGGCCGACTAAAAGGCGACATGTGCAACAGTTAGGTGTGGCGGAGATGCGCATGTTGAGATGGATGTGTGGCCACACAAGGAAGGACCGAATCCGGAATGATGATATACGAGATAGAGTTGGGGTAGCGCCAATTGAAGAGAAGCTTGTCCAACATCGTCTGAGATGGTTTGGACATATTCAGCGCAGGCCTCCAGAAGCCCCAGTACATAGCGGACGGCTAAAGCATGCTGATAATGTCAAAAGAGGCCGGGGTAGACCGAACTTGACATGGGAAGAGAACGTAAAGAGAGACCTGAAGGATTGGAGCATCACCAAAGAACTAGCCATGGACAGGGGTGCGTGGAAGCTTGCTATCCATGTGCCAGAACCATGAGTTGGTCGCGAGATCTTATGGGTTTCACCTCTAGCCTACCCCAACTTGTTTGGGACTAAAGGCTTTGTTGTTGTTGTTGTTGTATTTGATTCCTAAGAGAGATGATCTTAGCAGGAGGAAAATACTTGGCAATAAAAGCATCTTTACACTTATCCCATGTTCCAATACTATTACGTGGTAAAGATGAAAACCAAGCCTTAGCTTTATCTCTTAGTGAAAAAGGAAATAATTTTAATTTCACAATATAATTATCCATGTCCTTTTTCTTTTGCATATCACAAAGTCCACAAAAGTATTAAGATGAGCAGCGGGATCCTCATTAGGACTTCTTGAAAATTGATCTTTCATCACAAGATTCAGCAATGCAACATTAATATCAAAAGCCTCCGCACTAGTGGCGGGTGGTATAGGATTACTAATAAAATAACTGTTATTAGTATTTGAGAAGTCACACAACTTAGTAGTATCTTGAGACATGGTGACCAAGCAAGCAAAGTAACAAGCATGACAAGTAAACTAGTAAGCGACGACGTAAACTAGTGACAAGCAAAGATAAATATTTTTGTATTTTTGATTTTTATAATGCAAGCTAAATTTAACAGCAAATAAGAAGAAGAACAAGTGAATGATAATTTGTGTGAAGTTACTTGATAGTTGATGATGATATTCCCCGGCAACGACGCCGGAAATCATTCCTGATGCTTGTGATTTGTGTTGGGTTTTCCGTGAAGAGGAACGGGTGATGCAACACAATGCGGGTAAGTATTTCCCTCAGTTAAGAACCAAGGTTTATCAAACCAATAGGAATATCGGTCATCAACCGTTTTCAGCGGCTGCACACAAAAGAGCACACACTTGCACCCAATGCGGCAAGAGGGTTGTCAATCCCCTTGATCTCGTTATTTGCAAGTAAGTGAGATGTGTAGATAATTGTAGATAATTGCAAATTGCAAAATAAAATAAAATAAAGTAATTTGCCGCAAGGTATTGAAAGCGTTTGTAAACTTATAAGTAGATAGACCCGGGGCCCGTAGTTTTCTCTAGTGGCATCTCTCATGTAATAGGCATACGGTGGGTAAACAAATTACGGTAGGGCAATTGATAGAAGAGCGGATAGTTATGCAATCGTTATTCACGGAAATGATCATGTACATATAGGCATCACGTCCATAAGCAAATCGGCCGACTCCTGCCTGCACCTATTACCATTACTCCACCCATCGACCGCTATCCAGCATGCATCTAGAGTATTAAGTAAAACAGAGTAATGCTTGGAGAACGATGACATGATGTAGATAAAGAGAAGTCAATTAATATGAACTAACCCCATCGTTTTATCCTTAGTGGCAGCAATACAAAGGCGTGTTTTGTCCCTTTCTGTCACTGGGATATAGAGCACCGCCAGATTGAACCCACTACAACACACCCCTCTCACTGAATAAATATCAATCTAGTTGGCCAAACTATCTCAATATATAGATCGGAGACATTTACGAAGCTATTGTTGGGGAACGTTGCATGGGAAACAAAAATTTTCCTACGCACATGCAAGATCTATCCATGGTGATGAGCATCTACGAGAGGGAGAGTGGATCTACATACCCTTGTAGATCGCTAAGCGGAAGCATTAAGAAACGAGGTTGATGTAGTTGAATGTCTTCGCGATCCAAATCGCTAGCCGTCCCGCGATCCAATCATGATCTAGTACCGAACGGACGGCACCTCCGCGTTCAGCACATGTACAGCTCGATGACGATCTCCGCCTTCTTGATCCAGCAAGAGGGAGCGGAGAGGTAGAAGAGTTCTCCAGCAGTGCGGCGCAGCGGCGGCGGTGGACCTATTCCCGCAGGGCTTCGCCTAAGCGCTGCTGAAAACTAGAGGAATCGATCTATCGGGAGAGAGGGCATCACACTATGGTGTTCCAGGTGGCGTGAGTTGTGAAACAACTTCCACATTGTCTTAAGTTGTATACCAAACTCGTAACTCAGATATTTACGTCCGCGATCATATCGTAGACATTTTATCTTCTTGTCACGATGATCTCAAACTTCACTCTGGATTTGTTTGAACTTTTCAAACATTTCAGACTTGTGTTTCATTAAGTAAATATCCCCATATCTACTCAAATCATCAGTGAAGGTAAGAAAATAGCGATATCCACCGCACGCTTCAACACTCATTGGACCGAATACATCAACATGTATCATTTCCAATAAGTCACTTGCCCGCTCCATCATACCGGAAAACGGGGTCTTAGTCATCTTGCCCATGAGGCATGGTCTGCATGTCTCAACCGATTCGAAATCGAATGAGTCCAAAGATCCATCAGCATGGAGTTTCTTCATGCTCTTTACACCAATATGACATTTAGCGGCAGTGCCACAAGTATGTGGTACTATCATTATTAACTTTGTATCTTTTGGCATCAATGTTATGAACATGTGTATTACTACGATCAAGATCCAATAAACCATTCTCATTGGGCGCATGACCATTGAAGGTATTATTCATGTAAACAGAATAACCATTATTCTCTAACTTAAATGAATAACCGTTTTGCAATAAACATGATCTAATCACGTTCATGCTCAACGCAAACACCAAATAACATTTATTTAGGTTCATCACTAATCCCGAAGGTAGAAAGAGCGTGCGATGGTGATCACATCAATCTTGGAAACACTTCCAACATACATCGTCACCTCACCCTTAGCTAGTCTCCGTTTATTCCGTAGCTTTTATTTCGAGTTAACAACATTTAGCAACTGAACCGGTATCTAATACCCAGGTGCTACTAGGAGTACTAGTAAGGTACACATGTATAAAACGTATATCAAATATACTTCTGTTGACGTTGCCAGCCTTCTTATCTACCAAGTATCTAGGGTTGTTCCGCTTCAGCGACCGTTCTCCTCATAATAGAAGCACTTAGTCTCGGGTTTGGGTTCAACCTTGGGTTTCTTCACTGGAGCAGCAACTGACTTGCCATCCATGAAGTTTCCCTCCTTGCCCTTGCCCTTCTCGAAACTAGTGGTTTCACTAACCATCAACACTTGATGCTCCTTCTTGATTTCTACCTTCGTGGTGTCAAACATCGCGAATAGCTCGGGGATCATTTTTTTTCATCCCTGGCATTTCAAAGTTCATCACGAAGCTTTAGTAGCTTTGTGGCAGTGTTTTGGAGAACTATATCAACCACTATCTTATCTGGAAGATCAACTCCCACTCGATTCAAGCGATTGTAGCACCCAGACAATCTGAGCACATGCTCACTGATTGAGCTATTCCCCTTCATCTTGCAGGCAAAGAATCTTGTTGGAGGTCTCATACCTCTCAACACGGGCACGAGCCTGAGATCCCAATTCCAGCTCTTAGAACATCTCATATGTTCCGTGACGTTCAAAACGTTTTTGAGCCTCAATTCTAAGCCGTAATGCATGACGCACTGAACTATCAAGTAGTCATCAGAACGTGCCTGTCAGATGTTCACAACATCTACAGACGACGCTTGAGGGGGTGGCGCACCGAGCGGTGCATTAAGGACATAAGCCTTCTGTGCAGCAATGAGGACAATCCTTAGATCACGGACCCAGTCCGCATTATTGCTACCATCATCTTTCAACTCTATTTCTCTAGGAACATATAAAAATTCAAGGGAGCTACAGCGCGAGCTAGTAATCTACAACATAATTTGCAAAGACATTTTGACTATGTTCATGATAATGAGTTTAGTTAATCAAATTACTTAAAAACTCCCACTCAAATTGACATCCCTCTGGTCATTCGAGTGTCACATGATCCAAATTCACCAACCCAAGTCCGATCATCACGTGAGATGAGGTGGTTTCAATGGTGAACATCTCCATGTTGATCATATCTACTATATGACTCATGTTCGACCTTTCGGTCTCTTGTGTTCCGAGGCCATGTCTGTACATGCTAGGCTCTTCAAGTTTAACCCGAGTGTTCCGCACGTGCAACACTGGCTTGCACCCGTTGTATGTGAACGTAGAGTCTATCACACCCGATCATCACGTGGTGTCTGGAAATGACGAACTTTCGCAACGGTGCACACTCGGGGAGAACACAATTTTATCTTGAAATTTTAGTGAGGGATCACCTTATAATGCTACCGTTGTCCTAAGCAAAATAAGATGCATAAAAGGATTAACATCACATGCAAATCATAAGTGACATGATATGGCCATGAACTTGTGCTTTTGATCTCCATCTCCAAAGCACCGGCATGACACCATGATCTCCATCATCTTGATCTTCATCAACGTGTCGCCATGAGGTTGTCGCGCCAATTGTTGCTTTTACGAGTATTGCTAACTCATAGCGATAAAGTAAAGCAAAAACGGCAAAAATAAATTAAAGACAACCCTATGGCTCCTGCCGGTTGCCGTACTCATCGACATTTAAGTCGTGATATTCTATACAAAACATGATCATCTCATACATCACATATATCTCATCATGTAGTTGGCCATATCACATCACAACATACCCTTCAAAAACAAGTTAGACGTCCTCTAATTGTTGTTGCATGTTTTACCTGGCTGCTACGGGTATCTAGCAAGAACGATTCTTACCTACGCAAAACCACAATGGTGATACACAAATTGCTATTCAACCTTCTCAAGGACCGCCTTTGTCGAATCCGATCCAACTAAAGTGGGAGAGACAGACACCCGCCAGCCATCTTTATGCAACAAAGTCACATGTCAGTTGATGGAACCGGTCTCTCGTAAGCGTACGAGTAAGGTTGGTCCGGGCCGCTTCATCCCACAATACCACTGAATCAAGAAAAGACCAAGGGATGAAGCAATCTGAGCATCAACGCCCACAAACTCCTTTGTGTTCTACTCGTGATCTCATCTACGCATAGACCTAGCTCATGATGCCACTGTTGGGAAACGTTGCATGAGAAACAAAAAATTTCCTACGCACACGCAAGATCTATCCATGGTGATGAGCATCTACGAGAGGGAGAGTGGATCTACATACCCTTGTAGATCGCTAAGTGGAAGCGTTAAGAAACGCGGTTGATGTAGTCGAACGTCTTCGCGATCCAAATCGCTAGCCGTCCCGCGATCCAATCACGATCTGGTACCGAACGGACGGCACCTCCGCGTTCAGCACACGTACAGCTCGATGACGATCTCCGCCTTCTTGATCCAGCAAGAGGGAGCGGAGAGGTAGAAGAGTTCTCCGGCAGCGCGACGGCGCGGCGGTGGTGGTGGTGGAACTATTCCAGCAGGGCTTCGCCTAAGCGCTGCTGAAAACTAGAGGAATCGATCTATCGGGAGAGAGGGCTGCACCGTGGCCTTTTGGGTTAAAGTGCTTTGGCCCTCTCTCCCTCTAGTATATATAGGAGGTAGGGGAGGGGCCGGCGCCCTAGGGATCCTCCCCTAGGGTTGGCCGAAGTGGGGAGGTGGAGGAGTCCAACTCCAATCCTACTAGGAGTAGGATTCTTCCCCCACTTGGTTTTCCTTTCCTCCACTTGGGCTTTCCCACCCCTAGCCGCATGGGCCTTGTTGGGGGGGGGGGGGTCGGACAGCCCACTAGGGGATCGTTTACCTCCTCCCACAGCCCATGAGGCCCTTTGGGGCCTAGAGGCCCCTCCCGATGGTCCCCCGGTACCCTCCCGACACTCCCGGTACACTACCGAAGTACCCGAAACTTTTCCGGTGACCAAAACAGGACTTCCTATATATCAATCTTTACCTCCGGACCATTCAAGAGCTCCTCGTGACGTCCTGGATCTCATCCGGGACTCTGAACAACCTTCGGTCACCACCATACATAACTCAATACTACCGAAACGTCACCGAACGTTAAGTGTGCAGACCCTGCGGGTTTGAGAACTATGTAGACATGACCGAGACACCTCTACGGTCAATAACCAATAGCGGGACCTGGATGCCCATATTGGTTCCTACATATTCTACGAAGATCTTCATCGGTTGAACCTCTATGTCAAGGATTCAGTTAATCCCGTATGTTGTTCCCTTTGTTCTTCGGTATGTTACTTGCCCGAGATTCGATCGTTGGTATCTCTATGCCTAGTTCAATCTCGTTACCGGCAAGTCTCTTTACTCGTCCTGTAATACAAGATCATGTGGCTAACTCTTTAGTCACTTTGCTTGCAAGGCTCATTGTGATGTTGTATTACCGAGTGGGCCCTGAGATACCTCTCCGACACACGGAGTAACAAATCCCAGTCTTGATCCATGCCAACCCAACAGACACCCTCGGAGATACCTGTAGAACACCTTTATAGTCACCCAGTTACATTGCGACGTTTGATACACACAAGGTACTCCTCCGGTGTCAGTGAATTGCATGATCTCATGGTCATAGGAACAGATACTTGACATGCAGAAAACTATAGCAATAAACTGACACGATCATATGCTACGTTCATTGTTTTGGGTCTTGTCCATCACATCATTCTCCTAATGATGTGATCCCATTATCAAATGACATCTCATGTCTATGTCTAGGAAACCTTAACCATCTTTGATCAACGAGCTAGTCTAGTAGAGGCTTACTAGGGACACTTTGTTGTCTATGTATCCACACATGTATTTGAGTTTCCAATCAATACAATTATAGCATGGATAATAAACGATTATCATGAACAAGGAAATATAATAATAACTAAATTATTATTGCCTCTAGGGCATATTTCCAACAGCTATAATGATCATGCAAATAAGAATCATAATAATCAGAGGTGACTCAAATACTTTTCATGAATAATCTGAACATAAACCCACAATTCATCGGATCCCAACAAACACACCGCACAAAAGGATTACATCAAATAGATCAAAGCGAAGATGCGATGATCATTGTATTGAAGATCAAGAGAGAGAGATAGCCATCTAGATACTAACTACGGACCCATATGTCTGTGGTGAACTACTCACAACTCGTCATGGAGGCAACAAGGATGATGTAGAGCCCCTCCATGATCCATTCCCCCTCCGGCAGATCACCAGAAAAGGTTGCCTGATGGGTACGCGGCGGAAAAGAGACTTGCGGCGGCGGAAAAAGTGTTTCGGGAGATCCCCTAGGGCTTTTTGGAATATTTGAGAATTTATAGGCCAGAAAGGGGCACGAGAGGGCAGCCAAGGGGGCCACGACCCAACAGGGCATGGCCTGGCCCCCTGGCGCGCCCTGTTGGCTCGTGGTGCCTTCGTGCAGTACTCAAAAATAATACTAATTGGTAAATAAACTCCCAAAAGTATCCTAGAATGATAATATAATACCATGGAACAATAAAAAATTATAGATACGTTGGAGACGTATCAATTGCTTCTACAACTATTGCTAACTCATAGCGATAAAGTAAAGCAAATGGCACAAATAAATTAAAGACAACCCTATGGCTCCTGCTGGTTGCCGTACTCATCGACATGTAAGTCGTGATAACTATACAAAACATGATCATCTCATACATCACATATATCAAATCACGTCTTGGCCATATAACATCACAACATACCCTGCAAAAACAAGTTAGACGTCCTCTAATTTGTTGTTGCATGTTTTACGTGGCTGCTATGGGTAACTAGCAAGAACCGTTCTTGTTGGGTTCTACCGTAGGAGCATCGCATGCAAATGAAAAATTTCCTACACGCAGAACATCCAAGAACATGCTACAGAGATGAATCACAGATCGTTACCACTAGACGCGCAGTGCCGTGTAGTGGAAGTAGAGTTGGGGCAGCGCGTCGCGAGGTCCGTCTTCTCCTCGTCCGATCTCCCTCGAACAGCCAGTCACCGGATCCCACGTATAGGTTCGCCGGAGCGGTGCAAGTGCACCGCCTCTAACGGTATCCACGCGTGTAGGAGGAACACCGTGCGGCGGACTGCTAGGTCCGATCACACAGTTTGGCGGCGAGTGGAGGTGGCTAGTTGCAACACATGCAAAGCCCTAATGACGGTGTCATGGTTTTGTCATGGCAAGATGTCCTTGTGAGAGAACTTAGGTGTGAGGCCATCGCAACTAGGTGGCGGCTTAAGAGAGGTTGGTCGGAATCGAGAGACGCGAGTTTACCCAGGTTCGGCCCCTCCGATGGAGGTAAAAGCCTACGTCCTGCTTTGTGTGTATCGATGATGAGGATGATCTCGATTACAAGGGTGCTGAATTGCTACCTCTAGTCTCGAGAGTCTCTAATCTGTCTATCTCTAATGACTTGAACTTGTCCCTCTTGGGGTGCCTTACCCCTCCTTATATAAGTTGAAGGGGTAGGTTTACATGTAGAGTCCTACTGGGAGTAGGACCAGGACTAGTCTCTCTTGAATCCTAATCCGAGTCTTGTTTCTCTTGTGAGGGAATTCTTCCTCTTCTTGGGCCTTCTCTGTGAGTCAGCCCTCCTGGCCTCTCTATGAGCCGCCTTCTGCCGGGGTGCACGCCGGGCCTTGGGCCTTGCCGTCCAGGTTGAACCGATAAAACACGACGCCTGTATGAGCCGCCAAATGATGGGCCGGGTAATTCTCCTGGCCGGGTCAAACCGTGGGTAATATCCCCGACAGTAGCCCCCAGGTTAGCATGAATTTATTCATGGTAAGCTCCTGAAATAAGAATAATAAATATGTTTAAGCAACCAGCTTGTTCCACTGGCCGACTTAATTTAATGAAGTGGCTCCTTGAAAATCCGGGTTTCTTCTTCATATTAACGAGTCGTCTTCACAATCATCTTGCAGGTCCGTGTCCTTTGATGTAAAATATTGGGAATGAAACACCCATATGCCGTTGAGTCAGCCTCCAATGCTTTGGCTTGACGGAAATTTTGGGAATAATAAATCCACATGATGTTGAGACGGCTTTCCATTGCTTTGGTTTTGATAAAAATATTGGGAATAGAACTTCGTCCGCTATTAAACCACTTCATGGGATGCGGGAAACTTGACGGGTCATCAGTCGTAGTGGATGCCAACTTAGGATAAAAACATTGCTGATTAATGGATGTAGAACTTGCCAACTTGTGAAGCCAGGTTGCTTATATAGACTCTGTCGGGTCATGATCTTTGGAGACGCCGGGTCAAACAACTAGACTCCAGCTGACTTGATAAAATTATTGGGAATACAGAAAATCCATGGGATGTTGGGTCGGCTTTCTGGGCATTTCTCTGAATAACTTGGAGAAGATGATCTTTGCAAACCTCCATCAGGAAATAAGACCAATCTCGCTCACAATTGACAGCTTAAAAGTGTTCTTCAATTTTTTGATATATCCATATTACCTGTAGCCCCCGGATCCAAGTTTATCAGTTTATGATGACTTGGTGATGTGCAACAATATCTTTGATTGTGTAGACCCCAAGTGCCGGGTTGTCTTGCCTGCAGCAGCCTGGGACTTGTAATTGTCTTATACTTTATAAAGCTTCAACTATTGTAGCCTCTAAGGGCCGGGTTGTCTTTCTTTCAACACCCTGGGACTGTTGAACTTGGTTTTGAATGTTGTAGATAGCTTTGGAGAACTTCGAGTTGTCATCTGAGACGCCAGTTATAAATTGAATGTCTTGCATTTCACATGTGTAGCCCCCAAGGGCCGGCTCATCAGTATGTGATGGGTCGGGTCTTCAATTTGGACCTTATAGTCTTTTTGAACACCTGAATACTGTAGGCCCCAAGTGCCGGGTCGCATGCCTGCAGCGACTTGTGACTTTAAATTTTTTTGATCTGAGTAGTGTAGCCCCCAAAAGTCCGGTCGTTTGCCTGCAGCGACTCGGGACTTATATGCACTCATCTGAAAAGAAAAACATCGTATGTTGTAGCCCCCAAGTGCCGGGTCGTATGCCTGCAGCGACTTGGAACTGTGTGAGAATAATATAACCCATCATAATGCACTTCAGAAGTTCTTTTGAACTGATATTGATCTGACTTGAATGAATCCTCGCCCGTGGTTATAATGTAACCCGATATTTTATTGTTTGAACGAATATCTTGGAACAATGCCTTTGTCCTTCAAATGGAATCCCTGCTCGTGGTTGCGGTGCAACCCAGCAAATATATGTGAGAAATCCATAAGTGTTGTAGTTTACTACAGAACACAAGTTGGAAAAATCCAAGAGCCGGTCAATTAGATAACCCGGCATGTAATAGGGCGGCTCTTCGAGAATAGTCATTTCTTCCGAGCTGGCTTGAAAAAACCCAATCATTTAATACTGGTTATGATGAACCATGATGAAGATCCAGCCATTTTGGTATCAAAGATCTATTTGTTCCTGCAGAGGTTACGATGTGACCCGGTTTGATGACCGGCTCGATATGTATGTATGATGCAATGCAGGATGATGTATGTATATGATAACAAAATATAAAGTGCCAGTTTTCAAGGCATGACATAAAGACCGGCTTTCGAGGCTCGAGTCATGCTTCAATGAAGCGGGTGTGATAACCCATGGTTTATCCTAGCTCTCTGTATGCCGGCTCTCACATGACTCAAGCCGGTGTTTTAACCTTAAGAAGTTCAGGGTCCAAAGATGGATTGACTTGTCAAGAGTACATGGGGTCACCTGATCGGAGTCGCATCAAGCATACAAGCAGGTTTAACCATTTTGTGGCGTATTTGCCGGATCAAGAGGGTGAGAAAGCTAAACTCGATGAGTTGGAAGCCCCCAAGTGATCTATGATCATGAAAAAGCTCAGCATAGGATATACAGGAGACAGTGCTACTACTGCAAAACATCTGGGGTCCAGATAAGCCGGCTTTATTCCATTGATCATAATATGATAATATGATGATCCAATAAAGTAGGATACCTATGTTTGAACAGCGCATCATGCTAGCTGGTCCTCTTTGGCAACCTTTAATTTTTCGCCCATAAGGCAGGGCACCCATGTTTGAACTGCGCATCATGGCAGCTAGTCCTCTTGGGAAACTTCTAATTTTTTGCCAATAAGGCAGGGCACCCATGTTTGAACTGCGCATCGTGGCAGCTAGTCCTCTTGGGAAACTTTTAATTTTTTGCCAATAAGGCAGGGCACCCATGTTTGAACTGCGCATCGTGGCAGCTAGTCCTCTTGGGAGACTTTTATTTTTTCGCCAATCAAGCAGCAGCCCCCAGGACCGGGTTATCTTCCTTGTAATGACCCGGGGTTCTTGTATTTGTTGACAACGACTATATCTGTTGAGCCATATCTGTGTAGCCCCGAGTCTTAAGGCGACTCGAGGAGTTGGCTTGAGAGTCTTCATAGTTACTGTGTCATAAGTCGGCATAGGGTTGACGGCTGAAAGATGGAATTTATCCAAACTGGAGATGATGTAGTGAGTTGATGATCTTCGTGATGCTCACCGTATGTCTTTGGCAAATATCGTGGCCAAATTGAGTGCATATGCCTCTTGACCCCCTTCTTTGCTATTCTTACTTGGTCCGGCTCTTCTGGCTCCTCCAGGGTCATTTTTTATTTTTCGTCGATGGCTTTGAATTTGTCGGCTCAGCTGTGGCCGGCCCTCTTTGCTCTTCCAGGGACGTTTCCTTCACGGAAAACTCTCCTATTTCTTTTCATATATTTGAAGTAGACCTGACCGGGGGATGGCAAGCCAGTGCGCCTATCCATTGGTCAACCCGGCGCAGGTGAATGCTGATAATAGATATATATTTCTTTCTTGCTCCAGCGTTGTTGGAGTACACCGGACCATGGGGATGGCGGCTTGCGCGCGTCCGTTCGGCGGCTCATGCAGGCGGACGTGGCCTCGGCGTGTTGATGCAAACCGGACCGCGAGGGCGGAGGCTCACGAGCGTCTATTGGGCGGCTTGAGTGAGCAGGCGCGGCAGCAGCGTGTCGGTGTAGACTAGGCCGCGGGGGCGGCGGCTCGCACGCACCCGTTGGGCGGTTTGAGTGAGAAGGCGCGGCACCAGCGTGTTAATGTAGATCGAACCGCGGGGGCGGCGGCTCACACGCATCTATTGGGCGGTTTGAGTGAGCAGGCGCGGCACCAGCGTGTTAATGTAGATCGAACCGCGGGGGCGGCGGCTCACACGCACCCGTTGGGTGGTTCGAGCGAGCAGGCACGGCATCAGCGTGTTGATGTAGACCGGGAGTCGGCCGTGGTGTTTATAAGCCAGTGCCAACGGGAGAGTCGGCCGCGGCATTTGAAGACGGCGCGGACGCGTGAGTCGGCCGTGCAGCACGGCACGGGCAAACACCGATCCAGAATGCTATTGGCGCGAGCTCCGTATCCACGGTATTATGTCACCTTTGTAATGAGCACTTGTCCTGTGTATAAAAATATTGCAGGCAAAGTAATTGTTCCGAAAGAAATATGTATTTAATAAACCAGATCGGATGGATATCACCTGTTTTATTTGGACGACAGATGACCCATATGCAACTTCCATAGGGATGTTCAATTGATGAGACATGTCGTAGTATTTTTTGTTGATGATCGATCAATGCGAATCGTAGGGTAGCGAATTTTTTGCGAGTGTCCACCGGACGACCTGGCGCGTTGATGTAGACGTGGAAGTCAAACGCGGCGTTCAAAACCAGCTTGATAGCGCAAATGTGAGAGTTGGCGGCGGCGTTTGTAAGCCGGTGCGGACGGCGAGTCGCCCGTGTCGTTGTAGGCTAGCGTGGACGGCGAGTCACCCGTGACGTGTTGATGTAGACTGGACCAATAGGGGCGGCTGTTTACACGCGTGTCCGTCTGATAGCGCGGCGTGGACGGACGATGACTGATGATATTGGCACGAGCTCCGTCCTCGTAATATGATGCCGCTTTTGTAATGAATAATTATCCTACATAGAAAAATACTGTAGGACAAAGTAGTTGTTCTCAAAATAATTTAAAGTGTACTGATAAAATAAATAGGGTGGATAGCACCTGGTATTTTTTCGGATGAACGCGGACGCTGGTTTTGAATAATGCTGGGCATAGTCGGACCAAAAGATAGCGTGATAATAGGGTGCGCGTGTCGCTCGGATGATTTAATGTAGCATGAGCACCCATGTATTTCTCGCTGCCGATTGATCCATTTTTTTCTTTTTGAACGTGCATGTGTTGAGGCGCAACTTTTTTCCGAACGGACTTGAGCCTTGTGATCTCACATATATTACCTTCTCTGCTAGGGAACCAAAATATTTCTTATACGTCTCTTTCTTGGTCTTGTCCGACTGCGCGCAGGTCTGTGACCCGAAGAGAACACAGCCTGTCCTTTCCCTTATACAATACATGGTACATGGTCCACCTTGGATTTCTCTCTCTTTTTTTTCTTCGTATTGACCAGCCGGCTTCGACCAAATTTACTTTGCTTCACGTGAGGAGCAGAGTTGTAGTACTACTTGGCTTCGGTTAATATCTTTTGTGTGATGACGTAGAAACACGAAGCTACCTCTGGATTGCCTCAGATTTAGACGGCTATATGTGGAGCAGCAGCGACAGAGTAGATCACCCCAGGAATCAGCTTTTCAACATAATCAATCCGCGATTGATTTCATCACAAAAACGTCTTCGACTTGCGGCGGCCGCGTACTAGATGCCATCCTAATTTCTCTTAAACTCAAACTTTGTACTGCCAACTCCAAAGATAATGATGCAGATCACCAAACGATGAATTTAATGACTATGCCAAGGGTTGTCCCATGGCGGGTTATCCTACGCAATGGTTTTGCGCCGGCACTTCTTTATCCGATCAATCGCGACCTTTTCGATCTCTGATGGAGCTCCCTCCAAGAACACAATACCACCGTGCTCTGGCCCCACGGTGGGCGTCAACTGTCGTGGTTTTGTCATGGCAAGATGTCCTCGTGAGAGAACTTAGGTGTGAGGCCATCGCAACTAGGTGGCGGCTTGAGAGGGGTTGGTCGGAATCGAGAGACGCGAGTTTACCCAGGTTCGGCCCCTCCGATGGAGGTAAAAGCCTACGTCCTGCTTTGTGTGTATTGATGATGAGGATGATCTCGATTACAAGGGTGCTGAATTGCTACCTCTAGTCTCGATAGTCTCTAATCTGTCTATCTCTAATGACTTGAACTTGTCCCTCTTGGGGTGCCTTACCCCTCCTTATATAAGTTGAAGGGGTAGGTTTACATGTAGAGTCCTACTAGGAGTAGGACTAGGACTAGTCTCTCTTGAGTCCTAATCCGGGTCTTGTTTCTCTTGTGAGGGAATTCTTCCTCTTCTTGGGCCTTCTCTGTGAGTCGGCCCTCCTGGCCTCTCTATGAGCCACCTTCTATCGGGGTGCACGTCGTGCCTTGGGCCTTGCCGTCCAGGTTGAACCGATAAAATACGGCGCCTGTATGAGTCGCCAAATGATGGGGCGGGTCATTCTCCTAGCCGGGTCAAACCATGGGTAATATCCCCGACAGACGGCGCCGAAGCGATCAACTGGATAAGTGTGCCGCACCTCCACTATATATAGGCATCCGTCGCGGGCTCAACTCTTGGGCCTCGCACGGATCCTAAAGCCCACATGTTCCTTCCCTTAAGCGTGCGACCCCTTAGGTTCTCATTCACTTGGTCGCGAGTCAGATCACATTCGGCTCGACTAGTCGGTAGCGGCCTCTAGCAAAGCGTGCCGACTCCAAGTGTCCGATGAAGCTGGTTAGGCGAACCCGTACTTCATACTTCTGTTCCCTTTGACACACGATATATGTTGCCGTGCTCAAGGTGACATATGGTCATCCTTGTTGCAGCACGACCTCTTTCTCGTTCCGATGAAACCGACCAACACTTCGTATTATCTCATAATCCTCATCGCATGGCCATGCTTATCCAGGTCGGATCACCCGAGGGGCCCATAGTATATATCTCCTGATCGGAGGGGCAAATCCCATCTTGCTCAACCATGTCTCGCAACATAGGTCCGGACAAGCTCGAAACCTACCTTTATAACTACCCAGTTATGGAGTAGCGTTTGGTTGGCCCAAAGCAGGTCTATCACCATTCCGAGTACATGTGTCAGCTCAGGTCATAGGACATAGAACGTATGTTGTACTAGAGACTCACAGATGACCTATCGATGCGTCTCGTAGTTGGGTCTGTCCAACTCAGACCTTATCTCGACTCGGATCCAACTACGTCGAATCTGACCAGATCTTTCTGAGTCTATATTATCCAGTTAGCATCCAATGCTACATGGTCAGTGAGACCGGACCATCCACCGTGTCATATGCTAGTCTAACTGGCCATGTGTCCACACTGCCCTTTCGACTAGGGACCATTTAGGATAGTCATCATACAATGCACAGTCTCACAAACAAGTCACGTACTTGTTAATACACATCATTGATAATGTCCAAGGACTATCTTTATTCATAAACACATAGGAAATATCATCATACATGATTGCCTCTAGGGCATATCTCCAACAGTTCTTACCTACGTAAAGCCACAACGGTGATAATCAAGTTGCCTTTTGACCTTCTACAAGGACAGCCTTCATCTAATCCGATTCAACTAAAGTGGGAGAGACAGACACCCGCCAACCACCTTTATGCAACAAGTTGCATGTCAATCGATGGAACCGGTCTCTTGTGCGAGGACAAGTAAGGTCGGTCCGAGCCGCTTCATCCCACAATACCGCCGAATCAAATAAGACTAAGGAGGTAAGCAATCTGAACATCAACGCCCACAAACACTTTGTGTTCTACTCGTGCATACCATCTACGCATAGACCTAGCTTTGATACCACTGTTGGGGAAGGTTGCATGGGAAACAAAAATTTTCCTACGCACACGCAAGATCTATCCATGGAGATGTATGGCTAGGAGAGGGGGAGTGCATCTACATACCCTCGTAGATCGCTAAGCGGAAGCGTTTAGAAACACAGTTGATGTAGTCGTACGTCTTCACCATACAATCGCGATTTGTCCCGATCTAGCGCCGAACGGACGGCACCTCCGCGTTCAGCACACGTGCAGCTCGATGACATCTCCGCCTCCTCGATCCAGCGAGCGAGGGCGGAGTAGTAGATAAGTTCTCCGGCAACACGACGGCATGGTGGCGGCGGCGGTGGTGCTGTCCCGGCAGGGCTTCACCGAGCGCAACCAGGAGCAAGAATGGAGGAGAAAACTATCTAGGGAGAGCAGGAGGGCTGCGCCAAGGCTTGTGGTGCGGCTGCCCTACCTTTCCTCTCATATATATAGGGGTGGATGGCCGCGGCTTCCCTAGGGTTGGGGCGGCACCCTAGGAAACTGCCTCAAGGTTTCCCTAGGGGTGCGACGACCACTCTAGGGAACTGCCTTAGGGTTTCCCTAGGGGTGCGACGGCCACCCTTGGTAACTGCCTTAGGGTTTCCCTAGGGGTGCGACGGCCACCCTAGGAAAACCTTGGCCCTTGGCCGCATGGGCCTTGGGAGGTGGGGCGCCCAGCCCACCAGGGGCTGGTGCGCCACCCCTTTTCAGCCCATGGGGTCCTCCGGGGCAGGTGGACCCCCAAAACCCCTTCAGGCATTCCCAACGAAATCCAGCAAATCTTGAAACTATTCCGGAACCCGAATACCAACTTCCCATATATGAATCTTCACCTCCGGACCATTCCGAAGCTCCTCGTCACATTCGGGATCTCATCCGGGACTCCGAACAACATTCGGTCACCAATACATATAACTCATTAATACCATATCGTCATCGAACGTTAAGCGTGCGGACCCTACGGGTTCGAGAATCATGTAGACATGAACGAGACACTTCTCCGATCAATAACCAATAGCAGGGCCTGGATTCCCATATTGGTTCCTACATATTCCATGAAGATCTTTATCGGTCGAACCACGATGTCAAGGATTCAATCAATCCCGTATGTAGTTCCCTTTGTCCATTGGTATTTTACTTGCCCGAGATTCGATCATCAGTATCTCCATACCTAGTGCAATCTCGTCACCGGCAAGTCTCTTTACTCGTTCCATAATACAATATCCCGTGACTAACTCCTTAGTCACATTGTTTGCAAGCTTCTTGTGATGTTGTATTACCGAGAGGGCCCAGAGACACCTCTTCGTCATATGAAGTGACAAATCCTAGTCTCGATCCATGCCAACCCAACAGACACCCTCAGAGATACCTGTAGAGTATCTTAATGATCACCCAGTTATGAAATGACATTTGATACACACAAGGCATTCCTCTGGTGTCAGGGAGTTGCATGATCTCATGGTCATAGGAACAGATACTTGACATGAAGAAAGCAGTAGCAATAAACTAGTGATACAATCAAAATGCTATGCTTCGGTTTGGGTCTTGTCCATCACATCATTCTCCTACTGATGTGACCCCGTTATCAAATGAAACTCATGTCTATGGTTAGGAAACCTTAACCATCTTCAATCAACGAGCTAGTCTAGTAGAGGCTCACTAGGGACATGGAGTTGTTTATATATCCACACATGTATCTGAGTTTCTGATCAATACAATTCTAGCATGGATAATAAACGATTATCATGAACAAGGAAATATGATAATAACCACTTTATTATTGCCTCTAGGGCATATTTCCAACACTAGATGCGGCCGAATGGGCATCTAAGAGGGAGGCTGGGCAGAAATTACGAGCGCTGCTTAGAGAAGAGGAGATGAAATGGGCACTCAGAGCAAAAGTGAGGCAGGTTGTCTAAGGGGATGACAATGCTCAATTTTTTTCATTTGATCGCAAATGGAAAACCCAGGAAGAAGAAAATATACAAGCTAGAATAGGATGAGGGTACAATCGTAGGGCATGAGAACCTAAAATTGTACACCTCTACTATTATAAACAAATTTTTTATGCTCCTGAGCACAATTTTGTGTCTCTCGATGGAAAAATGGTAGAGGATATCCCTCAACTCGGGACAGGCGAGAATGAGGTTTTATCCGCACCATTTACAGAGAAAGAGGTGTTTGAGGCAGTATTGCAAATGAAGAATAATAAGTCACTGGGTCCGGATGGATTCCCAGCAGAGCTTTGTAAGAAATGTTGACATGTTATTAAGAGTGACCTCATACCAATGTTCCATGCCTTGTTTAATGGGCAACTTCAGCTATTCCTCCTAAACTTTGGGACAATTACGTTGTTGCCAAAGAAGGTGGAGGCAGTGCGTATTGAGCAGCTCAGACATATATGTCTGCTTAATGTGAGCTTTAGGATTTTTACAAAAGTTGCCACAAACCGACTGATGCAAATTGCACATAGTGTGGTGCAACCAACTCAGACAACTTTCATGCCGGGCACACACACACATACTAGAGGGTGTGGTGGTCCTACATGAAACACTTCATGAGATTCACTCGAAGAAACTAGATGGAGTGGTTTTTAGGGTGGATTTCAAAAAAGTGTATGATAAGGTTAAATGGTAGTTTCTCCAACAAGCCTTACGTATGAAGGGATTCGACGATTCATGGAGGAAGCAGGTCGATTCTTTTGTACAAAAAGGCACTGTCGGAATTAAAGTAAATGCCAACATAGGTCACTACTTCCAAACGCAAAAGGGTCTTAGACAAGGGGACCCCATGTCACCTATCCTATTCAACATAGTGGCAGATATGTTGACCATTATCATAGGTAGAGCTAAGGAGGACGGACAAGTAGGAGGACTAGTTCCACATCTTATTGATGGTGGAGTGTCCATACTATAGTACATGGATGCACTACTAGAAAAAGGCCTATCCCCAATATCTCTACTAGTGACGCACTATGCTAGTAGTGCGCCACTACTATGTAGCAGTGACGCACATATGTATGGTGCGCCATAGCTATCACAATTACCAGTGGCGCACCTGGTGTATAGTGCGCCACTACTAAGTTTGACCAAGGTTTGACCCATCCACTAGACATACCAATGGCGCACTATGTATAGATGCGCCACTGCAATTTCAGGTAACAGTGGCGCACCTACACGAAGTGCGCCATTGAAATGCACCTATTCATGTCCAGTGAGCTAGCAGCCACCACCTACCCCACATCCCCCCAGCCCGCTGCCGCCAGCCGCGCCGCCCCCCCCCCCCCACGCGCCCGCCGCAGGTCTCCTCCCCGCGCCCCGTCTCCTTCCTCTCCTCCTCTCACCTCCCTCTCTCTCCCCGCGCAGGAGCCCGCCATGGCCATGGCTCGAGCTCGAGCTCGGCCGAGCCCCGCGCCTCCCCTGGAGCCCGCCAGTCGGCGGCCTCCCCGCGACCAGATCCGTGCGCCATCGCACCGCGCGCCACGGTCACGATCCAGCCGCATCAGCCCGTGAGCGAGCTCTGAGCCGCCGAGCTCGAGGCCGCGTGCCGCCCTTGCCCGGCGAGCCCCGCAGGTCTACTCCTCCCTGCGCCCCTTCCTCTCCTCTCCTCCCGGCTCTCTCATCTCTCTCTCTCTCTCTGTTCCGAGCAGGAGCTCGGCCGAGCCACCATGACCACGGCCGCCAGGAGCCCGATGCCCGCCACCGCGCCGCCTAAGCCGCCCGAATCCGGCTGGATCCGGCTACGCCGGCCCCCTGCCCCGCCGCCGCCGGCCTCCCCGGCCTTCCCCCATCGACCTGCGCCACCCAGCCCCACCACCAGCCGGCCACTGCCCTAGATCACAAGATCCATCGGCCCCCTCTCCGACGGAATTTACTACTCTGATTCATCCCCTACATCAGCTTGTACACTGAGATCTATAGGTAATAATTTGCAGATCCTCTACTCTGTTCCCAGTGTTCTGCTTTATTTTTTGATGCCTTATCAGTACAGCAACATGTTAGATAGGTGTAAAATTTCAAGACTTTGATGTTTCTGATGTGAAAGCATGCCCATATATGTTAGTACTTTGCATGACTAGTAGATCGATGGTGATATCAGCTTT
Source organism: Elymus sibiricus (assembly GCA_039707655.1). Taxonomy (NCBI): domain Eukaryota; kingdom Viridiplantae; phylum Streptophyta; class Magnoliopsida; order Poales; family Poaceae; genus Elymus; species Elymus sibiricus. The sequence goes on along the minus strand of CM077665.1, from coordinate 382,749,859 downwards.
GCATATTGACTAGATGCATAAGTGTGTTGACTGTTCCTGTAGTTTTCTGATGGGTAGAACTAGTTTTTTCAGTTTGGATTACGATTGTCACACTTTCTCTGAAAGTCTCTAGTCTAAGCTAGTGGACGGGTTTGTTTTCCTGATGTGAAAATTTATTTGGATCGATTGCACCTTTGCATGACTAGTCTAAGCTAGGGAACTGTCTTCTGTCCCCAAGTTATAGTTTTCTGCAACAAGAGTTAGTGTATCCACAAGAATCACCGCTTCCTGTGAAATGAAACATTCAGTATTAGAAGCAATCACAAGGGTTGAATATTCATATGTGCACTGAGATAGAGGTTACTAATTGTGAGCAGAGATTTGTAAGAAGTGCAGCATGCTTCATACTTCAATGTTCTGGGCATTTTGCTCTCAATATATTTTGTTTTCCCACCACCAGCTGCAAGTTATGAAGCGTATTATTAACCCTGCTTGTTATGATTGGATCTTGGAAATGCAGTGAAAATTTTATTATGTTTCGGTTTGTAATTTTTGGCTACCACACCTATGCATATCATTTGTTTTATTCATATTGCTTACCTGATGACGATAAGATTTATCATATGCGCAATTTCAAATCTGAGCCGCAGCTCATTTAGTGGTATGCTCATATCAGTTGAGTGCTTGGAGCAAGGAGAAAGCTCAAAAGGTAAATTGGATGATGACTACAGCATGTTTCTTTGTCATTAGCGCCTCTCCTTTGCTTGGTAGCTCCACATCCAATTTTTCAGGCCACACATATTTGTTTCCTTGATGTCTTTTATCGGAATTTTTCTGTGCTGAAACCTGGTTGATATAAGAAAGTTTCAAGTAGTCCAGTACTAATATTTTTGTATGCACGTATATGTGCATTCACCCCTTCTATGTAGATATGATTCAAAGCATCTTTACTTTACATTGTTTCTTTGCTCCGTACAAAATGTGCTGCAAGTGCTTTCCATTATTTTTTCCTTTGCCTAAATATACTATAGACCCTGTATAGGCTCCCTGTAACTATCTGTGTGTGTCATGTATGAAATATTTCTTCTCTTCAAGGTGGCGTTGTGTGCAGTTTCATGCTTGTTTATAAGTGTGTGCTCAAGCTATATTATTTATGTTATTTGTATATATTAATTGATGCCATTTATCTTCACATTTCAGTCTGGTTTCCTAATATACTAGCACGAAATTAGCAATGTCGAATCGTTGGATGAAAGGTAAAAGAGTGGTTTGTTTTGTTTTCTAAAATGTTCCAAGAAAAGTAGTAGTTCTATTGCAGTGGTTGTTGCAAATTTGTTCATGATAATATGTACTGGAGATCGCAGGATGTGCCATGCATTGATTTGAGAGATCTGGCTAATTTGGGAGATATGGCAGGAGCGCACTCGCCGCATTTTTAACAATTTGGAGTTGTCGGGCATCGTCTTGCCACTGACGAAGCCAATGTTGGAAGAAGGGTGACACACAACACACCATTTTGCGATAGTAGTCTAGGGTAGTGGGTTTTCTTCTGCTTTTCATGTGTTCCCTATGGTGGTATTTACTCCTTTTGTCAATGGAATCAACATCTCTGTTGGAACAAGCCGATAGTGTAGTCTAGCGTAGTGGATTTTCTTCTGCTTTTCATGTGTTCCCTATGGTATTTACTCCTTTTGTCAATGGAATCAACATCTCTGTTGTCGGGCTTAAGAAAAAACTGTGTTAGAGCTTAGTTCTTATTCATGTTGGATATTTTGAACTGTATGAATAAACCAAGTGTTTGATTTTTCTTGATGTGTACTTATCAACGTATAAAATTTGTCTACTTGCCCTACCAAAATGGTTTGTCTTCGTCAAAAACCATTTTTCTTTGTTCCTTCCTATATCTCAGATTTAGCAATGTATTGTTTTTGTTTTTGTCGGTCACCTGCCTATTTATATGAAAGATTTGCTATTGACCTAAGGCCAAGTGTGTCACTATCCAGATGATGAGTATGATGATGTCATTGATGCACATGATGATCTTGGTGATGAGTATGATGATGCCATTCTGTTGATATATAGTATTGACATGTTATAAATAGTTTGTTTGTCTTTCTGTTTATTTTGTTACATTTTGCAGGGATAAAGTGAAGAAAAAGAAGAAAAGATTACTAGAAGATTAGTTTTAGGATTTTCTTTTATTTCCTTGCAATTTTCCTTTTATTGGATACTTGTAAAGACATTGTAATATTCTTACTATAATAAAAATTATGATTCTATTTCATTTTTTGTTTTTAAATTATTTTTCCTTATAGGTTGTTTTCTGTAAATTTGGATTTTTTTTGTTTTCCAAATACATTACTAGTGGCGCATTTCAGCCCTTATTAGTGGCGCACCTTCCTTTATTACTAGTGGCGCACCTATAAGGCTATTAGTGGCGCACCTGGAGGGAATACCAGTGGAGCACCTAAGGGTTAGTAGTGGCGCACCACCAGGTGCTCCACTGGTATTTGGAATAGTAATGGCGCACCAGAGGTGCGCCATTACTAACCATTACTAGTGGCGTGGTAATAGTGGCGCACCTATAGTGCGCCATTAATAGCAAAAACAGGTGCGCCACTAATAGCCTTTTTTCTAGTAGTGATGATACGATGATCTTCATGGAACATGACATGGCAAAGGCCAGAAATATGAGGCTTGTGTTATGCTTATTTGAACAATCGTCGGGCCTGAAGATTAGTTTTAACAAAAGTAAATTGTTCTACTTTGGGAGAGACAAGGATGAACAAGATGCTTATAGAAAATTGTTCGGTTGTGAACTTGGTACCCTACCGTTTAGTTATTTGGGTATACCAATTCACCATCACAGACTCTCTAATAAAGAATGGAAGTGTATTGAAGATCGATTTAAAAAAAACTAAGCTGTTGAAGGGTAAGCTTATGTCCTATGAAGGACGGCTGGTACTGATAAAGTCAGTACTCACAAGCATGCCAATGTTCCCCCTATTTTCTTTGAAATACCTGTAGGGGTACGGAAAATGCTAGATTTCTATCTATCACAATTCTTTTGGCAAAGTGATAAAATTAAGAGAAAATACAGGCTTACTAAATGAGATATCATTTGTAGACCCAAGGACCAGGTGGGCTAGGCATTGAGAATATAGAGGTAAAAACAGATGCCTACTGAGCAAGTGGCTATATAGGCTTTCTGTCGAGACTAATGGCATGTGGGTACACTTATTACGTAGCTAGTAACTACAGTCTAAAACTTTGGCCCAGGTCACCATTAGACCCAATGATTGACCTTTCTGGAGGGGTTGATGAGAGTAAAAGCGGACTTCTTCCACATGACAAAATTCATCATTGGAAATAGTCATTCTACTGGATTCTGGGAGGATACATGGCTAGGGGAGGCACGGCTCGCCACACAATATTCGTCCTTGTATAATATTGTGCAGCGTAAGGACACATACGTTGCTACAGTGGTACAGTCTTCACCTCTCAATATTTAGTTACGGAGATCGGTAGTAGGAGACCGATGGAACACTTGGCTACATCTCGTGAGGAGGTTGATGGACGTGGACCTCTCGGATGAGCTAGATACCATTCGCTAGAAGCTATCGATGAATGGTTTGTTTTCAGTGAAATCTATGTATGTCGACCTAATCAACTCTGGTCCAATCCCGAAATCGATACATATTTGAAAAATTAAAGTGCCCTTAAGAATCAAAGTCTTCATGTCGTTTTTTCACAAGGAGGTGATTCTGACTAAGGATAACTTGGCAAAGCATAGTTGGGAGGGCAGTAAACGATGTTGCTTTTGTGATCATGATGAAACGATTAAACACCTCTTTCTCGAGTGTCCAATGGCTACATTATTATGGCACTCAGTTCAAATAGTCTTCAATATTACCCCTCCAAATAGTATTCACACGTTATTCGGGACGTGGCTAAATGCGGTTGATCCAACTATTGCGACACATATTAGGATAGAAGTATGCACGTTAATTTGGGCTATATGGAACTGCAGAAATGATATGGTTTTTAACACACAAACTCGGATTAATTTTCTGCGGGTAAAATACAAGGCCGTTACTCACTCCTGCGGAAGCCAGGGTGCATTTGGTTACTGGGTCTATCCGATGGGATATGATAGCTCAGGATATCTACAAGCGGTTTGGATGGCGGTCCAATAATAGGCTAGGTGTTTAGTCATCTCGTCCTATTTTTGCCGGTTATGGCATTTTACGTCTTTATGTTTCATTTGATTTCATTTTAACTCGGATAGAGCATGTACTTGAGTATGGTTGCATTATTTTCTTAATGATATGGCTGCATGCATCATTCTAATGCAGAGGCCGGGGGATATCCTCCTTTTCCAAAAAAAGATACCCAAACATCCAAGGTCGGTTTGATGGTAAACGACATTCCAATTAACCTTGCAGTTTGCTCTTCAAGCCTTTTTCGTACCTAACCATAGGAAAGCCCGTTCAATTTTGTTGATGTTATGTAAAGTGCTCGAAGGGAGATTAAGGGCGGTGATGTGGTACATCGCTTGCGAGGTGAGCACCGACTTGACAAGTATTGCTCGATATCTGACGGTGATATTTTGCCCATCCCGACAAGTCATGTTGCAATTTTAGCTTCAAGAAATTAGAAATCAACTCTCCAAAATTGCCAAACCAAAAGTTAAAGGCCCGCGTATTTGATGGGGAAGGAAGCCTGGGTTAAAGGGAATCTAGAAAAATTGAGTCTAGGTTGAGATGTCTACACCATTGGGATGACCGAGCTTTTTTGAAAATTAGTGCAAATGCACATATCATCATCAAAGCGAGTAAGCACGCTTGTGAGGTTTTCGATATATCTCAAATTGACAGACCACCCTCGTTGGTGACGTTGCCTTGGGCCTTAACACGTGCGGGCTCGGGCCTCCCTAGGCCCTAGACTGGCCATATATCGCCGCGCCTATCTATTGGGAAATAACCTCGTTAAACAGATCAAACAAATATCGGCCATCAAACCATGTCAATCCAACGATCTATATTGCTCCAGTGGCAAGCACTAAACATATTTAGCATTCAATTAATTTAATACTAAATATCAACATCTAAATTAACCATGTAATTAACACGTACTCTCTCCGCTTCTAAATACAAAGTTTTATAGAGATTCCAAGCAAAATAAATGAATCTACACTCTAAACTACGTCTATATACATCCGTATGTAGTCCGTATTGAAATCTCTAAAAGATCTTATATTTAGAAACGGAGGAAGTAATCTACCTAATATTAAATTGGAATTAATTTTCATATCCACGTGTATGTCGCGCGGCCGTTGAGCGCAGCAGCAACGGCCTACGGTTTTCCAGGGAACGGCCCGGAGCACGGGCCCTGGAGCCGTGTTATTTCCGCGCTCTGTTTGGGTTTCCAGGATAATCTCCCGGCCCATTTGCCATGTTCAGGAGGTTGCCGTCTTCCTCTGCTTCTCTCTGGGGCGGTGGTGGCGGTGTTGTTGGAGGTTGGGTGTTCTGCAGCAGGGTGTGTGGCGGACGGCAGGTGGGTTCGTTCTTCTTCCTCGACGGCGTCGGGCGAAGGCGTCGGATCCGGGATCCGCGGGGCGCGGGGTCGTTCCCCGGCTGATGTGCCACATCGATAGTTGCTTCGTCCTCAGCGGCAGAGTTCTTCTTCAGCTCAGAAAGCTTCTTGGCGATGGCGCTCCCTCGGCTCTTTGGTCAGCGGTGGCCCGTCTTCTTTCCCTCCGGCGTGTGCTTCGGCGGCGGTGGAGGCCAGGGACGGGCGTGGCAGGCGTGAGGCGCGAGGGCCTCCAAGGTCTTTGTTGTTTTTTTCTTTCTGTTGAGGTCCTTGTTGCATGCTGTCCTGGACACCTGTTCTTCCTTGTTTCTTCTACCGAGTTCTGCGTGTGTGTGCGTTGTAATCCTTGAATCGTTAACACGCAGGTACTTTCTCGAAAAAAAAACGAAAAAAAAAACACCCCAGATTGTGAAAAGAAAACACGCTATATAATCCACCAACGTGCGGAAAACATCCAGATCCCGATCCAGCGCACTCCACTCCACTCCACTTCCCCTCGTCATCAAAAAACAAAACAAACAGTGCGCGCTCCACTCCCCATCGCGCGACCCGGCGACGAACGGCCGCGCCCATCGAGCGCACCGCCGCCACCCTCCCCTGCCCTCCCCTCCGCCGGGTCTTGTTGCCGGTAAGCTCCTCCTCCTCTTCCTCTCCCTTTCCCTCTCCGGCATCGCATTCCCTTTCGTGGTAGAGCCTGGTGAGGTCGAGCGCCTGGATACCAGTGGGCGAGGCCGGCGCCAGAGGGGGCTTGGTAATGAGCAGAGGCAGGAGAGGAGTTGCTAGTTTAGTTCTTGAGGGAGGAATTGTGGTTGTGTGGATCGATTACTCTTCGTCGGGTTTCTGCTCCCCTGGCCTCACTGTTGTGGGAATTTTCTCGTCTCCCTGACCCTCTAATGAAGCATGCCTGGTTGGCTGGTTTTCGTGACGTTCGTCACTTAGGATCTGAATATTTGCACCTTACATCACATCTTTGTCAAAATTCTGTTCAGTATCTCCTGCTTCTTCTTCTTGATCCGATCCTTACATGATATAAAGGAATCTTTTCTCCTTTTCTGCAAATATGACTTGCCAAGTTGTCATGAGCTTTCAGAGTTTTGCTTCGTCTTTTTAAGAATAATGCGGAGCAAAAACTGTTGCAGCTTAGAAGTTAGAACAGTGCAGCTTTTGCCACAACAGAGATTCTTACCGCCTATGCATTACCACTCGCATCCTTAGAAACGACGCTGTTAAATCCGACCTGAGCTGAATTCTCACCATTCCGAGATTACTGCCAGATTTTATATCGGGGACAATCTTTTTTGGATTATTGTACGAGAAATAGGTTAAATGAATCGTTTGAGATGCTATCACTGTCATCAGCTGCAACCACAGGTACCACACAGAGCGATGAATACAACATTCTCTGACAGCCTAACGTGTGAGCACATGTGCTGGTGTCTGAATTATTTAGTTGTAATTATTCTTCATGATGTACTGGTAGCAATCTCAATTGACTACTTGGTCAGCATTTCCTATGCGTGCTCGAGTAGCCAACTAACTAGACCTCTTCTCTGCCCTTTGCAACGTGCAAACCAGTAAACCGTTCTGCCATTAGTAGTGCTGTGCGACGTCCCCGTGCGACATGCCAACGATGGCCAGAGCTGCACTTCTTCCGGTTGCGTTGCTGCTGTGCCTTGCACTGGCCAGCAGCGCAAATGCTGCACGGAAGCCAGCGCTCGGATTCTATGAGCTCAAGAACAAGAAGGGGGATTTCTCCATCAAGGTCACCAACTGGGGCGCTGCCCTCGTGTCTGCCATTGTCCCTGATGGCAAAGGTATGGCTTACTCTTTTCTTGTTTCCAAGAGCCCATATGCATGTTTGTGTCTTTGTTGCTCAAGAGGTGAAATCTTTTATGTAGGGAACTTAGATGATGTTGTCCTTGGGTACGACACTGTTACTGAATATGTGGTAAGATCACGAGTTCCTCCGTTTTCACTGTTTGAGTATACATGGTTCTACTCTTTCTACTTCTCTGTTTATTGGATGACGGTATGGAACACACAGAACCGCGCACGCTGCTTCATGTAAAAAAAAAGTATTGGAAGCCAAAAAAGTAGGAGGAAAGCTGCTCCTGGACGCAATATATGTTGAAATATGCAATGCAGCTTTAATTATGCATTTATGTTACATGCATGATTCAATGGTCCAAAGACACCTAAATTTGAAATCACTGTGTGTTTGTGTGCCTATCTCTTCATCAGCACGGCTCTGCTTCATTCGGAGCGACGGTTGGGCGCGTAGCAAACAGAATTGCCAACGCCCGCTTTGTTCTCGACGGGAAAACCTATCACCTCCTCCGTAACGACGGCAACAACACAATTCACGGTATGCTTCATACTTCACTTATTTATTTTTGTAAACCACATGCATAACGATATGGTAAGATTGATAAGTTTGATCCCCAACATCTTCTTGCTGCTTTTTTAGGAGGCCCCAAGGGGTTCGGCAAGGTCATTTGGATGGTGAAGGAGCATGTGAGTGATGGTGACTCCCCATACATCACCTTCTACTACCACAGCTTGGACGGAGAGCAAGGTAACTAAAACCAAGTAAAATTGCCAACTTTTTGCTCGTTGATTAATCTTATGACACCATGGTATAGAATTCAGTGAATCCAAGAAATCAAGTTTGAAAAGGCCTCCCAAATGCGCTGAAAAATGCATCCTATATGGTTTAGGCATCCCATAGTGAACACCCTCTATTGATAAGGGGTCCCTATGCCCAAGCGGCTCCTGGCTAAAAGCGTTTGGGTGATGTATGCAGCACAGAAACTTGAACATAAGCTTATACATTCAGAATTTCCCAACAGAAGATTAACATGTCTTAGTTGATCTTCATATCCCACAATATATCGAATTTTGTTTTCTTGGTTGTCTTGTTGCCTCCATGCGTTCTTTGGTACAGGAGCATTCTTCGTTGTAAGAGTGCTCTTCTTGTGTTTAAGCATTAACAAAATAACAGAATTAACCAGACTGTTAAACCATTAACCAAGTCAGCGAAAACAAAATTAAGGTGAAGCATAGAAATTAACACATACGTAGTATACTCATGAATTTTACAATAAGACACAATAATCAACAGATCGGCTAGGAGATCAACCTGAACTAGGCACATGCACAGGCGCAAATCGGCTAGGATACATGCGCACATGTCTGCTTTGGCTAAGCTAGAGGTCGGCGCATGTTGTGTCGACGTCTCCTCCTCGGGCAGTGGCACTGCAGGCTGCAGCACAGAACCCCCTACCTCTAGCTCCATTGGAGCGCCACCTGCGTGGTGCAAACCAAACTTAGTGCATCACGCCGCTGACCGTTTAGGACGAGCTTTTGATTTTGGTCATTTCTGTATTGGCGTGCCATATGCAGGATTCCCAGGCGCCCTAGACGTGTACGTGAAGTACCAGCTCTCCCGCCCTTACGACCTGAGCATCCGCATGAACGTGACCGCGAGGAACAAGGCGACGCCAGTGAACCTCGCGAACCACGCGTACTGGAACCTCGCCGGCCACGGCAGCCGCGACGTCCTCAAGCACGAGCTCCAGATGTTCGCCTCACACTACACCCCCGTCGACGGGTCCATGATACCGACGGGCGAGGTCGCGCCCGTGGCCGGCACGATGTACGACTTCGGCAGGCGGATCCCGGTGGGCACGAACATGAAGGTCGTCCCGGGCGGCGGCGGCGGGTACGACATGAACTACGCCGTGGACGGGCAGCAGAGCGCGATGCGGCCGGTGGCGCGCGTCCGGGAGCCCAAGTCCGGGCGGGCGTTGGAGCTGTGGGCGAACCAGCCCGGGGTGCAGTTCTACACCGCCAGCTGGCTCATCAACGAGAAGGGGAAGGCCGGGAAGGTGTACGGGCAGTACGGCGCGCTGTGCCTGGAGACGCAGGCGTACCCTGACGCCGTCAACCACCCCAACTTCCCGTCGTCCATCGTGAGGCCCGGCCAGGTGTACAGGCACGACATGGTCTTCAGGTTCTCCTACCAGGCTACCTACGACGCGTGAGACGTGAGACGTGGTGCTTGATCGTCCGTCGTTTCTTGTGGGCTGTGCTGTAACATGTTGGTAGCTTGTGTAATAAGATGTGGCATTGGGACGAAGACATGAGGTTGCTGTCATTTGACTGCGTAATAAAATGCCGCATCAACTCAGTCAGTCTCTTGTGCAAGTATCTTCAGACGATCTATGACAAATCAACTAGTTAATCCCATCAAGTGCCTCCTCTTTCTTCTGTCTTTAACGTATAAACCAGTAATCTACTCTTCTTTTCTGGTTGAGAGGGCGACAGTGTAGTGGTTTGCTCGTGGGTTGATGCCAAATAGTACTCGGGACATTGCACGCGCTGCGGGGGCATCGTGGAGGCCCGGGGGACGGGCAGGCCAGCGCCTGCTTGCTTGCTCGGTCTGCCATTGTCGTTGCCTTGTTGGGCGTCGCGCTTGGCCCACTATGAAACAAGCACAAATTATAACCCAACGCGCACAAATTCATGAAGATGATAAATGTAGTCTTTCTCGGTGCATTATAGCAATGTCCATTGCCCTGATCATGGCAAATGCAGTCGGGCATTGCTGTGATCTGATCATAGCAGTGCCCAACTGCGATCATGGCGGTTATAGTTGGGCATTGCTATGATCTGACCATAGCAGCGCCCAGTTGCAACTGTCACTGATAAGTGCACCATTGCTATGATCGGTATATAATCGCTGTCATGCATTGTGTTGGTACTTATGATGGTCCACTAAACTGACAAGATGATGAAAATGGAGTGGAAAGATGATGACATCATACCTATGTCTCACGACTTGATTGCCAAGAGGGGAAAGAACGCCCAGCATTCCGAGCTTGATACATGAGGCGGCCCAAACAGTCGACAACAAAGACAAAGAGCAGGGGTGACAGGGGGATCACCTTGGCTGAGGCCTCTCTGATTTTTTTTTTTGAGAAATCATGGTCGCTTTATTGAACTAAAATATAAGGTACAATCATAGTGTCATGAGGTTGCATCAGCCAATTATACCGACCATGAGCTAAAGAAATAACGCTCTTAACAAAATTATGAGCCTCCATATTGGACGTTCTTCCTTCAAAAATGATTCGGACATCTTCAAATTCCAGTCTTCTGAGTTTGATTTCTTGGAGTATTGGACCATATATGCAACAACTTCCTTCATTGATGTGCTTGACAACTGATTCTGAGTCACATGCAATAACGAACCGGCTCAAATTTAGATCGGCCGCAAGAGATAAAGCTTCTAGACATGCCATTGTTTCCAACGTTCCTGGATCATCGCACTGATCGATAATGCGTGCTGACGAACCGAGGTAGACCCCCTGGTCGTCACGGCACACTGCTGCTGCTCCTCCCTTGCCGCAGTTCTTAGCCACGCCACCATCAACGTTTATTTTAACCAATCCTAGGTGGAATCCACTTCCGTACTTGCATATTCCGCTGCCCTACTTTGCCTTGCTTGTGTGCAGTATTTTCAATGATCTCCAGATCAGCTAGGTACCTCATGATGAAACCATGAATATTTTCCGTGCTCTGAAAAATACCTTCATGTATTGCTTTCCGCCTCGCCGCCCAAATCGCCCACAACGTGATTATCATTTTGGTGAAATCCGCGTGCGGCACTGATTTTAACATATGGAACAGCCACTCCTTGGCCTCCGGACAGTTAGACATGCTCATGTGTTCAGTCAATGATTCATCAATAAGTGCCCACACACATCTCGCCATGGTGCAATCGAGCAAGGAATGTCGCCATGTATCATCTGCTGCACCACAGAGCTCGCATCTCGGTGTTGTCGCCATGTGTCTCCGGTGTAATACTGCACCTGAGGGCATGGAACTCTGAGCCAAACGCCACACGAACACACGTATTTTTGATGGGACTTTAATCTTCCAGAGCTTAGCCCAGGCCTTCACTGAACGGTTTGAACTTGAATTTGGGCGCCCCTCTAGCCCGTCCTCCCTAACCTTCTTAGTAGTGACAAGCATACGATAGCAGGATCTCACAGAGAAGACGCCGGTTCTTTCATGGTGCCACGCCCAGTAGTCCTCCTGTTGGACTGTATTGATCGGTATTCTTGATATTGCTTCAATGTCCATGGGCAGGAAATGTCTAGCTAGTTCAGCCCTGTCCCACCAACCTGATGTAACATCTATTAGATCGGATACTAGCTCCGGTGGAGATTGTGAGAGTGCCATCACCGGAGTTAAACGTTCAGATCTCGGTATCCAATTCTCACGCCACACAAATGTGGTCTGCCCACTACCAATTCTCCGAATTAGACCCAATTTAAGGGTGTCCCTTCCTTCTATGAACGCACGCCATACCTTGGAGGGTGAAGACCCCAGAGTTGCCTGTAAAATATCCGTGTTAGGAAAGTAGACCGACTTAAGGATTCTGGCACTTAGGGTCTCCGGATTTTGCAAAATTCTCCATACTTGTCGGGCTAGCAAAGCCAAATTAAACAGTTCGAAGTCTCGGAACCCAAGACCCCCCATGTATTTAGGCATAATGAGTGTGTCCCATGACACCCAATGAGGCTTTCGTTTACCTTGCTTGCTACCCCACCAGAAACTTCTTACCAGGCTATTCAACTTTTCACAAAGTCCCCTTGGAAGTTTAAACACCGCCATTGAGTATGTGGGGATGGCCTGTGCCACAGATTTTATTAGTACTTCCTTTCCTCCTGCTGATAGAAGCTGCTCAATCCAGCCCTGTATCTTGCTCCAAACCCTATCTTTCAAATATTTGAAAGTACCATTTGTGTTCCTTCCCACATCAGATGGCAAGCCGAGATAACGACCATTAAGGGCTTCTGTGGGAACCTCAAGCGCATTCTTCATCTCCTCCCTAATGTTATTAGGGCAACCCTTACTAAAATGAATAGAGCTTTTTGCCAAATTAACACGTTGGCCTGATGCGTGAAAATATACATCTAGCACTTCTCTGATCTCTGCTGCTCCTGCTGTACTAGCCTTTGCAAATAGCAAGTTGTCGCCTGCAAATAAGAGGTGATTGACCGGGGGTGCTGTGGGCGCCACTATGATGCCCGATAGGTTTTCAGAACTCCCCCTGCTCCTTAACAGGCAAGACAAACCTTCAGCTTCTAGCAAAAATAAATACGGTGAAATAGGGTCGCCCTGGCGGATTCCCCTAGAGGGTTTGAACACCTCCGTTCTCTCACCATTGAACAATACCGAGAAAGAGACTGATGTGACACCTCTCATTATGGACGTCACTCAACGTTCGCTAAATCCCAGCTTCAACATAATAGCGTTCAGATAGCTCCACTCAACTCTATCGTAGGCCTTCATCATATCCAACTTCAAAGCACAATACTGAGAATTTCTTCCTCTCTTCTTTTTCATAAAGTGTAAGCACTCATAAGCAGTTAATATATTATCTGTAATCAACCTGCCTGGGACGAACGCTGATTGTTCCTCTGGAAGGATCTCCTTAAGCCTGTTAGCTTGCACTTTAGACACAATCTTTAGCACCACATTACATATACTAATGGGCCTAAACTGATACAGAGAAGAGGCACCCAAAACCTTAGGTATCAAGACAAGCAGAGTTTGGTTTACCTCTCCAATATCTTCTATACCATTTAAAATATTGAGCACTACACGTGTTACCTCATCACCACAAACGTCCCAATGACGTTGGAAAAAATGCGCCGAAAATCCATCTGGCCCCGGTGCCTTTGTCGGGTACATATGAAAGAGTGTCGACTTGACCTCTGCTGCGGTATAGGGCGCGTCTAGCCGTTCATTCATTGTCGCAGTTACTTTAACAGGCACGGAAGAGAGAACACCGTCCATCCCCGTTGTTCCTTCTGTGGTGTATAAATTCTTATAGAATTCAACAGAATGCTCCTTCAACCTCGCCATATCCTCACAGAGGGATCCATCCGGCAGCTGCAGTCTCTCTATTTTGTTCTTCTTGCGCCTACGTGTCGCCTGTTGCTGAAAAAAATTGGTATTTTTATCTCCTGCCGACAGCCATTGTAAGCGCGACCGTTGTTTCTGCATGATTTCCTCCCTGTTATACCACTCGGTCAGTTTGTCCACTACCCTTTCCTCCTCTTCCGAAGGTTCAATTCTGCTCGGGTCAGCCTGCAAAAGTTCCAGTTACGCTTGCAATTTTTTGATCTCCCTTTTTACGTGACCAAATACATCACCATCCCAATCCTTCAGCTTGCTGGACATGGCAGAAAGCTTGTCTCCGAGCGCATGCATTGTCCTTTAGGGTGCAACTAAGTTCCAAGCATGTTGCATGAAGTCATGGAATTCGGGGTGTGTTTCCCACATAAGTTCATAGCGGAACTGCCTTGTATACGCTCGCCGATTCTCCCATTCCTCAAGCTGTAACAAATTGGGGTTATGATCTGAACGTGCCGCCGTCAGGTGACGCACTTTCGCTATTGGAAAACGGTCCATCCATGATGGAATTGCAAGGGCCCTATCAAGTCTGACTCTTGTGAAAGTACCTCCTCGCACCTTTGTTTCGAAAGTCCAGATCGGACCTACAAAGCCGAGATCACATAATCCAGCCACATCCACGGCGTCCTTAAAGCCTGTCATCTGTCTGACGCATCTCTCGCCAACTCCGAAGTGTTCTTCTGGTGATAATACCTCGCTATAATCACCTATGCATACCCAGGGCAAATTCGATTCACTCCTTAAGAAGCGCAACAAGTCCCATGTCTTCTGCCTTTCGCTCACGGTGGCCACACCATAGATATTAGTGAGTCTCCACAGTTCCTCTCCATTCTTCCGTACTATCATATCTATGTGATATTGGGAATAGTGTATCAACTCAAGGGATAAATCATCATTCCAGTACATAGGTACATAGCTAGACCTCCACTTCTGCCATTACTACCCACTGAATAGCTTCTACTAAAGCCAAAAGAAAAAGCTAGATTCCTAGCACGAGTCCCTCCAACTTGAGTTTCTTGCAGACAGAGCACGGAGGGGGCAAACCGTTGCACTAGCGTGCGTAGCTCTCGAACTGTCGCGTCGTTGCCAAACCCGCGACAGTTCCAGCTTATGATATTCATGATGACTGGCGGCGCCCCGGATCGGAGCCCGCCAAGTTCTTCTCAAACTCCTTATCAGCAGCCTTGGATGGCAAGTCGCCATGCTGGGTTTCCTTACTCTCCCTCGGTGACAAATATCCAGGAGGGGATGGTGACACTGAAGAACCTCCAGCTATTCCTCCTCCAGAATCAGCATCATGTCCCTTCTGTCCAATTCTTTTCCCTTCGCTAGGTTCAAGACTTGGGACAAGGCCCCAGCCTGCTATACCTCCACATCCTCTGTTCCTTACCCATCGAGATGAGTTTCTGCCACCACTTCGGGCCTCCATGGCATCTCTCATGATGAACGGGACCAAAAAACCGATGCAATCTGCCCCTGAGTTCCCTCGCAACAATGACCAGGCCCCGGAAGCCCTAGGGATTGTGCTTTGAGAAACCGACCAGGGAGGGCACCGGTAAGGAAAACTCAATGCCGGCTGCTGCCGGCGGAGTAGGTAAACCCTCATCGCCTTAGGCGGTGCTAGGGTAGGGTTTTAATTAATAAAGCAGGCACGCAACAGCTGAGGCCTCTCTGATGTAAAATATGATCCGTCGTAGAAGACTTAGCAAGACCCTTGTGGATAAGGCGAGGAACAGAGCAGAGATCCACCCTCGCCACTCGGGCTCAAAGCCCCTAAACTCTAATAATTTTAAAAGAAACTCACATTGTGATGCTCAAGCTGGATCTATTCTGTGTCCCGAACGAGGCCTAGATCGCAAATACATACCTTGGGTAAGGCTATCTTCAACGGCGACCCTCAAACCGCCCGCATACATCGGTACCGTGCTGTCCGGACGTGATGTGCCATCCAACGCGGGCCTGTATAGGTCCGCGGGCCGATACAGACGTACTTTCTTTCGCAAACAGGAGACAAACATGCGGGCGGGGGGGGGGGGGGGGGGGGCTTTGCGGGCGTCCGGACCGCTCCCAAGCCCGCGTCTGACCGTCCTGGTCCCACCAAAACCGCCTCCCTCGCCCCCCGCATGCTTCCCGCCCAAAACGGTCAGCGCCGCTCCAGAGCGTAAGTGCCGCATTCATGCCCGGTCAGAGTGGACGTGACCTCTCACTTGTGCCGGCATTCAAGTGGCGCGCTGACCAAGAGAGCGCCACCCAGGCCCCCGGTGTACGCGACTGCTCTCCGCGTTCAAACGACACGACGGTCGCCCATCCGCCCGTCTGTCGCCCACATTAATGCCAAGCGGTTGCTCATGTGGCTACTATGATGCCACCCGTCGGTCCCTCTGCCGCCCAATATTGCTATATAAACTGTTGCCCCGGTCATAGCCGCAGTCATCCGCCTTCGATCCTTTCTCCTCTCCGCACCATTCCCACCATGGCTTCCTCGCGCTCCGAAGCTCTCTAGAACGACCAGAAGAAGGAGATGGTCGCCATTGCTTCTGGTTGGCTGACCGGCAGGCAACCGGAGGACGCGCCACCCTCCTCCTCATCTGCGCCACCCTCACCGGTGCATTACACTATGACCATCGGCGAGGCAAGTGCCCTTTACATGGACTTGGTGCAGGAGGAGCGACATGAGAAGTTTCGGGAGGCACGGACCGACGGTGCCTACAACCACCAGCAGGCGGAGGAGTGGCTCGCCTCCGGCAGGGCGATAGCGCCGGAAGAGGACCTGAAGGAGCAGGCGGCGCTGCTTGAGTCCTACCACTTCGCCCGCGAGATCCGCCTCACCTGCTGGCGTTACCGCCAGCGTCAGGCGGAACTAGAGACCGACTACAAGGAGTTCGATGAGGCGGCATACGATGTGTGTGTGTGTGTGGGGGGGGGGGGGGCAAGACTGACTACGAGGCGGAGGACATCGACGGAGCCGAGGCCGCGCCTAACCACCACGACCACGAAGCCACCACGTTCGTGGGCGCCGCCCACAATGAGGAAGAGTAGAGCACGATAGGTCGTCGCTGCTCGGGTCCCAAGAAGGCCACAATTCCTCCCTTTCCGTTCAAGCTAACTTTGGAGGGGTCAACAACGGCGGCCGAATAGCCGCTTGGCGGCGACGTGGAGGCGGAGCTGCAGAGTGTCGAGGCGGAACTGGAGAAGGCGAAGCTTCAGTTCTCCGGACTTATGGACGAACATGGGGAACGGGCGGCGGCGATCATAGATTAGGTGTATTAATTATACCTTCAGAGCCGATCGAACACCTCTTAGTTGATGTAATGTAATGGACTAAGTAATATCTATATGAAATTTGTTCATGTTTGCATGAATTTTGTTCAGTTAGTTTGGATGGTGTTTAAAATGTATGTGGACAACGTTGGATGTCGTCTTATCCGCGGACTGATCCTCTGTCTACGGACGGATGCAGAAGAAAATTTGCAGGTCGCTGCCCTAACCACGACAACTCGGAGACTCGCTGCTGCTACGTTACTGAAGAGACTACGTTACTCGAAGGCCGGCTGATGTCTCCATGCCACTGCATCCTCTAGCCGAAGGGCGGCTGTTTCTTCTTCCTCCCGGCTGCTATGCCATGTGGGAGGCAGTACCGCTTCTCGTCGGAAGCCATGGTGTTGCGTTGTGGCGCCCTCGTCGCCCCAAGTGGCTTGTTCCCCGGCGACGGCGAGGTGAATCCAATGTGAAGGTGGTGGACCCGATCGCGTTTTACATTTCAGTTCAGGGTCCTTCTGGCATAAGTCTAAGGACTTGTTTGTATCTCTTAGTTTGTTTGAGGTCCTCTGTAGTTTGTGTTGTACTGTTGCTTAATGCATAAATGTTCGGGGTCCTTCGGGACCCCTCAGCTGTTAAAAAAAAAACTACTTCAGGTGCTGATCGGAGGCGAATCTTCTCCGAGAAGACGCTGCACCGTATCACTTTCAAGTGCGAAACCCGTCCTCCCCCGAGTCCGCCGTCGCGGGCCTGATTACCCTTGCCCCACGGCGCGGCAGCCCGCCGTAACGTGCACCGCCCTGTGTATGCATCAAACAGATACGATGCCGGCGTACATGTTCGAGTGCCAAATCATCGGTAATCATAGAGAGCATCCAAAAATTCCGGCTCGCCGTTCACACACGCACGCACCACGCATCGGGGGCTCGCCAGCAGCCGGACGGGCACGGCGAGAGGAGCGAGCCAGGGGACAACGGAGACGCACGCGGAGCACCGGACAAAGCCGTGACATTTCTCTGCGGCCTCGGGAGCAGAAACCGAGGGGAAGCAGACACTTCAGATTTGTCACCACGCTAGCATCACATCCATGCGCTGCGCTTTATATGTCTGACTGGCCACATAATCCCCGAGCAACTAACTGGTCTGTAGTCTGTACACCCAGTAGCCGCCCCTCCTCCTCTCTTCGTCTTCCTCCCGCAGCTCCTCGCAAGGCCAGCCTAGCCAGCAGCAATGGCCAGAGCACCGCTGCTGCTGCTTCTTCCTCTTCTTCTTTCGGCGCTGTGCCTCGCGTCCTTGGCCCCCGGCGCCAGTGCGGCGGGGAGGAAGATGGTCGGTGTCTACGAGCTCAGCAAGGGAGATTTCTCTGCCAAGGTTACCAACTGGGGCGCCACCGTCACGTCCGTCGTCTTTCCAGACTCCAAAGGTATGTATTGGGATTTCGCCTTGATTCGTGTTCTTGCTTCTTCCGATGCTTTTGTGCCCGCTACTAGGAATTCTGTCTGAGCTCTTTTTTTCAATCTCTCTATCTGTCAGGGAATTTGGGTGATGTTGTCCTTGGCTATGACACCATCGCCGAGTATGTTGTAAGTTCACAGACTCGATCGTTCTCATAAACCCACTCTTCTTTAGTGATTATTATGCATCTCTACTTTGTTTTCTGGAGAGGAGGAGTGTCTAGTCTGCTTCTGTCAGACCTTGTGAATTCTTCAGCTTTCACATCCTAGACTGATGCAGATTGTAGAACAGCGTACAGAGAGTGCGGGAGTGTATTTTTCTGTCTAGGAAGAAGAGATATTCAGCTTAATTAGAGATTATTATTATTTTCATTTCGAAAAGGCAGGGGATTTAATTGGTGCTTGAAATATCCCGTAAATTGCTGTCAGCTGTCAAATCATTCTCGATTTCATATATCAACCTCATCAATTCATTTACAACCCATATCGCCGGCTTCAGCACGAGTTAAAAATTTCCACACAAGGTGGTCCAACTTTGAAGACAATTCGCGCACTAGTTATGTTGCAATCGCCACGTCTCAATTGCGTGGACGACACCGGTGTGGTAAAGTTACATAACAAAACATGTAAAGCGATTAGCTGGATGCCATTTTTATGAGCTATGCCAGTGGCCATGTTACCCGTGAAAATAGCATATGACCACGGAAAGGACAAGTGAAAACCTCGCCATGTGATGCCGGCCTTGAGCACCATTAATCTATCCTCCAATTCTGGTTTTTCTTTAAGTTTTCTTCCATCAAGTTTCTTTTGGGAAGCTTCACTTCTCCATGTCAAATAAGGTTACAATTTAGTCACACGAAGCCAGCCAAGTTGTTGACAAAGTTTACCTCCATCGTTTTCGAAAGGGAAAAATCTGCATGCAATCTCCGAAAAGAGAAGTTTTATCGAAAACACAGAGAATGACAGTTTCAAAGTGACTAATTGAATTCAATTATCTCCTCAAACTCAAAGGGTAAATCTTAGCACCTTACTCAAGTGGTTTTGTGACGAATCTTGCCATTCAGAACGGATCCAGTTACTTTGGAGCGCTTGTTGGACGAGTAGCCAACAGGGTTGCCAAGGCGCGCTTCGTGCTCGACGGAAAAGTCTACCACCTATATGCCAACGATGGCAAGAACGCACTTCATGGTATTTTTATGCTTCAAAGTTTAGATATGTTATATATTCTGTGAAACAAACTCATGCTAGGTACATATATGAACAATCAATTTGTTTATCTTGCATCTTGCTCAGGTGGTCATAGGGGCTTCAGCAAAGTTATATGGACGGTGAAGGAATATGTTAGTGGTGGTGACTCCCCACACATCACACTGTACTACCATAGCTTCGACGGAGAACAAGGTAACAATTATTTAGTCTGAATTTGTACGTTTTTGTTTTCCTGATCTTGAAATATGGGTCACTTTCATGTAGTACTATTCAGCAAATCTGAAGAAAATCTGGATCACTGCTACTGCATATTTGACCACTGACCTTGTGGGCTGTACTCATATGGAATTTAAGAGCTGAGACATCAGACATGATTCTAGTGTAGTGGACAGTAGTAACCAAAACAAACCTACGTTGAATTTTACGGCATATCATTAGGTCCCATGATGAAGAGTAGCAGTGAAACTCACATTTCACAAGATCCAGAGCACATGATGCAAGCTAGGCTCCTTAAGAATAGGAATAATACTTCATAGCAAATTTTAGCAGTGTGCATCTAACGAAGCAAATACCTGAAAAACATTCTTCCACCTTTATAATGGAAAAAATAACTGGCCAAGGCAAATATCTGCCCAAAATCATCTATCAAGTAGCAGTGCCCACACCATCATGTGTTCATGTGGTCCTGTATGTGTGTCATCCACTTGAGATGATTGATTATCTTGCTCTGTTGGGTGCCTTCTTTTCCCCTCTCTTTTTGCTATCCAACACAACAGTGCAAGATCATGACTATCTTGACGGCAGAATGGCATCGTGCACGCCAAGAATCTAGTAAAGATAAAAATAGCTGCAAATCTCTTTCCTTTTCTACAAACGTTGCAAACCGTTCGTGCATGCGCGGTGCAATGCAATCGAATCCGTAGACAGTTTACACAATTTTGTCTCCGTGAAATTACATTACAGGGTTTCCCGGCGCCCTGGACGTGTACGTGACGTACGAGCTGTCGAGCCCGTACGTGCTGAGCGTGCGCATGAACGCGACGGCGCTGGACAAGGCCACCCCGGTGAACCTGGCGCAGCACACGTACTGGAACCTGGGCGGGCATGGCAGCGGCGACGTGCTGGGCAACACGGTGCAGCTGTTCGCGGCCCGGTACACGCCCGTGGACGCCACGCTCATCCCGACGGGGCAGCTCGCGCCCGTGGCCGGCACGCCCTACGACCTCCGGGCGCCCACCGCCGTGCGCGAGCACCTCCACCAGGTCTCCGGCGGCAGCACCATCTACGGCTACGACATCAACTACGTCGTTGACGGTGACGCGCGCGCGCTGCGCAAGGTGGCGGCCGTCCGGGACGGCGCGTCCGGGCGCGCGCTGGAGCTGTGGGCGGACCAGCCCGGGGTGCAGTTCTACACCGGCAACTTCCTCAAGGACGTCAAGGGGAAGGGCGGCAAGACGTACGAGCAGTACGGCGCGCTGTGCCTCGAGACGCAGGGGTTCCCCGACGCCGTGAACCACCCGGAGTTCCCGTCGCAGATCGTGAGGCCCGGCCAGGCGGCGTACAAGCATGGCATGGTGTTCAAGTTCTCCTTCTAGCTAGTCTAGTCAACCCAAGGATGGGCTCTGTTTAGGCAACTCCAGTCGAATGACTGGTGTCGTGGATGTTGTGACTTTTTTGTTGTCGGTACCTGCTAGGAAGATCGTGCTGATCAGCAATAATAATCTCGGGTCCGAGGCTATTTTTTGCTACGAAAACAGAGTAAGAGCATCTCCAGCCGAACCCAAACAAGCCCCAAGGACGTCTTTTTTATCGCCGGGCGTCGAAAAAAAACCCAGTCGCGTCCCTAGACGTCGAATTCTGTCGGTTGGGTCCATTATTTGGGCCGGCGATCCCAGGCCGAACCCAACGCATTGGGGGGCATTTGGGGGCTCCGACGGAAGGAAAAGTGACGCGTGGGTCAGCTCAGGCGAGAACCACCTTTTCCCCGACCAGAATCACCCCGCGCCGCCCACCTGCCCACAGCCGCTGCTTCGCCGCTAGAAAGGCCATTTCCCCGTCGGAAAGAGAGGGTTTTGCCACGACAGCCTCCATCCCGTTCCTGGGCGAGCTTTTCAGGGCTCCGACGACCACGCAGGCGGGGATACCGGCGACCACGCCCGCTAGGTGTTCGGCAATGGACTCCGACGACGAGGTGGCGTTCGCGGCTCTGATGGAGGAGGAGGCCGAGGCGGACACCGACGATGAAGAGCACCTCATGATCCTCGCCGCGCTGGCCAGCCTGTTCGCGAACAATGCCAAGCCGCGGCGAGGTGGCTTGGCGTCGGGCTGCCGTAAGAGCAAGCAGATGCATCGAATGGAGGGCTATTGCTTGCTCTACGCCGACTACTTCCCCGGCGCTCCTCTGCACGGCGAGAAAAAACCGTTATCGGTTAGCTCTTCCTCAGGATTGTGAATGCCATCCGGGAGTTCGACATCTATTTCATTTGCAAGAAGGATTGCAACGGCACAGTTGGATTCTCCTCACTCCAGAAGTGCATGACAGCTATGAGGATGCTTGTATACGGAGCTCCCGGTGATATACAGGAAGACTATGGACGCATGGCTGAGTCCACCACCATTGAGTGTTTGTACAAGTTCTGCAGGGCAGTGGTAGCAGTGTTTGGACCATAATATTTGCGATCACCCAATGCTGAAGACACTGCTCGGATCCTAGCACAGAATGCAACAAGAGGATTTCCTGGGATGCTTGGAAGCATCGACTGCATGCATTGGGCATGGAAAAACTGCCCATTTGCTTGGCAGGGGATGTACAAAGGCGCCAAAGGAGCTTGCAGTGTGGTACTTCAGGCAGTGGCCACACAGGACCTCTGGATTTGGCACTCCTTCTTTGGTATGCCAGGAACTCACGGTGACATCAACGTACTGCAGTGCTCGAATGTCTTTGCAAAGCTTGTTGAAGGTCATGCTCCTCCGGTGAACTTCAAGGTCAATGGGCGCCACTACAACAAGGGATACTATCTAGCAGATGGAATCTATCCGAGATGGTCCACATTTGTGAAGACTATCTCAAACCCTGTGGCAGGAGGCAAGAAGTCACACTTTGCTAAGTGCCAGGAGGCTTGCAGGAAAGATGTTGAGCGGGCATTTGGTGTGCGCCAATCTCGATTTGCTGTTGTCCGGTACCCCGCTCTGACCTTGTCGAAACCTCAGATGTGGGAGGTGATGAATTGTTGTGTCATCTCGCACAACATGATCATTGACAGCGAGCAGGAAGAGCCGGTGTTTGACACTGAACTATATTTCAGGTGTTGGAAATATGCCCTAGAGGCAATAACAAAATGGTTATTATTATATTTCCTTGTTCATGATAAATGTTTATTATCCATGCTATAATTGTATTGATTGGAAACTCAAATACATGTGTGGGTATATAGACAACAATGTGTCCCTAGTAAGCCTCTAATGGACTAGCTCGTTAATCAAAGATGGCTATGGTTTCCTAGCCATGGACAAGAGTTGTCATTTGATAATGGGATCACATCATTAGGAGAATGATGTGATGGACAAGACCCAAACTATAAACGTAGCATATGATCGTGTCAGTTTATTGCTATTGTTTTCTGCATGTCAAGTATATGTTCCTATGACCATGAGATCATGTAACTCACTGACACCGGAGGAGTACCTTGTGTGTATCAAACGTCGCAACGTAACTGGGTGACTATAAAGATGCTCTACAGGTATCTCCGAAGGTGTCTATTGAGTTGACATGGATCAAGACTGGGATTTGTTTACTCCGTGTGACGGAGAGGTATCTCAGGGCCCACTCGGTAATACAACATCACAATGAGCCTTGCAAGCAAAGTGACTAAAGAGTTAGCCACATGATCTTGTGTTACGGAACGAGTAAAGAGACTTGCCGGTAACAAGATTGAACTAGGTATGGGGATACCGACGATCGAATCTCGGGTAAGTAACATACCGATGAACAAAGGGAACAGGATACGGGATTAACTGAATCCTTGACATAGAGGTTCAACTGATAAAGATCTTCGTAGAATATGTAGGAACCAATATGAGCATCCAGGTCCCGCTATTGGTTATTGACTGTAGAGGTGTCTCGGTCATGTCTACATAGTTCTCGAACCCACAGGGTCTACACACTTAACGTTCGGTGACGTTTCGGTATTATTGGGTTATGTATGTTGGTGACCGAAGGTTGTTCGGAGTCCCGGATGAGATCCCGAACGTCACGAGGAGCTCCGGAATGGTCCGGAGGTAAAGATTGATATATAGGAAGTTGATGTTCGGGCACCGGAATGGTTTCGGAGTTTGCCCGGGTGTGCCGGAAGGGTTCCGGGGGACCACCGGGTGGGTCCACCAGCCCCGGAGGGCCCCATGGGCTGTGAGAGGGGGCGCACTAGCCCCTAGTGGGCTGGCCGCCCCTTCCACAAGGGCCCATGCGGCCGAAGGGCTGAGGGGAACCCTAGGAGGGGTCGGCCGCCACTTGCCTTGGGGGCCAAGGCATCCCCCTTGGTTGGCGGCTCCCCATCTAGGCCGCCGCCCCTAGAGGTGGGAACCCTAGGGCGCCGGCCCCCTCTCCCTCTCCTCCTATATATAGTGGGGGATTGGGAGGGCTGCCACACCTTTAGCCACGGCGCAGCCCTCCCTCTCCCCTAGATCGTTTCTCCTCTAGTATAGATTGGTTCAGTGTTGCTTAGCGAAGCTCTGCCGGATCAGCTCCACCACCACCGTCGCCACGCCGTCGTGATGTCGGAGAACCCATCTACCTCTCTGCCCTCGCTTACTGGATCAAGGAGGCAGAGATCGTCATCGAGCTGTACGTGTGCTGAACGCAGAGGTGTCGTCCGTTCGGCACTAGATCGTGATTAGATCGCGGGACGGCTTGCGATTTGGATCGCGAAGACGTTCGACTACATCAACCGCGTTTCTTAACGCTTCCAGCTTAGCGATCTATAAGGGTATGTGGATCCGATCTCTCCTCTCGTAGATGCTCATCTCCATGGATAGATCTTGTATGTGCGTAGGAAATTTTTTGTTTCCCATGCAACGTTCCCCAATAGTGGCATCATGAGCTAGGTCTATGCGTAGATGAGATCACGAGTAGAACACAAAGGAGTTTGTGGGCGTTGATATTCATATTGCTTCCCTCCTTAGTATTTTCTTGATTCAGCGGTATTGTGGGATGAAGCGGCCCGGACCAACCTTACTCGTCCACGTACGAGAGACCGGTTCCATCGACTGACATGTAACTTTGTTGCATAAGATGGCTAGCGGGTGTCTGTCTCTCCCACTTTAGTTGAATCGGATTTGACAGAGGCGGTCCTTGTAGAAGGTGAAATAGCAACTTGGATATCACCGTTGTGGTTTTGCGTAATTAAGAATCGTTCTTGCTAGATACCCATAGCAGCCACGCAAAACATGCAACAACAAATTAGAGGACGTCTAACTTGTTTTTGCAGGGTATGTTGTGATATGATATGGCCAGAAACATGATGAGATATATGTGATGTATGAGATCATGTTTTGTATAGATTATCACGACTTGCATGTCGATGAGTACGGCAACCGGCAGGAGCCATAGGGTTGTCTTTAATTAATTATGTGGCCTGCGTGTCATTCATTAAGCGCTATGTAATGCTTTACTTTATCGCTAAATAGTAGCAATAGTAGTAGAAGCATGGTTGGCGCGACAACCCCAATGGCGACACGTTGATGGAGATCATGGTGTTATGCCGGTGACGATGGAGATCATGCCGGTGCTTTGAAGATGGAGATCAAAAACACAAGTTCATGGCCATATCATGTCACTTATGATTTGCATGTGATGTTAATCCTTTTATGCACCTTGTTTTGCTTAGGACGACGGTAGCATTATAAGGTGATCCCTCACTAAAATTTCAAGATAAAACTGTGTTCTCCCCGAGTGTGCACCGTTGCGAAAATTCGTCGTTTCGAGGCACCACGTGATGATCGGGTGTGATAGACTCTACGTTCGCATACAACGGGTGCAAGCCAGTGTTGCACATGCGGAACACTCGGGTTAAACTTGACGAGCCTAGCATGTACAGACATGGCCTCGAAACACAAGAGACCGAAAGGTCGAACATGAGTCATATAGGAGATATGATCAACATGGAGATGTTCACCATTGAAACCACCTCATCTCACGTGATGATCGGACTTGGGTTGGTGGATTTGGATCATGTAGCACTCGGATGACCGGAGGGATGTCAATTTGAGTGGGAGTTTTTAAGTAATATGATTAACTAAACTCATTATCTTGAACAATAGTCTAAGTTGTCTTTGAAAATTTTATGTTGTAGATCAATGGCTCGCGCAGTAGTTCCCCTGAATTTCAATGCGTTCCTAGAGAAAGCAAAGCTGAAAGATGATGGAAGTAACTTTGTAGACTGGGCCCGTAATCTGAGGATTATCCTCACGGCTTTCCAAAAGGCTTATGTCCTTGATGCACCGCTCGGTGAGCCACCCGCTCCAGGGTCGTCTCCAGATGTTACGAACACCTGGCAGTCGCGTTCGGATGATTACTCAATAGTTCGGTGTGCTATGTTGTATGGCTTAGAGTCGGGACTTCAAAGGCGTTTTGAACGTCATGGAGCATATGAGATGTCCCAGGAGTTGAATTTTATCGTTGAGAAGAATGCCCGGATCGAGAGGTATGGGACCTCCGATAAATTCTATGCTTGCAAAATGGAGGAGAACGGGTCTGTCAGTGAACACATACTCAGAATGTCTGGGTATTCCAACCATCTGGCTGAGTTGGGAATTGCCCTCCTGCCGGAGGCGATCACTGACAGAGTTCTTCAATCACTGCCACCTAGCTATAAGAGCTTTGTGTTGAACTATAACATGCAAGGGATGAACAAGTCAGTCGCCGAGCTGTTTGCGATGCTGAAAGTCGCTGAGTCTGAAATCCAGAAGGAGCATCAAGTGTTGATGGTCAATAAAACCACTAGTTTCAAGAAGAATGGCGAGGGCAAGAATGGTAACTCCAAGAAGAGTGGCAAATCAGTTGCCCCTCCCGTGAAGAAGCCCAAGGCTGGACCCAAGCCAGAAACTGAGTGCTTTCATTGCAAGGGTACTGGCCACTGGAAGCGAAACTGCCCCAAGTATCTGGCCGACAAGAAGGCGGCCAACACCAAACAAGGTATATATGATATACATGTTATTGATGTGTACCTTACCAACTCTCGTTGTAGTGCCTGGGTATTTGATACCGGTTCGGTTGCTCACACTTGCAACTCAAAACAGGAACTGCGGAATAGACGAAGGCTGGCAAAGGACGAAGTGACAATGCACGTGGGAAATGGTTCCAAGGTTGATGTGATCGCCGTCGGCACGCTCGCTCTTCGATTACCATCGGGATTAGTGATGAACCTGAATAATTGTTATTTAGTGCCTGCGTTAAGCATGAACATTATATCTGGATCTTGTTTATTGCGAGATGGTTAATCATTTAAATCTGAGAATAATGGTTGTTCTATTTATATGAGTAATATCTTTTATGGTCATGCACCCAATGTGAGGGGTTTATTCTTATTGAATCTCGATAGTGATGATACACATGTTCATAACATTGATGCCAAAAGATGTAGAGTTGATAATGATAGCACCACTTTCTTGTGGCACTGCCGTTTAGGTCATATTGGTGTAAAACGCATGAAGAAACTCCATGCCGATGGACTTTTGGAGTCTCTTGATTTTGAATCACTTGACACATGTGAACCATGCCTCATGGGCAAGATGACTAAAACTCCGTTCTCTGGAACAATGGAACGGGCAAGTAACTTGTTGGAAATCATACATACTGATGTGTGCGGTCCGATGAGCATTGAGGCGCGCGGTGGATATCGTTATTTTCTCACCTTCACCGATGACTTAAGTAGATATGGGTATATTTACTTAATGAAACATAAGTCTAAAACATTTGAAAAGTTCAAGCAATTTTAGAGTGAAGTTGAGAATCATCGTAACAAGAAGATTAAATTCCTGCGATCAGATCGAGGAGGAGAATATCTGAGTTATGAGTTTGGCAATCACTTAAGATAATGTGGAATTGTTTCACAGTTGACGCCACCTGGAACACCACAGCGTAATGGTGTGTCTGAACGTCGTAATCGAACCTTATTGGATATGGTGCTGTCTATGATGTCTCTTGCCAATTTGCCACTATCGTTTTGGGGTTATGCGTTAGAGACAGCTGCATTCACTTTAAATAGGGCACCATCTAAATCCATTGAGACGACGTAGTATGAACTGTGGTTTGGCAAGAAACCAAAGTTGTCGTTTCTTAAAGTTTGGGGATGCGATGCTTATGTCAAAAAGCTTCAGCCTGAAAAGCTGGAACCCAAAGCGGAGAAATGCGTCTTCATAGGATACCCAAAAGAGACGGTTGGGTACACCTTCTATCTCAGATCCGAAGGCAAAGTGTTTGTCGCTAAGAACGGGTCATTTCTCGAGAAAGAGTTTCTCTCGAAAGAATTGAGTGGGAGGAAGATAGAACTTGATGAGGTTGTTGAACCTTCACTTCAACCAGAGAGTAGCGCAGCGCAGAAAGATGTTTATGTGGAACCTACATCAGTTGAAGAGGAAGCTAATGATAGTGATCATGAAGCTTCGGATCAAGTTACTATCGAACCTCGTAGGTCGACAAGGGCACGTACTGCTCCTGAGTGGTACGGTAACCCTGTCTTAGAGGTCATGTTGTTGGACAACGATGAACCTACGAGCTATGGAGAAGCGATGGTGGGCCCGGATTCCGACAAATGGTTAGAGGCCATGAAATCCGAGATAGGATCCATGTATGAAAACAAAGTGTGGACTTTGGAAGTATTACCTGAAGGGCGAAAGGCCATTCAGAATAAATGGATCTTTAAGAGGAAGACGGACGCGGACGGTAATGTCACCGTCTATAAAGCTCGACTTGTGGCAAAGGGTTTTTCACAAGTTCAAGGAATTGACTACGATGAGACTTTCTCTCCCGTAGTGATGCTTAAGTCCGTCAGAATCATGTTAGCAATAGCTGCATTTTTCGATTATCAAATTTGGCAGATGGATGTCAAAACAGCGTTCCTTAACGGTTTCCTTGAGGAAGAGTTGTATATGATACAACCAGAAGGTTTTGTCGATCTAGAGAATGCTGACAAAGTTTGCAAGCTCCAGCGGTCCATTTATGGACTAGTGCAGGCATCTCGGAGTTGGAATAAGCGTTTTGATGAGGTGATCAAAGCGTTTGGGTTTATACAAGTTTACGGAGAAGCTTGTATTTACAAGAAAGTGAGTGGGAGCTCTATAGTGTTTCTAATATTATATGTGGATGACATATTGCTGATTGGAAACAACATAGAATTTTTGGAAAACGTGAAGGAATATTTGAACAAGAGTTTTTCAATGAAGGACCTAGGAGAAGCTGCTTTTATATTAGGCATCAAGATCTATAGAGATAGATCAAGACGCTTAATAGGACTTTCACAGAGCACATACCTTGATAAAGTTTTGAAGAAGTTCAAAATGGATCAGTCCAAGAAAGGATTCTTGCCTGTGTTGCAAGGCGTGAAGTTGAGTAAGACTCAATGCCCAGTGATTGCAGAGGATAGAGAAAAGATGAGTGTCATCCCCTATGCTTCTGCGATAGGATCTATCATGTATGCAATGCTGTGCACAAGACCAGACGTCAGCCTTGCCATAAGTATGGTCGGAAGGTTTCAAAGTAATCCATGAGTGGATCACTGGACGGCGGTCAAGAATATCCTAAAGTACCTGAAAAGGACTAAGGAAATGTTTCTCGTTTATGGAGGTGATCAAGAGCTCACCGTAAAGGGTTACGTCGATGCAAGCTTTGACACTGATCCGGATGACTCTAAGTCTCCAACCAGATACACATTTATTCTCAATGGAGGAGCGGTAAGCTGGTGCAGTTCCAAGCAAAGCGTGGTAGCTGATTCTACATGCGAAGCGGAGTACATAGCTGCCTCGAAGGCGGCGAAGGAAGGTGTCTGGATGAAGCAGTTCATGACGGATCTTGGAGTTGTGCCCAGTGCACTGAACCCAATGACTCTGTTCTGTGACAACACTGGTGCCATTGCTCTAGCCAAGGAACCAAGGTTTCACAAGAGGACGAGACACATAAAGCGATGCTTCAATTCCATCCGCGATTACATCGAGGAGGGAGACATAAATATTTGCAAAGTACACACGGATCAGAATGTTGCAGATCCGTTGACTAAGCCTCTTCCACGAGGGAAACATGATCAACACCAAAACTGTATGGGTGTTAGATTCATTACAATGTAAATCACATAGTGATGTGAGATAGATTATTGACTCTAGTGCAAGTGGGAGACTGTTGGAAATATGTCCTAGAGGCAATAATAAAATGGTTATTATTATATTTCCTTGTTCATGATAAATGTTTATTATCCATGCTATAATTGTATTGATTGGAAACTCAAATACATGTGTGGGTATATAGACAATAATGTGTCCCTAGTAAGCCTCTAATGGGACTAGCTCATTAATCAAAGATGGCTATGGTTTCCTAGCCATGGACAAGAGTTGTCATTTGATAATGGGATCACATCATTAGGAGAATGATGTGATGGACAAGACCCAAACTATAAACGTAGCATATGATCGTGTCAGTTTATTGCTATTGTTTTCTGCATGTCAAGTATATGTTCCTATGACCATGATATCATGTAACTCACTGACACCGGAGGAGTACCTTGTGTGTATAAAACGTCGCAACGTAACTGGGTGACTATAAAGATGCTCTATAGGTATCTCCGAAGGTGTCTATTGAGTTGACATGGATCAAGACTGGATTTGTTTACTCCGTGTGACGGAGAGGTATCTCAGGGCCCACCCGGTAATACAACATCACAATGAGCCTTGCAAGCAAAGTGACTAAAGAGTTAGCCACAGGATCTTGTGTTACGGAACGAGTAATGAGACTTGCTGGTAACGAGATTGAACTAGGTATGGGGATACCGATGATTGAATCTCGGGCAAGTAACATACCGATGAACAAAGGGAACAACGTACGAGATTAACTGAATCCTTGACATAGAGGTTCAACCGATAAAGATCTTCGTAGAATATGTAGGAACCAATATGAGCATCCAGGTCCCGCTATTGGTTATTGACCGTAGAGGTGTCTCGGTCATGTCTACATAGTTCTCGAACCCGCAGGGTCTGCACACTTAACGTTCGGTGACGTTTCGGTATTATTGGGTTATGTATGTTGGTGACCGAAGGTTGTTCGGAGTCCCGGATGAGATCCCGTACGTCACGAGGAGCTCAAAAATGGTCTGGAGGTAAAGATTGATATATAGGAAGTTGATGTTCGGGCACCGGAATGGTTTCTTAGTTTGCCCGGGAGTGCCGGAAGGGTTCCGGGGGTCCACCTACCCCAGAGGGCCCCATGGGCTGTGAGAGGGGGCGCACCAGCTCCTGGTGGGCTGGCCGCCCCTCCCACAAGGGCCCATGCAGCTGAAGGGCTGAGGGGAACCCTAGGAGGGGTCGGCCACCACTTGCCTTGGGGGCCAAGGCATCCCCCTTGGTCGGCGGCTCCCCATCTAGGCCGCCGCCCCTAGGGGTGGTAACCCTAGGGCGCCGGCCCCCTCTCCCTCTTCCCCTATATATAGTGGGGGATTGGGAGGGCTGCCATACCTTTAGCCACGGCGCAGCCCTCCCTCTCCCCTAGATCGTTTCTCCTCTGGTATTGATTGGTTCAGTGTTGCTTAGCGAAGCTCTGCCGGATCAGCTCCACCACCACCGCCACCACGCCATCGTGCTGCCGGAGAACCCATCTACCTCTCCGCCCTCACTTGCTGGATCAAGGAGGCGGAGATCGTCATCGAGCTGTACGTGTGCTGAACGCGGAGGTGCCGTCCGTTCGGCACTAGATCGTGATTGGATCGCGGCACGGCTTGCGATTTGGATCGCGAAGACGTTCGACTACATCAACCGCGTTTCTTAACGTTTCCCGCTTAGCGATCTACAAGGGTATGTGGATCCGATCTCTCCTCTCGTAGATGCTCATCTCCATGGATAGATCTTGTATGTGCGTAGGAAATTTTTTGTTTCCCATGCAACGTCCCCCAACATCAGGCAGGGTCCTCTTGCAATTGTTGATCACCAGGTACCGGCAACATGGGCTGCCTTCCTCAATATGCGCCAGGAGATCCGAGACCCAGAGGTGCATCAAGAACTGCAGGACGATCTGGTGGAGCACCTATGGAGGCTCAAGGGTAACGCCTAGTTCGATGTGTTTTTTTGTGTTCGAATTATGAGCTTGCTTCGTTGAACTATTTGATTTGTATTGATTTATGTGATGAACTTTGTCGTCAAAATTAGTTTTTGTTGAATTTGTGCCGAAGTGTGCCGAAATCGCTGGCTCGGGGGGGGGGGGGCAAACTTGGGGGGTCGGCTGGGAACCTAATCCCCCCCACGCCGAATTTATTGCCGGTTAGCCCCTAAGCGGCGCTATTTCAAGCCCTTGGGGGGCGACTGGAGATGCTCTAAGTTTGGCCTCTTCAATGTATCCGGGCTTGTTTTGCCAACCTCAGGCCTGTTTAGCTATACTTTCTTCGTCCGCGGGCCGTAAACTGGATGGGAGTCCGGACACCAGCCATGTAGACTCCGACTCCTCGGACCTGTTTAGATATACCTTCTAGCCCACCACAATTCCGTTTGCACAAAAAAATGACAAAACTGTCCAAAAAACAAATTATATATACAAAAAAGAGAAAAAAATAGTGTATCACATATGCAGCTAGTATTACCATTGTAGTGTACAAAAATTAGTGTATGATACGTCCATTTTGCATCATGATTTCCTACTGTTATTTATTATGTTTTTTGAATAATAATGCTTTAGGGGGTGATTCCCATGCCTTTTCTCTCATAATATGCAAGGTTTATACAAAGAGGGAGAATACCGGCAACTGGAATTCTGGACCTGAAAAAGCACATCAGAGATACCTATTCTGCACAACTCCAATCAAGCTGAAACTTTACGGAGATTATTTTTGGAATTAATAACAAATACTGGAGCAAAGAACTACCGGATGGGCCACCCTAGTGGGCACAAGACACTAGGGGCACGCCAGGCCCCCACAAGCGCGCCCTGGTGGGTTGTGCCCTCCTCGGACCACCTCCGGTGCCCATCTTCTGGTATATATATATTCTCTTTTGACCTAGAAAAAATAAGGGGAGGACTTTCGGGACGGAGCGCCGCCGTCTCGAGGCGGAACTTGGGCAGGAGCACTTTTGCCCTCCGGCGGAGCGATTCCGCCGGGGGAACTTCCCTCCCGGAGGGGGAAATCAAAGCCATCGTCATCACCAACACCCCTCTCATCTTTGGGAGGCCAATCTTCATCAACATCTTCAACAGCACCATCTCCTCTCAAACTCTAGTTCATCTCTTGTGTTCAATCTTTGTACCGGAACCTCAGATTGGTACCTGTGGGTGACTAGTAGTGTTGATTACATCTTGTAGTTGATTACTATATGGTTTATTTGGTGGAAGATTATATGTTTAGATCCATTATGCTATTCAATACCCCTCTGATCTTGAGCATGATTATTATTTGTGAGTAGTTACCTTTGTTCTTGAGGTCACGGGAGAAGTCATGTCGCAAGTAATCATGTGAATTTGATATGTGTTCGATATTTTGATGATATGTATGTTGTGATTCCCTTAGTGGTGTCATGTGAACGTCGACTACATGACACTTCACCATTCATGGGCCTAAGGGGATGCATTGTGGAGTAGTTATTAGATGATGGGTTGCTTGAGTGACAGAAGTTTAAACCCTAGTTTATGCGCTACTTCGTAAGGGGCTGATTTGGATCCAAACATTTAATGCTATGGTTAGATTTTATCTTAATACTTTTCTCGTAGTTACGGATGCTTGCGAGGGGGTTAATCATAAGTGGGAGGTTGTTCAAGTAAGAACAGTACCCAAGCACCGGTCCACCCACATATCAAATTATCAAAGTAGCGAACACGAATCAAACCAACATGATAAAAGTGACTAGATGAAATTACGTCTACCCTCAAGAACACTTTGGCTATTACTAGAAACTGTTCTGGCCTGTGCTTTGCCACACAAGGATTGGGTTACCTTGCTGCAGTTTATTTATCGTTACTGTTACTTGCTCGTTACCAATTATCTTGCTATCAAACTATCTGTTACCTACAATTTCAGTGCTTGCAGAAATTACCTTGCTGAAAACCGCTTGTCATTTCCTTCTGCTCCTCGTTGGGTTCGACACTCTTACTTATCGAAAGGACTACGATTGATCCCCTATACTTGTGGGTCATCAAGACTCTTTTCTGGCGCCGTTGCCGGGGAGTGAAGCGCTCTTGGTAAGTGGAAATTGGTAAGGAAAAACTTATACTACATGCTGAAATTTATTGTTACTTACTACTATGGAAAAATATCCTTTGAGGGGTTTGTTCGGGGTATCTTCACCTCGACCGGAACCACAATTAGTTGCCCATCAACCTATTGCACCTACTGAAAATGTTGGTTATGAAATTCCTTCAGGTATGGTAGAACAACTGCTTGCTAAACCTTATGCAGGAGATGGAACCGAACATCTTGATATGCACCTCTTATATGTGAACGAAATATGTGGATTATTTAAGCTTGCAGGTCTACCCAGAGATGAAGCTAAGAAGAAGGTTTTCCCTTTATCTTTGAAGGTAAAAGCATTGACATGGTATAGGCTATGTGATGATCTCGAATCGTGGAACTGGAATCGTTTGCAATTGGAATTCCACCAAAAGTTTTATCCCATGCATCTAGTTCATCGTGATCGGAATTATATATATAATTTTTGGCCTCATGAAGGAGAAAGCATCGCTCTAGCTTGGGGGAGGCTTAAGTCAATGTTATATTCATGCCCCAATCATGATATCCCGAGAGAAGTTATTATTCAGAATTTTTATGCTCGGCTTTCTCATAATAATCAATCCATGCTCGATACTTCTTGTGCTGGTTCTTATATGATGAAGACTATTGAATTCAAGTGGGATCTCTTAGAAAGAATTAAATGCAACTCTGAAGATTGGGAACTCGGCGAAGGTAATGAGTCAGGTATAAAGTTTGAGCTTGATTTTGTTAAATCTTTTATGAATACCGATACTTTTCACAAGTTTAGCACTAAATATGGACTTGACTTTGAGATAGTAGCCTCTTTCTGTGAAGCATTTGCTACTCATGTCGATCTCCCTAAAGAGAAGTGGTTTAAATATCATACCCCTATTAAAGAAGAAATTAAAGAACCGGTCATGGCTAAAGATGAAACAATCATTTACAATGTTGATCCAGTTGTGCCTACCGCTTACATTGAAAAACCACCTTTCCCTGTTAGGATAAAATAACATGCTAAGGCATCAACTGTGGTCCGTAAGAGTAATATTAGAGCACCTAAGCCCCCTGAGCAAATTAAAGTAGAACCTAGTGTTGCTATGGTTAAGGATCTCTTGGTAGAAAATATTGATGGGCATGTTATCTACTTCTGTGATGAAGCTGCTAGAATTGCCAAACCTGATGAAAAAGATAAACATAGACCCATAGAGGGCATGCGTGTTGTCTCAGTCAAAATAGAAGATCATTGCTATCATGGTTTATGTGATTTGGGTGCTAGTGTGAGTGCTATTCCTTTTACCTTATACTAAGAAATTATGAATGAAATAGCACCTGCTGAAATAGAAGATATTGATGTTACTATTAACTTGCTAATAGAGACACCATCACACCACTTGGGATTGTTAGAGATGTTGAAGTCTTGTGTGGGAAGGTAAAATACCCTACTGATTTTCTAGTTCTTGGTTCCCCACAAGATGACTTTTGTCCCATTATCTTTGGTAGACCTTTCTTGAGCACCGTTAATGCTAAGATAGATTGTGAAAAACAAACTGTCGGTGTCAGTTTTGGTGGTGTGTCTCATGAGTTTAATTTTTCCAAGTTTAGTAGACAACCTCGTGATAGAGCATTATCTAGTAAGGATGAAATAATTGGTCTCGCTTCTATTGCCGTCCCTCCTACTGATCCATTAGAACAATATTTGCTTGACCATGAAAATGATATGCACTTGCGTGAAAGAAATGAAATAGATAAAAATTTCTTTGAACAACAACCTCTCTTGAAACACAATTTGCCTATTGAAACTCTTGGAGGTCCTCCTCCACCTAAAGGTGATCCTGTGTTTGAATTAAAGCAATTGCCTGACACTTTGAAGTATGCTTATCTTGATGAGAAAAAGATATATCCTGTTATTATTAGTGCTAACCTTTCAGAACATGAAGAAGAAAGATTATTAAAAGTTCTAAGGAAGCACCGGGCTGCTATTGGATATACTCTTGATGATATTAAGGGCATTAGTCCCACTCTATGTCAGCACAAGATTAATATGGAACCTGATGCTAAACCCGTTGTTGATCACCAACGGCGATTAAATCCTAAGATGAAGGAAGTCGTAAGAACTGAAATATTAAAGCTTCTGGAAGCAGGTATAATCTATCCCATTGCTGATAGTAGATGGGTAAGTCCCACTCATTGTGTCCCTAACAAAGGAGGAATTACCGTTGTTCCTAATGATAAAAATGAGCTCAATCCACAAAGAATTGTTACTGGCTATAGAATGGTAATTGATTTTAGAAAATTAAATAAAGTTACTAGAAAAGATCATTACCCTCTGCCTTTCATTGATCAAATGCTAGAAAGATTATCTAAGCACACACACTTTTGTTTTCTGGATGGATATTCTGGTTTCTCTCAAATACCTGTGTCACAATCTGATCAAGAGAAAAGCACCTTTACTTGCCCTTTTGGAACCTATGCTTATAGACGTATGCCTTTTGGTTTATGCAATGCACCTGCTACCTTTCAAAGATGTATGACTGCTATATTCTCTGATTTTTGTGAAAAGATTGTGGAGGTTTTCATGGATGATTTTTCCGTTTACGAGACTTCTTTTGATGATTGCTTAAGCGACCATGATCGAGTTTTGCAGAGATGTGAACAAACTAATCTTGTCTTGAATTGGGAGAAGTGCCACTTTATGGTTAATGAAGGTATTGTCTTGGGGCATAAAATATCTGAACGAGGTATTGAGGTGGATAAAGCTAAAGTTGATGCAATTGAGAAAATGCCATGCCCTAAAGATACTAAAGGTATTCGAAGTTTCCTTGGTCATGCTGGTTTCTATAGGAGGTTCATTAAAGACTTCTCTAAAATTTCTAGGCCTCTTACTAATATTTTACAAAAGGATATTCCTTTTGTATTTGATGATGATTGTGTGGAAGCCTTTGAAACACTCAAGAAAGCCTTAACCTCTGCACTATTGTTCAACCACCTGACTGGAACTTGCCTTTTGAAATTATGTGTGATGCTAGTGATTATGCTGTTGGTGCTGTTCTAGGACAAAGAGTTGATAAGAAATTGAATGTTATCCATTATGCTAGTAAAACTCTAGACAGTGCTCAACGATATTATGCTACTACTGAAAAAGAATTTTTAGCAGTTGTGTTTGCTTGTGATAAATTTAGATCCTATATTGTTGACTCCAAAGTTATTGTCCACACTGATCATGCTGCTATAAAATATCTCATGGAAAAGAAAGATGCTAAACCTAGACTCATTAGGTGGGTTCTCTTGCTTCAAGAATTTGACTTACATATCGTTGATAGGAAGGGAGCTGAGAACCCCGTAGCTGATAACTTGTCTAGGTTAGAAAATATTCTTGACGACCCACTACCTATTGATGATAGTTTCCCTGACGAACAGTTAGCAGGAATAAACGTTTCTCAAAACACTCCTTGGTATGCTGATTATGCTAATTACATTGTCGCTAAATATATACCACCTAGCTTCACATATCAACAAAAAAAATCTTCTATGATTTAAGACATTACTTTTGGGATGACCCACATCTTTATAAAGAAGGAGTAGATGGTATTATTAGACGTTGTGTACCTGAGCATGAACAGGAACAAATCCTATGGAAATGTCATTCCGAAGCTTATGGAGGACATCATGCGGGAGATAGAACTACGCACGAGGTATTGCAATCTGGTTTTTATTGGCCTACTCTCTTCAAGGATGCCCGTAAGTTTGTCTTGTCTTGTGATGAATGTCAAAGAATTGGTAATATTGGTAAGCGTCAAGAAATGCCTATGAATTATTCACTTGTTGTCGAACCATTTGATGTTTGGGGTTTTGATTATATGGGACCTTTTCCTTCCTCTAACGGGTACACTCATATTTTGGTCGCTGTTGATTATGTCACTAAGTGGGTAGAAGCTATTCCAACTAGGAGTGTTGATCACCACACCTCCATTAAAATTCTTAAAGAAGTTATCTTCCCGAGGTTTGGAGTCCCTAGATATTTAATGACTGATGGTGGTTCACACTTTATTCATGGTGCTTTCCGTAAGATGCTTGCTAAATATGATGTTAACCATAGAATTGCATCACCCTATCATCCTCAATCTAGTGGTCAAGTTAAACTTAGCAATAGAGAAATAAAATTGATATTACAAAAAATTGTCAATAGGTCTCGAAAGAATTGGTCTAAGAAACTAGATGATGCACTGTGGGCCCATAGAATAGCTTATAAAAATCCTATGGGTATGTCTCCGTACAAAATGGTATATGGAAAAGCTTGTCATTTCCCTCTAGAATTAGAACATAAAGCATTTTGGGCAATTAAAGAACTCAACTGTTATTTCAAACTTGCCGGTGAGAAGAGGCTATTTGATATTAGCTCACTAGATGAATGGATAACCCAAGCCTATGAAAATGCCAAACTATTCAAAGAAAAAGTAAAAAGATGGCATGACAAAAGAATCCAAAAGCGGGAATTCAAAATAGGAGACTATGTTCTTTTGTTCAACTCTCGTTTAAGATTTTTTGCAGGTAAGCTTCTCTCCAAATGGGAAGGACCATATGTTATCGAAGAGGTTTATCGTTCTGGAGCTATCAAGATTAATAATGCCGAAGGTACTAACCCGAAGGTGGTCAATGGACAAATAATTAAGCACTATATCTCAGGTATGCCTATTAACGTTGAAAGCAATGTTATCCAAACCATGACACCGGAGGAACACATAAAAGAAACCTTCCGGAACACTCCAGAATTCTAAAAAAATAGGAGGTACGTGATACGATAAGTAAACGGACTCCAAAAAATCCGCAAAAATATTTTTTTTCAGTTTTGGAATATTAGAAAATTTTGGAAACCAATAAATAAACCGGAAGGTGATCGAGGTGAGCACGATACACCAGGGTGCGCCAGCCCCCCTGGGCGCGCCTTGGTGGGTGGTGCCCACCTCGGACACCTTCCCGACTCCGTTTTCCTTCCATATGCTTGTTTCCCAAGAATAAAAAATCTCTTTATATACCCCCGACTGTTTTGACGACCGCATCGTAGAAAAATCCTCTGTTCTTGTTTCTTGTTGTTTTCTCGTCAGATCTAGATCTCCATGGCTCCACCAAGCTCATCCAAGGACAAGTTCTTCGAGAAGGTCATCAACCCGTACTTGCCGGAGGTGATGAAGCACCCTCAAGCCATTGAGATGTGTGAGGGGGTGCTCCACATCCGCGATGTCGAGGGACCCAAGAAGACCGGAAGCGTGGAGGCTAGGCGCGAGGCGGTGGAACAAGACATCTTCAAGTGTCAAAGGATGGTGGAGAGTAGACTTAGTGCCAATCACTCCATGATCACGGAATTCACCCGTGATCAGATGGTGGATGGCCGGTCTATGAAGGACACCATCTCCACCCTCAACGAGCAAATCAATTTTCTGCAAAGCCATGTTTATGATCTTCAAAACCAAGTTTTTGAATATGAAGCAAGATTTAAAGGTATGAGTTTAGCTGCCAGTTGCAGACTCAGTGGACTCTTGTGTCAACTTTTGATGGGGAGCCCTTGCCCTGGAAGCTGGAGGACAAGCCTACCACATCATCACCACCACCTTCTTCATCACCACCACCAAAGGAGACTTGAGCACACGGGTATAGGCACTCCCTTTGGCTTGAGCCAAGCTTGGGGGAGGTGCCCCGGTATCGTATCACCATCACTTTTATTCACCTTTACCTATCCTAGTTCGATCTTTAGTTTTCCTTTGATTTAGTTGAATACAAGTTTAGCTTGATCTATTTTCGTTTGTTAGTTTCGTGGTCTATCTATCTATGTAATCGAGTGAGAGTTATATAATAAAGCTTAGTTCGAGTTTTGCCTCTCTACTTTCTT
The DNA here is from genome assembly GCA_039707655.1 of Elymus sibiricus. Lineage (NCBI taxonomy): Eukaryota > Viridiplantae > Streptophyta > Magnoliopsida > Poales > Poaceae > Elymus > Elymus sibiricus. The sequence continues at coordinate 382,710,068 of CM077665.1, read as the reverse complement.
GTTGCAATCAAAATAAAGGAAAGAGAAATAAATGAAAATAATCATATGCTAATCTTATGGTGAGTAATGACATCACATAAGGAAAAGTATAAGTAGTAAAATTTATTGGAAATTGACAAACATAGCATTGGTCAATGATGCAATTCATGAAAGAATTAATAACGGAAGAAAAGATTCACATGCAAATACACTATCTTGGACATCTTTTATGATTGTGAGCCCCCATTAAATATTATATGTCAAAATGGTTGACGTTGGACAAGGAAGACAACGTAATGATTTATGTTTGTTCATATCTACATAGAAGTTATATTGTCATAGATCCTTCAACATGTGGTGCTTGCTCAATATCTTTGCTAGCCAAAAATTCTGCACTAAGTAGAGATACTACTTGTGCATCCAAAAACCTAAACCCAAATTCATTCTTTGAGAGTCCACCATACCTACCTATGGATCGAGTAAGATCCTTCAAGTAAGTTGTCATCGGTGCAATAAGGCAATAAAAATTGCTTCTAAAAGTGTTTTGATCAATTAGTGTAAGAGAAAATTGAGCGCTATACGAACTTATGATGGCAATGTAATAAAAGCGACGGACTGCATAATAAAGGTTGCTATCATAGGGGGCAATATAGCGTGACGTTCTTTTACATTAAGGGATTGGGCACACAAACCAAAAAGCGCATGACAACCTCTGCTTCCCTCTGTGAAGGGACTATCTTTTACTTTCATGTATTTACTTTTATGCAAGAGTCAAAGTATTCTTCCCTATTCCTTTTTACTTATTATTTTGCAAGCATCATGTGGTGAAGAAAGGTTTAGGCACATATATTCAGTTGGATATCAGTGGGCATGAGTTATTATTGTTGACATCACCCTTGAGGTGAATACGTTGGGAGGCGAAACTATAAGCCCCTATCTTTCTATGTGTCCGGTTGAAACTTTTTGCTCATGGGTATGCTGTGAGTGTTAGCAATCATAGAAGACTAAATGATGGTTGAGTATGTGGACTTGCCAAAAGGCTCCGACATGTGACCCTTCCTGAAAATATGATGAATTGTAGTTGCAAAGTTGAATGAGAACATAGTTTGTTGGTTTTCAATAGGGTTTATGCTTTATACTTCTATGTTGTGGTGAATTGTTACTTATTCATGAGAAGTTAAATGATGAAAGTATTTGAATAAGTTTTATGATAGAGTTTGTTGTTGTTATGACAATAAGCATGATGTTACTATGTCCGTATTTTGTTTTTATCGACACCTCTCTCTCAAACCATGTGGACATGCTTTTCAATATCAGCTTTCTCTTGAGGACAAGCGAGGTCTAAGCTTGGGGGAGTTGATACGTCCATTTTGCATCATGATTTCCTACTGTTATTTATTATGTTTTGTTGAATAATAATGCTTTATGGGGTGATTCTAATGCCTTTTCTCTCATAATATGCAAGGTTTATACAAAGTGGGAGAATACCGGCAGCTGGAATTCTAGACCCGAAAAAGCACATCAGAGATACCTATTATGCACAACTCCAATGAAGCTAAAACTTAAAGGAGATTATTTTTGGAATTAATAAAAAATACTGGAGCAAAGAACTACCGGAGGGGGCCACCCTGGTGGGCACAAGACACCAGGGCGCGCCAGGCCCCCCCAAGCGCGCCCTGGTGGGTTGTGCCCTCCTCGGCCCACCTCCGGTGCGCATCTTCTGGTATATATTCTCTTTTGACCTAGAAAAAATAAGGGGAGGACTTTCGGGACGGAGCGCCGCCGTCTCGAGGCGTAACTTGGGCAGGAGCACTTTTGCCCTCCGGCGGAGCGATTCCGTCGGGGGAACTTCCCTCACGGAGGGGGAAATCGAAGCCATCGTCATCACCAACACCCCTCTCATCTTTTGGAGGCCAATCTTCATCAACATCTTCAACAACACCATCTCCTCTCAAACCCTAGTTCATCTCTTGTGTTCAATCTTTGTACCGGAACCTCAGATTGGTACCTGTGGGTGACTAGTAGTGTTGATTACATCTTGAAGTTGATTACTATATGGTTTATTTGGTGGAAGAATATATGTTCAGATCCATTATGCTATTCAATACCCCTCTGATCTTAATCATGATTATTATTTGTGAGTAGTTACCTTTGTTCTTGAGGTCACGAGAGAAGTCATGTTGCAAGTAATCATGTGAATTTGATATGTGTTCGATATTTTGATGATATGTATGTTGTGATTCCCTTAGTGGTGTCATGTGAACGTCGACTACATGACACTTCACCATCCTTGGGCCTAAGGGAATGCATTGTGGAGTAGTTATTAGATGATGGGTTGCTAGAGTGACAGAAGCTTAAACCCTAGTTTATGCACTACTTTGTAAAGGGCTGATTTGGATCCAAACGTTTAATGCTATGGTTAGATTTTATCTTAATACTTTTCTCGTAGTTGCGGATGCTTGTGAGGCGGTTAATCATAAGTGGGAGGTTGTTCAAGTAAGAACAGCACCCAAGCACCGGTCCACCCACATATCAAATTATCAAAGTAGCGAACACGAATCAAACCAACATGATAAAAGTGACTAGATGAAATTCCCGTGTACCCTCAAGAACACTTTGCCTATTACTAGAAACTGTTCTGACCTGTCCTTTGCCACAAAAGGATTGGGCTACCTTGCTGCACTTTATTTATCGTTACCGTTACTTGCTCGTTACCAGTTATCTTGCTATCAAACTATCTGTTACCTACAATTTCAGTGTTTGCAGAAATTACCTTGCTGAAAACCGCTTGTCATTTCCTTCTGCTCCTCGTTGGGTTCGACACCCTTACTTATCGAAAGGACTACGATTGATCCCCTATACTTGTGGGTCATCAGTGAACAGATTAATGGCTATGTTATATACAAAAACTTTGCAGACGTATATTACATTACCAAACAAAATCATGCATAGTAAATTTACATGCAGAAAATGTAGAGACAAAAAATGCATGTATAAATTGCCATGTGTAGATCAAAGTCAAAAAACGCATGTGAGTTTGCCATAGTGGCGGTAATTGTTGGACATAAGTTTGCATTATGTAGATGACATGCATGAAATTTTAAAAATTGCCATGGTATAAAAACTTAATTTAGCATGATTTATTTCAACAACAAAAATTCCATGCTGGAAAAAAATTCACAAAATCAAATTTACGATGGTGTATAAGGTAATAAAATGCCTCGATTTTTAGAAAACAGATTTAGCATGGTCCATAATAAAACAAAATTGCCATGCTCCAAACAAATAAATTTGCCATGGTCAAATGTCATTAATTGCCATGGTCTAAAAAGAACAAACTTGACATGGTTATAAAAAATATTCAAACTTTCCATAATAAAAAATAAAACAAAACCCATGGTAGAACATTTTGCCATGATGAGATGACTAAAACAACATGCCATGGGTTGTTAAAGGTAGATTTTCCAAGAGCCCACAAAAGAGGAAAATCAAATTTCAAATATGCCATGAAAAAAAAAATTGAGTAAGAATGTCCGTGTATGTTAAATTTAATTTTCCATGGCAATAAAGGTAAATTTGCCATAGAAAATAAAAAAATTGTCATGGCAAATAAAAATAAAATTTTCCATGGCAATAAAAGTAGAATCTTCCAGACTACAAAGTAAAATTTTCCATATTATCAAAAGGTAAAAATTTATGAAGATGAAATTTTCATACATTTGTCCTGTGAATATTCCTTCAAAAATATTTTCAGATTTTGCTATGATGTATGAGACACACTATTTCGAAAAAATTGCCATATGCTCATTCCACTATTTTTTTTCCTTTATATGCTTAGGGGTGTGTTAAAAAAAGAACAAAAATTACCATGTCAGATGCATGTTAAATGCCATTGTATTTTTATTATAATTGTCATGTTTTCTGTAAGAAAATTGCCATTTATTAAAATAATTTTGCCATGATACAAAAAAAATTGTCGTGGTACTTGAATTAAACTTGCCATGGTACATAAAGTAAGTTTGCGGTCATACATAAAGTAAGTTTGCCATGTTTGAGAAATAAAAAAACAGAAAATGATTTTTATTAAAATTGCTATGGCCCATAGAATAATATTCCCATGATATGGAAAAAGAATTTGCCATAGTCCATGATATAAAAATTAAATTGCGATGGTGCGGGAAGTAAATTTTCCTACATTACACATATGACCATTACAAACAAATAACTACATGTTTGTTAAGACAGAAATGTTTCCAAAACTTGCCATGTAATTTAGCTAAAAGAATGCAAATTTGCCTTGATGTAAAAATTGCCATGGCACCACTATACAACTTGTTAATTGGCATGTCGAAATTGCCAAGGATGGGGGGATTGCGATAGAGGTACAATACAAAAACAAATCTTTTAAAAATTGCCATGCTTAATCTGGTCATCATCAACCTACAAGTCGAATGGGAAACAAAACACACCCTAATATATCATTGCTGAAGCCACGTGAACAGGAAAAAGGAACATATATTTCTGCAACCAACTCAAAATTGTTTTGTTTTTCTACTCCATGTGAACATTGGAACTTTGCTCTGCTATTGCAATTTGTGTATCAAAACAAGCCGTAACAAGTCATGTAAACAAAAAGTTCAATGTGATGCAAATCATGGCAAATTTGCAATGTTAAGTTGATGCAAATTTGCCGAGCAAAACTTAAGCATAGAAGAGCAAAACGGAAAATGTCATAATAGTTGAACACAACTTGTGAGCAGAATCTCAGTTCAGTAAATTTGTAGAGCAAAACTTAAGCATGACAGTCTGTGAACACAACCTCGTGGAGTAGCATCAACTTAAACATAACATCAACTCAAAACAAACATGTGAATATATAGTTTCCATGGAAGCGATCTGAAACACATAATTTCTAGCGGTCGGAGTAGAAATCATGGCAAATTTGCCATGTGAACACAAGCTAAGTTGCAATTGTGTCGTGCAGAACCTCCATTTAGAAAAATCATTTCTAACAAATACATAACATAATCAGGTTGTCTCAGAAAATCACTAAATAATGAGCTAATGGCAGTAACCTACCATCTCACCAGGCCAAAGCGGGCTATGGCATGGTCCAGGCAAGGAGGCGCGGTGCAACGCAGCTCCCACGGTGCGCCGACTCGTGTCAATGCAGTTGCTGCATAGGGCTCAGGGCGGCACAGAGGGTATGGATGACCTGTGGCACTGTCTTGCAAAGCCGGCAAGGGGACGACGTCCTCCCACTGCGCATCCATGACCCCGACAGGCTTGAAGCTACGCTCTCACCGGGCGCCCACACCGGCCGCAAGCCTCCTGCAACCCGACTTCCTCGAGGCTCCACCACTCCAGCCTCTGCCGGCTGCCGCCCTCCCCGCGGGACCGCAACCTGGTGATTGCCGCCCGCCACTCTCTCGCAGCCTCGCCACATCACTCACGCCCCCCTCGCATCGCTTCGATCGCCGGATACCCTTCACCTTTGTCCCCGCCTACCTAATGTTCGCTGCTCCTCCTTCAAATCCAGCAGCGAGGAGAGAAAGCAATGGACAGTGTGGGAAATGGGAGACGGCAAGTAAGCGGTTGCACAACCCAGGCACAGTGGATAAAATCATCCGGGAGACTCCGGCTTGACGCGAATGAGTCTCTGGTGATGATGTGGCAAAGGAAGATCGCCGAGACTAGGGTGACGACTACGAGGATGTTCGCTCTGACCCTTCGAAATTCTGACATCAGATTTTTATCAATTCCGAAGTTTTGGGATGGACATCGTGTGCGGGTGCATCTATGGTCACACTGTACGTGGTAGAAAGTTTTGGGATGCCAATCGCCTCCGCTCGCTCGCCCACACATCGCTGGTTTGGACGGCCCAGTACACCTTATGACCACTAGGTTGCATGAATAAGTTCTGTAAGACATGGTTTTGGACTAGTTTGTTCACTCTAGGGGTAGTCGTAGGCTACATACAGTTTTGTTATTAGTTCTAACTAAACAAATGTACAGTTTCTTGACCAAAGCGCACAATTTTGTTCAGTTTTCTTCTTCTCGATTCACACTTTTAATGTTCATTTGGATATTTACAATTTTTTCATCATGTGTTTCAAAAGTAAATGTTTACCATGTACTACTAAAAAATTATTCATCGTGCATTTTAAAATTGGGCATCATGTATTTCAAACATGTTCATGGTGTAATTTAAAATGTTCACCGTGTGTTAAAATTATTCATCATGTATGTGAATTTTTTTAACCATGCATTCAACAAAATTATTCATAATGTATTAAAAGTCATACATCTTGTATTAAAATCATTCAACACGTATTTAGAAACTGTTCATAGGGTACCTAAAAAATATTTATGTATTAAATTTTAATTGTGTATTTAATAATGGCCATTAACCTAAAATAAATATTCTTGGACTTTTTAAGAAGTGTACATGAAATTTTAAAAAGTGTCCACACGTTAAAAATATATCCATATACTATTCAAGAAAAAAGAAAAACAGGAAACTAAAAATTAAAAAATAAACAAGAAATAACATGAAAAGAGAAAGGAACAAAAAAGCACGAAGAGAATGAAACCAGAAGCTATGGAAAAGGGAAAAAGAAGAAAGGAAGAAACATGAAAAAAGAAGAAAAAAAATAGAAAGAACACAAAAACGGAGTGGAAACCTAGAGCACCAAATAAAAAATCTAAAAAACACACGAACTGAATATACCCAGACAACTCCACGCGAATGGAGCACATGCGAGAATAAATAAGAGAAAGATCACTTGATGGGCCGCAGTGCACCAACTTGCGTTTGTAGGCGAGCACTCTCGAACTCGCAAGAGGCGGCAGTCGCACATCGATGTAGCTGCTGGGATCACGGAAAAGTGATGACGATAACACATGAGTGACGTTGATGGTGATGCTACTCGAGCACCCGGTCTCAAGCTTCAGGGTGAAAGCCTAGGGCTGACCGGAGTCGATAATAGGTGGCAGTGATGATGTTTTTACGACGATGTTTTTATATCGTTACTTTATTGAAGACATTGCTCGGATGTGCTCGAACTGGTTCTTCAGGGTGCACGGTGAAAACTTAGATTCTGGCCTTGATTGGTTGGATCCAGTAACAATGACACTTAAGCGTTGCTCCTTTTCTGAAGGCGTTGATGTTGGAAAACCTCATTGCCTGTGTGGTGTCAATAAATGGTTGGTGCGGATATAATCATTGTTGTAGTGTGACAATTAGGGATCTGATCGTTTTTTTTCTCGTCTACGCATGGCTTTAATCTTATATGGTTTTACTATTATCATGACGTGTTTTGTGTGTGCATGTGTTAGGGTTGGCTATGTGCATCCTAATTATACAGAGGCCGAATATGTGCTCAATGCTAATCATGTTTGTATTCTTTTGATGCTTCACTTTTAAGCCAATAAGATTGACCCTTTGTGAAAACGACTATGACAATGCCTTATTGATTTTGTTTCCTCCATTTGCTTGCAATTAGTGCAAAAAGATGATGGACAAAAAAAAACAGCTAACCCATGTTAATGAGCACTTGTAGAACATTTGCAGCATCCAGGGCATACCAAACATATCTTTCCGCCAGCTGCTTTCTCACACCTTCTTTTTCCATTTATGAAAACAGCTGACCTTCTCTGGCTTCTTCTCAGCAGCTGCAGCCCACGAAACACAGCCTCTCAGATCCCTACTTTGTCAAGCTTTTGGGCCTAGCGACCTTGCTGGCCGGGTCAGACTCACACGCCGCTAATTACTTTGGTCCGACCGCCGAGACCAGGCGTGGGCGGCCGACGCTGTCCACAGCCGACGGCCAGCGCCCAGAAGAAGACGCCATTAGCAACACGTGGGTACGCAAGCGCATTAGAACCGAAATTTTTGACCACGTTTATGACCTTTTTTTTCTTCATGATTATGTTAACGTTTCAGGCCCAGCTTCCAACCTCCGGCATATGTTCGGACGTTTCCGGTGCGCATCGGACACACCACTACAAGCAAAGAGCCCATCACATCCCAAAAGACTAGCCTGAAGGGAGTGTGGCACTCTTTCTTATAAAGTGGTCCTAGCCCCTTCCCATATCCGAGGTGGGACTCCAATTGTTAACGTCCCAGGCCCAGCTCCCAACCTCCGGCATATGTTCGGACGTTTCCGGTGCGCATCGGACACACCACTACAAGCAAAGAGCCCACCACATCCCAAAAGACTAGCCTGAAGGAGTGTGACACTCTTCCTTATAAGGTGGTCCTAGCCCCCTCTCATATCCGAGGTGGGACTAAAGTCACTGGCAACGCCCAATGGGCCAGCGTCTCTGACAGATTATGATGAAACAGCAGTAACGTACGCATTATATAGCAAAAAACAAACACGCAGTAGGCAGTACCAGCTACCAGCGGATCGTTTTGATCAGATACAGATACTGTATTTTAAAAAAAGATCCTGCTCTAAAGGGCAGCTTGCAGCCCAGCCCAGCCTATATCACAGCTCCGTGACTGCCCACCCTTCTGGATAGCCTGGTTCAGCGCCTGCACTTTCTCATTCCCAGCCATCCTCTTCTTCCTCCGTGCTACTGCTAGCCTACGAGTGTCGTGTTGGCCTCCAATGGCGAGGGCTCCGGTGCTCCCCGCGCTCCTGTGCCTCGCGGTGCTCGCGCTGGCCGGCGGCGCCGACGCGAGGAAGATGGTCGGCGTGTACGAGCTCAAGAGAGGCGATTTCTCAGTCAAGATGACCAACTGGGGCGCCACCATCATGTCGGTCCTCGTTCCCGATTCCAAAGGTATGTATGTTCATCTTTTTCTCTCTACCCGGGAAAAAAAGCAAAAGATCTTGTTTCCATACCAAGAAAATCATATATGGCCTTGTGTGTGATCTTTCTTTCGTGTGGCGTGTGAGACTCACTTACCTCGTACACAAATTATTTTGCAGGGAATTTGGCCGATGTTGTGCTGGGCATGGACACCCTCGCTGAATATGTTGTAAGACCGCCGAGCCTTTCTCTTCCCTGCAATCTCTAAATTAACTTTTCTGCATTGCTTCAGGATCCGTCTCAAATTTATATACTGCTCATAGAACGAACATTGCGCCGCTCCTCGCTTTGCTTCTTTCTTTTTCGGTTCAGGGCAATGCATATGATTATATGAACTGCTCCCCTTCCCTGTCAGTTCATGTGGCATCACTCGGTATATGTCCAGGTTTACTCGTTTGTGTGCCTGTTAGCTGTTACTTGGTCACAGATCATTAGTACGAGTCAGGATGAGAATATCATTCAGGGTTCAACCTTCACTTCTGGCTAGCACTCGAATATTCACCACCATTCAGAGTTCCTTTTCTGGAAATTCATTTTCCATGTATAAAGATAAAGAGTACAGAGAAGAGAAAACTAAGCAGAGAAGAGTACATGATCATGAATAAACAAATGAACCGACAAACAGCTATAGCTGGATCCAATCCTCCTCGTGATTTTGAGTGCACATGTCGTGTTAATTGCCCATCATGTGAAACAATTTCTCTAAAAGAACTTGTGGCCATGGGAAGGGATGGCCCTCGTCTGCCGTACGCGCTGCAGTTATTCCGATCATTGTCTACTAATCCTCGCCCTCCCCCGTGTTACACACATGTCCCTCGTTACTGTAGCCTCTTACCATTAGTTTGAGTGGTCAAAGCATACATGGCAAGATCACAGCAGCCCGGCAGCAGAATCTTCCATGCACGAGCCAAGTCGTCCACCAATCAATCAGAATTTTCAGAGAAGCTTATCTGCGAGCCGTATGCTAGACTAGTCGAAAATGACACCTCAACACCAACTAAGTAACAAAGTTTGACAAAAGTCATGTGCACAAGCCGTCAGGCTTTGAGCTGGTCGACAATGACGACCCTCGCCAACCAGGCCCCATCACTCCGTCGTGGTGCTCCGATCCATCTCGTGATCACAAATCAGAAAGGCCGTCCGTACATACATGTATAAGAAACACGCCAACTAGCATGTGAAATCATATCTTATCCTAGCAAAGATCGGTCTGATTATTCGCCTGATCAACTTTATTGCTGTCCTGATGAGAGAGACACCACGTTAATTTCACGTTGCTGTTTCCTCTGGTGGCTATTCAGAATGATACCTCTTACTTTGGGCCGCTGAATGGGAGGGTGGCGCAGAGGATGGCCAGGGGCCGCTTCGTCCTCGACGGCAAAGTGTACCATACCTACCTCAACGACGGCAAGAACGCAATTCATGGTACGTACTGTCTGCTTGCTTCGATCAGAGGTTTGTTGTGGGGCAAGAGGCGTATATAAAGGAACTAATTGTACGTTTGTAGGTGGCAAAAGGGGGTTCAGCAAGGTCATATGGACGGTGAAGGAGTACGTCGCCGGCGGCGACTCCCCGTATATCACCATGTACTACCGCAGCTTCGACGGCGAGCAAGGTGCGAACATGCAGCGACCGACGTGGTCCATTTTGTTCAGAAGCTTTTATAATTATCGCGCAATGCAATCAGCAGCCATGGCTAAAAATGACAAATGAGCAGGGTTCCCCGGAGACCTGGACGTGTACGCGACGTACCGGCTGTCGGGCCCGTACGAGCTGAGCATCCGCACGAACGCGACGGCGCTGAACAAGGCGACGCCGGTGAACTTCCTGCAGCACGTGTACCTGAACCTGGGCGGGGAGGGCAGCGGCGACATCCTGGGCCACACGCTCCAGCTCTCCGCGTCCCGCTACACCCCCATGGACGCGGAGCTCCTCCCGTCGTCCGGCCGCGTCGACCCCGTGGCCGGCACCAGCTACGACTTCCGCACGCCGACGCCCATCGGCGCGCGCATCCGGCAGGTCATGGGCGGCCGTGTCTACGGGTACGACATCAACTACGTCATCGACGGGGAAGGCATGCGGAAGGTGGCGGCGGCGCGGGACGGCAGGTCCGGACGCGCGCTCGAGCTGTGGGCCAACCAGCCGGCCATGCAACTCTACACCGGCAACTTTCTCAACAACACCAAGGGGAAGGGCGGCAAGGTGTACAACCAGTACGGCGGGTTCTGCCTTGAGACGCAGGCGTACCCGGACGCCGTGAACCACCCCGAGTTCCCGTCGGTGACGGTGAGGCCCGGCCAGGTGTACAAGCACGACATGCTCTTCAAGTTCTCCTTCTAGCTAAGGCTGCGCTACGGTAGCAGCAGTACCATCATTGGTTGATGGATCGTAGATGTGTTCACTGTGGATTTGGAGGTGGCGCGATTCGTGGGACTGTATGCTGTTATACCGTGAGCCCACAGCGGCTACGGTGCTTGAAAAAATAAAAAAACATTTTGTGCAGTGCAAATATCCGTTCTATAAGCTTCAACGCTGACTCTCAAGTCTCAACCCCCGCAACTGTTCGGACATGTTTTTATCATCCAACACGGTCCTTCGTCAATCCACAGTCCGGTTCGGACATGCATTTTTTCGCAAACCGGAGAGTGGGGGGGGGGGGGGGGGGGGGGGGGGGGGTTGCGGGCGTCCGAACCGCTGCCACGTTCGCGTCTGGCAACCATGACCCATCCAAAACCCTCCTCTCTCACCCGCGTGATTTCCCGTCCGACGTCAACTGCCCGCATTCATTTCGTTACAGAACGGCCACATTGACGCCAACTCGGAGTGGATGCATACCTCTCACTGCCGCATTCAAGCGGCACATCGACCAAGAGAGCGCCGCCCGCTACACGTCCGTCCTGATTACTGCTCCTCGCCGCATTCAAACGGCTACAGACTACCCGCCTACCTCCATTAAACCTGTGATGTGCCGAGAAACCTACTCTGGCCACATGTCCATTATCGAGCCGACCGACATTAAACACAACCCCAATTGGCTCATCGCGTACTCCCGCTATTTAAATGATGCGAGACACCGGACAAGAATGGCACCACACCTCCGCTCCCCATCTCCTCCTTGCACCATATTCTGCACACTCTCCATGGCATTCAGCGAGCATGAAGAGGAGTTCTCCGACATAAAAGCAGGCTGGGTGGCCCGCCAAGCCCGCCGGATACGAGCCAGGCAACTCGTTTCTCCACCTCCCTCCCCTCCCTAGGCCGCTGGAGGCCAACTCGCGGAGGTGGCCACTCCAAGACGACGTGTGGTTCAGCAACTCGCCGCTCCAAGTTAGCTCGCGGAGAACTGGCAAGTTGCTCCAAGCCACGCGGGGAGCACAACGGCACATGCATTGTGGTTGCCGTGGACGAGGCCGTGTCCTGGCGCTCCCCCCGTGCCCGCAACTACGCCATCCGCCGACAACATTCGCCGAACAACGCCTTGTGAACGGAGAAAGAAGCCGTCATCCACGAGATCGACGAGGCGGCGGCTAGCATGTCTGCGTCCGCCGCCATCATCGAGAAAAAGTAGAACATGGGAAGCCGTCCTGTGGGTACTGATACGTCTCCAACGTATCTATAATTTTTGATTGTTACATGCTATTATATTATCAATCTAGGATACTTTATATGCAATTATATGCTTTTTATATCATTTTTGGGAACCAACCTATTAACCCAGTGCCAAGTGCTACTTGTTGTTTTTTGCCTGTCTTTGGTTTTTCAGGAAATCTATACCAAACGAAGTCCAAACGCTACGAAACTTTTTGACGATTTTTTTCTGGACAAAAGAGACCCAGGAAGCTTCGGGAGAAGTCAGGAAGCGACGCGAGGAGACGGCAAGGCAACAGGGCGCGCCCTGATGCCTTGTGGGCCCCTTGTGGCTCCGTCTGATCTAATTCTACCTCCATAAATTCTCTAAAATCGAGAAAACAACAGAGAGCCACCCGAAACACTTTTCCGCTGCCGCAAGCCTCTATTCCGACGAGAGGCATCTGGAGACCTTTTCCGGTACTCTGTCGAAGGGGGAATCAACCACGGAGGCCATGTACATCAACCTGCCGCCTCCATGATGATGCGTGAGTAGTCCATCACAGACCTGCGGGTCCATAGCTTTACCTAGATGGATTCTTCTCTCTCTTTGATCTTCAATACAAAGTTCACCGCGATTCCTACGGTGATCTACCCGATGTAATCTTCTTTTACGGTGTGTTTGTTCTGATCCGATGAATTGTGGGTTTATGATCAGATTATTCATTGAAAGTAATTGAGTCTCCTCTGAATTCTATTATGCATGATTATTATAGCTTCGTGTTTTTCTCTGATCTATCGTTTTCATTGGCCAACTAGATTGATTTATCTTCAATGGGAGGGGTGCGTTGTAGTGGGTTCAATTTTACGAGCTGAGCATCCGCATGGACGCGACGGCGCTGAACAAGGTGACGCCGGTGAACTTCCTGCAGCACGTGTACCTAAACCTGGGCAGGGAGTGTTGGGGAACGTTGCATGGGAAACTAAATTTTTCCTACGCACACACAAGATCTATCCATGGAGATGAGCATCTACGAGAGGAGAGATCGGATCCACATACCCTTGTAGATCGCTAAGAGAGAAGCGTTAAGAAACGCGGTTGATGTAGTCAAACGTCTTCGCGATCCAAATCGCAAGCCGTCCCGCGATCCCATCACGATCCGTCTCGCGATCCAATCACGATCCGTCCCGCGATCCAATCACGGTCCTTCCAATCTAGTGCCGAACGGACGGCACCTCCGCGTTCAGCACACGTACAGCTCGATGACGATCTCCGCCTTCTTGATCCAGCAAGAGGGAGCGGAGAGGTAGATGAGTTCTCCGGCAGCGCGACGGCGTGGCGGCGGTGGTGGTGGAACTATTCCGGCAGGGCTTCGCCTAAGCACCGTCGGAATCTATTTGGTGAAGGAACTTGGGAATAGAGAACTAGCACGTGGACTTGTGATTTGGGGCTCTATTGCTCTAGTATATATAGGAGGGAGGGGGAGGAGCGTCAAGGGTTTCGTGTGTGCTCTTGGGGCGCCCCCTCCCCTCTATATATAGGTGGAGGGGCGTGGAGATCAGCCCCTCCAAGCCCTATGGAGCAGCCAAGAGGGGGGGGGGGGAGTTGGACTCCTAGTCCAATTCCATCCCTTTCCATAAACAGGTGGACTTTCCACCTCTCCCAAGCCACATGGGCCTTGAGGGACTTGTGCGCCTGGCCCAATAAGGCCAGGGCGCCTCCCCTCAGCCCATGCAAACCCTTGGGACGTGGTGGAACCCTCGGTGGACTTCCGGACTCCTCCGGAAGTTTCCGGAACCTTCTAGAAGCTTCCCGGTACAATACCAGAAAAACCCGAAACTTTTCCGGTTGCCAAAATATGACTTCCCATATATAAATCTTTACCTCCAAACCATTCCGGAGCTCCTCGTGATGTCCGAGATCTCATTCGAGACTCCGAACAACCTTCGGTCACCAACATACATAACTCAATAATACCGAAACGTCACCGAACGTTAAGTGTGCAGACCCTGCGGGTTCGAGAACTATGTAGACATGATCGAGACACCTCTACGGTCAATAAACAATAGCGGGACCTGGATGCCCATATTGGTTCCTACATATTCTACGAAAATCTTTATCGGTTGAACCTCAATGTCACGGATTCAGTTAATCCCGTACGCTGTTCCCTTTGTTCTCCGGTATGTTACTTGCCCGAGATTCGATCGTCGGTATCTATATACCTAGTTCAATCTCGTTACCGGCAAGTCTCTTTACTCGTTCCGTAATACAAGATCCCGTGGCTAACTCTTTAGTCACATTGCTTGCAAGGCTTATTGTGATGTTGAATTACCGAGTGGGCCCTGAGATACCTCTCCGTCATACGGAGTAACAAATCCCAGCCTCGATCCATGCCAGCTCAACAGACACCTTTGGAGATACCTATAGAGCATCTTTATAGTCACCCAGTTATGTTGTGACGTTTGATACACACAAGGTACTCCTCCGGTGTCAGCGAGTTACATGATCTCATGGTCATAGGAACACATACTTGACATGCAGAAAACAATAGCAATAAACTGAGATGATCATATGCTACGTTCATAGTTTGGGTCTTGTCCATCACATCATTCTCCTAATGATGTGATCTCGTTATCAAATGACAACTCATGTCTATGGCCAGGAAACCTTGACCATCTTTGATCAACGAGCTAGTCTAGTAGAGGCTCACTAGGGACATAGTGTTGTCTATGCATCCACACATGTATCTGAGTTTCCGATCAATACAATTCTAGCATGGATAATAAACGATTGTCATGAACAAGGAAATATGATAATAACTAATTTATTATTGCCTCTAGGGCATATTTCCAACAGTCTCCCACTTGCACTAGAGTCAATAATCTAGTTCACTTCACCATGTGATTAACATTGTAATGAATCTAACACCCAATGAGTTCTGGGGTTCGATCATGCTTTGCATGTGAGAGAGGTCTTAGTCAACGGTCTGCAACATTCAGATCCGTGTGTTCTTTGCAAATCTACATGTCATACTGCAGATGCTACCACGCTCCACTTGGAGCTATTCCAAATGGCTGCTCCACTAAACGTATTCGGATTGCTACTCATTGTTATCCGGATTGGTGTCAAAGCTTGCATCGACGTAACCCTTTACGACGAACTCTTTATCACCTCCATAATCGAGAATCATTTCCTTAGTCCTCTAGTTACTAAGGATAATTTTGACCGCTGTTCAGTGATCCACTCGTGGACCACTCTTGTACCCCTTGACAGACTCATGGCAAGGCACACACTAGGTGCGGTACACATCATGGCATACTATACAGAGCCTATGGATAAGGCATAGGGGACGACCTTCGTCCTTTTTCTTTCTTCTGCCGTGGTCGAGCTTTGAGTCTCACTCAACTCCACACCTTACAAATCAGGCAAGAACTCCTTCTTTGACTGATCCATTTTGAACTCCTTCAAAATCTTGTCAAGGCATGCACTCATTGAAAGTCTTATCAGGCGTTTTGATCTATCTCTATAGATCTTGATGCCCAATATTTAAGTAGCCTTTTATCCAGGTCTTCCTTTGAAAAACACCTTTCAAACAACCTTTTATGCCTTCCAGAAATTTCTACATCTTTCCCGATCAACCATATGTCATCCACATATACTTATCAGAAATTCTATAGTGCTCCCACTCACTTTCTTGTAAATACAAGTTTTTTATAAACTTTGTATAAACCCAAAAACTTTGATCACCTCATCAAAGCGTATATTCCAACTCCGAGATGCTTGCTCCAGTCCATAGAAGGATCGCTGGAGCTTGCATACCTTTTAGCATCCTTAGGACCGACAAAACCTTCTGGTTGTATCACATACAACCTTTCCTCACGGAAACCGTTAAGGAAACTCTGTTTTGACATCCATCTGCCAGATTTCATAATCGAAAAATGCAGCAACTGCTAACATAATTCCAACAGACTTTAGCATCGCTACGGGTGAGAAAGTCTCATCGTAGTCAACTCCTTGAACTTGTCGGAAACTTCTTTGCGACAAGTCCAGCTTTATAAATGGTGACATTTACCATCAGTGTCTGTCTTCTTCTTAAAGGTCCATTTGTACTCAATGGCCTGCCGTTCATCGGACAAGTCTACCAAAGTCCATACTTGGTTTTCATACATGGATCCTATCTCGGATTTCTTGGCTCCTAGCCATTTGTTGGAATCCGGGCCCACCATCGCTTCTTCATAGCTAGTAGGTTCACTGTTTTCTAACAACATGACCTCCAAGACAGAATTGTCGTACCACTCAGGGGCGATACGATTTCTTGTCGACCTACGAGGCTCGAAAGTAACTTCATCTGAGGTGTCATGATCATCATCATTAACTTCCTCTTCATTTGGTGTAGGCGCCACAGAAAACATATTTCTGTGTCGTGCTACCATCCAACTGAAGTGACGGTTCAATAACCTTATCAAGTTCTACTTTTCCTCCCACTCAATTCTTTCGAGAGAAACTCTTTCTCGAGAAAGGACCCGTTTTAGCAACAAAAACTTTGCCCTCGGATCTGAGATAGAAGGTATACCCAAATGTTTCTTTAGGGTATCCTATGAAGACGCATTTGTCCGCTTTGGGTTCGAGCTTATCAGGTTGAAGTCTTTTCACATAAACATCGCATTCCCAAACTCTAAGAAACGACAGCTTAGGTTTCTGCTAAACCATAATTCATACGGTGTCATCTCAACGGACTTAGATGGTGCCCTATAAAAGTTAATGTAGTTGTCTATAATGATTAACCCGAAAATGATAGTGGCAAATCGGTAAGAGACATCATAGTACGCACCATATCCAATAGAGTACGACTACGACGTTCGGACACACCATCACACCAGGGCGTTCCAGGCGGCGTGAGTTGTGAAACAATTTCCACATTGTCTTAAGTTGCATACCAAACTCGTAACTCAGATATTCACCTCCACGATCATATCGTAGACATTTTATCTTCTTGTCACGATGATCTTCAACTTCACTCTGAAATTGCTTGAACTTTTCAAACGTTTCAGACTTGTGTTTCATTAATTAAATATACCTATATCTACTCAAATCATCAATGAAGGTAAGAAAATAACGATATCCACCGCGCGCCTCAATACTCATCGGACCGCACACATCAGTATGTATGATTTCCAACAAGTCACTTGCCCGTTCCATTGTTCCAGAGAACAGGGTCTTAGTCATCTTGCCCATGAGGCATGGTTCGCATGTATCAAGCGATTCAAAATCGAGTGTTTCCATAAGTCCATCAACATGGAGGTTCCTCATGCGTTTAACACCAATATGACCTAAGCGGCAGTGCCACAAGTATGTGGTACTATCATTATTAACTTTGCATCTTTTGGCATCAATATTATGAACATGTGTATCACTACGATCGAGATTCAATAAACCATTCACATTGGGTGCATGACCATTGAAGGTATTATTCATGTAAACAGAATAACCATTATTCTCTTGACTTAAATGAATAACCGTATTGCAATAAACACGATCTAATCATGTTCATGCTCAACGCAAACACCAAATAACATTTATTTAGGTTCAACACTAATCCCGAAGGTAGAGGGAGCGTGCGATGGTGATCACATCAACCTTGGAAACACTTCCAACACACATCGTCACCTCGCCCTTTAGCTAGTCTCCGTTTATTCCGTAGCTTTTATTTCGAGTTACTAACATTAGCAACTGAACCGGTATCTAATACCCCGGTGCTACTAGGAGTACTAGTAAGGTACACATCAATAACATGTATATCAAATATACTTCTGTTGACGTTGTCAGCCTTCTTATCTGCCAAGTATCTGGGGCAGTTCCGCTACCAGTGATCGTTCCCCTTATTATAGAAGCACTTAGTCTCGGGTTTGGGTTCAACCTTGGGTTTCTTCACTGGAGCGGCAACTGGCTTGCCATTCATGAAGTTTCCCTTCTTGCCCTTGCCCTTCTCGAAACTAGTGGTTTTACTAACCATCAACACTTGATGCTCCTTCTTGATTTCTACCTTCGCGGTGTCAAACATCGCGAATAGCTCAGGGATCATCTCCATCCCTGGCATGTTATAGTTCGTCACGAAGCTCTAGTAGCTTGGTGGCAGTGACTTGGAGAACTCTGTCAATCACTATCTTATCTGGAAGATGAACTCCCACTTGATTCAAGCGATTGTAGTACCCAGACAATCTGGGCACATGCTCACCTGATTGAGCTATTCTCCTTCATCTTGCAGGCAAAGAATCTTGTTGGAGGTCTCATATCTCTCAACAAGGGCACGAGCCTAAAATCCCAATTTCAGCTCTTGGAACATCTCATATGCTTTGGGACGTTCAAAACGTCTTTGGAGCCTCAATTCCAAGTTGTAATGCATGACGTACTGAACTATCAAGTAGTCATCAGAACGTGTCTGTCAGATGTTCATAACATCCACAGACGACGCTTGAGGAGGTGGCGCACCGAGCGGTGCATCAAGGACATAAGCCTTATGTGCAGCAATGAGGACAATCCTCAGATCACGGACCCAGTCCGCAAAACTGCTACCATCATCTTTCAACTTACTTTTCCTCTAGGAACGTATCAAAATTTAAGGGAGCTACAGCGCGAGCTATCGATCTACAATATAATTTTGCAAATACAACTTTAGACTATGTTCATGATAATGAGTTCAATTAATCATATTACTAAAGAACTCCCACTCAAATTGACATCCCTCCGGTCATCCGAGTGCTACATGATCCAAATTCACCAACCCAAGTCCGATCATCACGTGACATGAGGTGGTTTCAATGGTGAACATCTCCATGTTGATCATATCTACTATATGACTCATGTTTGACCTTTCGGTCTCTTTTTTTCCGAGGCCATGTCTGTACATGCTAGGCTCGTCAAGTTTAACCCAAGTGTTCCGCATGTGCAAAACTGGCTTACACCCGTTGTATGTGAACGTAGAGTCTATCACACCCGATCATCACGTGGTGTCACGAAACGACGAACTTTCGCAACGGTGCACACTCGGGGAGAACACAATTTTATCTTGAAATTTTACTGAGGGATCACCTTATAATGCTACCGTCGTCCTAAGCAAAACAAGGTGCATAAAAAGATTAACATCACATGCAAATCATAAGTGACATGATGTGGCCATGATCTTGTGCTTTTGATCTCCATCTCCAAAGCACCGGCATGATCTCCATCGTCACCGGCATGACACCATGATCTCCATCATCTTGATCTCCATCAACGTGTCGCCATGAGGTTGTCGCGCCAACTGTTGCTTCTATGACTATTGCTAACTCATAACGATAAAGTAAAGCAAAAAACGGCGAAAATAAATTAAAGACAACCCTATGACTCCTGCCGGTTGCCATACTCATCGACATGCAAGTCGTGATATTCTATACAAAACATGATCATCTCATACATCACATATATCTCATCATGTAATTGGCCATATCACATCACAACATACCCTGCAAAAACAAGTTGGACGTCCTCTAATTGTTGTTGCATGTTTTACGTGGCTGCTACGGGTATCTAGTAAATTGCTATTCAACCTTCTCAAGGACCGCCTTTGTCGAATCCGATCCAACTAGAGTAGGAGAGACAGACACCCGCCAGCCATCTTTATGCAATGAAGTTACATGTCAGTTGATGGAACCGGTCTCTCATAAGCGTACGAGTAAGATTGGTCCGGGCCGCTTCATCCCACAATACCGCTGAATCAAGAAAAGACCAAGGGAGGAAGCAATCTGAGCATCAACGCCCACAAACTCCTTTGTGTTCTACTTGTGATCTTATCTACGCATAGACCTAGCTCATGATGCCACTGTTGGGGAACGTTGCATGGGAAACTAAATTTTTCCTATGCACACACAAGATCTATCCATGGAGATGAGCATCTACGAGAGGAGAGATCGGATCCACATACCCTTGTAGATCGCTAAGAGAGAAGCGTTAAGAAACGCGGTTGATGTAGTCAAACGTCTTCGCGATCCAAATCGCAAGCCGTCCCGCGATCCATCACGATCCGTCTCACGATACAATCACGATCCATCCCGCGATCCAATCACGGTCCTTCCAATCTAGTGCCGAACGGACGGCACCTCCGCTTTCAGCACACGTACAGCTCAATGACGATCTCCGCCTTCTTGATCCAGCAAGAGGGAGCGGAGAGGTAGATGAGTTCTCCGGCAGCGCGACGGCGCGGCGGCGGTGGTGGTGGAACTATTCCGGCAGTGCTTCGTCTAAGCACCGTCGGAATCTATTTGGTGGAGGAACTAGGGAATAGAGAACTAGCACGTGGACTTGTGATTTGGGGCTCTATTCCTCTAGTATATATAGGAGGGAGGGGAAGGAGCGCCAAGGGCTTCGTGTGTGCCCTTGGGGCACCCCCTCCCCTCTATATATAGGTGGAGGGGCGTGGAGATCAGCCCCTCCAAGCCCTAGGGCGCAGCCAAGGGGGGTGGGGAGTTGGACTCCTAGTCAAATTCCCTCCCTTTCCATAAACAGGTGGACTTTCCACCTCTCCCAAGCCACATGGGCCTTGAGGGACTTGTGCACCTAGCCCAATAAGGCCAGGGCGCCTCCCCTCAGCCCATGCAAACCCTTGGGACGTGGTGGAACCCTTGGTGGACTTCTGGACTCCTCCGGAAGTTTCTGGAATCTTCTAGAAGCTTCCCGGTACCATACCGGAAAAACCCGAAACTTTTCTGGTCGCCAAAATATGACTTCCCATATATAAATCTTTACCTCCAAACCATTCCGGAGCTACTCATGATGTCCGGGATCTCATCTGAGACTTCGAACAACCTTCGGTCACCAACATACATAACTCAATAATACCGAAACGTCACCGAACGTTAAGTGTGCAGACCCTGGGAGTTCGAGAACTATGTAGACATGACCGAGACACCTCTACGGTCAATAAACAATAGCGGGACCTGGATGCCCATATTGCTTCCTACATATTCTACGAAGATCTTTATCGGTTGAACCTCAATGTCAAGGAATCAGTTAATCCCGTACGCTGTTCCCTTTGTTCTCCGGTATGTTACTTGCCCGAGATTCGATCGTCGGTATCTCTATACCTAGTTTACTCTCGTTACCGGCAAGTCTCTTTACTCGTTCCGTAATACAAGATCCCGTGGCTAACTCTTTAGTCACATTGCTTGCAAGGCTTATTGTGATGTTGTATTACCGAGTGGGCCCTCAGATACCTCTCCGTCATACGGAGTAACAAATCCCAGTCTCGATCCATGCCAGCTCAACAGACACCTTTGGAGATACCTGTAGAGCATCTTTATAGTCACCCAGTTATGTTGTGATGTTTGATATACACAAGGTACTCCTCCGGTGTCAACGAGTTACATGATCTCATGGTCATAGGAACACATACTTGACATGCAGAAAATAATAATAATAAACTGACACGATCATATGCTACGTTCATAGTTTGGGTCTTGTCCATCACATCATTCTCCTAATGATGTGATCTCGTTATAAAATGACAACTCATGTCTATGGCCAGGAAACCTTGACCATCTTTGATCAACAAGGTAGTCTAGTAGAGGCTCACTAGGGACATAGTGTTGTCTATGCATCCACACATGTATCTGAGTTTCCGATCAATACAATTCTAGCATGGATAATAAACGATTATCATGAACAAGGAAATATGATAATAACTAATTTATTATTGCCTCTAGGGCATATTTCCAACAGGGAGGGCAGCGGCGACATCCTGGGCCACACGCTCCAGCTCTCCACGTCCCGCTACACCTCGATGGACGAGGAACACCTCCCGTCGTCTGGCCGTGTGATACGTCTCCAACGTTTCTATAATTTTTGCTGTTCCATGCTGTTATATTATCATTCTTGGATGTTTTACAATCACTTTATAGCAACTTTATATCATTTTTTTGGATTAACCTATTGACATAGTGCCAAAGTGCAAGTTGCTGTTTTTGCTTGTTTTTTTACTTCGCAGAATATCAATACCAAACGGAGTCCAATCGCGACGAAACTTTTTGGAGATTTTTTGGGGCCAGAAGACATCCAGTGGGCCAAAGAAGTGCCAGAGGGGAGGGTCGAGGAGACCACAACCCACCAGGGCGCGCCCTGATGGGTTGTGCCCTCCTCGGGACCCCTCTCCACCGCCTCTGACGCCTATAAATTCCCAAATATTCTAGAAACCCTAGAGGAATCAACGGAAAACACATACAGCCGCCGCAAGTTCAAAAACCTCGAGATCCAATCTAACACCATCACGAAGGGGTTCATCATCCTCATTGGTGCCTCTCCTATGATGCGTGAGTAGTCCACCATAGACCTACGGGTCCGTAGGCAGTAGCTAGATGGCTTCCTCTCTCTCTTTTGATTCTCAATACAATGGTCTCTTGGAGATCTATTTGATGTAAACTTTTGCGGTGTGTTTGTTTGGATCCGATGAATTTTGAGTTCATGATCAGTTTCTATCCATGAATATTATTTGAGTCTTCTTTGATCTCATATATGCATGATTACTTATAGCCTCGTATTTCTTCTTCGAATCTTTGGTTTAGTTAGGCCAACTAGATCGATTTTTCTTGCCATGGGAAGAGGTGCTTTGTGGTGGGTTCGATCTTGCGGTGTCCTCTCCCAGTGACAGAAGGGGCAGCGAGGCACGCATGTATCGTTGCTATTAAGGATAACAAGATGGGGTCTATTCCTACATGAATAGATCTTGTCTACATCATGTCACCGTTCTTATTGCATTACTCCGTTTCCCCATGAACTGAATACACTAGATGCATGCTGGATAGCGGTCGATGTGTGGAGTAATAGTAGTAGATGCAGGCAGGAGTCGGTCTACTAATCTTGGACGTGATGCCTATATAATGATCATCGCCTTGGATATCGTCATGATTATTTGAAAGCACATTTTCTCCCTTGGTGGTTTTGGTAATTAATAACAACATATATATCATTGAACTAATGTCTCCACTAAGTATATTTCAGGAAAAGTTCAATGATGGGTTGGCAAAAGGATTGTGGAGAAACCCCAAGATGCAAGGAAATGGATTGGCAAAGCTTCAAGCAAGAGGACTCTACAATTTACTTTGTGAGAAATCACCTTGAGTCCATAGGAAAGCCAATACTATTAAAAGGGGGTAAGGTACTATTGGTGAACAAGATGCTCCACGTGCACAAGTGATAGTCACCAAAACACCCACAAACTCTTCCACAAAAGTCTGTCCAAGCCTATCATGAAAATCGGTGCTACCAAGAATTTCCACTCGGTCCCACTGATTCCCAAACTCAGACAGACCCATGCCAAACCCTAGCCCTTCGGTGCAACCAATTCTGCATCGGTGCCACCGAGTTCAGCTTGCCAACTTTCTGTTACCTCGTTTCATAAAATCGGTCTTACCGAGTTTTTTGGATCGGCGTCACCGAGTTGTGCAATCTGACCGTTGGTCACCTAATCGGTACCACCGAGAGTTATGTATCGGTCTCACCGAGATTCAAAAGTTACTACCTTTTGGTCACTTCGGTACCACCGAGTTTTACACTTCGATGTCACCGAGTTTGTCACTTTAGGTGTAACGGTTGAATTTTTGGGGATGCCTATATATACCCCTTCTCCACCACCCACTCAAAAGAGAAGCACTCAGAACTATTCCATACTTGCCCCATCCAATTTTCTGAGAGAGAACCACCTACTCATGTGTTGAGATCAAGCTATTCCATTCCTACCATATGAATCTTGATCTCTAGCCTCCCCAAGTTGCTTTCCACCAAATCAATCTCTTCCACCATAACCAAATCTGTGAGAGAGTGATTGTGTGTTGAGGAGTCTATCATCTTGAAGCACAAGAGCAAGGAGTTCATCGACATTGCCGAGCCTATTACCTTTTGGAGGTGGTGCCTCCTAGATTGGTTAGGTGTTGCTTGGGAGCCTCCTACTTCGTGTTGTGGAGTTGAACCAAGAAGTTTGTACGGGCAAGGAGATCGCCTACTTCGTGAAGATCTACCCATAGTGAGGCTATTCCTTCGTGGACGGAAGCCGTTATGGAATAGTTAAGGTTGCTACTTCGTGGACCCTTTTGGGTGGAGCCCTCCGTGGACTCTCGCGACCATTACCCTCCATGGGTTGAAGACTCCATAAACGTGGACGTACGATAGCACCACCTATCGGAACCACGGGAAAAATCTTCGTGTCTACAAATTGCGTTTGATCTTCCTTCCTACCCTCTACTACATATGCTTGTTGCTACTTTCCGCTGCTATACTGTTAGACATGCATGTGTAGGGTGTACTTGACTTGCTATCATTGCTAAAATCCGCCAACACTTAAAATTGGCTAAAGGTAGAATTTTTATTTGGTCAAGTAGTCTAATCACCCCCCTCTAGACATACTTTCGATCCTACGAGTGGTATCAGAGCTTTGGTCTCCATTGCATTGGTCTCACAACCTAGGAGAGTATGGCGTCTAGTGAGGGAAATTATCACCGTAGAGGCACAAATTTTGCTAGTTGGAAGCACAAAATGAAAATGCATATTCTTGGTCATAACCCCATCGTTTGGGTTGTTGTTCGTGTTGGCTTGCAAGGTGAATTCTTTGGTGATGGAAAGGAACCGGATCATGAAGCGACCGTAGATGAATTGAAGATGTTGCAATACAACGCTCAAGCATGTGACATTCTCTTCAACTGCCTATGCCCCGAAGAATTCAACAAAATCAACCGTCTTGAGAATGCAAAAGAGATTTGGGATACTTTGGTTGATATGCATGAAGGTACCGAATCCGTGAGAGAATCCAAGTTGGATGTTCTTCAAAGTCAGCTTGACAAGTTAAAGATGAAGGATGGTGAAGGAGTCGCAGAGATGTACTCTAGGCTAGCTCTCATCACAAATGAGATTGCCGGTTTAGGAAGCGAAGAAATGACTGATAAATTCATCATCAATAAGATACTTCGAGCTTTGGATGAGAGATATGACACCGTGTGCACATTGATCCAAATGATGCCCAACTACAAAGATCTCAAGCCTACGGAAGTCATTGGAAGGATTGTTGCTCATGAGATGACACTCAAAGACAAAGAAGAGCTTCACAGCAAGTCTAGCGGTGCTTAGAAAGCCACAAGTGATGCTCCCGCAACTTCAAGCGACAACCTTGTCACCAATGAAGAGATAAGCCTCATGGTCAAGAAATTCAACAAGTTCTACAAGAATAGAGGAAAAGAACGAAGCTCCAACTCAAGATATGAAGAGAAGCGTTCGTCAACTGATGACCGAAACTGCTACAATTGTGGGAAGCCCGGACACTACTCAAATGAGTGCATGGCTCCCTACAAACGAAGAGAAGAGTCACCTAGAAGACGAAGCTCAAGGAATGAATCACCTCAAAGAGAGAGAAGGAGTAGAGATGATCGTTATGAATGAAGACCCTCAAGGAGAAGTAGGGACTCGGAGAAGAAGGACAAGTACACCAAGAGCTACACAAGAATAAGACATCAAGCTCACATTGGTGAATGGGTTTCCGGCTCCGAATCTGACAACAACTCCGAGAGAAGCTATCACTCCAACTCCGACTATAGTCAAGATGAAGGTGTTGCCAGACTTGCACTAGTGACTACCAACTCCTATGATCTATTTGATTCACCAAATGAAGGGAGTGGAAGTTGCTTCATGGCTAAAGGCCCCAAGGTATCACACCCCGAGTATCTTGATTTCAATAGTGATGAAGATGATTTACTTGGTGATGATGACTTGCTCTTTGATAAAACTAGTGATGTTAGTCAAAATGAACTTGATAATTTTCATACTAGTCAAGATAAGTCGTGTGATGATGATAAGATGGAAATAGAGCGACTAACTAAAGAATTGAAAACTCTTAAGTTAGCCCATGAATCTACTCTCGAAGATCATAGAGAGCTTGTAAGGACTCATGAGAAGCTACGCTTCAAGAAGCTCACCTTGGAGCAAGAACATGAGTTTCTTAAAGCTATCAATGACGATCTCCGAAAGAAGACTTCATCTTATCTAGCCAAACGATTACTCTTGTCTACATTCATTCCACAAGTTAAGTCTAAACAAACTAGTAACAAAGGCAAGAAAGGTTCTTCATCTAGTAGCAACACTAAAAATGCTAAATCTAATGATGTTGCTTCTAGTAGTTCTATTGATTCCACTAATGATGATTCTCTTAGCCAAGTTACACTTGAGCAAGAAAACAATTTATTAAAAGGGATTATAGAGAAAGGTATCTACAAGAGTCTTGCCGGGTGTAAGCAATTTGAGGAAATTGTACGCAAGCATGGAGGATACCGAAAGAACCATGGCATTGGATACTTCAACGCAAATGGAGTTGAATGGGAAGAAGGTCAATACCCCAAGCCCAAGTTTGTTCCTCAAATAGAGAAGTATGAACATACTCTTCCCAAGGGAACAAACACTCAAGATGACCTTCCACCACAAGACCACAAGCTCAAGGGCAAGGACAAGCTTCAAGAGGACATTGACTCATATGAAGATGAATCCCAAGCTTTGGTGGAGTGGGTTCCCAAGGCTACTTCAAGCTCAACTTCTACAAGTGCCACTTCAACACCAAGGATCCCCATCAAGTTGATGTGGGTTCCCAAGAAGAAGAACTAGAGAAGTTCTTGAGGGGTGACTCCGCCAATGAAATTCACTCACATTCATTATTGGCAAGAACTAGTTGCAATCAACGTCAACATCATGCAATAGTTCAAGGAGTCACATATTCCCTCAAAGGTAAGCAAGGGACAAGGTAATCAGCAAATCCATGGACATCATCATGTATGCTTTGCACTCCTTGTCCATAGATACCCTTGTATTTGTCTCTTGTGTGTTGGGACTAACCCATGTAGGTGAGAAGAGTAAGGAAACAACAAGGATGTTCCCAACTCTTGGTGATCTTCATCAACCTTGAGCATCCACCACTACATCATCCACATGATGTCTTCTACGACAAACCCAAGGTTAGTTTATCCCTCATATGAGGGGATGTCACATCAAGGGGGAGCTTTACTCTAAGAATTGAGTTAAGGCATCTCTTAGAATGTGACAACATTAAATGCTTTATGTAAAAGTGGTAACCCCACTTGTGCTTAAACGATGAGTATGACCTATGATCAAGTATTCTTACTTGGCTCCTAAGTCAATATACTCATATATAGATGACTCCGTCATCACCAAAATGCTTGATAGATGCTAGTATGTATGTGCATGTTTGCCATGATTTCATTTGACATCTTATTGTGTGAGCACGTTGGTCTGCATTTCTTTAACCATTCGAGGACATCCAATTGTTGCTATTTGGTTTTTGATTTTTCTTTTGCCAATTGGATGGACAAGAATGCCTAGGACCACTCTCTAGCTATCTATGCTTTCTCGTCTCATATTCCATTCTTGCTGCATCACAAAATTTGAACAAATACTTTTCGATCTCTCTATGTGAGGAGCACTCGGAGTTCCGTATCGACAAAGGACTGACCATTAAAACCTCCCAAGTGCACCTCGGTGAAACCAACTCAAACTTCTCGGTCTCACCGAATGCCTAGGGTTAATCTGGTTTTCACACTCAGTATCACTGATTCCATCTTCTCGGTTACACCGAGTTTCCCTATCAGCTGACAGAAGAGAAACTCGGTGACACCGAAAAGTTAGAACCGGTGTCACCGACAGCCACGGGTATATAAAGAGGCGGACCCGACTTTTGAAATTAGTTCCTCAAACGTCGTCCCTCCAAAAATCCTAGCTGCCAAACAGGACCCCTAGTCGTCTCCATCGTCTTCCCGAGCGCCTCCGCTGTTGGAAGTCCACGCCGTCGACGGAATCTTCACCGCCGTCGCCACCGTAGCGAGATCGTCACCGAGTTAGGGTATGATTTCGACCCCTCGTGCACTCCTCCCTCCAAATCTTGCGCATTAGGACTTTTCCATCGATAAGCCAAAGTCTGAGATCGATCTATCCACTAGAAATTTCATTAGACTAGAGAACGAACGATTTTTTAGGGTTTACCATCCACGACTTGAATCTCAGTAACACCGAAGCAAAAGAATCGGTAGCACCGATTCCCTTTTCTGGTCGACTGAGAACAACCTCGGTGAAACCGAGTGCCCATTTTTGGTCTCACCGAAAGTGGTGCAAAGTTTCTGTTTAGCAGGTTGTTTGTCTCGGTGGGTCCGAAAAGTTTGCATTGGTAGTATCGAAATTCACTTGGCAGAATGCAAATCTTAAGAAATTTGAGAAAACCTTCTGCAATTTTGTGATGACTCAACCTATCAACTCTTCTATACTCTATTTCACAGGGTCAGAGATGTCAGGTTCTGATGATAGCCAGAATGTTTTCAGAGAGAAAAGTGTTGACATGAGCTCATGCACTAGTCCTGAAGGGAGCTATGATGATGTTCCTAGCTCACCTGATCTGCCCAAAGCTGCAACTAGGGCAAGAAGGAAGCTCAACTCAGATGAGGAAGATGAAGACTTTATACCTGAGGAGCTATCTAAGAAAGATGATGCTGCCAAGAGCACTGCTGCTGCCACTTCTTCCAAGAAGAAGAAGGCAATAAGGAAAGAGTATGCTAGCTCAGGGTCAGTGAGAGCACCAAATTGTGCTAGGGAAACAATGATTGTTGAGCCCTCCAAGAAGTCTATGCCTAAGAAGGCGGGAGAGAAGAAGAAGTCCAGGAAGAGGATCATACATGTCATGGGCAGGCCTACCTCAATGTATGAGGACCCAGCAGAGGCTGCTGCTGAGGAGGAGGAGGAAGAGCCAGCTGCAAAGGCTCCTCCTAAGAAGAAGAAGCTCATGGCTGATGCTATGCCTAAGGATACCTCATCCAAAGGCACCAAGACTGCCCCCAAGAAGGCTGCTGCTGAAAAACCCAAGAGGACTACAGAGACATCCCAGCTACTTCCAAGAACAAGACGTCCACTTTCAGGAAAGCTGAGGATGATGCTATGTCAGCTTTGATGAAGCTAAGACCACACCTTCCAGAGCACAATGCCAGCCACTTGCTAGCTGAGGATATGAAGAAGAGGAAGGACTCAGGTTTGAGAGAGTGGAGAGCCATTGATCCATATTCACAGAGGAGGAAGACTGCTGTGGACTACAGGTTCTATACAAAGGAGCAACAGGATTTCTATGAAACAATCTTGCTTGATAAGAGCCCTGCTGTGAGTGATATGAGGTATGTGGACTGGAAGTACATCAAGGACAATGAGGATTACTTCCCAAGTGTCCAAGACAACTTTCATTGCATTGGACTTGATAAGTTTGTCGGTAAGGAGTTTACTGCCTGGAATGATGAAATGATCATGCAATTCTACTCCACTGCTCTTTTCTATGGAGATGGTAGAATTGTATGGATGGCTGAAGGTGCAAGATATGAATCCACAGTTGAGGAGTGGGCTGCCGTCTTAGGAGTCCCAGAGGTGGAAGATGGTGACATCAATGTCTACAATGAGCCCAAGGCAAGCC
This sequence comes from Elymus sibiricus, assembly GCA_039707655.1. Lineage (NCBI taxonomy): Eukaryota > Viridiplantae > Streptophyta > Magnoliopsida > Poales > Poaceae > Elymus > Elymus sibiricus. Next base: position 382,680,183 of record CM077665.1, on the reverse strand, counting down.
ACAATACCATGAAGAACATGTATAATGAGATCCTTGCTGCACATGTGAAGTCTCACAAGCTAGGATCTATCTACTTCCTCCAGGCTGGTCTACGCACGATCAACACTATCTTAAGGCATACCTTGATGCCTAAGTCTGTAGATGAGAAGATGATAAGAGGATACTCCATCAACATGCTGCTCCATCTAGATCAACATACGAGATTCAGAGTGATGGATCTGATTGTGGAGACTGTGAAGAGGGTTGCTGCTGATCAGAAGCGTTCATGTTGCTATGCACCCTATATTCAGATGCTTATCAACTCCAAGCTGGAGAAGCACATATTTGCACTTGACCGACCACATTTGCCACTTTTGCCAGAGCTAGAAGACAACGTTGTGGTGATGCACCCAGACCATCCCACCTCAGCTACAGCACAGGCACATGCAGAGGCAGCCAGAGACTCCAGTTCTCAGGTGCCAAGGTCTAGGAGTGAGCAGATGGATCTCCTACTTAGCTCTGTGCTCAGCATGCAGAAGGACATCAGCAACATATTGAAGAACCAGGAGAGCCTTGCGAGGATTGTCGACACCAAATTTCATTCTCTCAACAACAAGGTGGATGAGCTCACAGTGACTGTGAATGAGCTCAAGAAGGAAGTTGACGCAGTGCCTAGCCCTCACTCTACAGATGATGATGATGATGATGATGAGGATCGTGCACCTCTCAGGACAAGCACTCAGATCACTACTCGGGCTAGATCAGCTACAGTGCCAGCTCGAGAGTTGAGACCTTCTTCATCAGCACCTGCTACAGCTTTTTCAGCTCCATCAGCTCCTCCAGTTCCTCCAGTTTCTACACCGACTCCGTCCATGACGTCTGCAGACATCTTCGCTGATGTCGTTCTCTCGACTCCTTCATCGACCACCAGAGGAGATCAGCCCCAGAAGAGCGCTTAGATATATACCTTTGAACTTTTTGGTAACTTGTTGCCAAAGGGGGAGAAGATGTATATAGATCTTTAGGCTTCGAGAGAGAGAGAGAGAGAGAGAGAGAGAGAGTGTTGCTTTTTATCGCTTTTCAAAACATTTATATCTTTTGGTTGGTTTGCTTGTGTTAAACTTTGTTGCTGTTTGATCATACACTTGATGTGTATTGCTACTATTTCCTATCCTTGTGATGTTTATGAGATGATCGTTCACCTTTAGTTGATTGTGTTGTGCTATGATATTCATTCTTATTATTCTCGCACACCACCAAGTTGTATGTGACATGAAAGAGTGCCCCATGTACCTAATCGATTGTGCATTTGCATTCAAACGCAAATTCAAAATAATGCACAAATTTAGGGGGAGCTCTTGCTAATCACATACTTCTCAAAGCGACGATTATATTCATTGATTATATCATATGTCGAAGCTTTGATCTATATGTTGTCATCAATTACTAAAAAGGGGGAGATTGAAAGCACATTTGCTCCCTTGGTGGTTTTGGTAATTAATAACAACATATATATCATTGAACTAATGTCTCCACTAAGTATATTTCAGGAAAAGTTCAATGATGGGTTGGCAAAAGGATTGTGGAGAAACCCCAAGATGCAAGGAAATGGATTGGCAAAGCTTCAAGCAAGACGACTCTAAACTTTACTTTGTGAGAAATCACCTTGAGTCCATAGGAAAGCCAATACTATTAAAAGGGGGTAAGGTACTGTTGGTGAACAAGATGCTCCATGTGCACAAGTGATAGTCACCAAAAACACCCACAAACTCTTCCACAAACGTCTGTCCAAGCCTATCATGAAAATCGGTGCTACCAAGAATTTCCAGCCGGTCCCACCGATTCCCAAACTCAGACAGACCCATGCCAAACCCTAGCCCTTCGGTGCAACCGATTCTGCATCGGTGCCACCGAGTTCAGCTTGCCAACTTTCTGTTACTGTCGGCGTTCTGGATACCAGGGTACCCAGACTTGCCTGCTTGCGGCCCAAGGCGTGGCCCACCTGGCGGTCCGTACGGCCCTGTGCAGCCTTGGTCAAAGCATGGCCCTCGCGAGGAACCCATCCTCGTGAGGAGGACAGCGTCAAGGCAGAAGGGGAAGGCCTCCCCAGGCCCCCTCCCGAGCGGCGGAGATCCCTATGCAACGCCGGGCTTCAGGAGGTTAGGGGTAACGAAAGCCAGGCCAGGCGGGCGCCAGAGCGCGAGAAGGAGCAGTTTCCTCTTTTGTGCAAAGGCGACAAGGACGAACGCGGGTTCCCAAGGAGCCCCGCCAAAGGTTTCCATTCCGGTGCAACAAGACCGGGTCAGCAAGCATGACAGGACGGATGTCACGAGCGAGCCCACCACCGCGTCACCACCACCAACTTTGCAGGCGTAGACCGCCTTTCGTCGGGATAAGATGTACCTCCTGTCCCCTTTCAAAATTGGCCGTTGTGGGATCCCTTCCCGCCATTGCGATAAGGGAAGAGTTCCTGGGCCGCTATAAATAGAGACGAGATAGCCCGGTAGAAGAAGGGAGAAACCACCCTGCAAACACACCACTGTACTTGTTCATCCACAAACCTCCTCGCGAGGCAATCCACCAAGGGCACGAGTAGGGTTTTACACTTCGCAGCGGCCCGAACCTGGGTAAACTCTCGTGTGTCATCGTCTTCCTCGCCATCGAGCGGGGTATTATGCTGTAAGCTTGGAGGGGGCGAAGCTGTTGGGGAATCTTCGCACACGCCCCTGGGTTCGAATTCCTTAGAGTTTTGCGGAGCCCGAAATCCGACATTTGGCGCGCCAGGTAGGGGGCGGGTCGGAGTCTTCCTCAAGCCCTGCTCTTCCTCCACCTCACCGCTCCGATGGTAGATGCCCGCCGAGCCCGCGCTGAGCGCCGCGCTGCCCGTGTCGCCCAGACGGCGCCCGTGGGCCGTACCGCTGCACGCCGCTCTCCCTCCCCCGTGGCCAATGCCGCCACGGTCCCGGAGGCCCACGAGCAGCAGGATTCGTCGCAGCCGGTCACCGCGCGGCGCGACGGCCGCACCGCCACTCCGTCAATCGTTCCAGCTACTGGCTCGTCCTCCCACGCCCGCCCAGGGCCGTCGCGTGGATCGTGTGCACTGAACATGGAGCGCAATCTTCTGCGCTACCGCCCCGCCCCCAACCGCCTCGACGACTGTCTCGGGCGTGTCGTGGAGCTCGTCAGCGCAGCCGGAGACGCTTCGACGTTCACCTACTCGTTCCGGCCCCAACCCTCCCTGGCAGGCGACGAAGCCCATGATGTGCTGCCTCCTCCTCCCCAGCACGACGTCGACACCGAGCCCAGGCGCGAAGCACGACCGCGCGACCAGCCGCGTGGGCCCCTGGCGAGGGTGAGAGAAGAAGCTGCCAAGTGGTGCCACGGCCGCGCGTTGACGCTCGTGCGCTCCCAGCGCTGGCGCGCCAGCGGCGCGACCGGGCACCCCTAGAGGCAGCCATGCAAGAGCATCATGACCAGGTTCCTCCCGAGCGCGCACCGCCCGTGGGCCCGGTGGGCTGCCGCGCCATCGCCCCGGAACTCCATCCGGCCGTGTGGCCCTGCAAGTTCAAGCCTGACCTGCCCCCTCGCTACGACGGCACCGCGGACCCCGCCGAGTTCTTACAGCTCTACTCGCTGAGCATCCAGGCGGCCGGTGGAAACGACAAGGTCATGGCAACCTAGTTCCCCATGGCGCTCAAAGGAGGCGCGCTTTCCTGGCTCCTCAACCTCCCGGAAGGGTCAATCACTTCCTGGGAAGGCCTGCGTGAGCGCTTCATAGCCAACTTCCAGGGCACCCGCGACCGCGTGCTTGGAGTGGGAGACCTCCGTCGCGTGAAGCAACAGCCTGAAGAGACCCTGCACAAGTTCATACAGCGCTTCATGACTACCTGCCTCAAGATCCCGAGGGCCTCAGATGAGTCCATCATCTCGGCGTTCACCGACGGCGTCAGGGACCAGAGGATGAGGGAGGAGCTAGCTATCCACGACGTCCTGAGCTCGGCCTTGGAGATGTTCAACTTGGCGAACAAGTGCGCGAAGGCCGAGGAGGGCCGCCTCTCCCTCCGCGAGCTTCCGGAGGCGGAAACCGAAGACAAGAAGACCCAGGCCAAGGAGCCAAAGCGCAAGGCACCCGCGGTGCTGGCGGCTGAGCCCGAGGCAAAGCGCGGCTGAGACGAAGAACCCCTCGCGGGCGGGCGACCAATCTGCATCTTCCATGGCACCAACAGCCACAACACCATCGACTGTCAGGAGCACAGGGTGGTCCGTGACGAGCACTTCGGCCGACGCCCTGGGCGCACTGACCGAGGCTATGGACTTGGCGGAGGCCGCGGCGGAGGCCGCTGGGACAATCGCGACCCGTGTCAGGAGCGGAGAGACCAGCCTCGAGAGGACCATTGGCGAGATCAAGCTCGTGAGGACCGCTGGCGCGACGAGCCTCCGGAGGAGTCACGCCGAGGCCAGCCTCGTGAGGTCCACCCTTGCGAGGCCGGTCTTTCCCCACTGCTGCCTCCGCCCAGAAGGAAGGAAGAGGATAGGCAGAACGGCGGGGCTGGGGGCTTCCAGGAGGTCAGGGCAATAGCTTGCATCCTGGGCGGCGCCCAAGCCCCGGCCTCGAACCGCATCTTCAAGCAGTTTTCACGAGAGGTGAACGCGGCTCTTCCAAAGCTTGAGGCCGCGCGCCCCCTCAAGTGGTCCCAGTGCGCCATCACCTTCGACTCCAAGGATCAACTCAGATGCTCAGCCATGGCGGGGGCACTCCCCATGCTGTGCACGCCCACCATCAGCAACGTCCTCGTCACCAAGACCCTCGTCGACGGTGGCGCCGGGCTCAATGTCCTCTCCATCGAGACATTCGAGACGCTCCGAGTGCCTTACGACCAGCTCATGCCAACCAAGCCCTTCTCAGGGGTCACTGACGGCTCCACAGTCCCCATCGGCCAGGTGCGCCTGCCCGTCACATTTGGCGGGTGCAACAATTACCACACCGAGAGCATCACCTTTGACGTCGCCCACATTCACCTCCCATACAACGCGATCCTTGGGTACCCAGCCCTTGCCAAGTTCATGGCGGTGACCCACCACGGCTACAACGTGCTCAAGATGCCGGGAAGTGGCGGTGTCATCACCATCACCTGTGATGAGAAGGACGCCGTCTGCTCCCTCGAGTGCGCCTACCGTGCCGCGGCGGCCGAGCACTCGGACGACGAAGGGGGTGTCCTGCCCCGCGAGGACGTCCCCAAGAAGAAGAAGCAGCTCCTGTCCAAGGGACGCCAGGGGGCTGAAAACCCTAATGACGGCACCTCGGGGTCCGCGCCGGGGGCCCAGGCCCCTTCATCCCTCGCATAGGAAGGCGCGCCCGGCGCCTCCCTTGGGCCGGGCTTGGGGGCTTCCACCCGGAGGACTACCGACCTGACCAGTGAGACAAGGGGGGGTGCTTGGGCACAACTTGGGGGCATGCACCGGCACGCACCCTTCCGAGCAAGGAGCACGGCGTGAGGCGCCAAGTTCGCGGGAGTTCATCACCAGAGCAATTGAGGAGCTTCAGGAAGCACAGGCTGTGCGAGGTGGGCGCGGCCCCGCACCACCCAACATTGTCGCCATCGTCGACCCGGGCGGCGTGCCGCGCATCTGCGTCAACGTACCCAGCATCAACAGGGCTGCATCATCGGACGTCTTCTGGCCGACGCACGCCAATCACGGCAGGGCCTACCCGCGCAACTACGTCAGCATGCCCTTCGGGATGGCGAACGCGGCTGACACGTTCCAGCGTCTTGCTCGGGCCATGTTCGCGTCATACCGGGCCAGGCACCACGAGGAGTTGGAGGAGGCGACGGGCTCGTGAAGGCCGAGCTTGTGGAGGCACAGGGCCAAGCTCCTACGACCACCCCCATGCTTCGGCGACATCTACGCCAGGCGATCCTTTGGCCCGTACCAGGTAACTTTTTGGTTTGCTTAGCTTGAGGGCGCCCATCGGGCCGCATTATCCTCAGACGGCTGGAACTCCTCCCGCCCGCGTTTTCCTGCATAATTTGGACCTTTACATGCTTTGAATCTATTTCCCTAAGTATTCCAACCTGCGTGCTCGGTGTTTCGCCGCCATGAATGTCACTGCGCCCTAATGAGCATGACCTCGACCGCCTCATGATTAAGGGCTGGCACGGCGTCTGTGCTCGGGTCCGTCCCTGCAGGGTCGAAAAATCCAAGTGGTCGAGCTCTGTCTCGCGGGCTGGCCCCGTGTACGTCACCTCGCATGGCCCTCAGTGCTTCGCCCTCGCGTGAACTAATCGGGAGTGGGTGAGTCAGGGCACGCGGCACGGCTCCGGTTGGCCTTTCGCCGCCCTAGGGGCTGCGGGCCGGGTGTTTTCTCCTCGGAGTTGTCGCATGAGAAGACTGGGCACGACGTCTGTGCTCGGGTCCGTCCCTACAGTGTCGATAAATCCAATGGGTGAGCTCTGTCTGGTGGGCCGGCCCCGTTCACGGCACCTCCTGGGGTCATTGGTGTTTGGCCTTCTCAAGCGATGGCCCTTGGAAATCCATTAGGCGCAGGTTTCTCCAAAATGAACAGGACTTGAAGCGGCGATTCAAGACCGGAGGATTCAGGCGCAACCCGCCTTTGAGGTAGGTCCACGTGACACCCGAGCTGTCTCACGTCGCCCATATACACCTCCCAATTCTACCGTACAGGCCACGCATACGAACTTAATGGGCTGTACACGCCCGAAGCCCCCGAGGACGCGGAGGGGTTCCATTCCCATGCCCAAGTGGAAGCCCCATGCTCCGCGCTGGCGGACGACACGACCCACCAATGGCTATGCCCACGCAACGTGGAAGCCCTATGCTCCGCGCTGGGGATAAACAACTGAGGGCGCCTTAGCGGGCGCATTCAACCTCAGGATGGCCCCTCGCAGCTCCATCTCGCGACATTACCCCGGGATGCACGCGTGAGGGGGCTGCAAGGGGGCTACGCCACCTCACCAGGTCCCTGGCACCTGGTCTTCACGCGCCCCCCCCCCCCCCCGGACAAAAACAAAGGTATGGGAGCCGCTCGTACGTCAAGGGGGACTCCTGAGCATCGCGACTCAGGAGCCTCACTGGCCTCGTAGCCCCTCGCCTCTTAGGATCGTCCTGGTGATCCGGACGCACCAACGACGGTCGAGGTGTGCGCGAGACCGGGCCCGGCCGACGCAGAGCTCAATGCACTCCAAATCCCCAAGTCAACCCCGTCTCCGCCGCGTTCCCTTCATGAGGGCTGCTCGTACGTCAAGGGGGACCCCTGAGCATCGCGACTCAGGGGCCTCACTGGTCTCGTAGCCCCTCACCCCTTGGCATCGTCCTGGCGATCCGGACGCCCCAACGGCGGTCGAGGTATGCGCGGGACCGGGCCCTGCCGATGCAGAGCGCTACAGCAAGCAGGAAGGAAACGAAGCGAGGAAACAAAATCACACAGCTCAACAGTCATTACAAGCATTAAAATGTGTTTGAAAATGCAAACAAGTCTAACGCTTCCACGAGGCACGATAAACATTACAAGGGAAGACCCAGGAAAAGAAGCTAAGAGGAGATGGCACCACCGCTCGCCCCAGTCGTGGGGAGCTAGTCGTCGACGTCGCTGCCACTGTCATCGTCGTCGACAACCCTCGCAGTCGCAGGAGGAGCCAAGGGAATGGTGACGCAGGCAAACTTCTTCATCAACGCGCCCACGGCGCCCTCTACGGCCGTCGCCGTAGCGGCGTGAACCACAGGATCGACCGGGCAAATCACGGAGCCGAAGTCGAAGCTCGGCTCACGAAGGTAGAGGTGGCTGAAGACGTGCGTTGCGGCCTCGGAGAAGAGGTCGCGGCACTCACTCTCCAAGACGTTCTCCACCCTGGCGACGGCACCCTCAAGCGCTTCGGCGAGCTTTGAAGAAAGTCCGACGAAGCCACCCTCAGGAGCCGCCAGGGGCTCTGTGAATCCCCCTCGGCAGATGGACTGCAGCACCCGGCGGAGCCTGAGCTCGATGGAGGGGAAGGCCTCGAGCTCCACAACCTTCTTCTCCTCATCCGCGGCAAGGGATCCCTCCCTGGAGGCAAGCCGGGCCTTCTCCGCAGCCACTGCCTCCTTCAACTTGTCCTGCTGCTCACGCTCGGCGGCTAGATCAGCCGCCGCCTTGGACAGCGCAGAGTCACGATCGGCGAGATTGACCTCGCAGGCCTTGAGGTCCTCCTCCTGCTGGCGGAGCTTCTCCGCAAGCGCGGACCTGTCCTCTTGAAGGGCCTTTCGGCGGGCCTCCACCTCATCACAGCGCTTCATGACAGACGCTGCGTCAGCCTGTGCAGCATCCCGGGCTACCCTGGCCGACGCGGCCTCCTCCCTGCTCACAGCCGCGGCGGATTCGGCTTGGCCCCAAAACGCCACGGCCGAGGCGTCAGATTGGAGCCACCCAGAAAGAAGACCCAGGCGCCCCCTTGCGAGGCGATCGTCGACGCCACCCAGAGCACCTCGGACCTGGTCCAAAACGGCGTAGGCCCCGTCCAGGGCGTCTGACTCAACCAGAGGGCCACCGGTCGATGGCACTGGGGCATGGCCCGGGGGCGGCGTTTGTGTGGCATCAGGGGCCGCCTCCGGAGGGGCGGATGCATGAAGGACAGAAGACGCCGATGGCTGCACCACACCCACAGACAAGGAAGAGGCGGGCGACCCTACACCCAGCTGGCCCCCGGGGGCTGGCCCCTCGGGCTGCAGCACGGGCATGCCCCCTAGGGCAGGGACGGCCCCTTCAGGAGGTATCGGGGGCTCCGCGGCCACGACAAGGAGAGTCGCCCCGCGGGCCTCCTCGCCCGCGACATCCGGCACCACGCCAGGCGGCGGCAAGGCACCAGGAGCGGGCGTCGCGTCGGAGGGCGCCCTTGGCTTGACGCCAGCCTTCTTCTTCCTCGACTTCGGTGCGGCGGCGCCCCTGATTGTCAGACAAAGAGAGGCACATCAGTACTTAAACCACTGAAAGGCGGCATGAAACCAAGCGGGACTACTTACTCCTCGACGCCAACCCACTTCCTCTTCCTATCCACATCGGCAAAGGCGGGGAGGCCTCCGTCCTTCTCCGAGGAGCTGCCGCTACGTGGAGGAGCGGTGGAACCGCTCGAAGCGGCCACGGCCGGCAAGGTCATGTCAGCCCCGGACGCGGCCGCCTCGCCCGCAAGCTGCGGCTCGGGCAAGGGTGAGGCAGGCGCTACGACCAACTTGCCAACGCAGGCTGGGGGCTCCGGAGGAGGCCCAGCCTCGCGCTTCCTTGGGGTCACCCGGCAGGCGGATCGAGCGGCGCGAGGCATGGGGCATGGTCCCCTAAGGAACCTAGCAAATCATGGAGGACTTGAGGCAGGGGGCTCACCGGCGTCGTCGTCATTGAAGCCACGGAGAAGGGCACTCCGCGACGGAGGAGACACCTCCTCCAGGTCGTCATCCGCCGTCTCCTCCGAGTCCTCTCCATCAACGGTGTCGTCGGAGGACACCGCCACAGGAGCGCCGGAGCTCTTGGCCGGAGAGAGCCCCAGCTCGTCAAAGCTGGGCATCGCGGCGACCAGGTCGGCCTTGTCGTCGCGGCAGTACAGCAGGGCGTAGGCCTCAGGAAGGTCCCCGGGATCGCCGTTGGGCAGGGTCGTCACAACCCTGTTCAACTCCGTGGGGGTCAGGGGCGCAGAACGGAGCCTCATGTTGTCGCCGCCGCCCTGGTAGTCCCACATGGGCCTCAAGTGAGACTGGAGGGGCGCCAGGCGTTGCACCAGGAACTCCTTCACTATCATTCCCCCAGTCAACTTCCGGGCACTGATGTCTCGGAGGACCCGCTCCAAGACGGGCTTGGCCCGAGGGTCAGAGAGCTTCGTGGAGCTCCACGCCGGGATCTTCTCCGGCAATCCCTTGGGGAGCTCCAGGCGAGGGTCGTTGCCCTGGAGATCCAAGAAGACCCAACGGTTCCTGAAGTTCTCCACCTTGTTCCCAGCCTTGAAGAGCATGTTCCCGCTCTGGACCGCGACGAAGGAGACGCATGCCGACCGCTGAGCTCCGTCATGAAGCCGCAAGCTGAAGAAATGACGGAGCAGGGCCACCGACGGCTTCACGCCCACGAAAGCCTCGAAGTAGAAGGCGAACACGGACAGAAGCAGGATGGAGTTGGGTTGAAGATGGAGGTCCTGGATCCCGTAGTGCTCAAGGACGGCGGTGAAGAACACGGAGAACGGCGGGACGAGCCCGGAGAAGACGCTGTGGAGGAAGAAAGGGTAGGCCGACTTGTCCAGGCGACGTACCTCCGTGGAGCCGCACCATATCAAGGTCCACCCCAGCTCATTGGAGTCATTTGCCGTCGACGGAAGCACCGGGGCAAGGTCCCCGTCCTTGGCTATGGTGGACTCTGAGAGCGCCAGCGAGACAGGAGCAGACCCCGAGCCCTGGGCCTCAGGTTTCGACTTGCCGGCGGGAGCCATTGAGAAGCTTCCAGGGCCGAGCGAGCAAGAAGAGGATGAAGCGGTGCCGAGATCTGGGGAGGCTCTCGCAAAAGATGGAGATCTGGAAAGAAGAGCAAGGGCGCGGAAGAGGAAAGCAATAATGGCTCAGCACTGGACATCTGGCTTTTGTCGGTTCAGGCAGTTGCCAAGGAGACACGGGGCGGGACGCCCGCGCCCCACCAAGCACCGCACGCCAAACCAGGCCCGCAAGCAATAAGGGCCCGCGAAGCTCCAGGCCACCCCCTTCGAGTTTCCCCTCGAGACCGGCCCGAGCGCGCCTTGGGCCCGGGGGCTACTGTCGGCGTTCTGGATAGCAGGGTACCCAGACTTGCCTGCTTGCGGCCCAAGGTGTGGCCCACCTGGCGGTCCATACGGCCCTGTGCAGCCTCGGTCAAAGCAAGGCCCTCGCGAGGAACCCATCCTCGTGAGGAGGACAGCGTCAAGACAGAAGGGGAAGGCCTCCCCAGGCCCCCTCCCGAGCGGCGGAGATCCCTATGCAACGCCGGGCCTCAGGAGGTTAGGGGTAACGACAGCCAGGCCAGGCGGGCGCCAGCGCGCCAGAAGGAGCAGTTTCCTCTTTTGTGCAAAGGCGACAAGGATGAACATGGGTTCCCAAGGAGCCCTGCCAAAGGTTTCCATTCCGGTGCAACAAGACCGGGTCAGCAAGCATGGCAGGACGGATGTCACCAGCGAGCCCACCACCGTGTCGCCACCACCAACTTTGCAGGCGAAGACCGCCTTTCGTCAGGATAAGATGTACCTCATGTCCCCTTTCAAAATTGGCCGTTGTGGGATCCCTTCCCGCCATTGCGATAAGGGAAGAGGACCCGGGCTGCTATAAATAGAGATGAGATAGCCCGGTAGAAGAAGGGAGCAACCACCCCGCAAACACACCGTTGTACTTGTTCATCCACAAACCTCCTCGCGAGGCAATCCACCAAAGGTAGGAGTAGGGTTTTACGCTTCGCAGCGGCCCGAACCTGGGTAAACTCTCATGTGTCATCGTCTTCCTCGCCCTCGAGCGGGGTATTGTGCTGTAAGCTTGGAGGGGGTGAAGCTGTTGGGGAATCTTTGCACACGCCCTTGGGTTCGAATTCCTTAGGGTTATGCGGAGCCCAAAATCCGACAGTTACCTCGTTTCATAAAATCGGTCTTACCGAGTTTTTTGGATCGGCGTCATCGAGTTGTGCAATCTGACCGTTGGTCACCTAATTGGTACCACCGAGAGTTATGTTTCGGTCTCACCAAGATTCAAAAGTTACTGCCTTTTGGTCACTTCGGTACCACCGTGTTTTACACTTCGGTGTCACCGAGTTGGTCACTTTAGGTGTAACGGTTGGATTTTTGGGGATGCCTATATATACCCCTTCTCCACCACCCACTCGAAAGAGAACCACTCAGAACTATTCCATACTTGCCCCATCCAATTTTCTGAGAGAGAGCCACCTACTCATGTGTTGAGATCAAGCTATTCCATTCCTACCATATGAATCTTGATCTCTAGCCTCCCCAAGTTGCTTTCCACCAAATCAATCTCTTCCACCATAGCCAAATCTGTGAGAGAGTGATTGTGTGTTGAGGAGTCTATCATCTTGAAGTACAAGAGCAAGGAGTTTATCGACATTGTCGAGCCTATTACCTTTTGGAGGGTGGTGCCTCCTAGATTGGTTAGGTATCGCTTGGGAGCCTCCTACTTCGTGTTGTGGAGTTGAACCAAGAAGTTTGTACGGGCAAGGAGATCGCCTACTTCGTGAAGATCTACCCATAGTGAGGCTAGTCCTTCGTGGACAGAAGCCGTTATGGAATAGTCAAGGTTGCTACTTCGTGGACCCTTATGGGTGGAGCCCTCCGTGGACTCTCGCGACCGTTACCCTCCATGGGTTAAAGACTCCATAAACATGGACGTACGATTGCACCACCTATCGGAACCACGGGAAAAATCTTCGTGTCTACAAATTGCATTTGATCTTCCTTCCTACCATCTACTACATATGTTTGTTGTTACTTTCCGCTGCTATACTCTTAGACATGCATGTGTAGGGTGTACTTGACTTGCTATCATTGCTAAAATCTGCCAACACTTAAAATTGGGTAAAGGTAGAATTTTTATTTGGTCAAGTAGTCTAATCACCCCCCCCCCCTCTAGACATACTTTCGATCCTACATTATTTGATCTTCTATCAATTGCCGAACAGTAATTTGTTCACCCACCATGCGCTATACTGAGAGAAGCCACTAGTGAAACCTATGGCCCCCGGGTCTGCTTTTCCAACATATTGCTTTCTGATCTATCTTTTTGCCGCTTTTGTTTTCAGATCTATTATTCCAAAAAAACAAAAATACCTTGCTGCACTTTTTATTTTCTCTTTTTGTTTTGTGTTCTTGAGAGATCTATCTCTCCAATCTATCACTACCTAATCAATCTTTTTACCGTAGAGAGATTGACAACCCCTCTTTCGTGTCGGGCTGCAAGTATTTGTTCTTTGTGTGCATGTGTTGTTTACATAGTGGTGGTGATCCTCCTACTGGTTCGATACCTAGGTTTCATAACCGAGGGAAATACTTACCGTCGCAGTGCTGCATTATCCCTTCCTCTTTGGGGAAATACCGACGCAGTCTCAAGCCACGTCAAAGGAATTTCTGGCGCCGTTGCCGGGGAGGAAGCGGTCTCTTCTACGTGCCAATCTCTGGCGCCGAGGAGACACCATCATCATCTACCAGGTTCCTAATCACAAATCTCATCTCCTTGCAATTACATTATTTGTCATTTGCCTCTCATTTTCCTCTCCCCCACTTCACCCAATTAGCCATTTTATTCGCCCTCTTTTTCGTTTGCCTTTTTCTCGTTAGATCTCTTGCTTGCTTGCAATCTTGTTTGCGTAGTCACAATGACTCAAGAAACACCAAGTTGTGTGATTTTTCCAATACTAATAATAATGATTTTATTAGTACTCCAATTGCTCCTCCCGCCACTAGTGCGGAGTCTTGTGATATTAATGCCGCTTTGTTGAATCTTGTCATGAAATATCAATTTGCCGGTACTCCTAATGAGGATGCCGTGTCTCATCTAAACACATTCGTAGAATTGTGTGATATGCAAAAGAAAAATTATGTGGACAATGATATAGTGAAGTTGAAATTATTTCATTTTTCCTTGCGGGATCGTGCAAAAATTTGGTTTTCCTCTTTGCCTCTCAATAGTATCGATTCTTGGAATAAGTGTAAGGATGCTTTTATCACTAAGTATTTTCCGCCCGTGAAAATTATTTCCCTTAGGACACAAATCATGAATTTTAAGCAACTTGAGCATGAACATGTTGCACAATCTTGGGAAAGAATGAAATTGATGCTAAGAAATTGTCCTACTCATGGTTTAAATCTTTGGATGATCATTCAAAAAAATTATGCTGGATTGAATTTTGTCTCTAGAAATATTTTAGATTTCGCCGCGGGTGGTAATTTTATGGAAATTACTTTGGGTGTGGCTACTAAATTGCTAGATAATATTTTGGCAAATTATTCACAACGGCATACTGAAATAGCACCTACTAGTAAAAAGGTTAATTCGGTTGAAGAAATTAGTACTTTGAGTGATAATGTTGATGCTTTGATGAAGTTGGTTGCTAGTAAAAATGCTCCTCTTGATCTTAATGATGTGCCTTTGTCTACCTTGATTGAGCAAAATAGTGATTCCGTAGATGTGAACTTCGTCTCGCGAAACAGTTTCAATAACAATGCTTATAGAGGTAATTTTAATCCTAGGCCTTTTCCTGGAAATTCCTCTAACAATTATGGTAATTCCTATGGTAATTATTCTTACAATAATAATAGGAACACCTCTGATCTTGAGAGTAATATTAAAGAATTTATCAATGCGCAAAAGGTTCTCAATACTACGATAGAAGAAAAGTTGAATAAGATTGATGATATGTCTAGAAGCATTGATAGAATTTCTCATGATGTGGAAAATCTCAAGTTGAAAGCTTTTGTGCCTAAGATTTATGAATCAATTAAAGCTAGAAGAGAATTCTTAGAAAAATCGTTTTCTAGCGATTGCCTTCAGAAAAATGATGAAGATCTTAAAGTGATTGGTGTTTCTTCTATTGATTCCTTGTTTAGTAATATTAAAATTGATGATAAAGGGACTGAAGTAGATTCAACTTGCGTCCCAATAATTTGGAGGGTGAAAATCTTGATGAAAAATTTAATGAAAGTGGGTTTAAAGAGGTCAAAACTTTGACTAGTGATGTACCCACTATTTTGGATTGCAAAGACTTTAATTATGATAGTTTCTCTTTGATTGAATGTATTTCTTTGCTGCAATCCATGTTTAATTCACCCCATGCATATGAACAAAATAAAGCTTTCACTAAACATATCGTTGATGCCATGATGAAATCTTTTGAAGAAAAGTTGGAGTTGGAGATTTCTATTCCTAGAAAATTACATGATGAGTGGGAACCTACTATTAAGGTCAAGATTAAAAATTATGAGTTCTTTGCTTTATGTGATTTGGGCGCTAGTGTTTCCACGATTCCGAAATCTTTATGTGATGTGCTTGGTCTCACCAATATTGAAGAATGTTCTCTTAATTTGCACTTGGCGGATTCTACTATTAAAAAGCCTTTGGGAAGAATTAATGATGTTCTTATTCTTGCAAATAGGAACTATGTGCCCATAGATTTTATTGTTCTTGATATTGATTGCAATCCGTCTTGTCCCATTATACTTGGTAGACCGTTCTTACGCACTATAGGTGCCGTGGTTGATATGAAAGAAGGCAATATTAGATTTCGGTTTCCACTAAGAAAGGGTATGGAACACTTCCCTAGAACAAGAATTAAGCCACCATATGAATCAATCATGAGAGCATTCTATGGAGCAAAAACTAAAGAGGACAATACTTGAATCTATGTGTTATGCCTAGCTATGGGCGTAAAACGATAGCGCTTGTTGGGAGGCAACCCAATGAATAAATTTATTTTCATATTTTTCTTTCTGTTTTTGAGTGTTGACACAATTATGCCTCTCTTATGATTGTGTTTTTATGTTTTATTTAGTGTTTGTGCCAAGTAAAGCCTTTAGGATGATTCATAAGATGAGTAGAAACAATGCTGGATCTGAAACAGAAACTTTGCCTCCAGTGTTAGAATTTTCATTTTTTACTGGAACGTGATATTGAGCTGAAATTTTAACACAGTATTTCTATACAAATTATTTACATTTTACTAATTTTTAAGAATTTTTAGAGTTACATAAGTATGGTTAGAGTACAGCTTACTACAGACTGTTCTGTTTAAGACAGATTCTGTTTTCGTTGCATTGTGTGCTTGTTTTGATGAATCTATCGGTTGTATGGAAGGGTATGAGTCATGGTAAAGTTAAAATACAGTAGGTATAATGCAATAATAAAATATTAATGGGTTTGCAACAGTACTTAAAGTAGTGATTTGCTTTATTATACTAACGGATCTCATGAAGATTTTGTTGAGTTTTGTGTGATTGAAGTTTTCAAGTTTTGGGTGAGATCACGATGGATGAAGGAATAAGGAGTGAAAAGAGCCTAAGCTTGGGGATGATACAGCATCCCCAAGATATATCCAAAGATAAACAAGCAACTAAGCTTGGGGATGCCCCGAGTGGCATCCTCTCTTTCTTCTAACGACCATCGGTATTTTACTTGGAGCTATATTTTTATTCGTCACGTATCGTGAGTTTTGCTTGGAGCGTCTTGTATCATTTGAGTCTTTGCTTGCTTTGCTTTTTAGTTTGTCACTTGTATCCTTGCTGGACACACCTATTTGAGAGAGCCACAATTATGCTATGATTTGTTAGAATTGCTCTATATGCTTCACTTAAACTTTTTGAGCTATAGAATTGCTCTAGTGCTTCACTTATACTCCCTCCGTCCGGAAATACTTGTCCTAGAAATGAAAAAAATGGATGCATCTATAACTAAAAAAGGTCTAGATACATCCATTTCTAGGACAATTATTTCCGGACGGAGGGAGTATCTTTTTGTGCACGGTGTGCTTGGAAACTTTTGAAGAAACACTCTCATGCTTCACTTAGATTAATTTGAGAGTTAATAAATTTTTAAGAAATCCTCTCATGCTTCACTTATACTATTTTGAGAGATGAAATCTCTATGCTCATGCGCTTCACTTAAATTTGTTTGAGCTTGTCAAAAGCAATGGCAATATATGAAACTAGTCCCAAAGTGATAGATATCCAAGGAGGATATAATAAAAACTTTCATGAAGATCATTGGACAAATTAAACTTGATTCATTGTAATAGTTTTAAGACATGATGATAGTAATATGTGAGTCATGTTAGTGAGTAATTATGCTTTAGTAGGAATATTGGTGTTAAGCTTTGTGCCCTATGCAAGTACGAAAGTCAATAGTTATGCAATGAAATTACATACTACTTATGGTGCATTATTCGGTGTTAGTCATGCTCAATGCTCGCTTATGTGAATTTTCGTTTCTTGGTTGGCTGCTTCTCAATCTATTTGCTAGCCTCCACTTGTACTAAGTAGAAATACTACTTGTGCATCCAAAATCATTAAACCCAGATTGTCCTTATGAGTCCACCATACCTACCTATATGCGGTATTTCCATGCCGTTCTAAGCAAATTTGTATGCGCCATCTCTACTTTTCAAAATAAATTTCCTTTTTGTGTGCTCGTACTGCTCATGAAATGGTAGGGGGTGTCCAATATTTTTCCATGCTAGATGTGTTATTCTCAAGATGAGTGTTTATTCACTTGTCATTGCACGAGAGTACGGAGTTAATAGGGATGTCCATTCCCAAAATGAAAAAATGAAAAAAAATTACTTTATGTTGTCAAATAATTAATTCCTTGGGAAGTGTTGGTATGGAAGGCAACCGTGGATACGGCCAGCCATGGATTGTGAAAGAATGGTGGAAAAAGGAATAAACTTTATTTTCTGTTTGGGAACCGCCTATGATATATCTAGCATGGAAAGTATTGTGAACTACTTTGTCGTTTTCGTTGACAGGAAAGGCATTCCACTCAAAATATTTTTCTCTCTCAATTTAAACTTTGAGCTCTGGCACCTCTACAAATCCCTACTTCCCTGTGCGAAGGGCCTATCTATTTACTTTATGCAATTTTTATTTCTATTTGAGTCTCCATCTTCTCTTATAAAGCACCAACTAGGGGGCACTATGATCGTACTTGAGCACTGGGTGTAGCTAATATTTGAGTGTGTTTCATGAATGGATCAATGATTGAGCATGATGGGCTAGGGATAACTTTCTTTAGTGTTGATATTTTGAAAGACATGGTTGCTTGTTGGCATGCTTGAGTATTGAAGTCATTATGTTAAAACTATACTATTGCTTTGAATCATCTAAAACTCCAAATGTCCATTCTACAAAAGAAAAGAATATGTGATGAACATGTTAGGCAGCATTCCACATCAAAAATTCTGTTTTTATCATTTACCTACTCGAGCATGAGTAGGTATTAAGCTTGGGGATGTTGATACGTCTCCAACGTATCTATAATTTTTGCTTGTTCCATGCTGTTATATTATCATTCTTGGATGTTTTACAATCACTTTATAGCAACTTTATATCATTTTTTGGGACTAACCTATTGACATAGTGCCAAAGTGCCAGTTGCTGTTTTTGCTTGTTTTTTACTTCGCAGAATATCAATACCAAACATAGTCCAATCGTGATGAAACTTTTTGGAGATTTTTTTGGGCCAGAAGACATCCAGTGGGCCAAATAAGTGCCAGAGGGGAGGGTCGAGGAGACCACAACCCACCAGGGCACGCCAGGGGCCTAGGGCGTGCCCTGATGGGTTGTGCCCTCCTCGGGACCCCTCTCCACCGCCTCTGACACCTATAAATTCCCAAATATTCCAGAAACCCTAGAGGAGTCGACGAAAAACACATCCAGCCGCCGCAAGTTCCAGAACCTCGAGATCCCATCTAACACCATCATGGAGGGGTTCATCATCCTCATTGGTGCCTCTCCGATGATGCGTGAGTAATCCACCATAGACCTATGGGTCTATAGGCAGTAGCTAGATGGCTTCCTCTCTCTCTCTCTTTTGATTCTCAATAGATTGGTCCCTTGGAGATCTATTTGATGTAAACTTTTGCGGTGTGTTTGTTGGGATCCGATGAATTTTAAGTTCATGACCAGTTTCTATCCATGAATATTATTTGAGTCTTCTTTGATCTCTTATATGCATGATTACTTATAGCCTCGTATTTCTTCTTCGAATCTTTGGTTTATTTATGCCAACTAGATCAATTTTTCTTGCCATGGGAAGAGGTGCTTTGTGATGGGTGTGATCTTGTGGTGTCCTCTCCCAGTGACAGAAGGGGTAGTGAGGCACGCATGTATCATTGCTATTAAGGATAACAAGATGGGGTCTATTCCTACATGAATAGATCTTGTCTACATCATGTCACCGATCTTATTGCATTACTCCATTTCCCCATGAACTTAATACACTAGATGCATGCTGGATAGCGGTCGATGTGTGGAGTAATAGTAGTAGATGCACGCAGGAGTCGGTCTACTAATCTTGGACATGATGCCTATATAAAGATCATCGCCTTGGATATCGTCATGAATATTTGATCTTCTATCAATTGCCCAACAGTAATTTGTTCACCCACCGTGTGCTATACTCATGAGAGAGCAACTAATGAAACCTACGGCCCCCGGGTCTACTTTTCCAACATATTGCTTTCCGATCTATCTTTTTGCCGCTTTTGTTTTCAGATCTATTATTCCAAAAAACCCAAAAATACCTTGCTACACTTTTTTACTTCCTCTTTTTATTTTGTGTTCTTGAGAGATCTATCTCTCCAATCTATCACTACCTAATCAATCTTTTTACCGTAGAGAGATTGACAACCTCTCTTTCGCGTCGGGTTGCAAGTATTTGTTCTTTGTGTGCAGGTGTTGTTTACGTAGTGGTGGTGATCCTCCTACTGGTTCGATACCTTGGTTTCATAACTGAGGGAAATACTTACCGTCGCTGTGCTGCATCATCCCTTCCTCTTTGGGGAAATACCGACGCAGTCTCAAGCCACGTCACCGCGTCGACCTCGTGGCCGGCACCAGCCACGACTTGCACACGCCGACGCCCATTGGCGCGCGCATCCGATAGGTCATGGGCGGCCGTGTCTGCGGGTATGACATCAGTTAATTGCAGAAAACCACCACATTGTGGCGTGGTGTTGCAGAAAACACTCTTCTACGGATACGTTGCAGAAACACAGCTTTGTTGCCTAATTTTTTGCACAAAGCACTCACCCCTCTGTTTGGACATATTAAGCTGGATTATGACAGGTGGGGCCGTGTTTTACTGACATGGCATAACGGGTTGGCACTAACGCCGTCAAACGTTGCACGTAGGTCATATTTTGCCCCGTTTCCTTTTCCCCCTCGTCTCGACATTTCGCCCTCTCCCGGTAGCACTCTCCTCCTGTCTCTGTCTCGACCATGGCAACGGCAAGCCCGAACACCGACAGCGGAGTGGATGGCGCAGGAGGGTTGCTTGGCGGCGGAGATCCAAAGCCACCCGAGGAGTTCTACGGTAGCTCTAACCCTAGCCAGGCCCCGCGGAGCAGACTAGCGCCGCCGTCGCTGGAGTATCGTGCCGCTGGCCCTCTCCCCCGTGTGGTGCAGGCTACTCCGACGGGGACCCCCCCAGCGGGGATCTGCAGTCGGCTGTTCGGAGTAAGCTACCTCCTCACTTATTCTCTCGCACATATTCTCTAGATTCTAGGGTTAGGGTTAGGGATTGTAATTAAATCCATATGCTAGATAGACTAGTGTTAGTTTGTAGTGTTAATTCCAATTCATATGCACTATTCTAGTGTGAATTAAAATTGATATGCTTTGTTTTAGTGTTAATTCTAATTAATACGCACTATTGTAGTGTTAATTTAATTAGATATGCTCTGTTTTATTGTTAATTCAAATTCATATGCACTGTTTTAGTGGTATTTTAATTAGCTATGCTATGTTTTTTTGTTAATTCAAATTCATATGCACTGTTTTAGTGTTATTTTAATTAGCTATGCTTTGTTTTAGTGTTTCTTCAAATTCATATGCACTGTTTTAGTGTTAATTTAATTAGATATGCCCTGTTTTATTGTTAATTCAAATTCATATGCACTGTTTTAGTGTTATTTTAATTAGCTATGCTCTATTTGTTTTGTAATTCAAATTCATATGCACTGTTTTAGTGTTATTTTAATTAGCTATGCTTTGTTTTAGTGTTTCCTCAAATTCATATGCACTCTTTTAGTGTTAATTTAATTAGATATGCTCTGTCTTATTGTTAATTCAAATTCATATGCACTATTTTAGTGTTATTTTAATTAGCTATGCTTTGTGTTTTTTCGATTGTCTGATGATAGTTGGGAAGTTAGACTGCATTTTCATGATAGGGATAACTTGGAAAGAACTATGTGTGTTTCATACATCACTTTTTGCAATATGTTAGCACTCATAGAGACGGCAGGATATGGAAGTAAAGATTATATGTATTATGTGGGGGATGCTGGGTTGGGAATAGCTGGTTTGGAGGAGATATGTGATGATGACAAGGTTGATGAAATGTTGACCACATTGCTAACAGAGATCAGAACATTGTAAACCAGACAATAGTTAGGGGTACTGAGCCCACACCTGCAGATTTAAACAAAGGTTATGTTTGTGATTAGCAAGTTCCTATAGCTAATGTTGGAGAGAGCACTGTATATGAGGTCAATGATGCTGGTGTGCTATACAAGTCACCATCCAAAGTATCAAAAAGAGATGTAGCAGTTTGGGAAGAAAACAATTCAGCAGATGTTGATATGGAGCAAGGCAATGCAGCAGTTGTTGATATGGAGCATAAAAGGAGATCAAAAATTGAGAAGTATCAGAAGAATGTTGAGAGGGTGCAGGCACAGAAGAGAAAACTTCCTGTGCTACTAACTGGATGATGAGGATTTCATGGATAGGATGGTTGAGCTGAGGAGGCAGAGTGAGGAGCCACTTTTACACTTTAAAGGTGACACTGATGTTGAAGAACCTTATGAGCTAGAAGAAGAGGAAGTGCAAGAGGAACATGCAGAGCAAGATGAGCATGGGGAGGATGAGGATGTTGAAGAGGAGGTTGTACCACAGGAGCCAAATAGGAAGAAGTTGAGGGTAAGAAAGGGACCAACCACAAAATCACATGCTAGTTTGGAGCAAGAGTTTGAGGATGTTTGGGTTCCATCTTCCGATGAGGATCCAAATCCTGGTGATTTGAAGGAGGAGAAAGATGATGGGGCTGTACCCCTACCATTTGTGCTTTGCAATAAGAGTAGGGCAAAAAAAACCAGGCCAAGGATATGGTATTATGAGGATAGAGAGAACCCAGAGCTGCAGTTTGTTAAGAAGCTTTGTTTTCATGATGTGTACCAACTTAGAAGGGCACTTCTCACATTTCACATAGCACAGAACAGAAATTATCAGCTTCATAGGAACTGCAATTACTGAATTATAGTTGTATGCACACATGAAGACTGCCCTTTCTTCATTGCAGCTTCAGTGGTGGGAAACGAGAGGACTTTCTGCATTAGGAAAACCAATTTGATGCACACATGTCCAGCAGTAGCAGAGAGAACCAAGTTGACTACAAAGTGGGTTACACATCAGGTTTTAGAAGCAATAAGAACAGACTTGAACACATCAATAAGTACAATAATTCAAAATCTGAAGAGCAAATATGGAGTTGAGATCAGTACTCATATGGCCTACAGGGCTAAGAATAATGCTATTGAGATGGTGCAAGGAGATCAGAGGGGGCAGTACACCAGGATCAGGGATTACTTGCAGGTTGTGTTAGACACAAATCCAGGTAGTAGGTGCATTGTCACTACTAAGTTCCTAAAAGAGCATCCAAGCAGGAATCCAAGGTTCCATGGTTTGTTCATCTATTTGAATGCTTGCAAAGAAGGATTTCTGAATGGATGCAGACCATTCATAGGTGATTACAATGTTTTCTATGCTATTGAACTAAATGTGCTGCAGTTTTAGTAGTTCATGCTTTGTTTTTAACATGTGTTGTGTGCCATGGCAGGTGTCGATGGATGCTTCATCAAGCTATCTACTGGCCAACAAATACTTGCAGCCACAGGAAGGGATGGGAATAATAACATCTATCCCATTGCTTTTCGAGTTGTGGACAAAGAAGACACAAATAGTTGGACCTGGTTTCTCACAAAATTAAAGACTGCAATTGGTGGAGAAGCAGGGAGATTTGGTTATTACACCATAATCTCTGATAGGCAGAAGGTACTATCTTTGTTCTTAATCATATTGATTTCTTATTAGTAGTTCTTATTCATTGCTTATTAGTAAGTTTGGTAATTTTTGCAAATAGGGTCTTTTAAAAGCTGTGAGCCAAGTTTTCCCCAATTGCCATCAGAGATTCTACCTTAGACACCTCTACCAAAACTTTCAGACTGCTGGTTTTAGGGGTGCAGAATTAAAGAAGTACATGGATAAGGCAAGTTACTCCTATACTGAACATGACCATATTGGTGCAATGGATGCTCTTAAACTTTAGTGTAAGGCTGCTTGGACTTGGTTAAATAAAATTCCTAGAAATGCTTGGGCTAGATTTGCCATGGACTTGAATTGCAAAACCGACTTAGTTGTCAATAATATTAGTGAGGTGTTTAACAAGATGATCTTAGATGTGAGGGGTAAACCAATAAAGACCATGGTAGATGGAATCAGGACAAAGTTGATGGTCAGGTTTAATGAAAATAGGACTAAGACACAGATTCCCAAGTGGGAATTATGCCCAACATATGCTGAGTTGCTTGAAGAAGAAAAGAAAGATTCTAGGAACTGTCAAGCTTTGATGGCTGGGCCAAATATTTACCAAGTGACAAGCCATGAAAGGACCTACTCAGTTAACTTGCAGCATAGGAGATGTGGGTGCAGAAAATGGGATATGACTATAGTGCCATGCAAGCATGCAGTCTCTGCTATTACCAACGCCAAACTAAGGCCTGAAGATTATGTGCATGATTTCTTCAAAAAGCCTATGTATCTGGCATCATA
Source organism: Elymus sibiricus (assembly GCA_039707655.1). NCBI lineage: Eukaryota > Viridiplantae > Streptophyta > Magnoliopsida > Poales > Poaceae > Elymus > Elymus sibiricus. The sequence goes on along the minus strand of CM077665.1, from coordinate 382,656,613 downwards.
CATCCCCATAATTTTTCCTATACCTGGACCTGATCTATGGCCCAAGACCAAAACTAGAGACATAGAACCTCCAATTATGAAGGATAAACCACGGAAGCAGCAGACAAAGAGGAGACGGAGCAAGTTTGAGCCAGCAGGACCAAAAGATGCATCTAGGATGGCCTCAATTACATGCAGCAATTGTAATCTTGTGGGTCACAGATATACATCTTTCAAAAAGACCCTTAAGCTAGGCCTAGCAATGAGAAAGAATAAGCATCAGGTTAGTGTAATTGATTCCATACATGTTGCCATTCTATATGTTTTGAAACACTTGAATGTATTAACTTGCTAGCTTTCTTAATTGCAGTCAAACACAACAGGGCAAGGTACCACATCTACTACAGCAGCTTCATCTGTTGTTGCACCAACCAGGAGGGCAACTACACAAGGAAGAAAGAGAGCCACCACAAGGGCAACTGCACCACCAACAGCTGCAGCAAGCAGGGCAAGCAGCACATCAGCTGCAGCAACCAGGGGAGCTTCAGCAGCTGCATCAACGACCTCAAGAGCTCCAGCAAGCAGGGCAAGCTGCACATCAGCTGCTGCAACCAGGGGAGCTTCAACAGCTGCAGCAGCCACCTCAAGAGCTCCAGCAAGCAGGGCAAGCATCACATCAAGTGTTGTAACCAGGAGAGCTTCAACAGCTACAGCAGCACCCTTCTTGCCACCAAGACAGAGAAAGAGACCAACAAGGCTGAAGGATTACTTTTATGCTTCAGGGAACTAATGTTGCTATCCTGTGTCAAAACTTGTTATGATATTGTTGTTATGGTACTGCAATCACTCCTATGAGTACTCCTCTAAGTTAATTTGTCACTCCTATGATGATACCTGATCATATACAATGCACTGTTATGATGATGGTCTTGCTCTCATTATTGTTCATATTGTTATTGGTCTTGCTATCATTATTGTTCATATTGTTGATGGTCTTGCTATCACTATTGTTCATATTGTTGATGGTCTTGCTATCATGATTTTGGTCCTAGGGTGATTTTGTCGAATCATCGATGAAATGAGGGTAAATGTGAGCCTAGGGTCATTTTGTCGAATCATCAATGAAATGAGGGTAAAGATGAGCCTACGGTCATTTTGTCGAATTATCGATGATATGAGGGTAAAGGTGAGCCTAGGGTCATTTTGTCGAATCATCGATGAAATGAGGGTAAAGGTGAGCCTAGGGTGATTTTGTCGAATCATCGATGAAATGAGGGTAAAGGTGAGCCTAGGGTGATTTTGTCGAATCATCGATGAGATGAGGGTAAAGATGAACTTAGGGTCATTTGTCGACTCATCGATGAAATGAGGGTAAAGATGAGCCTAGGGTCATTTTGCCGAATCATCGATGAAATGAGGGTAAAGATGAGCCTACGGTCATTTTGTCGAATCATCGATGAAATGAGGGTAAAGATGAGCCTAGGGTCATTTTGTCGAATCATCGATGATATGAGGGTAAAGATGAGCCTAGGGTCATTTTGTCAAATCATCGATGAAATGAGGGTAAAGATGAGCCTAGGGTCATTTTGTCGAATCATCGATGATATGAGGGTAAAGATGAGCCTAGGGTCATTTTGTCGAATCATCGATGATATGAGGGTAAAGATGAGCCTAGGGTCATTTTATCGAATCATCGATGAAAATTATACTAATCTCATGCACCATAAAATAGCAAATTGGACTCAAATTCATCATTCATAAAGATTCAACATGGTTGGATAAAACACCATAGTTCACAAAATACATAGTTAAAGTACTTGGTTCACAAATTTAAACTAAGGTACTTGGTAGATGATTATCATCTACATTACAACACCTGCAGGATCCAACACCATAGTTCAAAAAATACACAATTAAGGTACTTGGTTCACAAATTCATACTAAATTACTAGATAGATGATCATCATCTACATGATGATAGATGATTATCATACTAGAAGGACCATACTCATCTAACATGGCCTTCACCCCCTGAATCTTCAACTTTATCTTTTCCTCAGACTTCTGAAACACAGCAATGTGATGATGCAGTTTATGCCTCTCTTCTGTGAGCCTTTCCTTATCCTTCAAATGATTGTGCTTCAAGTTCCTAATCACATTGGCTTGAGCAGCTGTCAGGTTCTTAAGAACATCATACTTCTGCGGCATATTGGTATTGTACTCCCCTTTCTTTGACAGCTCTGCCTTCAACTTGTTCTCATCCACACTATCCACAACCCTCTACTGTTGATCCAAGAGAGCATTCACATCACCATATAAATTGTCATAGTTCTCTTGTAGTTTCTTCTTCTCTTCTGTCAGGTTGTGAATTATAAAGGAACTCTCAAGATTGTCAGTGGTCCTAGCTGCCTTACTCTCCTCATACATATCCCATAATTTGGCCAATGCCTTCTCCATTGAGTCTGGCCATTCAAAGTCAATCCATTGAAGTACTCCACAATTTATGCCTTCCTGTTAAACAATCAAAAAACAGGGGAATATGCTAAGTGAGTAGGATCTACAAACTAATTAAAGAGGTCAAGGATAAAAGGACATGAGATAGACAGTACACATATTGGAAAGAGGTTCAGAAATTATAGTAAACAATGACCAGCATGATTATTAAACAATCACCATAGGCACAACATTAAGTAAACATTGAGGTCTGTCATCAGCTTTATAGTTAACTAGGAGCAAGCACAAAAGTTAAGTTAACAGGGCATTAAACAAGAGTACTACATTAAATAATGACCAAGTACACATGGCATTAAACAATGGCATCACTAAACAGGGGCATAAAGCAATGACAACATTCAACAATGAGCACAGCTAAACAACATGACTAAGATTAAACAAATGCAAAGCATGAGGTAAACAGAGCCCAGGAGCAGCTTGCTTACCACAGGTTTAGATGCATACCTTCTCACCACAGCCCAGAAACCTCCTGCCCGTGTGCATCCCTTCAAATGCAACGAAGCACTCTGCCGGCTTGCCGTGTTCGCACAACATAGTCACATCTTCGTCAATGCTGGTGAAATTCGGATCGTGCATGGTAGCAGGAAGCTGAGGGAGCCAACCAAAGCAGACTGAGCTTCAGATCGGGCTAAATCAAAAAATTCCCAATTCACAAACCCTAACCCTAGCTCTATGTATAGGCAACTGACCTTGATGATGCCGTCGCAGGAGGAGCACATGTTCACGGTCGAACCCTCACTGGTCTCGCCGTCCATCCACGACACCATGGCGGGGCGGGGCGGAGCAGCGGTCGGCGTTCGGCCAATGGAACGGTGGCGGAAGAGAAGTACAGAGAGGGCGACGAGCGAGAGAGTGAGACACAGAGAGACCGAGTCTCGATTGGAATCGGTTTTGACCGAGCCAGCGCGTCGACTGACCTACCGGCAACGTTTGACGGCGTTAGTGCCAACCCGTTATGCCACGTCAGCAAAACTGGGCCCCACCTGTCATAATCCAGCTTAACATGTCCAAACAGAGGGGTCAGTGCTTTCTGCAAAAAATTAGGCAACAAAGCTGTGTTTTCTGCAACACCACGCCGCAGTGTGGTGGTTTTCTGCAATTAACTCGGTACGACATCAACTACGTCATCGACGGGGAAGGCATGTGGAAGGTGGTGGCGGCACGGGACGGCAAGTCCGGACGCGCGCTCGAGCTCTGGGCCAACCAACCGGCCATGCAGCTCTACACCGGCAACTTTCTCAACCACACCAAGCGGAAGGGAGGCAATATGTACGAGCAGTATGGCGGGTTTTGCCTTGAGACGCAGGCGTACCCGGACACCGTGAACCACCCCGAGTTCCCGTCGGTGACGGTGAGGCCCGGCCAGGTGTACAAGCACGAGATGCTCTTCAAGTTCTCCTTCTAGCTAAGGCTGGGCTATGGCTGCGGTACGGTAGTAGCAGTACCACCATTGGTTAATGAATGGATCGTAGGTGTGTGTTCACTCTAGATTTGGAGGTAGCGAGATTCGTGGGACTGGATACTGTTATGCCGTGAGCCCAGAGCGGCTACGGTGCTTGAAAAAAAAAAATCATGCATTTGTGCAGTGTAAATATCCGTTCTATTCCGACGCCAGCTGCTTGCATTCATGCCATTGTAGAGCGACCACTCCACATTGACGCGGGCATAGAGCAGATGCCACCTCTAACTGTGGACATACAAGCGGTGCATCGGCCGAGAGAGCGCCACCCGCTACACGTCCGCCTGAATACACCTCCGTGTCGCATTCAAACGACTACAGACTGCCCACCAGCCTCCATTAAACCCGCATTGTGCTAAAAAACCTACTCCGACCACACGTCCATTATCGAGCTGGCCAAAATTAAACACAATGTCAGTTGGCTCATCGCGTTCGCCCGCTATTTAAATGATGCCAGACGCCAGACAAGAATCAAACCACACCTCCACTCCCCATCTCCTCCTTGCACCATATTCTCCACACTCTTCATGGAAGCAGGCCGGGTGGCTGCCGAGCCCGCCAGATACGAGCCAGGCAACTCGCTGCTCCACCTCCCTCACCGCCGCGGGCCGTTGCAGGCTAGCTCATGGAGGTGGCAGTTCCAAGCCGACGTGTGGTTCAGCAACTCGTTGGTCCAAGCTTGCTCGCGGAGGACTGGCAAGTTGCTCCAGGCCACGCGGGGTAGCACGGCAGCACGGGCATCGTGGTTGCCGTGGACGAGGTCGTGTCCAGCCGCTCCTCTCGTGTCTGCGACCACGCCATCCACCATCAACAATCGTGGAACAGCGCCCTGTCGGCAGAGAAAGAAGCCAGCTTCGAGGAGATCGACGAGGCGGCAGCTAGCACATTCGCGTCCGTCGCCATCATCGAGGTAAACTAGAATATGAGAGGTCGCCACCTGGGTACCAGGTAGGCCACCACCACGGCGTAACCGGCGTGCACACCCGATATGTTGCCCGCTTCGCAGGCCACAGTCATCCCCGCCCCCAAAACCAACCATGATCCATGCTTTACGAAAGCGGAGGGCACCCTTCCCCTCCGACTGAAGCATATCTCTCCGGTGCTATTCCGATGAGTGACGCAGCCGGACATGGGGAAGCGAAGACTACTCTTGCCCTTTCCGCTGAAGCATATACCTTTGGGGCTCACGGCGGTTCGATGAGCGGGCTGCTGGGCACGGGGAAGACAATGGAGAACCGTCGTGGCCAGCCGTAGACGAGTTTAGCGTATCCATGTCGTGGGAATGGAGATCTACCGTCACCGGTCGTAGACTAGTTTTACCTTAGTTCGGTATAGCTTTTAGTTAAAATATATTCAAAATGTAAATGTTCTCCTATGGTTTGTATGAATATTATCCGGTTTGAATTAAGTTTTTCCAGTTTGTTTAAACAATGTTTGAAATGTATGTGAATAGTATTGGATGGGCGGATCTCGCATTCGTGTTCACCGACTGATCTCCCGGTCTGCGGACGAATATAGTGTCCATTTTACGGGCCAACATTGGAGATGTCCCAAGAAAATGAAAGAAAATAGTGTGCAAAAACCAGCCCTTTAGCGCTTTAGCGCGACCCCAAACAAACCTTGAATATTAGAAATCTGATGTGCACATCGATCTACCATGGACCAAGCAATGATACGACCATGTCAATACATAGCTTTGTTAATGAGACTCAAATCTTGAGCGTATTGACCACACTGTTAGACGTCGTTCTAGAGGGAAAAGCCACATGATTAAGTTTCCACTTATGAAGATCTAGTTCTATCTTTCTCTCTCTCTCTCTCTCTCTCTCTCTCTCTCTCTCTCTTTCCCTCCCTCCCTCCCCCTCCACTTGTGTGCACTATTTCGCTTCACAATAAATGGCCAACTTAGATACAACACCAACTACATCACACCTCCACTCATGCGTTTACATGAGGCTCTGAATTCTATTCGTCACAAAAACAAATTGCTTTCCCTTTTTAAGGTTGAATTTGAAAAAGTTTTTTGAAGACTCACAAAAGACTAAGGCAGGGGATGCCCTCTCCCCTTACTATTAGATCTAGTGGTTGATGCTCTTGCTATTATGATGGATAGGGCTAAGAAAAATGTCTTTGCTAAAGGGGTGCTTCGTGAAACTTTACATAATGGGTTTAACATGTTACAATATGTTGATGACATTATTTTTCTTTTACAAGATGATGAAACTAGTGCTAGAAATTAAAGTTTGTTCTAAGTGCTTTTAAACAAATGTCTGGTTTGACTATTAATTTTCATAAAAATGAACTTTTCTTGTTTGGTGGAGCTATTCAAAAAGTTAGTATATATCAGGATATTTTCATCTATAAGCTGGGAGATATCCCTATGAAACATTTGTGGTTCTTGCCTCTAATGTTAGACTTACAATAAAATTTTGAAACGGGTTACTAAAAAGATTGAGAAGATATGTGCTTGCTGGCAGGGGAGTGATACATCTTCGTCATATCTACTTTTCCTCACACTTTTGCCCTTGTTTTGGTCTCTAATTTGCATGATTTGAATGAAACTAACCCGGACTGACGCTGTTTTCAGCAAAACTACCATGATGTTGTTTTTGTGCATAAATAAAAGTTCTCAGAACTGGACGAAACTTTTTGGAGATTTATTTTACAATAAATAAAAAATACTGGAGCCAAGAACCACCGGAGGGGGGCCCTGGCTGGGCACAAGAAACCAGGGCGCGCTAGACCCCCGGCGCGCCCTGGTGGGTTGTGCCCACCTCGTGGCCCCACTTACCCTAATTCTGACGCTATAAAATCCTATTTTTGGAGAAAAAAATTAGGGAGAAAGTTTCATCGCGTTTTACGATACGGAGCCGCCGCCACCTCCTGTTCTTCCTCGAGAGGCCAGATCTGGAGCCCGTTTGGGGCTCCGGAGAGGGGAATCTTCGGTCTTCGTCATCATCAACCCTTCTCCATCGCCAATTCCATGATGCTCCGCACCGGGAGTGAGTAATTCCTTCGTAGGCTTGCTAGTCGGTGAGGAGTTGGATGAGATTCATCATGTAATCGAGTTTGTTTTGTTAGGGCTTGATCCCTAGTATCCACTATGTTCTGAGATTGATGTTGCTATGACTTTGCCATGCTTAATGCTTGTCACTAGGACCCGAGTGCCATGATTTCATATCTGAACCATTTATGTTATCACCATTATATCTATGTTCTTGATCCGATCTTGCTAGTCATATGCACCTATTACGTGTTCTGATCCGTAAACCCCGGAGTGACAATAGTCGCGATACTTTCCGGTGATGACCGTAGTTTGAGGAGTTCATGTATTCACCGTGTGTTAATGCTTTGTTCCGGTTCTCTATTAAAAGGAGGCTTTAATATCCCTTAGTTTCCTTATGGACCCCGCTGTCACGGGAGGGTAGGACAAAAGATGTCATGCAAGTTCTTTTCCATAAGCATGTATGACTATTTACGGAATACATGCCTACATTACATTTATGAACTGGAGCTAGTTCTGTGTCGCCCTAGGTTATGACTATTGTATGATGAATATCATCCAACGAGTTCACCAATCCAGTGCCTACGAGTTTTCCACATATTGTTCTTGCTAAGTTACTATTGCTACTGCTACTTTTACACTTGCTACGAAACTATTGCTATCACTGTTACCGTTACTGTTACTGTTGCTACTGCTATCAAAACTATCATAATACTGTGCTACTGATCACTCTGCTGTAGATATTTAATCTCCAGGTGTGGTTAAATTGACAACTCAGCTGCTAATATTCTCAAATATTCTTTGGCTCCCCTTTTGTCGAATCTATAAATTTGGGTTGAATACTCTACCCTCGAAAACTGTTGCGATCCCCTATACTTGTGGGTTATGACGACCTTTTTCTGGCGCCGTTGCCGGAGAGCATAGCTATATTTGTTGAGTCACTTGGGATTTATATCAATTGATCACTATGAAGATTCTGAAGGATCCAAAGACCAAGATTTTTCCCTCTAAGACGAGGGGAGGTAAGGAACTGCCATCTAGCTCTGCACTTGATTCACCTTCTGTTATGAGTAAGTTTGCAAAACCACCACATGCTAGTAATCCTGATATGTCGCAAATTATTGACGATGCTACTTCTGCTATGAATGATGCTTATGATGATGCTAGTACCATGCTTGATGATAATGTGCCACTAGGTGAATTTCTTGATGAACAAATTGCTAGAGCTAAAGAGAATGAAATTGTTGAAACTGATGAGATTGTTGAAACTGATGAAGCCTTTGAAACTACTAAGCCTGAAGGTTATGTTTTGGATGGAGAGATAGCTAGACAAATCCTTTCTTGTAAGGATAGAGATGATCTTAAGAAATTACTACGCAAGTATAAGGAAAAGACTTTGAATGCTAGAATGAAATGTGATCCTAAGTTTGCTACTTCACCTATCTTTGTTACTGATAAGGATTATGAATTCTCTGTCGATCCAGAGTTAATTGGTTTGGTTGAATCTGATCCTTTCCATGGCTATGAAACTGAAACTGTAGTGGCACATATTACTAAGTTGAATGATATAGCCACCCTGTTTGCTCATGATGAGAAGATTCGCTACTACTATATCCTCAAATTATTTCCGTTCTGATTAAAGGGTGATGCTAAGACATGGTACAATACTCTTGCTCCTAATTGTGTGCGTAGTCCCTAGGATATGATTTACTACTTCTCTAAAAAATATTTTCCTGCTCATAAGAAACAAGTTGTCTTATAGGAAATATTTAACTTTGTGCAAATTGAAGAAGAGAGTCCCCCACAAGCTTGGGGGAGGCTTCTCCAATTGCTTAATGCTTTGCCTGATCACCCTCTTAAGAAAAATGAAATACTTGATATCTTCTATAATGGACTAACTGATGCTTCTAGGGACTTCCTAGATAGTTGTGATGGTTGTGTTTTCAGGGAACAAACTGTTGAACAAGCTGAGGAATTATTGAATAACATATTTAAGAATTATGATGATTGGACTCTTCCTGAACCACCACTTAAACCCACTCCGAATAAGAGGGGTATCTTATTTCTCAGTCCTAAAGATATGCAAGAGGCAAAGAAATCTATGAAGGAAAAAGGTATTAAAGCTGAAGATGTTAAGAATTTACCACCTATTGAAGAAATACATGGCCTTGACACACCACCACTTCCACAGGTGGTAGAGGTAAACTCTTTATTAAAGTTTAATGAAAGTGATATCCCTTACAATAAACATCCTAGTCAATGCTTATATGAGTTTGATAACTACATAATGAAACAGGATCACTTCAATGCACATGTTCTGAAACAATTGAAATATAATTCTGATATGATTGCTCACTTAAGTGACTTGCTATTTAGAATCAGTAATGATGTTAGAGGTGTAGGAAAGCATGCCTCTGTGGTTCAAACTCAGTTAGAACAAGTTGCTAACTCTCAAAAAGAATTGCTTGATGAAATGAATAATAATATGAATGATTTTGCCGCTAGAGTAGTTACTAGAGGAGGTAGAATGACCCAAGAACCACTTTATCCTGAAGGTCATCCTAAAAGAATTGAACAAGACTCTCAAACAATTAATGATGATGCACCTAGTCCTTCTAAGAAGAAAAAGAAAAACAAAACTGATAGGACTTTGCGTACCTCTAGTGAACCTGAGATACAAAAACCTCCTGATAATAATGATGTCTCTATTTTTGATGCTGAAACTCAATCTGGTAATGAACATTCACCTAGTGATAATGAAAATGATAATGATAATGTTCATGAAGATACTCAACCGAACAATGATAAAGAACAAGATAATGATGTTGAAATAGAGTCTGCTGTTGATCTTGATAACCCACAACCTAAAAATAAACGTTATGGTAAAAGAGACTTTGTGGCTAGAAAACATGGTAAAGAAAGAGAGCCATGGGTTCAGAAACCCATGCCCTTTCCACCTAAACCATCCAAGAAAAAGGATGATGAAGAATTTGAACGCTTTGCTGAAATGATTAGGCCAGTCTTTTTGCGTACCCGCTTAACTGATATCTTAAAGATGGCCCCTTATGCAAAATACATGAAAGACATCATCACTAATAAAACAAAGATACCTGAAGCTGAAATCTCCACCATGCTTGCTAATTATTCTTTTAAGGATGGAGTACCTAAAAAGCTTGGAGATCCGGGAATACCAACTATACCTTGCTCCATTAAAAGAAATTATGTCAAAACTGCTTTGTGTGATATGGGAGTCGGTGTTAGTGTTATGCCTTTCTCCTTATATAAAAGACTTGATTTGAATAAACTCACACCTACTGAAATATCATTGCAAATGGCTGACAAATCAACTGCCATACCTATCGGTATTTGTGAGGATGTGCCCGTTGTTGTTGCAAATGTTACTATCTTAACGGACTTTATTATTCTTGAGATGCCCAAGGACGACAACATGTCGATTATCCTTGGTAGACTCTTTTTGAATACTGCAGGGGCTGTTATTGATTGCAATAAAAGCAAAGCCACTTTTCATATCAATGGTAATGAGCATACGGTGCACTTTCCGAAGAAACAATTCCAAGTGAATGGTATAAATGTTATTGAAGAATCTCCGACAATCACTATTGGAAGTTTTCAATTACCTCTACCTACTGCCAAAAAGAAATATAATATACTTATTATTGGGGATATGCATATCCCCATTGAGGTAACTTAGTGTTTTACGAAAGTTCTTCGGTTTCATGCTAATCGGAAGTGGTTGTTAATAAGACTTGATCAACCTTATTAATGGATCATTTTTGAAAGGTATGAAGTTGATGAATCTAGTAGGCACAACTTTCTGCTCCCACCTTTTATTTTCTATTTTAGTTAGTCAAATAAAATAAAACGCCATGACTATCCTGTTTTCTGTTTTCACCGTGCAATAAAAAATGACCCAAAAATAAAAGTTCTCAAAATGTCCTAAAAATTTGATACGATTTTTTCTGAATATTTCTGAATTTCTAGTGCAAATAACATCAGAGGGGGTGCACCTGGTGCCTACAAGACACCAGGGCGCGCCGGCAACCCCAGGCGCGCCCTAGTGGGTTGTGGCCCCCATGTGGGCCCCCTCACTTATTCCTTTAGCCAATGTCATCCCCTACCTCCAGAAAAAAAATCACCATAGCTTCCATTCCCGTGTTCTTGCTCTCAAACCCACGGATTTCGATCTCTTTGCTCGAAGCTCCGTTTCTGAAACTGTTTGGAGGGATTGCTACTTGCTATGTGACTCCTCCATTGCTCAAATTAGTTTTTGATTTATTGCTTTATTTTTAGAGTAATTAGCTACTCTTGGTGCTGCTGTAGATGAGCTTGCATGTTGAATTCTTAGAGTTCTAAGTAGTTTGAATGCTTAATATAGCCTCTATGCATCCTTAGGAGTAGTTGCTATCAATTTCACGAAGTTTTGTTAACAAAATTTTGTGTCTCAAAAATATTTCAGAAATTTGTTCACAAATAAAAATGCAATTCTTCAGGAGTTCTTTGAGGAGGAGATCCTCGGAGGCCTCATCGAGTGGAAGCTCGGTTCGACAATCCTATGTTGAGCCAAGCGAAAGCTCGATGCGAGATGCCGCTACCAAATCATGCTTGTGGCCGTGCGACGAGTGTATGGAAGGTGCAAGTATTAAGGGGGAATTCGAACAATTTATCCACAATGCAGAACTTGCTCCCTTCATCGTACATAAGTGCCCTCAACATCTCGAACTCACGAAAACATTCACAAAGAAATTTAAATATTTTCCTCATGAGTCTAGAGTTTCATTCAACCTTTATGACCGTTCCTTCACCATGCCTTTAGAATTGTTCAGTGAAGCATGCAAAATGCCATATTGGGGTTCCCTTGATGAACCACCAAAATCTGAGTACGAGTAATTTTTGATTAACCTGTGCTATGGTGAGGATAGGGAAGTAACACAAGGAAGAATTAAAAGCATCCATTTCCCATCAATACACTACTTCGCACTCTTTAATGGCAAATGTATCGTAGGCAAACAAGATTGTAGCACACTGTGTGCTCCTGATTTGAGCCTCATACACACTGCCATAGCTGGAAATAAATGTTATAATCTTGGAGCGATTGTTGCATGGAGGCTGCAGCACAATGCTGCTAGTGGTAATTTTTAGGGTTTTTTACATCTGTGCCCCTCGTTCCTTAGCTGTACTCATCCATCCCCATGCTCTTACAATTTGCTCACTTTTACCCACTCTCTTTCCCAAAACCCTCACGAAAGGTCACAACGGAGGATGCCGTCGGGTCAATGGTTTGATCGTTAACTCTGACGTGTGGGGCCGCGTCGTAAGGGCAACTCCAAATCGTACGCCCACGTCCGCTTGGGGCAAAACGGACAGACGGGCCGTCGCCTCGGGGACTCGTGGCGGCGTCCAACCTACCCCCACCGCCCAAAGTAAATGCGCACGCGCGACGGGGCCCGGTTGTCAGCCACCCACCTTTGTGTCGTCGTCCTTCTTTAAGTGGAAACCCGTGGACCGGCCAGTCCACACTCCACGCAGTAGCTTCCACTTCCAAAGCCAATCCTGCCCCCTCCACCCCCGGCAGTTTCTAGAAACCCTAGCCCGCCGCCATCGCCATGGCATGGCCGTGGTCCGGGAAGGGGAAGCACGGCCATGAGGCCGTCTCATCCTCTGGTAGGCGCCGCTTCGGTCACTCTAGGAGCCCACCACCACCGCCGCCGCCGCCTGCTCTGTCCGCTCCGGCTGCTCCGCCCGCATTTGCAATCAGTCCGTCGGCCGCCCCGCAGCGCACGCGCCCGTACGTTGGCATGGAAAAATGCCGGAGGTACTGGGAGACGGCCACGCCATTGCCGTGGGGAGATGCCCAACTCCCCAACAACCAGCACCTGTCCGCGGATCGGGTGCCAATCCCCCCGGTGCCGATGAGCGGCCGCGCCCGCCGTGAGGAGATCGACCGACGTCGCATGCGTCTGCCTTCAGATCTCCTCCAGGACCCAAGGTACGGCATCAACTCGCCGCTGTGGGATACGTGGCTCCACGATGAGCACGACCTGTGGCGGCAGTCTTTTTTTGCCGGTCGTCCACCTAGCCCACGGCGATGACGTGCTGCTAGCCCGCCCCAAGTGCGCGGTCGTAGGCGTGTCCGCGGCCTCACCCCGACACCATCCCCATCCCCGTCACCACCACCTCTGATGACCGAGGAGGAGGAGGCCGAGCTCATTAGGCGTGTCATGGAGGAATCCACGCGCACGCACGACGAGCGTCAATGGGCGAACATGGAGAGGGCGATGGCCCTGTCTGCGGCCGGCGACGTGGCCATCTCTGAGCTGGAGATGGCCGCCGTCGTCAAGGAGGAGGTGGCGGAGGAGCCGCCCCTTGCGGCGTGGAATCCCCGGCTGGTGGGCCAGACGTGGGGGTGGTCGGCCACTGCGTCGGAGATGGTCAACGCGCTGGCTATCCAGTCGTGGGCACCCACGCCGCCACGGTCACCCGAACCAGAGCAGGAGCCACGGGACGAGGTGTTACAGGCACCGCAAGCGCCTCCGGCCTGGCAGGGCCCGCCAGCCCACCTTTGGCAGCCGCCTCCCTACATTGACATCACCAGTGACGACGACGAGTAGGACGGCGCTCCTAAAGACGGCGGTGGCTTCACCGGCGGGCGGCAATTTCTATATTTTATATGTGTTATATTTTTATCTGTGTTTTTATATTAGTTGCTACTGGCCTTGTGTATAATGCATGGCAGACTTATGAACTAGGGTGCCCTAGAACTATCGCATGCAAAGGCATAGTGAGCAGGTTTTACATTTTTTTGAATTTAGTTCTGCTCATTTGAACTTGGAAACTGTAGCTCATCTCAAAAGAAGGTTTTTCTTAAAAAAGTCCCTAAACCAGGTTTATATTTTTTGCCATAACCATGTCACATGCAAAGGCATAGTGAGCAGGTTTTACATTTTTTTGAATTTTTTTGAATTTAGTTCTGCTCATTTGAACTTGGAAACTGTAGCTCATCTCAAAAGAAGGTTTTTCTTAAAAAAGTCCCTAAACCAGGTTTATATTTATTAGGGTAACTATGTCTTATAAAACGACGAATAGGGAAGGTTTCATATTGTTTTGATTTTTTTTGAATTAGTTAAGGTCATTTGAAAGTTGGTCAAACCAAACATAACCCCGCTGACCGGCTCAAAACCCCGCAGCATCTCTACAAACCCTAACGTCGAACTGCAGCTGTCTGATCATACCCTAGTGCCAAGCGACAACTGTCGGATATGGTCTTCTAGAAGGATTTCCGAGGGGCAGGCTGCGTGCAGGCTCCGCGCCGTTGGATCACATGGACGGCTCTGCATTGTTGGATCGTTGGGCGATCCGTGAGAGGTTGGTTATGCTCGCCCACTCGTCCTCGCAAAAAAAGTCCTGGTTGGTCCTTCGCTAGGCGTTGACTGTCGAGGGAGGAGGCACCGCTCCGGCTCCCCATCCTTATCCATAGACGGCTATTTAAGCTGGACGGCGTCCCCCGGCCCTATCTCATCCGCCTGCTCCCTCTCTCTGCCGGCAGCTGAGCACTCCCCTCTCCGAGCCCATCAGCCATGCCACCATGCCGCCAGTACTACACAGTCGAACACCGTCTCTTCCTTCTTCAGTAGGTCCAAATCCGGAGGCAAGCGAGGCTACCTCTGGAACCAGAGGAGGATTTCGAGGAGGGGTCGGAGATGGGGGAGGAGGAGCCAGAGGAGGCGCCGCCGCAGGAGCTGGAGGAGGAGGCGCCGCCGGTCAACTATCTGTGGCCCGACCAGGTGGCGATCCTCAACTCCGTCCGCTCGGAATTAGTTGTGCAGGCCCGGCGTTTTCGTCAGCAGCAGATGGAGGCAGCGCGGGCGGTGCAGGAGGAGGCACACGCGGCGGCGCAGGCGGACCAGGCTCCGGCGCAGGTGGATAAGACTCCGGCGAAGGCTGATCAGGCTCCGGCGCAGGCAGATCAGGCCATCTCCGACGACAAAGACGCGTAGTGCACTAGGCAGTACGTAGGATATATATTGCATGCTTTTGTATGGAATTGAACTATTTTGTTTTTTGCTAATGCTTCAAAAAAATATTGCATGCTTTTGTACATGGAGGGAGTGACATATGGGTGGGTAAAAAAGGTGGGTAAAGCCCGCACGTAGTACTGCACCCTGGCCTTGGTTTGTGGCACCTGGAAGGTGGAGACGCGTGCGAGAAGAGAGGAACCAGCGGCAGCGACCGTCGCTGCGTCTGTGGCGGTGCGCATCGACGCATGCAGGCAAGCTAGCTGGATCACGTGGCATGCATAGCAGGCTTCTGTATCGTGGCGGCGCACATCGATCGATATGCCCTAGACTTTAATTGCCACGCTGAATTGAACCGGCAGCAGCGACATTGGCTGCGTCCGTGGCGGCTCACAGGAAGGCTGCGTCCGTGGCGGCGCGAATCGGCGCATGCAGGCAGGCTAAGTGGATCATGTCGCGCATGCATAGCAGGCTTGTCGTGGCGGCGTGCATCAGCGCATGCACGCGGGCGTTTAATGCAACGGCCCAAACGAAACCACGGCCCAATGGTCCAACCAACGCCACCGTCCAACAGGCGACATAGTCCAGCGTGGCCCCACACATCAGAATGGTCAAAGGAGGGCGACAGAGTCCAACGCGGCCCCACTTGGCAGGTCCAACGGGCGACACAGTCCAGCGCGACCCCACACGTCAGAGTTAACGGTCAAACCATTGACCCGACGGCATCCTCCGTTGTGACCATTTCTGAGGGTTTTGGACAAGGCAGTGGGGAAAAGTGAACAAAAGTTAAGAGCGTGGGGATGAATGAGTACAACTAAGGAACCAGGGGCACAAGCCTAATTTTTATGGAGGAATTTATGCCTCCCGTGTAGCAGAGAAGCTAAACGTATCACCTTGGCCTAATGACCCCATCTTACCTATTAAGTACTTAGACTTTGAGACTATGAAGCGTCATAAGTTCCTTAAGGGCATGGCCACTAATTATACCTATAATCTGAGATTTAATAATAAAAAAACGTTGTGCCGGTTACTTTGCCTACTCCTGATCTCTTTGATTTTCACAGTAGGGGAAGAAATTATGTTCTTGAGAGCAAGGCCCATGCGCACAATGCGGAGGTTGAAGGTGCCAGGAGGGCCGAGGAGTCCGCACACAGGGCCTCGGTAGGCTATCACTCCGACTATTACCCACGCTACGGATGGTGATTACCAAGCTAGGCCAAAAGCCTAAGCTTGGGGGAGTACGTATTTCCACCGACATTACATTCATGTTCACACAATTCATTCCAGTTGTCAGTGTTCATACTTTTTCATTGTAATATCCATGCTAGATTTATTTTCTCGCTTTCTTCTTGTGTGTTTGAAAAACTTTGAGAAAACCCAAAAATATTTCCTACTTCTTTTCGGTCTTTCTTTCTAGCTTAGTTTAATTATAGTATCAAAACAAAACCCAAAAATATTCCTCGTTTCTTCTTTTACTTGTTGGGAGCTTTCCCGTGTAAATAGTTTTTCTCGTTTTTGTTTTTCCCTCTTTAATTTGCTTTCTTCAAGAAAAACCAAAAACTCAAAAAATATTTCAGTGTGTTTCTCTGAAATTATTTTCCTTTTATTTGATTCGTACCAAGGAGAAGACCACGATGAAATTGTTGAGTGGCTCTCATATGCACTATTGTTTTCTAACAAAGAGCCCATGTTACTTTGTCTTCTCCTCTTGAATAAAATGTTTGCAGATTCCAGCTTAGTCCACGGTACTCTTGCACTATTATTATTTTCATATCATTCGGTCGTGCAAGTGAAAGGCAATAATGACGATATTTGATGAAGTGGTTGTGGCAGAGAAAAGCGGGTATGAACTCAACTTATTTTTGTTTTTGTAAATATGTTTAACCTAGTATCCTTGATTTAGCGTATTATGATCAAACATGTTTGCAATGACAATTAGAGATTATAGTTGCTCATGCCATGTTTAAGTAGCTAGGAGTGGATAATGATTTATCTTGGATGTCAACATGCATTAAAATGGTTGTGATGTGGTATGATGATATGGTATCCTCCTCTGAATGTTTCAAGTGGCTTGACTTGGCACATGTTCACGCATGTAGTTGAATCAAAACCAACATTGCCTTCATGATATTTATGTTCATGGTGCCCATATCCTACTCATGCTAGTAGTCAATGTTTATTATGCATAATGCATGTTCATGAACGTTTTCGCTCTCCAGCTGGCCGTTTCTCAATCTATTTGCCAGCCTTCGCCTGTACTAAGTGGGAATACTGCTTGTGCATCAAAACCCTTAAACCAAAGTTATTCCATATGAGTCCACTATATCTACCTATATGCGGTATTACCCCGCCGTTCCAAGTAAATTTGCACGTGCCACCTCTAAAAATTCAAATGAACATCTGTTTTGTGTGCGTGGACCGCTCATGGAGCGACAGGGGGCGCTCAGTATCTTCCATGTTAAGCGGGTTATTCTCATGATGAGTGTTTATTCACTCGTCCTTGCACGAGAGGGGCAGTAATAGGGATTCCCAGTCCCGAAATAAAAAATTACAAACAATTAAACAAAAATCCCCCAGGAATGTTGTTGGTATGGACGGTACCCGTGGATTTGGCTAGCCGTGGAGTGTGATTGTTGGTGGAGGGGGAATAAACCTTTACTTTTACCGCTTGGGAACCGCCGCTAATGTGTTTAGCATGGAAGATATTGATAACTCTTGGTCGTAACGTTGACAGGAAGGGTGTACCTCCCAAAATCATATCTATCTCTGTCTTAAATCTTGAGCTCTGGCACCTCTGCAAATCTCTGCTTCCCTCTGCGAAGGGATTATCTATTTACTTTTATGTTGAGTCATCGCCTTCTTAAATAAGCGCCAGACCTGAGAGCACTATTGTCATCCTCATGCATTGTGTATAGTTAATGTTGGGTGCAGAATGACTGGATCTTTTCTACCATGAATTACAATGTTTAGTCACTGCTTGAACTTTGGAGGTGCTCTGCATCTATGTTTTGCGGTCTCAGAAAGGGCTAGCGAGATACCACTATTGCCATATTATATCATGATTGTTTTGACAAAGTGTTGGCGCTTGAGATATTTTATTATTTCTCGCTAGTTGCTTATGTCATTGATATGAGTTAATATAATTCCTAAGAGTTATTGCTGGCATGGTTAGTTATAATCTTTGCTGAAAACCTGGGTGCTACTTAAGCATATATATGTAAACAAGAACAAAAGAGTTCATAAAAGTTTTTCTTTATCACTTTCAGTTGGTCAACTGAATTGCTTGAGGACAAGCAATGGGTTAAGCAATGGTTTGAATCAAACTAACCCAGACTGACGTTGTTTTCAGCAGAGCTACCATGGTGTTGTTTTTGTGAAGAAATAAAAGTTCTCGGAACTGGACAAAACTTTTTGGAGATTTATTTTACAATAAATAAAAAATACTGGAGCCAAGAACCACCGGAGGGGGGCCTGGCTGGGCACAAGACACCAGGGCACGCCAGCCCCCCCCCCCCCCCCCCCCCATGCGCGCCCTGGTGGGTTGTGCCCACCTCGTGGCCCCACAGACCCTAATTCCGACGCTATAAAATCCTATTTTTGGAGAAAAAAATCAGGGAGAAAGTTTCATCATGTTTTACGATACGGAGCCGCCGCCGCCTCCTGTTCTTCCTCGGGAGGCCAAATCTGGAACTCGTTTGGGGCTCCGGAGAGGGAAATGTTCGGTCTTCGTCATCATCAACTAAAAGGATCGATATGGTTGACTAGAGGGGGGGTGAATAGGCAACTACCAGTTTTTAACTTTTCTTTAGCAGATTAGGCTTAGCAACAAATAGGTTGGCTAGATGTGCAGCTAGGTGAGCAACCTATATGATGCTAAACACAAATAACAACTCAAGCAAGCAAGATAAACAATGTAAGTAGCTTGCGTGAAGTAAAGGTAAGAAATAGCCACAAGAGGAACCGATGGAGACGAGGATGTGTTACCGAAGTTCCTTCCCGGTAAAGGGAAGTACGTCTCCGTTGGAGCGGTATGGAGGCACAATGCTCCCCAAGAAGCCACTAGGGCCACCGTATTCTCCTCACGCCCTCACACAATGCAAGGTGCCGTGATTCCACTAGTGGTGCACTTGGAGGCGGTAGCCGGACCTTTACAAACAAGGTTGGGGCAATCTCCACAACTGAATTGGAGGCTCCCAACGACACCACGAAGCTTCACCACAATGGACTATGGCTTCGAGGTGACCTCTTCCGTCTAGGGTGCTCAAACACCCAAGAGTAACAAGATCCGCAAGGGATTAGTGGGGGAATCAAATTTCTCTTGGTGGAAGTGTAGATCGGGGCCCTCTCAACCAAACCCTAGAGTATCAACAAGTTTTGTTGGCTAGGGAGAGAGATCGGGCAAAAATGAGATTTGGGCAACAATGGAGCTTTGGGAAGGATGAGAGGTAAGTCTCCTTGGGGAAGAAGACCCCTTATATAGGAAGGGAATCTGCCCGTTACCCACCAACCATCCGCATTTCAGCGGTAGTACCGCTCCGGGGAGCGGTACTACCGCCCAGTACTAGGGACAGTGATAGTACCGCTTGGTACTACCGCCCCTACTACCGCTCTAGTGGCGCAGGTAACCAGACACCTCATGAGGAAGTGTCTGTTGCCCCACGTAGGAAACCTGGACACCCCAGCGGTACTACCGATGTTGCCAGCGATACTACCGCCCTCACAGAAGCAGCAGCTGCGGCTCTGGAGACGCACGACCTCAGACACTCGACAGACGAGTGTCCGATGCCCCGCGTGAGGTGCCAGAAACATACAGCGGTACTACCGTGGACACGAGCGGTAGTACCAGGCAGTACTACCATTCAGGTCAGCGGTACTACCGCCTGGATATTTCTGAGGTAGCCAAAGGCACCGGGCAGAGCACCTGTGGCAGAAACGGACGGGTGCATAAGTGTGCGTGTTGATTCCACCCAGCCTTTCCAAATGCGGACCCCCTCTTGATAGTACGGATTTTCCTATGACTCAAGTCCACCAACACTAAATCGTCAGAAAATGACCATCTTCACTTTTATCATCCGGAGGGGAAAATAACCGTCTCGTGCCACCTGATAATCTCTGAAATCTTAATGCACACGGTTAGTCTGCATATGCATTGTCATCAATCACCAAAACCATTAGGGTATAAATATGCCCTTACAATCTCCCCCTTTTTGGTGGATTGATGACAACACGGGATTTGCACAGAGAATAATATAAGAGTAGAAGCAAACCCCAATGTCTTAGAAAATATAGACGGGCTCCCCCTAGATGTGTGCACTATTCTTAGATATGCTTTTGGAATGCAAAGTGCACAAACATAGGATCAACACTCCCCCTATATTTTATAGACAGACGACTACTCCTTGCAACAATATATAATATGAAAGAGATAACTAAGCAAGGAGCACTATGTGAGAGTATAACACAGATGGTATGATAAAACTAACTCACAAAACGAGACATATAAGGATAATTAAGGGTAGCATATGTCTTACATCCTAGGACGAAGTGACTGAAGTCTCACAACCATAAGCAAAGCAAAGCAAGGCAACTAGAACGAGTTCACGAGCAATGACATAAAAGAAGGCAACTCAGAAAGCAAACACATGCTCGTGACTCAGCAAATCCCTACACTCTCTCCCCCTTTGGCAGCGAGACACCAAAAGGGCAGGGAGGACTAAGACACACAGGTGGCAGAACACAAGAACCCATCATCAGTACTCTCCATACTCTGGAGTGTGGGAAACGGTGTCGGGCGGAGCTGGAGCAGAAGAGCCAGGCAGATCATCCTCAGAGCTCCCCTTGCAGTGCTGTGAGATCCAGACCTCCTCATCAGTAATATACTCCTCAGAACCACTGCGAACCTCCAACCCAACGTGTCTGCCAAGAGCCTTGTGACACTGTCTAGCTTCCTTCTCAGCAACATGAGCCCTGTACTGACCCTTAGCCTATAAACAGAACAACTTCTTCATCTTCTCCTTGAGCTTCTTAGCCCAAGATGGTTCAGCCAGAGAAGGTGCAGAACAAGGAGCAGCACCACCCTGAACCACGAAGTCCTCATCATCCTCATCATCCTCATCCTCATCCTCATTATCATCATCAGCCAAGTCAGCCTCGGGAGCAACATAGTTTGCCCATTTTTCCTTCTGACGGAGCTGCACAACCTTATGAGAAACCACTTCACCATGCTCAAAGATGATGCCTGGATGGGTCTTAGCCCACGTGCTCTCAAGAAGAAGCATCCAGTACGGGCCATAAATAGGAACCTTACGATCAAAGACAGCAGAGTGGAGTTCAGACCACATGATGTGAGAAATATCCAGAGCAGGCACCTCAGCAGAGTCCTTCACATGCTGACAGAAGAGCAACAGATCCACCAGGTAGGAGTGCACCATGTCCAAGTTGCCAACACGAGGAAACAGGGTGTTCTGGAATATGCGGTGCATAATATCAAGGAACGGCTGCAGAACATGAGTAGCTTTGCCAGTAGTGGAGGATACCTTCTCAGTGGAGTAGGGCCAAAGATTGCGCTTGTGAGTTGCCGGAGTATCCTTGTGTGGGTGAAAACCGACAGGGTCATCGAGCCCCCTGTCCTCAACGTGAAGAAGGTCCATGAACTCCTTCCATGTGGCAGACATCTTCCTCCCATTAGTCATCCAAGTCAAAGTCCTGTCATCATCAGTCCCAAAGAAAACAGTAGCATAAAACACAGCAATCATCTCAGCATCAAAGTCCTTGTTGAATTCCATGAGATGGGTGATCTGAAGCTTCTGACAGAGGTCAATAGCCTGGCCAAAGTATTGGGCATTCTTTTCCAAGAACTCCATATCAATCGACTTGACATTTGGCACACAGATGTTTTCCTTACCCAGAAGCACGTCATTGTAAATACACAACTGCTGCTTGGTCCAGAAGGGACGGTTATGAACAGCATTCTCTTGAGGAGTGACATATGGATCACGACGGCGAATGGCCCAGTAATCTTTGATAGGGATCTTGTCCAGGGATGGCTGCGACCGCTTGGAGGCAGTCTTCTTCGTCTGCTGCTTGGGAGGGTTGGCTGAGCTGTCTTCTTCTGAGGTGCGTGGTCGCTTGGATCCGGTCTCACGGGTCGGGTTCCTCCTACTACCACCTGGAAACCAAACGAGAACACCAAACGAGAGAAAAAGAGTGTAAAACAGTTTGCATAAGCCAGAAAAAAAATAAAGCAATTCTGAAGATTTTAATAGAAAAACATGGGCAGTTGGCATCATCAGCGGTAGTACCGCTGTCACCAGCGGTAGTACCGCTTGGTATTAGCGCTTAGTACTACCGCTCCAAGGGGCGGTAGTACCGCGCGGGCGAAAACTGCAGGCGAACCTATAGCCGCCGGTGAGATCCGGTACTACCGGGGATGTCAAATGCACATATTTGACTACTAAACCTTGAGAAATACTTCCTAGCAAACTTGTATAAGAGAATCACGCCCGGATTTGACCAAAAATAGATGGAAACACCACGCATTGTCCAAGACCTAGATTCAAAAAGAGGAGAACCTAGGGAGAGAAAAACGGGACAATACCGGCGTCCATGGCGAGAGGGGGGTTGGAGATCAACTCCTCCAGACGGTTTTGCGAAGACTTGGCCGGAAACGGAGGACCGGCGACAGCCTCCGTGGCCTTGGAAGCGCCCTGGAGAGAGAGAGAGCCATGAGAGAGAGGGGTGAATGGGTATGGGGAAGTTGCCACTTCCCCTGCCCCGCCCCAAATCCCTTCGTGGAACCTCACGGGTGGTAGTACCGCTGGCCCCAGCGGTAGTACCGCTTAGTACTACCGCCCAAGACAGCAGTAGTACTGCTCAGGGTGACATTAGGACAGAAATACCAGCAAACCAAAAGGCTTATGCAAGAGTTTCGTTTGGAAAAGAGGTTGGAGACAACAAATCTTTGAGGAACCAACAGAAAAACATTTTGATAACGTCGATCTTAATCAAAACAAGCAGGTTGGAGAGATCTTGAAACCACAAAAACGTGCTTCTCAAAAAGCAAATGCCTCGCTAGGAGGGGCGGTGGCTGATGCCACCTATGTTTGAGTCAATTGGTATGGCACCGCGAAGATTTGAACCTTGGGCCCATGACCAAAACTCGTCTTTGAAGCACAAAAACCATCAAAAATGGCGGATGTGAAAGACTTTGATTAGTTTATGCATAATAGGAGGAGGGATAGTTCATTGAGAGAACTAGACTCCCCCTAAGTCCATGCCTACATCTAGACAAGACATAATGATGAGTGTGGTGGGGTGTGCACTAAGTCAAGCCACATTGCTCGAATCAATGATATTTAGCTCATGCCTTAACTCGCGAAATCTTGCTTCATCCAATGGCTTCGTGAATATATCTGCAAGTTGTTCCTTGGTATAAAGATGAATAAGATCAATTTCTCCACGCTTGATGTGGTCCCGGATGAAGTGATGACGAATCTCAATATGCTTCGTCTTGCAGTGTTGAACCAGGTTGTTGGAGATCTTGATCGTGCTTTCATTGTCGTAGTAAATATGCACTTTGTCACAGTTGATACCATAATCCTTTAAGGTTTGCCTCATCCAAAGAATCTGAGCACAGCAGCTTGCGGCGGCTACATACTCGGCCTCGGTGGATGAGAGAGAAACACAGTTCTGTTTCTTTGAAGACCAACTTACCAAAGAGCGACCAAGAAATTGGCAGCCTCTGGAAGTGGACTTCCTTTCCACACGGTCTCCCGCCCAATCCGAGTCAGTATATCCAATGAGATCAAATGAAGCACCTTTGGGGTACCATAAGCCAAAGTTTGGGGTATGAGCCAAATATCGAAAGATTCGCTTGACAGCCACATAGTGACTCTCCTTAGGTGCGGATTGAAATCGTGCACAAATTCCCACACTCAACATGATATCTGGCCTAGATGCACAAAGGTAAATCAAGGATCCAATCATGGAGCGATATACCTTTTGATCCACAGCTTTACCATTGGGATCACTGTCAAGTTGGCATTTGAGCTGCATAGGAGTGTTGGCCTTGGGAGGATTGAGATCATCCAACTTGAACCTCTTGAGCATGTCTTGAGTGTATTTAGCTGGTTGATGAAGGTTCATTGGCTTCGTTTCTTGACTTCGAATCCAAGGAAGAACTTCAACTCTCCCATCATAGACATCTCAAACTCTTTGGTCATTAGTGCGGCGAACTCATCATTAAAAGCTTTGTTAGAAGAACCAAAGATAATATCATCTACATATAGTTGGCATACGAACAAGTTCCCGTTAACCCTCTTAGTAAAAAGAGTGGGATCGATTTTCCCAATTTCAAACCCACGATCTTGCAACATCTCGGTAAGGTGCTCATACCACGCACGTGGGGCTTGTTTAAGGCCATAGAGTGCCTTATCGAGAACATATACATGATTGGGGAACTTGAAATCTTCAAACCCCGGGGGTTGCTTGACATATACCAACTCCTTAAGTGGACCATTAAGAAAAGCACTCTTCACATCCATTTGATATAATTTGAAATCATGATGAGAGGCATAAGCAAGCAACATGCGAATAGATTCAAGGCGAGCAACAGGGGCAAAGGTTTCACTGTAGTCGATGCCCTCAACTTGGGAGTAGCCTTGAGCCACCAGTCTTGCCTTGTTGCGAATAATAATACCATGTGCATCTTGCTTGTTCTTAAAGATCCATTTGGTGCCAATGACATTGTGCTTCTCCTTTGGTCTTGACACCAATCGCCACACTTTGTTGCGCTCGAAGTTGTTGATTTCTTCATGCATGGCTTCAAGCCATTCCTCGTCTTCGAGCGCATCTTGTACCTTGAGGGGTTCAAAGCAAGAAACAAACGCATGATGTGCACAAAAGTTTGTTAATTGACGACATGTAGTTACCCCTCTCTTCAAACTTCCATAAACATTCTTTAATAGGTGTTGCTTGACTCTTAGTTTGGAAGCGATCTTGGCAGCTCATCTTTCAAGAATTTCCTCCATGGAAAGTTGAGGCTTGGTAGCTTGACGAACTTCGGTACTAGCACCGGCTTGCTCTTGATCTTGAGCATGATCTTGATCTTTAGCTTGACCTTCATCTTGAGCTTGATCTTGGTCTTGAGCTTCATCTTGATCTTGAGCTTGCACGGGGGTGTGAGCAAGATCTTGAGCATCATGTGATGTAGAGTCACCACCATTAAGTTGATCTTGCCCTTGATCTTGATCACGGGGTTGAGGGCCTTCACTTTGTTCTTCGGAAGCGTGTGGGTCGTGCGTCGGTGATGGTTCCACTTGAGTGGAACATTGTCCTTCTCCTTCAGCCACAAGGGGTTCCTCAACGGGTAGGAAGTATCCCACACCCATTCTTCTTATGGCTTGGGGAGAAATTTCATCACCTACATCACAGAGACCACTTTGCTCCACTTGGGAGCCATTATTTTCATCAAACTCTACGTTACTCGTCTCCTCAATGAGTCTCGTGGACTTGTTGAGGACACGTTAAGAGTTTGCAGCATAACCAACAAATATGCCCTCATGAGCTCTAGATTCGAATTTTGACAAACGTACACCTTTCTTGAGAATGAAACACTTACAACCGAACACCCGGAAGTACTTGAGGTTGGGCTTGTTCCCGGTAAGAATCTCATAAGGAGTCTTGTTCAAGCCTTTCTGGAGATAGAGCCGATTTGATGCATGACACGCGGTGTTGATGGCTTCGGCCCAAAAGTTGTACGAAGATTTAAACTCTGCAATCATGGTTCTTGCTGCATCCATCAACGTCCGGTTCTTTCTCTCCGCAACACCATTTTGTTAAGGGGTGTAAGGTGTGGAATATTGGTGCTTTATCCCCTCATCACTGAGAAACTCATCCAGGGTGTAGTTCTTGAACTCAGTGCCATTGTCACTTCTAATCATCAAGATCTTTGCTTCATGTTGACGTTGGACTTCATTTGCAAAGTTGATGACAGTCTGTTGGGTCTCACTCTTCCTCTCAAAGAAATATACCCATGTGTATCTTGAGTAGTCATCCACAATCACCAAGCAATCCTTTCTTCCTCCAAGACTGTCAAAAGATGGAGGACCGAAGAGATCCATGTGAAGGAGCTCTAAGGTCCTCTTTGAGTAGATTGTAGTAGTAGGACGATGAGCCTTTTCATGTAGCTTTCCTTCGATACAAGCACTGCAAGCACGATCTTTAGCAAAACTCACATTTGTTAGTCCAAGAATTTGATCTCCTTTGAGGAGGCTTTGCAAAGATCTCATATTGACATGGGCTAGTCGGCGATGCCAAAGCCATCCCACATCAACTTTAGCTATTAGACATGTCGCGGTCTTAGTGGGTCGCTCCGAGAAGTTAATCACATAGAGACCGTTTTTGACATGCCCAACAAAGGCTACTTTAAGAGTCTTGCTCCACAAAAGGGTCATGGTATCAATGCCAAAGAAGGTACTAAAACCCATAAGTGCAAGTTGACGAACGGAAAGTAAATTGTATGCAAGGGTCTCAACAAGCATGACTTTCTCAATGGTTAAGGTTGGAGAGATAACCACCTTGCCAAGACCCAATACCTTTGAAATTGTGTCATCGCCAAAAGAGACTTGAGTGGCCACGGATGTATCGGGTCGAATGTCCACCACCAAGTCCTTGCTTCCGGTCATATGATTTGTTGCTCCACTATCGAGCAACCATGAAACTCCCCCGGAAGCAAACTCCTACAATAGATCAATGCTTGGATTTAGGTACCCATTCTTTAATGGGTCCTTTCATGTTAGTGACAAGGGTCTTAGGAACCCAAATAGACCACTCAATGTACTCATAAGAAGAACCAACATATTTGGCATAAACATGCCCATCACTAGCACGGCACAAAACATAAGAGGGGTTAAAGTCGACGGCTTTGTTGAGGGGAGTGGTCTTGTCCTTTTTAGCACTACCACTCACAACCTTGTCCTTCTTCTTCTCATGAGTCATGTCCCCTGCTTTGACAAATGTTTCCTTGAGCGGAGGAACCTGCATGGCCTTTACCTTCTTCTTTTTGGACTTGGGTGCAAACCCAACTCCTTCCTTTGCAACCATTTCCTTTTGATTGCTCAAAAGGTCATTGAGATTCTTCTCACCTTGGATACATGTCACAAGGCCTTTCTCAAGCTGCTCTTTCAGCTTAGCATTTTCCTCCACAAGATGTGCATGCTCACAACACAGGTTAGTAGCAGAGGCATTATCAATTAAAACAAAAGGAGGACACGCGGCAATTTCCTTAGTGAGTTTTACTTGGAGTTGATCATGCGACTCCTTAAGAGAAGCATGAACGCTCTTCAATGCCTTGTGAGCATTGTCAAGTGAGTCAAACTCATCCTTGAGTCGAGCATGGCCAACCCCAAGTGCAACCTTTTCAGATTTGAGCACAGGGTTAAGAACGATAGCATGATCATAATCTTTACGTAATTTAGCAAGGTCATCATTTTGTGAATCCTTAAGAGTCAAATGAAGACCTCGCTCTTCCTATAGAGCAATAGAAAGATCTGCTATCTCGTCGGCATAATTAGGACTATGCTCTCTCAACTCCTCAAGATATTCTTCTTGTGACTCAATCGTGTCATTGGCTTCACCAAGTTGTTCTAGGAGAGCAACGAAGTGCTTCTTGGATTACCCCTTGAGTTTGCACAAGAACTTGTCAAACTCATTCTTGCCCTCTTTCGCCTCCTCATTTTCATCCACACAATCTAACAAAGACGGAGTGGAAGAAATAGAAGTCTTAATGTTTGAGGTTTTGGCGTTGGAGGTTACCTTGGTGATACCTTTGGCCATGAGACACCTAGCAATGTGGTTCTCGTTGGGAGCGTCGAAGAGTGACACCTTTGTTGGGGTAATCGATGCAATAGCCACAGATGCCATTGCTATTCCTTCACCACTTGTGTCTTTGTCATCAACATCATCATCGGAGACATACTCTTCTTGAGCCACCAACACTTTGTGAGGAGCCTTCTTGGTGAGGTTGGACTTGTTGGGAAAAGACTTGGCCTTATCTTTGCGGATGAGATTGCCACCATTGTCTTCCCTCTTCTCATAAGGACAATCCACCATGAAGTGACTCACATTACCACAGTTGTAGCAGGTCCTCACATGTTGATTGCCCTTTGACCCGCTTGAGTTGTTCTTGGAGAAATTGGGCCTTGCGTTTCTCTTATTGCCCCAGAATTGCCTAGACGCTAGAGCCATATGCTCATGGTAAGCATATTTGGTGTCCACGGGGCAACCCTCCTCTTCTTCTTCTTCTTCTTCTTCTTCCTTTTGACTGACCTTGGCCTTCAAAGCAAGGTTGAGAGATGATTTCTTTGACCGCTGCACATGAGCAAGAGCATTGTCTGCGGTCGTGTTCAAGATGTTCATTGCAATAAATTCATCCAACACATCGCTAAAGGACAAGTTGTGAAAATCCGGTCTTTAGCGGATGACGGCGGACATGGCCTTGTTGAAGGGCATGATGGCCTTCAGAAACTTACGCTTGACCCAGGTGTCATCCACATCCTTGCTGCCATGATCTCGGAGGGCAACGGCAAGAGTAGTTACCCTCCTATAGAGCTCACGCGGTTCCTCATCTTCTATCATTACAAAATCATCTGACTGATCAAGCACAACCTCATAGTTCGACCGTTGAATGCTTGAGCTGCCCTTGTACATGGAGACAATGTGTTCCCAACACTCTTTAGCCACAGTGAAGGGACGCAGGTGAGCTAGGTCTTTGGTAAGAACTGCAGCTTGGAGTATGAACAAGATGGAGGAATTTAGCTGTTTATCAGCCTCTTCTCTTGGGGTGAGGTTGCGTGGATCACGAGGATAGTATCCTTCTTCAATGACTCTCATGAGTTGAATTGAGCTGTGATCCAAATGAGACTTGATACGAAAAACCCAATTAGCAAAATCATTCTTAACAAGTTTAGGAGGAGGACCGAGATTAACTATATGAGGTGGGTGCACCGGTCCTCCATAGACCAAGGGAGGGGGAACAAAGGCAAAGGTCCCCGACCCATTAATTCCTTGAGAACGAGTGTCCTTATCAGCACTAGCCCCCTCCTTACCGGAGTTGACATCCGATGTCGAGTTAGTGGGATTAGCCACTTGCACCGCATCGGTGGAAAGTTTAAGAGTATCAAGGAATTCTTTAAACATGGATTTGACCTCGGTCCTCATGGAGGATTTAAGCGAGGACATGGCCTCATTTAAGTCCTCACGAGAGACCGTGTTCACACCCATGGCCTCGGGGAGTTCAACCGGCCGGTCCCCGTCGTCAACCATACTCTTCGGGTGGTGAAACCCTTAATAAAGAGACGAGGCTCTGATACCAATTGAAAGGATCGATATGGTTGACTAGAGGGGGGGTGAATAGGCAACTACCAGTTTTTAACTTTTCTTTAGCAGATTAGGCTTAGCAACAAATAGGTTGGCTAGATGTGCAGCTAGGTGAGCAACCTATATGATGCTAAACACAAATAACAACTCAAGCAAGAAAGATAAACAATGTAAGTAGCTTGCGTGAAGTAAAGGTAAGAAATAACCACAAGAGGAACCGATGGAGACGAGGATGTGTTACCGAAGTTC
Source organism: Elymus sibiricus (assembly GCA_039707655.1). NCBI lineage: Eukaryota > Viridiplantae > Streptophyta > Magnoliopsida > Poales > Poaceae > Elymus > Elymus sibiricus. The sequence continues at coordinate 382,626,999 of CM077665.1, read as the reverse complement.
CTTCCCGGTAAAGGGAAGTATGTCTCTGTTGGAGCAGTGTGGAGCCACAATGCTCCCCAAGAAGCCACTAGGGCCACCGTATTCTCCTCACGCCCTCACACAATGCGAGGTGCCGTGATTCCACTAGTGGTGCACTTGGAGGCGGCAGCCGGACCTTTACAAACAAGGTTGGAGAAATCTCCACAACTGAATTGGAGGCTCCCAACGACACCACGAAGCTTCACCACAATGGACTATGGCTTCGAGGTGACCCCTTCCGTCTAGGGTGCTCAAACACCCAAGAGTAACAAGATCCGCAATGGATTAGTGGGGGGAATCAAATTTCTCTTGGTGGAAGTGTAGATCGGGGCCCTCTCAACCAAACCCTTGAGTATTAACAAGTTTTGTTGGCTAGGGAGAGAGATCGGGCAAAAATGAGCTTTGGGCAACAATGGAGCTTTGGGAAGGATGAGAGGTAAGTCTCCTTGGGGAAGAAGACCCCTTGTATAGTGGGAAAGGGAATCTTCCCATTACCCACCAACCAGCCGCACTTTAGCGGTACCGCCCAGTACTAGGGACAGCGGTAGTACCGCTTGGTACTACCGCCCCTACTACCGCTCTGGTGGCGCAGGTAACCAGACACCTCATGAGGAAGTGTCTGCTGCCCCGCGTAGGAAACCTGGACACCCCAACGGTACTACCGCTGTTGCCAGCGGTACTACCGCCCTCACAGAAGCAGCAGCTACGGCTCTGGAGACGCACGACCTCAGACACTCGACAGACGAGTGTCTGATGCCCCGCGTGAGGTGCCAGAAACATACAGCGGTAATATCGTGGACACGAGCGGTAGTACCAGGCAGTACTCCCGTTCAGGTCAGCGGTACTACCGCCTGGATATTTCTGAGGCATCCAAAGGCACCGGGCAGAGCACCAGTGGCAGAAACGGACGGGTACATAAGTGTGCGTGTTGATTCCACCCAGCCTTTCCAAATGCGGACCCCCTCTTGATAGTACGGATTTTCCTATGACTCAAGTCCACCAACACTAAATCGTCGGAAAATGACCATCTTCTCTTTTATCATCCGGAGGGGAAAATAACCGTCTCGTGCCACCTGATAATCTCTGAAATCTTAATGCACACGATTAGTCCGCAAATGCATTGTCATCAATCACCAAAACCATTAAGGTATAAATATGCCCTTACATCATCCCTTCTCCATGGTCAATTCCATGATGCTCCCCACCGAGAGTGAGTAATTCCTTCGTAGGCTTGCTGGTCGGTGAGGAGTTGGATGAGATTCATCATGTAATCGAGTTAGTTTTGTTAGGGCTTGATACCTAGTATCCACTATGTTCTGAGATTGATGTTGCTATCACTTTGCCATGCTTAATGCTTGTCACTAGGGCCCGAGTGCCATGATTTAAGATCTGAACCGTTTATGTTATCACCATTATATCTATGTTCTTGATCTTATCTTGCTAGTCATATGCACCTATTACGTGTTCTGATCCGTAAACCCCGGAGTGACAATAGTCGGGATACTTTCCGGTGATGACCGTAGTTTGAGGAGTTCATGTATTCACCGTGTGTTAATGCTTTGTTCCGGTTCTTTATTAAAAGGTGGCCTTAATATCCCTTAGTTTCCTTATGAATCCCGCTGCCACGGGAGGGTAGGACAAAAGATGTCATGCAAGTTCTTTTCCATAAGCACGTATGACTATTTACGGAATACATGCCTACATTACATTTATGAACTGGAGCTAGTTCTGTGTCGCCCTAGGTTATGACTGTTATATGATGAATATCATCCAACGAGTTCACCGATCCGGTGCCTACGAGTTTTCCACATATTGTTCTTGCTAAGTTACTATTGCTACTGCTACTGTTACACTTGGTGCGAAACTATTGCTATCACTCTTACCGATACTGTTACTATTGCTACTGCTATCAAAACTATCATACTATTGTGCTACTGATCACTCTGCTACAGATATTTAATCTCCAGGTGTGGTTGAATTGACAACTCGGCTGCTAATACTCTCAAATATTCTTTGGCTCCCCTTGTGTCGAATCTATAAATTTGGGTTGAATACTCTACCCTCGAAAACTGTTGCGATCCCCTATACTTGTGGGTTATTAGGGAGGTTACTAAATATTCCTCGTAGGGTTACCCTGGTCCAGTCTTGCTTAACTAATATACCTTTATATATCATGTCTTTCTATCCCATCCCTATGGGGATATAACAGAAAGCTAGTTATTTGGAGCTAGATTATTTTGGCAAACAGATGAGAAGAAGAAGAAGAAATATCATTTGTTAAACTGGAAAATCTGCTCTGAACAAAAAGATCAGTAGGGATTAGGAATTCTTAATTTGGACTGTATGAATAAATCTTTTCTTGAAAAATGGTTTTGGAAGTTAGAAACCGAAACAAGGTTATGGCAAGAATTATTACTTAACAAATATGTAAAAGGAAAATGCATCACTGGTATAAAGGCTAGAGTAGGACATTCTCACTTTTGGTCCAGTCTATTGCAGGTAAAAGAGATGTTTTTTTGCCATGATTGTAAGAAAAAACTAGGAGATGGTAGGAACTCTAGCTTTTGGGAAGATTATGGGTAGGAGATAAACCTCTAAAAATAGCTTACCCCGGTCAATATTTTCTCATCTTTGATCAAGATATATATGTGGCTGATGCTATGATTAAAGGATGGGGTGGCTTTCTTTTAGAAGGGCCATATATGGTGAATCTTTAGATCTATGGAATAGTTTGAAAATGAGATGTGAGGAAGTGAAAATCTTTGGAGGTAAATATCACATTAAATGGATGCTTAACTCTGATACGGAATTCACTGTTAGATCTCTTCATCTACAAATGATAAAAGATGATTGTGGTTTCCCACACAAATTCCACTGGAAAATAAAAATACCCGCTAAGAACAAATATTTTTATGGATTATGGCCAAGAAAAGCATTTTGAATAGCTAGGGATAATCTTCTGAAAGAGGGTGGAAAGGAAGCAAACATTGTGTTTACTGTGGACAACATGAGAGCATAGATCATTTGTTCTTTGGGTGCTCTACATCTTGGCTGGTTTAGAGTATAATAAAATGTGCTTTCAATTTGAATTACACCAAATAATTTGACTGGGTGCTTTGATATTTGGATCAAAACATTCTTGAAATATGGTAAGCAACTTGTTCTCGTCGGGATTGCTGCATTGTTTTGGACGATCTGGAAATGCAGAAATAATATAATTTTTGAAAGGAAAATTATTTCAAACCCCTTGACTATGATCAAGCTGATGTGTTCTTGGATCGTTAACTGGTCCATTTTGCACATAAAGGAGGACGGGCGAAAGGTTTTTACGCTTGGGGCAAAAATAATCGATTGCATAGCAAATGAAGTGTATCGAGCCTCGCAAAGGATGTAGGAATGACGTCTTGGGAATTAGTGGCTAGCTAACCGATGTTTTACCTTAGATGGGTCTTTGTCATTCCTTTCTGGGTGGTGTGGTTCTCTGGTCTTTTGTTTTCTTAGTGTAGGAGGTTTTTAGCGTCAGTCTTGTCTTTCTAGTCTTGCTTTTGCTGGTCTGGTCTTTTGGGAGCAATGTCCAGTTTCAAACTGGTCTTGGATTGTTCTGGTGATCCTGTGTGATCCATGGTGCTGGCTTGGGCTCCTTCGTGACCCACCATTGTAAAATTTGTCTGTTCGGTGTCTCTGGGATGGGAGTAGTAGTAGTAGTTCTAATAATTTCGCGTTTTGTGAGTTTACTGTAATCAAACCTTTGTTTCAGTACATGAATTCAGATATGGCGTCCTCTTTTTTTCAAAGAAACCTTCACTTGTGCATCATTTTTACCAAATGAGTGTATGGAACCCGATGCCTAGAGCCAGTGGTATAGAATGCTTTTATATGTGCTGCCTTTTCAATTTTATCGCTAACATGTTGCAAGCGTGAGCGGGGTACATGAAGGTGAATGAAGAAGAAATGATGATGCATGCAAAGATTGTGGTCCCTACTAGTACCATGCAAAATGCAACTTAGGAGACATGCTTGCACTCCATCTCCACTGTCAAGTACGTCAAAGAAAAGGCAACATCACATATAGACCGTCAACCAGGATATTGGTTTGAGAGATTAAAAAAAACAAAAAAACAAAATTGAAGGTTAATGCCATGCCTATGGGTCATTGTTGCATGCATCCAACCATGCGGCAGCTCTTCCTAGTCCACTTCTTTTTTTAACCTTGTTTACATTGAACTGCCAATCAACTGTGGATATTTTTTCCATGGGTTCTCGAAGCCCGTAGTTATCAAGCATGCAGATCTCTAGAAAAAGTCCACTAGTCGAGATCTCCTTACTTCATAGGATTCCATGGGTTCTCGAAGCCGGTAGTCATCAAGCATGCACATCTGTAGAAAAAGTCCACTAGTCGAGATCTCCTCACTTCATAGATAATGAATCATCCTAGTTGATATAACTTTCCATCCGTTTTACTACGTGTGATTCACTCGGTTGAGTGCCTCATCTTCTGAGCCATCGTCTTCTTCCTGCGTGCTAACCCAATGGCTAGGGCTCTAGTGTTTCTCGTGCTCTTGTGCCTTGTGGCCTCTGCGCTGGTTTGCGGTGGCGAAGCGAGGAAGATGGTTGGTGTGTACATGCTCAAGAAAGGGGATTTTTCTGTGAAGGTCACCAACTGGGGCGCCACTATCATGTCGATCATCTTGCCCGACCGCAAAGGTATGATGATCATACGATGTTCCTCCCTTTCAAAATAAAATAAAATAAGAAATTATTCTTTTGTTGGTACCCGGAAATCATGAGCCTCTTAGGATGCACATGTTTTTTAAGGGTTAATTCATATCAAACTATATTTTTTGCTGTTATGTCCACGAATATATCCGTAGATGAACAAAAAACCATTTCCATGCGCAAATTCAATGATCTTGCCAATTCGTTTTTATCAATGTAACAAATACCATTTTAAATGAAAAATAAGAAAAATATCTTTTTTGAAGAACCCAGGGGAGTTAGATTTCACAATTATATATTTCCTTTTTAACACACAATAATATATTCCCCATTCATACATAGATGATTTTTAGGCACTAAGACGATCTCTAATGTATATTTTCACCATTAGTTTCATAGGCTCGTGTTAATTTCTTGCACCTCTCTTTCATGTGCCCATTATTTGTAGAACTTAACAAAGTTCGAATATGCATATTAGAAAGTCATCTACTTACAAAAGGAAGGGTTGTGTGATAAATCTTTGACGGCCCACATAACAGAAAGGTTTTTATTCCCTTTGTAAAGAATTGTATTCCATGCCGACCAATAAATAATCGGATCACCAACCCTGAGTTTGCCTCGTGCACAAATTAAAACACCGTAATAACTATACACATGTGGGTTTGGGTATCCAAACCCATCAGTATATTCCTCAAAAGAAAAAAGAACTCATGAGTAAAATTGCCATGTTTAATAGCTTCCTTCATTTGTTGTGAGCTTGTTTTTGTGTGTGAGGCTTGATATGCAGAAATGATTTTGTAGGGAATTTGGCCGATGTTGTCCTGGGTAAAGACACCCTCGCTGAATATGTTGTAAGATCTCCGAAGTCCGAATCCCATCTTCTCTAACTCAAAAAAAGAACATGTTTCTTGCATTCATCAATTATAAAATTGTGTGCAAATGTTTTTTTTACAGTCGGTTCATGTGTAGCTTTGCTCTTATATGTCTGCCCCGGTGTTCGTTTTGCGTCTTTCCTTTACGGCGCATGGCGCGAATAACCAATAATGCAAATATGTGTGCAAATAGACTAGTAACAGTGCGCCAAAGCTTGCCGGTCGATGGCATGAATGAAAAAATCACAAAAAAAATGGCATGAATGAAAAGGATATGAAATCTTTCTTCACCCTGGCAATGATCCGTGAAACTATTGGCATTATCACAATTTCGATTTGTTTCCTCTGAATATTTGCTCTTGCGAACCAGAACGATACCGTTTACTTCGGGCCACTGAGCGGGCGCGTAGCACAACGAATGGCCAGAGGCCGGTTCGTCCTCGACGGCAAAGTATACCACACGTACATCAACGACGGCAGGAACGCCATCCATGGTAATGCATTGTTCGGCTGTGTCAAAGAGGTACCCGCGATAACATGCGTTAATTAATTTTCTACTGTTATAGGTGGCCACAGGGGATTCAGCAAAGTCATATGGACGGTGAAGGAGTACGTCGCCGGCGGCGACTCCCCGTACATCACGCTGTACTACCGCAGCTTCGACAGGGAGCAAGGTACGAAAAATGACACGACCCAATTTACCAAAGAAAATGTGGCATGTAATGTGATCGATCATGCTTGCAACCAATTATTGATCAGGATTCCCCGGAGACCTGGACGTGTACGCAACGTACCAGGTGTCGAGCCCGTACGTCCTGAGCATCCGCACGAACGCGACGGCGCTGAACAAGGCGACGCCGGTGAACTTCCTGCAGCACGTGTACTTCAACCTGGGCGGGCAGGGCAGCGGCAACGTGCTGGGACACACGCTCCAGCTCTCGGCGTCCCGGTACACCCCGCTGGACGAGGAGCTCCTCCCGTCGTCGGGCCGCGTCGACCCCGTGGCCGGCACCAACTACGACTTCCGGAAGCCGACGCCCATCGGCGCGCGCATCCGGCACGTCAAGGGCGGAAAGGGCGTCCGCGGGTACGACGTCAACTACGTGATCGACGGGGCCGGCATGCGGAAGGTGGCGGCGGTCCGGGACGGCGCGTCCGGGCGCGCGCTGCAGCTGTGGGCCAACCAGCCGGCCATGCAGCTCTACACCGGCAACGGGCTGAACAACACCAAGGGGAAGGGCGGCATCGTGTACCAGCAATACGCTGGGTTCTGCCTCGAGACGCAGGCGTACCCGGACGCCGTGAACCACCCCGAGTTCCCGTCGGTGACGGTGAGGCCCGGCCAGGTGTACAAGCACGACATGCTCCTCAACTTCTCCTTCTAACTTTGTCCGCTCGGCTCCATTCCCATCGAGAAAATAAAAATAAAAATCAGGCGTGCATGCTGTGCTGGGTTTGGGCCAGGCCATCGCAATCAACGGGCCCAATTTGTGTAGGCAAGAAAGTTGACTCTGTGGATCACGCTACGGTACACTGCGGTGTCGTGTCGGTGCACCGAATGCGACGACCCGCATTGCTGTCACAAATTTGGCAGCACGCAGGCAGTGCGCGCGAGCAGCCAAGGACCGAAAGCGCAAGGAAGACACGGTGACGCGGCACACGCCACAGCCTCGGCCACGAGGCTCGCGCGCGCATCAGGTGACACGGCGACCCACTACGTGCATGTACGTTTCCGGAGGGAAGGTCGGTCAGGACGCGAAGACAAAAACACAGCACGCATGATGTGCTGCGCAATGGCTACAACATCGATCGGATGCGTGCACTGCTCACAGCGGAAACGCTTTCCGCTTATGCGACATATATATGTGGACATAACGTCGATCGCTTTAAGCAAATTATGGATTTTTTTGTTAATCTCGGTCACCGCGCATTGCTAAGCATGAACTTAAGCGAAGACACGCAAAGAGGGTTACGTACGTGTAGTTTTTGCATTATTAAGATAGGGCCGGGGATGGTACTGCATTTCCAGTTTACTGTGACTTTCTAGCACTTCGAGACGTACTGGGACTTGAAGATTGGCAAGAGTTTGTTAGACGTATGATACAAGGCTTGCAAATGTGAAATTTTGAGGAAATCGTCTCCTTTTCCTTTGCAGGAAACGCCGCACGGAACATGAGAAAAACTGAGTTTTGATGTTGCCACGCATCAGAATGAACACAATAAACACTAGAGCCTTAAACGAAACGGATGGTTCATTCGGCGGATCATCACGGAGGAGGGATACCGGTCCCTCTTAGGTTCACATATATATACAAACAAACGAACACACAATTATTTATGGTTCATCATGGTTAGATGGGCAGGACGCTACTACGGCGGGGGGCAGTTACTACAACTTCTTGAAACGGCCTGATCGCTCATCCTCACTCACTTCCTGGGCGGAGGCACGGTGATCTGGGGCTGTTCCTTCCCGTTGACGGGGGCTGTTGGAGGCGTTGCGGTCGCCGGGGCCTTGTCCTTCTGCTCCGGTCCCAATGGTGGACCGTCAACTTTGTAATAAGAACCCTACAACATATACTTTTCGAACTTAATTGTGAATGATTCTTTTACTTGCACTCTAGATAGTAGAGCGGTGCTAAAATAACATGAGAGGAATTAAAGGTAAAACAAACAACCTCGGTGAAAATCTTGAAAGCCTCTTCAGGGGACTTGGTTTTCAGCACGTACAGAGCTTCCTCCTGCATGCAGTGAAACGAGTTAGTCAAACTGTGGTAATTGCACCAGGAAATTGAGACTGCGAGTTAATTCATACAGGTGCGGCGGTGGCAGCAAACTGTATGCCAGTACTCCCTCCGTCACGGTTTACTCGGCGCCTTTCCAAGTACATGCAGTTTCAGATGGGGAGCTGATTTAGGCGCCGTTTGATTTAATACCCGATTAATTAGGGCTGGTGGGAGCCGGGTCTAATCCCCGGTTTATTAGAGCTGCATGCAAGTGTGTACGCACGCGGGAGGAAGTGACTGCATGCAGGTGTGTACGTGCACTGGATGGATCAGTACGCGCGCGGGAGGGAGTGGCTGCATGCAAGTGTGTACGTGCGCTGGATGGATCGGTTGCTTGCATGTGTGTACGCGCGCGGCCGGGATGCCTTCGTTGCTTCTCTTCTCGCTGGCTATTCTTCCTCTTCTTCTTTCGTCTATATAAAGCAACCGATGAAGCACTGCATTCTGCACACAAGCAAGAGAAGAGATGGCTGAAGGTGAGTATGGTGGAGAGGCTGTGGTGGTCGAGGTTGTGGAAGCTGATCAAGTCATGGTTGATGACGACATCGATCGTCGTCTCGAAGTGTTGTTGGCGGACAGCGATCGTCGTCGAGCTCACACGAAGGAGTTGTTCGCCAAGCTTGAAGCCATCCGCACCAAGAGATTGAAACCCTCCACACCGATCGACGTTCAGCAATCAACATGTGTGGCATGCATAAATCCATTGATGTGCACCAAGTGTGGTGTTCATGGTGATCGTACAATTTTTCGTTGCATGGGATGCAGGCTGCCGGTGCCGAAAGAGTTGCCTTCTTGCGAAGTGTGTGGCAACCATATTCTTCCCCGCAATACTTGGTGCACCGATTGTGCTACAGTGGTGGCAATAGACAAAGAAGGGTTTTGTATTCTATGCCGCCGCAGCCGCACCGAATTTTCGAAGGATGAAGACAATGGAGAAGTCGTGCCCGATACCGAGGCAAATTAGTATGGAGGGTCGATGAACTTCTATCATCGAATTATGGATCATCTATCGTCTTCACCAATACCTTAGAAACAAAATATACATGAGATTATACATGTTTCAAATGATACAAAAATTTGCACAAAAAAAGTAGATGAACAAATTCTACCAAGCACAATGATCTATGAATTAAAAAGTAGATGAAGTACTACGTACATCACAATGATCTATATGTATGCATGATCAGTATGAAGAAAATCTATATGTATGCATGATCAGTATGCATGATCAGTATGAAGAAAATCTATATGTATGCATGATCAGTAGATGAACAAATTCTACCATCACAATGATCTATATGTATGCATGATCAGTATCAAGAAAATCTACATAGCACAATGATCTATGAATTAAAAATTCTCCTAGCCACCATTGAGGATACTAGAACCAGTACGTAATCTGCTTGATCTAGAACAAAAAAAGAAGATAAACTACAAACAGCAAAGGGTTAGGTTTACCTGTTGTGCTGCCGCTAATGGCACCACCGGATGAACTCTCTCCTATGTGTATGCCGCCGACGCCGCTTGCGAAGTTGAACCCCATGGACTCGCTGCCGCCGAACGAAATCCCCCCGCCACCATTGAGGATACTGAACCCCACGAAAGAAGATGATCCCGCGCTTCCCGTCCCGCCACTGCCCGTCCCACCACCGACGACCGAGGCATTCCAATTCGATGAACCGGCCTCATTAGCTGCTGGAGGAGGGCGCGATGGGCGTGAAAGTCCGACGCGTCGTCGAGGCAAGATAGATGGAGGAGGAACCCGCTCGAAGCCAGCCGTGCCGATGGAGAAAGACGGCAGCGGCGCGCGCCCGGCAAGACCAAGAGGTGGAAGTCCTCCAGGCGGCGACGATCTTGGTTGGAAGGCCACGCGCGAAAGGCCACGGAGGCCAAGAGGAGGAGGCCGGCGATCTTCTTCACCTTGCGGCGGCGGCGCCATTGGATCGAGAAGGACGAGGACAGAGGATGAGCGCGTTTGTTCGTCTGCCTCTCCATCGCCTTACGTATAAAAGGAGCTAAATTGGCGCGTCTAATTTCGTTTTGGATGGAAGTTTTGGATCATCGGCGGGAGCTTTTTGGAGGCCAAACTTTTTCGCTTTGGATGGAAACCGCGCGGGAAGAAGAAGAAAGGAGTGCGGGAAGAAGGAAGGCGAGAGAATGAATCGCTCCCCCGCTGCATGCGCGAGAATCGCTCGTTTACTGGGCGTGGCGTTAACTGTGCGTTAATCTCTCCCATAATTAGGCGTCCTGAGTAACAACTTGTGCGATTTTTGTGTCCAATCAGCAACCACCTTGGTCCCAGCAATTTCTCTACCGCGCCGAGTAAACCGTGACGGAGGGAGTAAGTAAATTGCTCCCCAAATATGTGAGTGGTAAATCATCTGGCTTTTGCGTGTAGTTAGTATTCAATTAATATATCCAGATTAAAGTACTCCATATATGATGTATTCCTAATATTTTTAATTAATGTAACTCCTCTAGTTAGTATTCAATTAATATATCCAGATTGAAGCTTTGAATCTCGGATCTATTAATTTTCTGGTGAGGCATATGCATCTCAAGATCTTACTCAAAACTTCTTCTCCGATCTATTTTCCCCATACATGAGGCATACTATGTATTAGTGCTAGACTGGATAACACAACATTGTCTATGAACATACGAGCAAAATACACAAGATCTAGCTAGGGATCCAAGTGTGAATCCATGAAATCAATTTGTAACCTGCCTTAAAATTCAAAAAAATATGTGACCCTCATGATTTCCTATGGCTAGAATTGTATGGATCTATGACTACAATCATAACACAAAAATGCAGATAATTACTACAAAGATTCAAACGGGGAAAAGCGCGCGAAAACCGTGTTTTCAAAAAAGCGCGCGAAAGGCAACGCGATTCAAGAACCATATATAACCGGGTACTGAAAATTGAGCATAGGTCACATATACCCTAGCGCGCGCCATTTGCTCGCCGCTGAGGGTCGGGGCCTCTAGGAGGTCATCATCATCCCGGACGTAGAAATCATCGTCGTCGTTATCTTCGAAGGAGTACTCCTGCCTCTTGATCGAGCCCATCCTCTTCGGATCACTTGGGAAGTTTTGGAGAAGATGGAAAGGGGATAGCTAGGGAGTGTGAGCACACAATGCAGGGGGGTTGGAGAGGATGGGGGGTCCTTTTGTAGGCGGCCGGAGGCGAGTGAGACGGTGGGGTGGAGATCATACGTGCATCGTGAGAAGTGACACGTATCGGGCCAGATCGGCGGCTCTCTCCTCTATTTATTCCGGTTCATCGCGGTTTGTAATCTCCCTGCCGCGTCCGGCCGGACGTCACGCATTAGGGGATGGTTGAATGCCAGGGCGGAGCGCATGATAATTTGGTGAGGCGTAAATGCGAGCTTGCTTTGGAAGTTTGTTTTGACCCGGGTTAAACACAAGCTAATGCGTACGTGGATCGTGGAGATTATTGGTGAGGTTCGGTCGGTCCCTTCTGTCTCGGTGCTGTCACGTACTACGTAGTCCAAAATAAGAAGTTCAGATGTGCAGCAAACATTGGTGTGAAATAGTAGTGGCAACGCAGTTAATGGGCATCCGAATGATACATTTTCAGTTAATCAATGTCACAACATACACTTGATCATTTACCAAAGAAAGGAAGAGGAGGGAAATGAAGTTGGTAACGGAACAACGGAGGTTGGCTCATCTTGCAAGTATCGGTCATCACACGTTCCGTACGCACAATACGTTACCTCGATCAGTATCTCATGTACAGGGCGCAGGCGTTGCATGCATGCGTTTTGACGATGATTTAGACCTTGAACCCGAGGTAGTTGGGCGTGCCGGTGAACTTGAGCCATGTCGCGCCGTCGATGAAGGGCCCTGCGGTGAACTGCTCGGCCTCCTTCCTCGCGATGACGCGGAACCCTGGCCAGGTGACCCTCTTGCTGGTGCCGGCGCCGGGGCCGCGGTTGCCGAATTCGGCGTAGTAGAGCGTCTTGAGCCCGAAGTCGCCGTTCCACGGCATGTACCCCTCGGGCTTGATGAAGTCGGCGATCATGCTCTCCATGATGACCAGCCGCGAGAACTCCTTCCACGGCCGGCCCAGGTAGGACGGGATCTTGAAGCGGTCCACGAAGAGCTTCTGGTCCGGCACCAGGCGGCAGTTCTGGATGACCAGCCCGGACTTCATGTTGGGGTCCGTGCGGCCGTGCGCGGTCACCGAGTTCTGCTGGTTGTCCATGGGGCGGCGCGTGATGATGAGGCAGTTCTGGAAGACGGCGGCCGAGTTGCCGAAGATGAAGTCGATGGTGCCGGAGATGACGCAGTTGCGGAAGAACTGGCGCCGGGCGTGCACGTACAGCGTGTCCTGGAACGCGTCGAACCGGCAGTTGAAGAAGGCCGAGAGGTCGCCCTGCACCCTCAGCGCCACCGCCTGGTGCTTCTCCGCGCCGGCCGTGTTGTGGAACCCCATGTTCTTGCAGATGAACCCGGCCGCCTCAATGGCTGCAGCATGCAGCAGACAAGATACGTAGTGCTTGTTACTACCTGCAATGCCCTCGATCTGCAACCTAACCATACGCATGCATATGCATATATATATAGGAGTAACTTGCACCAAATACTAGTACTAGCTTGCTAGCTAGGGCTCACAGAAGGTGGCGGTCTTCATGGTGGTGATGCCGTCGGCGAAGCTCTTGCTGCCGGTGACGCGGCTTTGCTTGGGGCCGTCGCCGTACATGAATATGTTGACCTTGTCCTTAGGGACCATGACGATCTCATCGTAGACCCCAGCCTTGACGTAGATGACGTACCGGCCCTGGTGACCCTTGGGCATGGAGTTGACGGCATCCTGGATGGTCTTGAATTTGCCGCTGCCGTCCTTGGCAACCACCGCGTTCGGCTGTGGCAAGCCACCGGAGGCCAGTAGCTTCCTTTCTGGAGCCTTCATCCACGCGGGGTACTTGGACTCATCTGCGGACAGGAGGCGGCGGCTCTTGAACACGTCGAGGTCGAGCTTCTTGAAGATGGCGCCGAGGCTGTTGGTGATGGCGAGCGCGTTGCTGCTGAGCTCCGTGGCGTTGCGCAGGATGCCCTGCATGTCCGCCTTGAGCTTCTCGTCGGCGAAGCCATCGGCGCAGGTGTCGATAAAGGTCATGACGCCGGTTATCCAGTGCTCGAGGTCGTCGGTGCGGCCAAGGAGCACCTTGATGTCGCCGCCGGCCATCTCGACCATGCCCTTGAGGTCGTCCACAGAGTCCTCCAGGAGCTCCTTGCAGTCCTGGCGCGCGCCCTCCGTCAAGGGGTCCTTCGACTTGGCCTCGCCGATACTGCGGGACCGCTCCACCGCCGACTTGATCGACTCCATCGCCGACTTGGCAACGGTGGCGAACACCTCTTTGGGGTTCTCGGTGCCATTGGAGGTGGAGGTGAGGGTCTTCTCGCACGACTCCTTGTACAGCGTGGGCGCGCACAGAGACTTGACCGACTTGCCGGAGGTGGCAAGGTTGGCCTCACCCGGGACCGTGAAATTGTCGCCGGCCTTATTACCGGAACTGGTCACGGTGGCGACTACGCCCACCACGACCGCGACGACAAGGATTGCCCCCAGGCCCCCGAGGAGGAAGTTATTTGCCATTTCGGCCGGCGAGAAAGGTTGCTGAGGGATTCAAGGGAAAACGCAATTTATAAGGGAAGGATGCATGGCCGTGGCATGGGAATTCCTGGTACGGACGTGAATGGTTCGAGCGCTGTTTGCGGCATGTCCTGTCCGCAGGTGGTACTTAGGTTTTGACGTACAGAAGAGCAGTGTCTATTTAGGGATCGCGTTGGCCCTGGTCAATGGGGTGACAACATTCTTCGGAGAGTTCTTATCTGTTTCTTCGCCCGCTGACTGGTCATGGTTTTCTAAACGGATTTGCTAAATCTCATCTAGATGAGAAATAACAAAGTCTCATCTAACTCCTACGTATCATTTGAGTAATCAAACAAAAAATAAAAAAAATAAACCCGCACGAATCTTTACTAAAATCAAATGGTGTAGGAGTTAGATGTGACTTGGTTAAGTCTCATCTGGATGAGAGCTAGACACACCCTTTTCTAAATTCGGTCATGCTTGTTTCTCAAAAAGAAAATGCCACGTGCTATTTGGTTTAGAAAGTATTTTGGGACGAACCTGTGGTTAGATGGTTAGAGGGACTGTGTTATCCCCAGCCCACCAGGTTTATATCCTGGTGCTCATTTATTTCTGGATTTATTTTAGGATTTCCGTTGATGCGCATTCAGTGGGAGGAGATGTACCCATCGACGATGAGGTGCCTATGGTGACTTCGTAAATTTCAAGATGATATGCCGGCTCAGTCTCTCGGAGGTGCTCATAGGAGTAGGGTGTGTGTGTGCGTTTATAGGGGGTGAGTGTATGATGGTTTATATTTATAACAATATTTAAATACAACAGGTGTTACGTAAGCTACATGTCTAATACTGTCCCTCAATCGCAATCGTGTTTTGTAAGTTGAGATTGCGCCTACAATGCTCAAATAAAGATAACGGCAACGGCTTGATGAAGATATCCGCAAGTTGATCTTTAGAGGAGATGAAATTGATCTGAAATAGCTTATGTGCAACACGTTCACTGGCAAAATGGTAATCAACTTCAATATGCTTTGTTCGCATGAAATACCGGATTGGAAGGGAGATATGTAGCACCAATGTTATCACACCAAAGAACCGGTGGCTGCGTTGAGGTATTTGTAACTCACGAAGCAAAGACTGTAAGCAAATAAGTTCTACAGTCGCATTAGCTACAACTTTATATTCAGTCTCTGTACTGCTGCGAGATACCGTGGCTTGTTTGCGAGCACTCCAGGCGATCAAGTTACGTCCAAAGAAGACCGCATATCCCCGTGGATCGCCGATCATCAGGATTGCCTCTCAAGTCCGCATCCGAGCTCAGCAGAAGAAGCGGGCCAGAGATGTAATCCATAAGAGGCAGTCAGGCGTACATAATGAAGAATGCGCTTGACAGCAGAGCGATGTGAATCTCAAGGTGCATGGAGGTACTGGCAAATACGATTGACAGCGAAGAAAATATCCATCTGGTTATAGTAAGATACTGGATGCCACCAACAATACTACGGTACTTAGTAGCATCATCAGGAGATAGAGGATCACCATCATCAACAACAAGCTTGTTAGTAGAAGACATGGGTGTAGACTAGGTACTCCTTCTACGCTTCCGCCCCAAGCAGCCCCATCCGCCGTCGTCGTCGTCACCGCCGCTGCCATATCTTCCGCCACCTCCTCGTCGAGCTCATCTGCCGCTTTCACGTTGCCCTCGACCTTGGCTACACTCCTGGCCGGTACCTCTAGCGCCGGAACCACCGCGTCGCTGTCTGCCGTTTCCATTGGAACAATGGCTGGTCCGATCTTCTCGCATCAATCGAGTCTGTCGGCTGTCTTCGCCACCATGTCGTCGACTGCGCCCGGTCTCTTCCCCAACATGCAGCCGGATGCGCACGACCTCTTCTCCAGCATGCAACACGCAGGAGCGCATGTCTCCTACTCCAGCATGCAACCGAGCATGCAGCATGCTGGAGCGCCGGCCTCCTACTCCACCATGCAGCAAGTGGGAGGCGGGAGCCCCAACCTACTACTCCAGCACACAGGCGGGTGCCCCGATCTATTTCTCGGCTGCGTCTCCGCACCACGGTGTCGCCTCGGCCTTTGTTCACTCGGAAGGGCCCTTCACCACCTCTCCAAGCAGACAGTCCCATATGCTCGCCCCGGCTCTCCATGACATCTCCGTCCCACTGTTGGCCGAGGCACCCCTGCCGCAGCCGTTCCACTTCGACCACCTTCTCACTGTCAAGCTCTCAGCTGACAATTTTCTCTACTGGCGGGCGCAGCTCCTGCCTCTTCTTCGCAGCCATTACCTCAAGGGTTTGGTTGATGGGATGTTGCCATGTTCCGTGCAATTCATGTCGCAGTCTACGGCTGCCGGTGCTCCTGTCACGGTGATCAACCCGACATACTATACCGTGCCTGGGTTGCCCAGGATCAAGCGATCATCTCTGCTATCCAGGTGTCTCTCACTCACACTGTCTCCGGCATGGTTCTCTTCACCACTACGTCTCAGGACGCGTGGTCTGTTCTCGATGGGAGTTTTGCATCTCAGTCCACGGCACGCTCTATGGCGATCCGTGGCCAGCTTCAGGACTTGAAGAAACATGACCTTTCTGCCTCGGTCTACTTCAACAAGATCAAGTCTCTCGCCGACACGCTCACTTCCATCGGCAAACCACTCAGCGATGAGAGGAATTTACCTCATATGTTCTCCACAATCTTGATAGTGACAATGACTCCCTTGTTGAGGCGGTCCATGGTCGTGAGACGCCGATCGCCCCTCTTGATCTATATGCTCGTCTTCTTGAGATGGAACAACCATAGATTAAAATCACGGGAGAAACGGTTTCGCGGCAGGCTCTCCCAGCAGCTATAGCGGCCGCCATAGCGGGCAATTGCGGCAAATAGCGGAATTTTTTTTGGTGGGAGAGATGATTTCTAGAGGGTTTTGCTTCTTTTTGAACCATTTAGAGGGATATGTGAATGATTTCGCGGCAGCGGCCGTAGCGTAGCGGCGAGGCTCCTGGGCAGCTATAGCGCAGCTATCGCGGCTATTTCGCGGGCTATTTTATTCTATGGGAACAACACATCGAGACGCGCTGGGCTACAGAGGTCTGCCATGACACTTCCTCTGCAAATACGGCGTACCGAGGCAGCTCTCGGTCGAACTCCGATGCTCGTTCCAACAACCGCTCGACCGGCAAGCCGCCCCTTCTCTCTACACCATCTCAGCAGGTGCCGGCCATGAAGGGCCCCAATGGTGGTCACCAAGGGGGCTCATCTCGCTCGGGCGGCTGCCCGGTGTGTGGCAACAAGGGAAACCGTCCTCCTTGTCAGCTATGTGGTATCCCTGGTCACCTCGCGTACCTCAAAGGGTGGCGTGATGGTTTATATTTATAACAAGATTTACATATACAAATACAACTCATGTTACGTAAGCTACAAGTCTAATACATGCAGTCGATTTAAGCAGCTGATGTTTTTTCATTCAAGAAGGCTAAAGCCATATAAGTACTATTATTAGAATTTGTAAAACACTTACAACCATCCTTACAAAAGCAGAAAATTAAGTATATTCATAAAAAGTTCAATGTGAATTTAACAAATTGTTCAACGTGTATGTTGGGAAAATATTTTACGCGTATCTGATTAATGTTCAACCTATGCACCAAAAATGTTTGACATGTATTTTGGAAGAAGTCTGTATATATTTGAAGAATGAAGAAAAAACAAACAGGAAAAAAATGAAAAACAATGAAAACCGATATAGAACATACACAAGGAAAAAAGGGGAAAACAAATATAAGCTTCAAAACTGATCCGAATATGTTCATAGAAGCTTTCCAACATTTGCAAAAAAAAATGAAGCTTTCTAAAACGGCTACCCGAAAAATCATACGATTGCATATGGGCCGGCCCACTAGCGCGCGTGCCAAACGCAAGACGAGCTACCGTCCGGCAAAGAGAGAGATATAGCTCTCGCACATTTTGTCCGCTGAAAATGCTGAAAGAAAGGTCCATGCGTTTGAACTGGGCTTAAATTCGATTACCTAAGCATGGACTTGTTTAGTTAATCATCGACGTGCATATAGGGAGTTGGCGGTGGGTGGACGTCGCCGGATTGTTGGTAACCACCATCCCTCCAATTACGGTGCATCATACTCCTGTAAATAGTGGGTAGTATATAATTGATCCAATGGTCATTATTCATCCCTGTTTTTTTTCTCTTGAGGACATTTTGGTAATTGGCTGTAAGGGTAGATTAGTCCTTTCTTAATGATAATGTTATTGATTAATAATATGGGTAATTGCAACGTAAGTAATCACACCTATCTTAGTTCGTAGGTTTCCTTCTCATTCGTTCGTCATTTTTGTGCCGCTGCCTATCTGCCTATCTGCCCGGCGGCCGCTCCTTCTCCCAGCCACGGTAGCCGTCGCCTGAGTCGCACAGGGGTTGCCGCTCCGTCTCCCGCCCTGCGGTCGCTGCCGCAAGATCTTGGACGGGCCCCAAGATCTTCAACGGCGCAGCCGGCCCGCGCCGCCCGGCGGCCCTCTCTCCGTCGCAGGATCTTCGGACGGTTCCTCCGCGCGTTGTGGTTGAGATCCCTCGCATAGGTACGTTGCCTCTGGTGCTCCCCAAACGCCATAGCTGTGCACGCAATAGGAATTCGAAAAGGGCTGCTGGATCTGTGTGCGTATGGATGCTGGCTGTGCATGCAATAGGAATTGGAAAAGGGCTGCGGGTTTTGTAATCATCTAAATCATATCGTTCAAGTTCTCTTTTCTCTGCTATAGCAGCTGTTGTAGATCTGAAAGTAATCATCATATTTTTGGTATGGTTAAAGGTTAAAGCTATCTGTAATCTGCCTCAGTATTCACAACTGCTATTTATGTAATTGATAATCAGAAAACGAAGAGCTGCAGGATTTGTGTGCGTGTGGATGCTGGATTAGTAGTGTGTGTGAGGTTTCTAGATCTTCTCATTTTTCCGACCAACGAATAGTAGTGTGTGTGACAACAGACAATAAATTGTGATGGCATCCAAGGGTTTGTGTTGTGACTAAAATGCTTTGCCATCACCTCAGATTATGAGTTTGATATTGTGGGATGCGTGTTACTTCTTACAAGAACTTAATACAGTTATTTGAAAACCAAGATTTCTCATAACATGAAAACGATGGGTTAAATTACTATGCCCAGTACGATTGTAGGCTTCTCAGAAAATTAGCAAGGATGTCAGAGTTTGTTGGTTCAGTTACAGATGATAATCATTGACAATTTATAATTAATATGTTTTAATTTGAGTGTATTTTCTTTCATGTAAAAATGTAACAGGTTTTGCTGTTTCTTATGGCAGGATAACGGCATGGCTGGTGAAGGCATCACGATAGATGAATTTATGGAGTATGACTCGATGGTCAGGCAGACATTTAAAAGTGAGAACGAAGCGTGCAAGTTCTACTTAGGGTATGCGAAGAACAAAGGGTTTGGTGTTAGAAAGGGCGATCTGAAATATAAGGGAAACAAGGAAAATGCATACCGGAGGACGTTTGTGTGCTGCAAACAAGGATATCGTGACGTAAAGCACTTTGATGAAACCGAGAAGAAAAGGATGCCAAGGGCACTCTCTCGGTGTGGTTGTCCTGCTCTTTTGCAGGTTGAGCTTCAAGCAAGCACTGGGTTGTGGTTTGTAAAGAATTTTGTGGACCAACATAGCCATCCATTCATAAATCCTGAGTTGTCACCTTTCTTGTGGTCTCATCGTGGCATGACCGATCCACAGAAGGCGGATGTCATTGAGTACTCGATTGGTGGACTTCGCACACATCAGATAATGGATGTGATGGAGAAGCAGGCTGGTGGTTTCGGCAAGGTTGGATTTATATCTCGCGATCTGTATAACCATGTCGCGTTGGAGAAGAAGAAAAAGATAGAAGGTAGTGATGCTCAATTTATGTTGAACTACATGACAGCACAAGAGATGAAAGACCCAGATTTTTTTTACAGATACACCACAGACAGTGATGGGCATCTGCAGAACATATTCTGGGCAGACGCCCAATCTCGCTTGTACTATGTTGCATTTGGTGGTGTGGTGGTGTTTGACAGCACATACCGGTCAAACAAATATAGGTTGCCGTTTGTTCCATTTGTGGGGCTGAACCATCACCGCAGCACAGTCGTGTTTGGGGTTGGTCTTGTATCCGACGAGACGGCTGACTCATACGAGTGGCTGCTTCAGGTATTTTTGGAGGCAATGCACCGGAAGCATCCCATTTTAGCGATCACAGACGGTGACGCTTCAATGGCCAAAGCCATATCATCAGTCTGGCCCAACACATATCATCGTCTATGCAGCTGGCATATCGAGCAGAATATGGTGCTTCACCTCCGAAAGGAAAAGCTTAAGGAATTTAGGAAATTTATTTACTATGCCATGGAGGTTCATGAGTTTGAGAGACGCTGGGTGGCTTATAAGAAGAGATTCAGAATCACAAGGAAAAAGAAAGATGCATGGATTCACAGGATGTATGAGCTGAGAGAGAAGTGGTCTGTAGCATATAACAAGGGAAGGTATTTCCTAGGGATGTTGAGCAATCAGAGGAGTGAGTCTCTAAACTCGAGGCTTCATGTGCACCTGAACAGGAGAATGAAACTCATTGATCTCGTGCAACACGTTGAACACTGTGTGTCAGTTTTGCGTAGGAATGAAGCAGCATTGGACGATGTAGCTTCGCACACAATCCCTTTCACTAAATTGACTGCCGACCCACTTGAGATAAGTGCCTCATCTATTTATACCCCTGTTATGTTCAGTAAGGTAAAGGCTGAGATTGTCAACTTATCAAGATGGGATGTTCTTGAGGTGGAAGAGGACACTGGTCTGGTTAGCTATGGAGTTGCTCGCAAAGAGTCGGTGCACGTTAGGTTCCATGTGACATGTATTTTTGATGGATCTAAGATGGAAAGTGCATATTGTGGATGTAGGAAGATGGAAAGCGAGGATTTTCCATGTGCTCATATATTTTGCATTCTGAAGTACAATGGGATATGCACCATCCCCACATGTTGTGTGAAGGCTAGATGGACAATGCAAGCCAAGCCTGCTTTCGGTTCTGTGAGGAGTGCCAATACACATGTATGGTCAGAACAGATGGATAAGTACCATGAACTGCGCAGTATGGCTAGTGAGGCTTTTTTCACCGCCTCAGCTAGCGACATGCAGTCAGAAAAGGTGATGGAGTACCTGAGGAGCATATTGGACGAGGGCAACAGAAATGATGGGAATAGTGGCACGCCATCATTTGTTCCTATGCCGGCATATTTTTCCGGGGCACGGCAATGCTTTACAGATCAAGTCCAAGACCCAATACCAATAATAAATCCCAAAGGCAGACCAGGCAAAGAATCGAATAAGAGGTTGAAGCCATTCCTGGAGAATTTGAAAGCAAAAAAGAAAACATTGAAGTAAGTGTTTGGTCATTTTGATGTGTACTGCATATGTTCATTTCTTGGTTGTAGCTTGTCAATATGGTTTATTTTTTACAGGAAAGTTCATGGTCAGTTGACTAGGGGGAGGAAGAAAAAAGTGAACAAGACTGTAGAAGAAGAAGAAGAAGAAGAAGAAGAAGAAGAAGAAGAAGAAGAAGAAGAGGCGGAAGAAGAAGAAGAAGAAGACGAGGAAGAAGAGGCGGAAGAAGAAGAGCGTGCTAAGAAGAGGAAACCGGTGAAGTAAGTTTTTTCGGTTTTCATGTATCTTGTATACTGTAATTGTACAAGTCGAACTGTTCTTGAAGCAAGTTAATATGTGCAATTTGAACAATGTTTTGCACTACAGGAAAGCTCCAGCAGAGTTGACGAAATTTAGTATGATGACTCGGGGGAGAAAGAGAAAAGAGAACAATGACGAAGTTTGTGCTAACAACAAAAGACCTTTGAAGTAAGTTTATGCATTTTCAGAAGTACATGTTGAACCCTGTTTCGATACCATGTTCATTTATTTAACTTTGTACAGGAAAACACCTGGAAAGTCAAGTAGACAGAGCAAGATGACAAGGGGAACATAGGAAAAATAACAATAAAGCTCCTTTCTGTGTGCGATTATTCTCTCAAATTGTTGGTCAAGTGTTATACATTCAGATTTTTACTATGGATTTTATCATCAGAGTCATATTTCTGCTTTGAATGAGATGTAGATGCACGCTACTGTTTCCCTTTTATGAGATTATAATTGAGAAGATGCATCAGTGTTGACTCTTGTTGTTAGCGTACTGGCCTAGTCTCTAGTGCATGGTTACGTGCCCATCTTCTCTTTATGTTTGTAACAGTCGTCAGGTGAATGAACATACTTGCTGTTTCTCTCCCGGTTTGCCTCCTGCAAATCCTTCTCACAGCGGCATGCATGCCTGTGCCAGACCTATGTTACATGAAATTGATTGCTCATGTTTCGATAATTGATCTGAATGTTGAAACGCTTTCTGTTGAAACAAGAAGAATTAAATCAGTACGTTTCTTAAAAAAAAGTGTGACGAAGACCATTCACGATGGCCAAAATTATTAATACAAATATATAAAAAGAACCATAGTGACTCGTACTGACGCGTGTCAGTCCTGACGACTAATACATACTGGTATTGACGCGTGTGGGTCCAGACGACTCGTACTGACGCATTTCAATCCGGATGACTTGGCCTTCCGCCCTAACCGAAGCAGCACCTTCACATGTGATGTTTCTCTTGCGATGCATGAAATGACACAAAATTTTGGCAGCAGGTGGGCATGCCCATGGGAGGCGTCCATGCAAAAAATGAACGAATTCGGACACCGAACACACGTTGCGTCACGACCGGCCAGTATTTTAGGGTTTTTTCACTGGAAAACCATAGAAATGGCTTAAAATGTTAGAAATCAACGAAATTTGGCATGTGTGCTTGCCATGTTGTTGTGTGTGTGTGTGGAAAAAATTTGGGTCCGTTTGGTGGATTTGAAAGAAAAAAAGCACTTTGAGACTTGGCCTTCCGCCCTAACTGAAGCAGCACCTTCACATGTGATGTTTCTCTTGCGATGCATGAAATGACACAAAATTTTGGCAGCACGTGGGCATGCCCATGGGAGGCGTCCATGCAAAAAATGAACGAATTCGGACACCAAACACACGTTGCGTCACGACCGGCCAGTATTTTAGGGTTTTTTCACCGGAAAACCATAGAAATGGCATAAAATGTTAGAAATCAACGAAACTTGGCATGTGTGCTTGCCATGTTGTTGTGTGTGTGTGGAAAAAATTTGGGTCCGTTTGGTGGATTTGAAAGAAAAAAAGCACTTTGAGACTTGGCCGTCCGCCCTAACCGAAGCAGCACCTTCACATGTGATGTTTCTCTTTCCATGCATGAAATGACACAAAATTTTGGCAGCAGGTGGGCATGCCCATGGGAGGCGTCCATGCAAAAAATGAACGAATTCGGACACCGAACACACGTTGCGTCACGACCGGCCAGTATTTTAGGGTTTTTTCACCGGAAAACCATAGAAATGGCATAAAATGTTAGAAATTAACGAAACTTCGCATGTGTGCTTGCCATGTTGTTGTGTGTGTGTGGAAAAAATTTGGGTCCGTTTGGTGGATTTGAAAAAAAAAGCACTTTGAGACTTGGCCGTCCGCCCTAACCGAAGCAGCACCTTCACATGTGATGTTTCTCTTGCCATGCATGAAATGACACAAAATTTTGGCAGCAGGTGGGCATGCCCATGGGAGGCGTCCATGCAAAAAATGAACGAATTCAGACACCGAACACACGTTGCGTCACGACCGGCCAGTATTTTAGGGTTTTTTTCACCGGAAAACCATAGAAATGGCATAAAATGTTAGAAATCAACGAAACTTGGCATGTGTGCTTGCCATGTTGTTGTGTGTGTGTGGAAAAAATTTGGGCCTGTTTGGTGGATTTGAAAAAAAAAGCACTTTGAGACTTGGCCTTCCGCCCTAACCGAAGCAGCACCTTCACATGTGGAGCGAACGCATTATGTGAGGGCGTCATTGGAAGGGAGGTGGGGCCCCTTCGTGGGGAGATAAATGATACATACGTGGTCAAACAGAAATAGATAACCGACCGGCATTTTTTTTTCTTTCCAGAAAAGTAGCTATTGTTAGCGTTGCTTGTAACGGAAGGAGAGAAGACATGCACGCCCTACATTGTGGGATTGCATGCAAAAGATTAGACGCACAAGATTTTAAGGAGGAGGTAGTATTTTCGACCAGAAGATTTTGGAGACTCCCGCAAAAAAAAAGGAAGATTTTGGAGGATTCTAGAAAGTTACGGCCAATCCCATCAACAAGAAACAAAACACGGGTTTATCACTTCGGCAAGAAATAAATTACTTGATTGTAACCTACACGATCGTGTACCCAGCCTTTATATATGCTATATACGCATCGACCTAAACCTCACCACAACCCAGCCGTCGTCCTTGAATCCCATCGTTGAACCTTTAGCAGAATCAACCAATCTCACCATCGCCATCACCATCGTCATGTCTTCCTATCATCCTGCTCCGTCCGCGAGGCCGGCAGAGTCGACCACGAAGCAGTCGAAGTCAGGTGCACCGAAGCCCCCACCTTCATCGACAAAGTCAGGTGCACCGAAGCCCCCACCTTCATCGACAAAGTCAGGTGCACCGAAGCCCCCACCTTCGTCGACAAAGAAGGTATACAAATCTGATTGATTCAACCCGTATATCAACTCGTGTAGATCAGCATGACACATCATACAAATCTCTGTGCTTATTTGTAGATTCAAATAAATTAAACTCGTATAGATCCGCATGACGCCTCTTATGTAGATCAGTCCCAATTTCCTTTTTTTTTGAATGACAGCCCCGATTTCCTGCTGTTTACATCACATGTACAGCGCAAAAGATTAGTATAATTGCAACAAAAAAGATGATTACATACAAGTTACATTAATCAAATCATTTAATCAGACCGCATATAGCCAAATAAACAGCCTAAATGATTAGCTTAATTCTTTGTTCACAATAATTCTCTTCTTTTTGTTGGCTTGTCACTGAAAATAAACTTTGCACATACAGGGTACCCAGGTGGTATCAATGAGAGGGTACTCAGAGTTTGTCCAGTCGCTAACTGAGCAACAGCACGTCAAAGCTACTCAAACGACACTTCGCGAATCTCTGAAGACTCCCCCAATGAACGTAAGAAGAGTTTTGTGCCAAGAGATTGCTAGCACATACGATTCACAAGTTGACGCGTTCGTAATACGCGGGGTACCAATGAGAATAACTTTGCAAGACGTAGAACACATCTCAGGCCTGCCTAGCATGGGGAGGGACTATGTCCCTCCTCCGTTCAAAGAAGTGCAGGACCTCTGGCTTGAGTTAAAGGATCCTGAAGAAAACAAACTGACCTTGAAAGGTATATGATATTTTCACAACTATTTTTTCGTTTGAATAATGGAACAAATTCATAATTACAATACTTGACAATTCTTGACAAACAACCTTTTCAGGTCTGCGTAAGAAGATGAAAGGCGACGAGAGCCCACGGTTTGTGAAGCCTTACGTCTTGTACACCATTGGCAAGTTGGTTTGCCCAACGACACAGCCCTATGTTGATCCCAAATATTTGGGAATTGTTGTGGACATACATACTATAAACTCCATAAATTATGCTAAACTATCTCTCGACCACTTAATGTCAAGTGTGAGGAAGTTTGTGAACGGTGCCGCGAACTTGGAGGGGAACCTCCCACTACTACAGGTAGTAAGAACTCATTATTTCCTATGATATTATTTTTAATTGGTGACTTATGTATTCTTTTTATTCTCTTGCAGACTTGGTTTTATGAAAAATTCCGAGTCGACCATATTGATCGTACCATTTCCTATCTTCAACGAGATAAACCGTTGATCCAATACTGGAACGACGCAAAGGCAGGAAAGGTCGACAAAATAATCTCGCAGAACTACGTAGGAGTCGGACAGGTATATGCTTACTGTTACTTGTTGTCATCTGCTCAGTTTTTGCAAGATGACTCATAATATAAAAAAATTGCAGATAGTTGATGACCTCATGCGACCTTGGAAGCCAGTGCCCAAGGTTTCACATCAACCTACAAAGTCTACTTTTGAGGTACGTCCTATGTAACTTGTACAATGATACTAGTCGTTTCTTAGGCTGAAACTATTTGTTTGTACAAATATTTTATGAAACAATCAGTTCTAATTTATCTTAACTTGTAGGTTGATGGGACACTAGGCCGCGTACTCGCCCAGGTAGGAGAGATAAAAACAATAATGTCTCAGCAATATTCGGAGATTTCCTCCCAACTGGACGGAGTAGAAAGGCACCAGAAGCAAAACAGCATGCGCTTGGAGGACTTAATTTGTGCATTCAATGTATGCATTTCTTTTTCTTCTGTAATTCATCCTTCTAGATAAGTGCATGACTAACATTTTTTCATTAATAGGATCATCGATTTGGCGTACGACACAAGGACTTTAATGAGGGACAGAGAGTTGACAATAATATCAAGGTATGTCACAAAATTTCTAACTGTAAACATATCAGAAAACGTATGCTAACCATTTATTATTTTAACGTGCAAACTAGAAAACCTCAAAGAATGTTGCTGCTAGTACAAATGAAGTGCCAAAGTGTGTCTACAGCAACCCCAGCAAGAACCTTGCTGGGGAATTTGAGGTATGAGTTCCATATTGGTACAATGTTTTTTTTGTCAACCATACTGCTAACTTGTCCATCTGTGCAGAAGGTAAAGAAAACACCTGTGGACCCCCACAAAGTAAAAACAGAGAGAGACGACGCTGTGGACTCATTTGGGAAGCGTTTTAGGAGTGACAGCAAGAACTTACCGTCCGAATCTGAGGTTAGCATCACATGTCTGAACCATATTGCTAACAAAGGTTTTATTTCAACCATATTCCTAACTTGATGACAATATTGCAGAAGGTGAAGAAAACATATGTAGACCCCCACAAGTCAAAAACTGACAGAGACGATAGCAAGAACTTACCTCAAGAATCTGAGGTGAGCATCACGTGTCTGAACCAAATTGCTAACAAACATTTTTCTCAACCATATTCCTAACCTTAAGTAAAATATCTCAGAAGGTCAAGCATACATCCATGGATGCCATGGACTCCATAGGGAGGCGTGTTAGACATGACGGCCGGAAGAAAAAGAAGTCTTCACTCCTTCAGAGCCAGGAATACGAATTTTACACCCCAGCAATCAGAAGGAAAAGAGCTCTATCTCAACAGACACATGACAGTAACGAAGTTCTGTACCCGCAGAATAAGAAGATGAATCCCGGGAAAAGCAGCGCCCAGCAGCTCAAACAGCTCAAGGAGGACTTGATCAATTTTCAGGCAGAAACAGATCGAGTTACACAGAATATAGTAGCTGACTATGTCAACAGTACTCCCGAGACCGCCAAGTTAGTAAAGATTAAGGACATACTGCTAACGCAGAAGTATGTTAAATGCCTCACAACACCAGATCCTTCCTCCTTTGCAGCGTGGGTGGATGACGATGTAAGTGCCAACGCAAAATGGTATCTTTGATTATTTATATGTTTTGCAATTAAACTAATATATTGTTTCTTAGGTACTCGATGCCGCAATTGAGCTTCTACGCCTAGACGGACTAGAAGGTGTACAAGATAATAGCAGCGTGTATGTCGAAAGGTCGACAATCGTCAATATCCTGAAGAGAGATGGCACAGTCCCGAGCTGTACCTTGGATGTTTTACACGGCAAATCAGGCACTAAATGGGGAGACAAGTACCTCAAGCACGACATGGTAACAACATCCACCCTTGAGTAATAATAATAAGAAATTTTATTTTTAGGCACTTCAAACCACTAACAAATTTTCCATGCAGATTTTCCTACCATCAAATATTCCCAAGAACCACTGGTTCCTGGCTGTTGTCAACTCCCAAAAGAGGGAGATTCAAATTCTGGACTCGCTCCAATCACGCAACAATCGCAAAGAAGTAATTGCTGCGGTGAGCCTCTAACAACATTTTATATAACTTACAGTTTATACGAATATTGTACTAAATTTAGTGCTCATGTTACTTACTTGCAGCTTCTTGGGATGGAAACACATCTGGATATAGCAGTGATGGAAAATGGGATGCAAGGAAGTAGATGGCCGGACACTGCAGTGAGTTCGTGGCCCATCATTGATTATGAAGTGCCACAGCAAACAGATGGTTGTTCCTGTGCTCTCTGGGTGTTGAAGTACATCCAACATTGGACTGGAGTAAGATTGTCTGCGATATTCGACCAGGTACCTACATCTTCCCCATCTGACTTAACTTTCACATATACAAGTATACAACTACAAAAGGGTTCTAACGTCTACCTCCTACTACGCAGCATGACATAAGACAGTTCAGAAAATGGCTTGCTGCTGCCCTGATCAATTCACCTCACAACGAGTTGAAAGTGCGGAAGGCCATAGCAGCAGACGATTTAGAAGATGATTTAGAAGACCTCGACCTCGGAGGAGACGACGGACACAACGATGGCGGAGACGGCTCAGGAGACGATGGTTCCGCACTATAGTTGTGTGGTGCTAGACTTGGTGTAGAGTTAATAGGATTGGGCATGGTGTGGTTTTTGCCCCGTAGATGGTTTCCACACTGTTTTCAGTTCTATTAAAGCGTCCCCAAGTTGTATCAAACATTTTTTTTTGGTTGTGCTACTTTATCTGTACGGTAAATTGCCGTACATTTACTACTTTTATCCGCATTGCATATCTACATTAATTTTTAATTAAAGTCTTTGAGGGACAAAATCTTGTTGTCCTTCCTTGATTTCTTTGTTTACTGATGCAAGGGTTGCTTTGCACTTTTCTTCTTTCATTTATGCTATCTCTGCTTTCGAAAGAAGTGTATTTTCTGTACCAATTTCCCTTTGGTTTAATAGGTTCAAAAATATAATTTCTAAGTGGCTTTACACTTTGGGTCGCAATTTCCTTGTTCTCCAACTTAGGTCCTCGGAAGTAATACATTCTTTTTTAACCCCGGGTTTCAATTCTGGGTATTATATGCCAATGAATGATAGGTTAATGCTGTCATGTTTGATTCTGCTAAACAGTCCCCTTGTAACATTGGCACTTTATTTGAACTTTCAGTCTGAATATGTACCTCTCACCTCATCTCATAGCACTTTTTCATCGAGCCAGTTAAAATATAATCTTATCCTCCCATGTCCAGGCCAAGTGCACTCCAAATTAAACCACTCACCACTCAAGTTTCGAAACAGGATATGTTTTATCATGATGGAATTGAGGAATCATTCAACAGGTGTATTTATTACTTGAATGTTTAACCGCATTAATGCTTATTGTTTGGACTACCTACTCGTAAGAATTCATTCTGAATTCACCGTCGGCATCGACAGATACGCTGGGCTATTCCATTTGAGTTTGGACTAAGGTATGATTGTCTTTATAGGTCTCTCATTTGGTTGATGTCTCTGAATGTGAGTTCAGGGTTGCAGCCATTCACTTTCGGGTATGCCTACAAGTCGTTTTTCACTGCACTGAGCTATTCCGTCTCCGGCAGTTCGTATCTACACTTTCAGTACCGAACTTTGTATATTCTTCACTGAAGTCTTGGCAGCCTCTTTGGCATTATTTCGACTGACACCATGAAGATAATATTATCCCCTCCGTTCCTTCTTAAAAAAAACAAGGCCCCGCTCTTGACGTGTGGCCTTTGGGGATTCAGAGTTGCAAATTAGTGTAAGTTGTATATTAAACAAGAACTGCTTGCGCATACAGAACCTATTCATTACGGTGTAAAATAAGCATTCAGACATCATTGACTAGTATCAGGCTTCAATCCATCGTTGGGTTACTTTCTACCGTTCAGACTGCAGCTAGTGAATTAACATGTTCGCACTTCAGAGAAGCAAATTGCACGACAACGACTACAAACCCAATTTACAGACCCAAATGCCTCAAATCAAATAAATAGACGAGTGAGATCTGTAAGAAGCTAGTACCTTAGTCGAACTCCATCTCGGCGGCGCGCAGGGCCATGACGGCGACGGGGCGGCCATCTCGGCGGCGTGCAGGGCCGTGACGGAGACGGGGCATGCCGCCGCAGCGACGTGTCGCCTCCCCCTTCCCCCCCCCCCCCCGGGGGCCACCAGCTCCAGAACACGAATGGCAGGGCCATCTCGCCGCCGCCAACTCCAACACCATGAGAGCGACGCCGCAGTGCGCGCTCGTCCGGCGGAACGCGGGGCACCAAACCCTAGCGCCCATCCGGTCTACGTCGGGGCGCCAAACCCTAGCGCCCGCACTGACTGCTTGGACGGCCGTCACGGCGACCGGTGTTCGCCATCCTGAGGTCTTTTCCAATTGGGCCTCATTTCCGTGAGGGAGCTGACGAGCGATGCGTAATGAAAAAAAAAGATGAATACGTGAAGTTCCAGAAATGCCCTTCACTCGTTTTTTCACGGAACCAGCCCGCGATTTTGGGAAACAGTGAACTACCGAAACTGCCCCTGATCGGAAAATATACTACCAAAAATCTGCAGTAGTATTTCCATATCTGGACCGTCAAAACGAAAAAATGAACGGTCAATATTCATCTAATGCACCGTAAAAGGTCTCTTTGTCAATCGTCCCCTAGCTGGGTGCTCATTGAATATTTCATCTTGAGTGCGACAAATCATGGATGCTACTAGTTCTTGGTTTATTTTCACATGAGTTCGTGGTTTAACTAGTTTCTCTCTCTTCAAATCTACTATTATTTTGGTTGCCAAGAAGACGAAGTGCTTCGGTATGAAAACTTTTGTTCGTGTTTCCATCTACTTGAAGCAGGGATTTTTTTTCGTGAATACGCTTGAGAGCGTATCATTGCATTTATAGGGAAGAGCAACTGCAGGGTAGTACCCAGCCATCTACTTGAAGCACAATTTTCGATAAAACATAAATTTTATTAGCTTAAAATGGAGCATTAGGGAGATACAAACACAGTGAGCACAAACTCGATCTCTGCATAGTTAAGGTGCATACAGTCAACACCAACGCACACACATGAAATCACACCGGCAACGAAGAAACTCAAATAAGATAGAAGTTATCCCTGGTGAAGTAAAAATATCCAGAGTGATCAAAAGAATGATAAAAATCTACATCAACAACCATATCCACACCGACCATCTCTGAACATCACCAGTACAATAAGAAGGATTCTTCAACAACAATGCCTTCAAAAAGGAAACACCGTTGGAGCACCACCATTGCTAAATCCAACCACTAAACGTCAGATCATGAGTTTTTCACCCTGAAGAACAATTTCGAGAAAATCCGAATAATATAGTCAACAAGGCAATGACACAAAAACATCGACATTCCCATATATAACCAAATAGGGTCAGACCTCGGGTTTTCACCCGAGAGCTCTAGACCGATGCTTGAGAAGCACCACCACTTTCCATGGTCCCAACAACTATATGCGTACCATGGTCTTAATGTGAGATTGATGGGGAACGTTGCATGGAAAACAAAAAAAATTCCTACGCACACGTAAGATCTATCCATGGAGATGTATAGCTACGAGAGGAGGAGTGCATCTACATACCCTTGTAGATCGCTAAGCGGAAGCGTTTAGAAACGTGGTTGATGTAGTCGTACGTCTTCATGATCCAATCGCGATCCGTCCCGATCTAGCGCCGAACGGACGGCACCTCCGCGTTCAGGACACGTGCAGCTCGATGACGTCTTTGCCTCCTCGATCCAGCGAGCGAGGGCGGAGTAGTAGATGAGTTCTCGGGCAGCACGGCGGTGTGGTGGTGGTGGTGGTGGTGGAGCAATATCATCAGGGCTTCGCCAAGCGCTGTCGCAGATGCAATATGAGGAGAAAACGATCTAGGGAGAGAGGGAGGGTTGCGCCAAGACTTGAGGTGCGGCTGCCCTCCCTCTCCTCTCATATATATAGGGGCAAGGGAGGAGGGCCGGCGCCCTAGGGTTTCCCCTAGGGGTGGGGCGGCGGCCTAGGGGGCAGCCTTGGCCCCCAAGGCAAGGGGGCGGCGGCCACCCTAGGGCCAACCCTAACCCTTGGCCGCATGGGGAGGCAGGGAGCCCAGCCCACCAGGGGCTGGTGCGCCTCCCTCTCAGCCCATGAGACCCTCCGGGGCAGGTGGACCCCCCCTGGTGGACCCCCGGAACCCCTTCTAGCATTCCTAAGGAAATCCGGTATATCCCGGAACTATTCCGGAACCCAAATACCAACTTCCCATATATGAATATTTACCTCCGGAGCTCCTCATCATGTCCGGGATCTCATCCGGGACTCCGAACAACTTTCGGTCACCAAGATACATAACTCAATAATACCATATCGTCAATGAACGTTAAGTGTGCGGACCCTACGGGTTCGAGAATTATGTAGACATGACCGAGACACCTCTCCGGTCAATAACCAATAGCGGGACCTGGATGCCCATATTGGTTCCTACATATTCCACGAAGATCTTTACCGGTCGAACCACGATGTCAAGGATTCAATCAATCCCGTATGCAGCTCCCTCTGTCTATCGGTATGTTACTTGCCCGAGATTCGATCGTTGGTATCTCCATACCTAGTTTAATCTCGTTACCGGCAAGTCTCTTTACTCGTTTAGTAATACAAGATCCCATGACTAACTCCTTAGTCACATTGCTTGCAAGCTTCTTGTGATGTTGTATTACCGAGAGGGCCCAGAGATACCTCTCTGTCATACGGAGTGACAAATCCCAGTCTCGATCCATGCCAACCCAACAGACACCGTTGGAGATACCTATAGAGCATCTTTATGATCACCTAGTTACGAAGTGACGTTCGATACACACAAGGCATTCCTCCATTGTCAGGGAGTTGCATGATCTCATGGTCTTAGGAACGAATACTTGACATGAAGAAAGTAGTAGCAATAAACTTACCGATATGATCAAATGATATGCTTACAGTTTGGGTCTTGTCCATCACATCATTCTCCTAATGATGTGATCCCGTTATCAAATGACAACTCATGTCTATGGTTAGGAAACCTTAACCATCTTTGATCAACGAGCTAGTCTAGTAGAGGCTCACTAGGGACACAGTGTTGTTTACATACCTACACGTGTATTTTAGTTTCCGGTCAATACAATTCTAGCATGGATAATAAACGATTATCATGAACAAGGAAATATGAACCACTTTATTATTGCCTCTAGGGCATATTTCCAACAGTCTCCCACTTGCACTAGAGTCAATAATCTAGCTTTACATTGTAATGAATCTAACACCCATAGAGTTCTGGTGTTGATCATGTTTTGCTCGTGGAAGAGGTTTAGTCAATAGGTCTGCAACATTCAGATCTGTATGTACTTTGCAAATGTTTATGTCTTCCTCGATATAATCACAGATGGAATTGAAGTGACGCTTTATGTGTCTGGTTCTCTTGTGAAACCTGGGCTCTTTGGCCAGAGCAATAGCACCAGTGTTGTCACAAAAGAGAGTCATCGGATCTAGTGCACCGGGCATAACTCTAAGATCCGTCATGAACTGCTTCATCCAGACTCCTTCCTTTGCTGCCTCCGAAGCAGCTATGTACTCCCCTTCACATGTAGAATCTGCTACCACGCTTTGCTTGGAACTGCACCAGCTTGCCGCTCCACCATTCAGAATAAATACGTAACCGGTTTGAGACTTAGAGTCATCCGGATCTGTGTCAAAGCTAGCATCGATGTAACCCTTTACGATGAGCTATTGATCACCTCCATAAACGATAAACATTTCGTTAGTCCTCTTCAGTTACTTCAGGTTATTCTTGACCGTTGTCCAGTGTTCCACTCCTGGATCACTTTGAAACCTTCCAGCCATACTTAATTATGGCAAGGCTCGCATCCGGTCTTATGCACAACATTGTGTTGGGGAATGGAGCATGAATTTCAAAAATTTCCTACGCTCACGCAAGATCTATCCATGGAGATGCATCGCTACGAGAGGGGAAAGAGTGTCTACGTACCCTCGTAGACCGTTAGCGAAAGCGTCTCACGACGCGGTCGATGTAGTCGAACTTCCTTCGGGATCCACCGATCGAGTACCGAACGTACGGCACCTCCGAGTTCTACACACGTGCAGCTCGGTGATGTTCCTCGCCTTCTTGATCCAGCAAGACGTCGAGGTAGTAGATGAGTTCCGTCAGCACGACGGCGTGGCGACGGTGACGGTGAAGTGATTCCGGTAGGGCTTCGCCTAAGCTCTTCGAAAATATGACCGGGGTGATAAACTGTGGAGGGGGGCACCGCACACGGCTAAGAGAACAATTGTCTTACTTTGGGGTGCCCCCTTGCCCCCGTATATAAAGGATGAGAGGGAGGAGGCCGGTCCCCTAGGGGTGCGCCAAGTGTGGGGAGTCCTACTAGGACTCCTTAGTCCTAGTAGGATTCCACCTCCCATACGGAGTAGGAAAGGGGGAAGGGAGAGGGAAAGGAAAGAGGGGGCTGCTGTTGGAAATATGCCCTAGAGGCAATAATAAATTAGTTATTATTATATTTCCTTGCTCATGATAATCGTTTATTATCCATGCTATAATTGTATTGATTGGAAACTCAAATACATGTGTGGGTACATAGACAACACTGTGTCCCTAGTAAGCCTCTAGTTAACTAGCTCGTTGATCAAAAGATGGTGAAGGTTTCCTAGCCATGGACATGAGATGTCATTTGATAACGGGATCACATCATTAGGAGAATGATGTGATGGACAAGACCCAAACTAAGAACGTAGCATATGATCGTGTCAGTTTATTGCTATTGTTTTCTGCATGTCAAGTATCTGTTCCTATGACCATGAGATCATGCAACTCCCTTACATCGGAGGAGTACCTTGTGTGTATCAAACGTCGCAACGTAACTGGGTGACTATAAAGATGCTCTACAGGTATCTCCGAGGATGTCTGTTGGGTTGGCATGGATCAAGACTGGGATTTGTTACTCCGTATGACGGAGAGGTATCTCAGGGCCCACTCGGTAATACAACATCACAATGAGCCTTGCAAGCAATGTGACTAAAGTGTTAGCCACGAGATCTTGTATTACGGAACGAGTAAAGAGACTTGCCGGTAACGAGATTGAACTAGGTATAGAGATACCGACGATCGAATCTCGGGCAAGTAACATACCGAAGAACAAAGGGAACAGCATACGGGATTAACTGAATCCTTGACATAGAGGTTCGACCGATAAAAGATCTTCGTAGAATATGTAGGAGCCAATATGGGCATCCAGGTCCCGCTATTGGTTATTGGCCGTAGAGGTGTCTCGGTCATGTCTACATAGTTCTCGAACCCGCAGGGTCTACACACTTAAACGTTTGGTGACGATTAGTATAGTTGAGTTATTATGTTGGTGACCGAAGGTTGTTCGGAGTCCCGGATAAGATCCCGGACATGACGAGGATCTCCGGAATAGTCCGGAGGTAAAGATTGATATATGTGATAATAGTGTTTTGATCTCCGGAAGAGTTCCGGAGTTCACCGGAATGGGTTCCGGATGTTTACCGAAGTGTTCGGGTGCAGCAACACTTTATATGGGCCAAAGGGATAAAGCCCACGAGGTATTGGAAAGTGCAAAAAGTAGTTTTGCTGCCGCGTAAGCGGTACTACCGTTTTGTGAAGCGGTACTACCGCTTGTGTGAAGCGGTACTACCGCCCAAGCGGTACTACCGCTTGTGTGAAGCGGTACTACCGCCCAAGCGGTACTACCGCTTGTGTAAAGCGGTACTACCGCTTGTGCGTGGTACTGCAGGGATCCGAGTTGGACTCTTTCCCTGCGGGCCAAACCGACCTTGTGCGGGCAAAACCGACCTGGAGGAGGCTTTTACTCCAAGTTTAGACCCCAAGGCTCAACATATAAATAGAGGGGCAGGGCTAGCACACGGGATACATCAAGATTTCCCCAAGCCGTGTGCGGCAACCCTAACCCTCTAGTTCCTCCGTCATAATCTCTGTAGCGCTTGGCGAAGCCCTGCAGAGATTGTTCCTCACCACCATCACCACGCCGTCGTGCTGCTGGAACTCAACCACTACTTCACCATCGCTCGCTGGATCGAGGAAGTGAAGGCGTCATCAAGCCGTACATGTGTTGAACGCGGAGGTGCCGTCCGTTCGGCGCTAGTTCGTGATCGGATCGAGGGACGACTTGCGATTTGGATCGCGGAGACGTTCGACTACATCAACCGCGTTTCTTAAACGCTTCCGCTTAGCGATCTACAAGGGTATGTAGATTTACTCTCCCTCTCGTAGATGCTCATCACCATGGATAGATCTTGTGTGTGCGTAGGAAAAATTTTGTTTCCCATGCAACGTTCTCCAACATCGCTACGAGAGGGGAAAGAGTGTCTACGTACCCTCGTAGACCGTTAGCGGAAGCATCTCACGACGCGGTCGATGTAGTCGAACTTCCTTCGGGATCCACCGATCGAGTACCGAACGTACGGCACCTCCGAGTTCTACACACGTGCAGCTCGGTGACGTTCCTCGCCTTCTTGATCCAGCAAGACGTCGAGGTAGTAGATGAGTTCCGTCAGCACGACGGCGTGGCGACGGTGACGGTGAAGTGATTCCGGCAGGGCTTCGCCTAAGCTCTCCGAAAATATGACCGGGGTGGTAAACTGTGGAGGGGGGCACCGCACACGGCTAAGAGAACAATTGTCTTACTTTGGGGTGCCCCCTTGCCCCCGTATATAAAGGATGAGAGGGAGGAGGCCGGTCCCCTAGGGGTGCGCCAAGTGTGGGGAGTCCTACTAGGACTCCTTAGTCCTAGTAGGATTCCACCTCCCATACGGAGTAGGAAAGGGGGAAGGGAGAGGGAAAGGAAAGAGGGGGCTGCGCCCCCTCCCCTAGTCCAATTCGGTTTGGGCAAGGGGGGGCGCGTGCCTCCTCACGTGGCCTGCCTCTCCTTTTCCCGTATGGCCCAATAAGGCCCATTACTTCTCCCGGTGAATTCCCGTAACTCCCCGGTACTCCGAAAAATACCCGAATCACTCGGAACCTTTCCGACGTCCGAATATAGCCTTCCAATATATGAATCTTTACCTCTCGACCATTTCGAGACTCCTCGTCATGTCCGTGATCTCATCCGGGACTCCGAACAAACTTCGGCCACCAATCACATAACTCATATAATATTAAATCGTCATCGAACCTTAAGTGTGCGGACCCTACGGGTTCGGGAATGATGTAGACATGACCGAGACGACTCTCCGGTCAATAACCAACAGCGGAACCTGGATGCTCATATTGGTTCCTACATATTCCACGAAGATCTTTATCGGTGAACCTCATATGTCAACATACGTTGTTCCCTTTGTCTGGCGGTATGTTACTTGCCCGAGATTCGATCGTCGGTATCCAATACCTAGTTCAATCTCGTTACCGGCAAGTCTCTTTACTCGTTCCATAATACATCATCTTGCAACTAACTCTTTAGTCACGGTGCTTGCAAGGCTTCTGTGATGCTGTATTACCGAGAGGGCCCAGAGATACCTCTCCGATAGTCGGAGTGACAAATCCCAATCTCGATCCATGCCAACTCAACAAACACTTTCGGAGATACCTGTAGTGCACCTTTATAATCACCCAGTTACGTTGTGACATTTGATACACCCAAAGTATTCCTACGGTATCCGGGAGTTGCATGATCTTATGGTCATAGGAACGTGTATTTGACATAGTGAAAGCAGTAGCAATAAACTGAACGATCATATGCTATGCTAACGGTTGGGTCAAGTCCATCACATCATTCTCCTAATGATGTGATCCCGTTATCAAATGACAACTCATGTCTATGGTTAGGAAACTATAACCATCTTTGATCAACGAGCTAGTCTAGTAGAGGCATACTAGGGACACATTATTCGTTTATCTATTCACACATGTATTAAGTTTCCGGTCAATACAATTCTAGCATGAATAATAAACCATTATCATGAACGGAGAAATATGATAATAAACACTTTATTAATTGCCTCTAGGGCATATTTCCAACACATTGCATACATGATAGAGCCTATGGCTGAGGCATAGGGGACGACACACATCTTTTCTCTATCTTCTGTACTTGTTGGGCATTGAGTCTTACTCAAGTTCACACCTTGTAAGATGGGCAAGAACCCTTTCTTGGACTGATCCATTTTGAACTTCTTCAAAACCTTATCAAGGTATGTGCTTTGTGAAACTCCTATTAAGCGTCTTGATCTATCTCTATAGATATTGATGCCTAATATGTAAGCAGCTTCTCCGAGGTCTTTCATTGAAAAACTCTTGCTCAAATATATATTCACGTTTTCCAAAAGTTCTATGTTGTTTCCAATCAACAATATGTCATCCACATATAATATTAGAAACGTTATAGAGCTCCACTCACATTCTTGTAAATACAAGCTTCTCCATAAACTTGTATGAACCCAAACGCTTTGATCACGTCATCAAAGCGGAGATTCCAACTCCGAGATGCTTGCACCGGTCCATAGATGGATCGCTGGAGCTTGCATACTTTGTCAGCATTTTCAGGATCGACAAAACCTTCTAGTTGCATCATATACAACTCTTCCTTAAGGAAACCATTAAGGAACGTTGTTTTGGCATCCATCTGCCAAATTTCATAATCAAAAAATGCAGCTATTGCTAACATAATCCTCACGGACTTAAGCATCGCTACGGGAGAGAAAGTCTCATCGTAGTCAACTCCTTGAACTTGTGAAAACCCTTTTGCAACAAGTCGTGCTATATAGACGGTGACATTACCGTCTGCGTTTGTCTTTTTCTTAAAGATCTATTTGTTCCGTATGGCCTTATGATCATATGGTAACTCCTCCAAAGTCCATACTTTGTTCTCATACATGGATCGTATCTCGGATTTCATGGCCTCTAGCCATTTGTCGAAATCCGGGCCCACCATCGCATCTTCATAACTCGTAGGTTCACTGTTGTCTAACAACATGACCTCCAAGACTGGGTTGTCGTATCACTCAGGGGCGGTACGTGTCCTTGTCGACCTACGAGGATCGGTAGTGACTTGATCCGAAGCTTCATGATCATCATCATTAGCTTCCTCTTCAACTGGTGTAGGCATCACAGAAACATCTTTCTGCGTCGTGCTACACTCCAACTGAAGTGGCGGTTCAACAACCTCATCAAGTTCTACCTTCCTCCCATTCAATTCTTTCGAGAAAAACTCCTTCTCTAGAAAGGATCCATTCTTGGCAACAAATACTTCGCCTTCGGAGCTGAAATAGAAGGTGTACCCAATTGTTTCCTTAAGGTATCCTATGAAGAGGCACTTCTCCGCTTTGGGTTCGAGATTATCAGGCTGAAGCCTTTTCACATAAGCGTCGCAGCCCCAAACGTTAAGAAACGACAGCTTAGGTTTCTTGCCAAACCATAATTCATACGGTGTAGTCTCAACGGATTTAGATGGTACCCTATTTAAAGTGAATGCGGCTGTCTCTAATGCATAACCCCAAAACGATAGTGGCAGATTGGTAAGAGACATCATAGATCGCACCACATCCAATAGAGTACGATTATGATGCTTGGACACACCATTACGCTGTGGTGTTCCAGGTGGCGTGAGCTGTGAAACAATTCCACACTGTTTTAAATGCATGCCAAACTCATAACTCAGATATTCTCCACCACGATCAGGTCATAGAAACTTTATCTTCTTGTTACGATGATTCTCTACTTCACTCTGAAATTGCTTGAACTTTTCAAATGTTTCAGACTTGTGTTTCATTAAGTAAATATACCCATATCTACTCAAATCATCAGTGAAGGTAAGAAAATAACGATATCCACCACGCGCCTCAACTCTCATTGGGCCGCACACATCATTATGTATGATTTTCAACAAGTCACTTGCCCGCTCTATTGTTCCGAAGAACAGGGTTTTTGTCATCTTACCCATGAGGCATGGTTCGCATGTATCAAGTGATTCAAAATTGAGTGATTCCAAAAGTCCATCAGCATAGAGTTTCTTCATGCGCTTTACACCAATATGACCTAAGCGGCAGTACCACAAGAAAGTGGTACTATCATTATTAACTTTGCATGTTTTGGCATCAATGTTATGAACATGTGTATCACTACGATCGAGATTCAACAAGAATAAACCATTATCATTGGGTGCATGACCATAAAAGATATTACTCATATAAATAGAACAACCATTATTCTCTGATTTAAATGAATAACTGTCTCACAATAAACAAGATCCAGATATAATGTTCATGCTCAACGCATTCACCAAATAACAATTATTTATGTTTAAAACTAATCCCGATGGTGATCGAAGAGTGAGCGTGCCGACAGCGATCACATCAACCTTGGAACCATTTCTGACGCGCGTCGTCAACTCGTCCTTTGCCAGCCTCCGTTTATTCCATAGTTCCTGCTTCGAGTTACAAATATGAGCAACCGAACCGATATCAAATACCCAGGCACTACTACGAGAGCTAGTAAGGTACACATCAATAACATGTATATCAAATATACCATTGTTGACATTACCGGCCTTCTTATCAGCCAGGTACTATTGGAGATATGCCCTAGAGGCAATCATCTATGATGATATTTCCTATGTGTTTATGAATAAAGATAGTCCTTGGACATTATCAATGATGTGTATTAACAAGTACGTGACTTGTTTGTGAGACTATGCATTGTATGATGACAGTCCTAAATGGTCCCTAGTCGAAAGGGCTGTGTGGATGCACATCCAGTTAGACTAGCATATGACACGGTGGATGGTCCGGACTTACTGAGCATGTAGCATTGGATGCTAGCCGAATAATATGGACTCAGAAAGATCTGGTCGGATTCGACATAGTCGGATCCGAGTTGAGATAAGGTCTGAGTTGGACAGACCCAACTATGAGACGCAGCGATATGTCATATGTGAGTCTCTAGTACAACATACGTTCTATGTCCTAAGACCTGAGCTGGCACATGTACTCGGGATGGTGATAGACCTGCTTTGGGCTGACCAAACGCTATGCCGTAACTGGGTAGTTATAAAGGTAGGTTTCGGGCTTGTCTAGACCCATGCTGCGAGACATGGTCGAGCAAGATGGGATTTGCCCCTCCAATCAGGAGAGATATACTCTGGGCCCCTCGTGTGATCCGACCAAGATAAGCATGGCCATGCGACATTATGAAATAATCTGATTTGTGGTCGGCGTCAGTGGAACAAGAAAGAGGTCGGGCTAACACAAGGATGACAGACTCGCCTTGAGCCCGATAACATATATCATGTGGCAAAGGGAACATAAGTATAAAGTACAGGTTCGCCTAACCAGCTTCATCAGACACTTGGAGTCGGCATGCTTTGCTAGAGGCCGCTACCGACTAGTCGAGACGGATGTGGTCTGACTCGCGACCAAGTGAACGAGAACCTAAGGGGTCGCGCGCTTAAGGGAAGGAACACGTGGGCTTTAGGATCCATGCGAGGCCCAAGAGTTGAGCCTGAGACGGATGCCTATATATAGTGGAGGTGCGGCACACCCATCTAGTTGATCGCTTCAGCGCCGTCATTAGGGTTTTGCATGTGTTGCAACTAGCCACCTCCACTCGCAGCCGAACTGTGTGATCGGACCTAGCAGTCTGCCGCACGGTGTTCCTCCTGCACGCGCGGATACCATTAGAGGCGGTGCACTTGCGCTGCTTCGGCAAACCTGTACGTGGGATCCGACAACCGGCAGTTCGAGGGAGATCGGACCAGCTGTTCGAGGGAGATCGAACGAGGAGGAGATGGACCTCGCGGACGCGCTGCCCCAACTCTACTTCCGCTGCACGGCACTACGCGTCTAGTGGTAACAATCTATGATCAATCTCTGTAGCATGTTCTTGGATGTTCTGCGCGTAGGAGATTTTTAATTTTCATGCGATGCACCTACTGTAGAACCCAACAGTGGTTTCAGAGCCTCTACTATAGGTTTTGGTTTCAGATTGGATGCATATTTGATATGTGGAGGCGACAGATGAGATCTGTTGTCGTTCATGAGATCGGCTATGTGCACGGTTGATGAGATCAACTGCACATGGGGATCGTTGAGGCTATGTTTTCTATCAATCGGAATCGACGAGGTTGTGACACAACCTACCCCTACCGGTTGGTTTCTACCATCAGGGTTGAGACTATGTGGGGACCGCCGTGTGCGTAGCGCCTTGTATTTCGTACACGATCACACAAACCGGTAGAATGCGATTCTAGGCATAACTTTGTTTTGTAGGTTTGATGTGAGTAGTATGGCTCATATGTATGTGATGCATGTGTGTAATTTAACATGACCTGCGTGTCATGATTGTCAGCCGGCAGGAACCAAAGTGCTATCATTATATTGTATAACGACCTGCGTGCCGACTTGTGATTCTTTGTAAATTCATTACTAGTTGTAGTAGTTGGAGAACAGAGATCAAGTTCGAGGCTTTGGCGTCCCGGTGTGACGAACAAGATGGAGTCCCACCTTGGTCATCGGAGTTGGAGCCGGCCTGGAAGGATGTCCATGAAGGAGCCATACTATTTCACATATTTATGTTTATATGTGATAGATATTGCTTCTTGTTTCTATGCATGTTAAAATGGTAGAAAGATCCCTCGTTAATATCAAGCACATTTCCATTCCGGATGTTGCACCTTCGCACGTCAAGTACGTCTAGTGGTGGGCTCATAAAATTGAGGTGCCACTAGATGTCCTTGAACTGGAGGGTTCGTGTCGGACACGGACATGCACTGCATCAGGTTAACTTGACAAGGCTATCAAAACGGTTTTGGGCCTTGTGGCAAAGAAGGTCGGGAGCCAGGTATGATATACCTACCCGGCCGACAGGAGTCCTATAGAGATACGATTAGCAAGGAGTTGCTTACCGAATAGGCAAGTTGGCTAGCAGTGATGCTAAAGCTCACTAGTCGCTTGCGCTAGACGGGTCCTGAATCACTGAGAGTTTGCGGAGGGATGCTGACTTTAGTGGGAGTAGTTCTGTTTAAGGCTTGAATTACTCTACATAAACACATTGCTTAGTGATTGCATATTTTCTGTTGTAGATCAATGGCACCACCTGCTCAACCCAACTTTGCATTGAAATCAATTCTGGAAAAGGATAAACTGAATGGAACAAACTTTACCACCTGGTATAGAAATTTGATAATAGTTCTCAAGCACGATAAAAAGGAACATGTTCTAGAGGATCCACTTCCAGAGGAACCTGCCGAGAATGCTAGTGCCACAACCAAGAATGCCCACCAGAAACTCATTGATGAATCAAACGAGATCAGCTGCCTCATGCTGGCTTGTATGGAGCCCGATTTGCAACAGCATTTCGAAAACATTGAGGCTTTTGAGATGATCGAGAGTCTCAAGAGCATGTTTCAGGTGTAGGCTAGGACCTAAAGGTTCAACGTCTGGCTATCCTTGATGGATTGTAAGCTGAAAGAGGGTGATCCACTGAGCCCGCATGTGATCAAGATGATCGGGTTCGTGCAAGCTTTGGATCGGTTAGGCTTCCCACTTGGGGACGAGCTATCCACGGATGCAATTCTGGGTTCTCTTCCACCTAGCTATGGGACGTTCATCTCGAACTATCATATGCCCAACATGGATAAGAAGCTCACTGAATTGCATGGGATGCTAAAGGTGGCAGAGCAGGATATTAAGAAAGGCACGCATCAAGTGTTGATGGTGCAGAAATCGGCTAAGTTCAAAATGAGTTGGTCCAAGAAAAAGGCTAAGGGCACGGAGAAGGTTGTCTCTGCCACGAAGCTAAAGTCGGGACCAAACTCAAGGACCATATGCTTTCATTGCAAGGAAACTGGTCACTGGAAGAGGAACTGTAGCAAGTGGCTTGCCGAGCATGGCAAGAAGGCTGGAAGTACGA
Source organism: Elymus sibiricus (assembly GCA_039707655.1). Lineage (NCBI taxonomy): Eukaryota > Viridiplantae > Streptophyta > Magnoliopsida > Poales > Poaceae > Elymus > Elymus sibiricus. Next base: position 382,583,030 of record CM077665.1, on the reverse strand, counting down.
CTTCGAGCAAAGGTACACTTGTTACATATGTTATAGACATTTACCTTGCTGACATACCTAGTAGCTCTTGGGTATTTGATACCGGATCGGTTGTTCATATTTGCAACTCGATGCAGGGGCTGGTAAGAACTAGGCGTGTGGCAGAAGGGGAGATTGACATCAGGGTCGGCAACAAAGCAAGAGTTGCTGTGTTGGAGGTCGGCATGATGCAGCTTCAGCTTCCCTCTAGATTCATTTTGGAATTGAATAATTGTTATTACATTACTGCACTTAGTAGAAACATTATTTCTGCCTCATGTTTGCTGAGTCAAGGTTATGAATTCAATTTAAAGGACAATGGTTGTTCATTTTATTTGAATGGAATGTTCCATGCCTATGCACCCATTGTAGATGGGCTATTTATTTTGAATCTGGAAATGGAACTAGTCTATAACATGAATGTCAAGAGGCATAAGCCTAATGAGATAAATCTGACTTACTTCTGGCATTGTCGGCTTGGACATATTAGTCTGGAACGCATGAAGAAGCTCCATGATGATGGACTCCTAACTTCGTCCGACTTCGGGCGGTTCGAGACATGCGAATCAAGCTTGCTCGGCAAGATGACTAAGTCTCCTTTTGCAAAGAGTTGCGAAAGGGCGTCCGAGCTGTTGGAGCTTATACACAGTGATGTGTATGGTCCGATGAGCCCAACGGCCAGAGGTGGTTATCAGTACTTCGTGACTTTTACCGACGACTTGAGTAGATATGGATATATCTATTTTATGAGGCACAAGTCGGAAACTTTTGAAAAGTTCAAAGAGTTTCAAAACGAGGTTGAAAATCAGCTCGGCAAGATAATAAAGCTTCTACGATCAGATCATGGAGGTGAGTACATGAGCCAGGAATTTGATGATCATCTGAAAAGCCGAGGTATAGTACCTCAGCTCACACCTCCGGGGACGCCACAGAGAAACGGCTTGTCAGAACGGAGAAATTGAACCTTGTTGGACATGGTCCGATCGATGATGAGTAAATCGGATTTACCCTTGTCATTCTGGGGATACGCTCTAGAAACTGCAGCTTTCACACTTAACAGGGTACCATCAAAATCCGTAGATAAGACACCACATGAGATGTGGACTGGGAAGAGTCCTAGTTTGTCTTTTCTAAATATTTGGAGTTGTGAAGCATTTGTCAAACGACTCATGTCGGACAAGCTTACACCCAAGTCGGATAAATGCATATTCGTGGGATATCCGATGGAAACCTTGGGATACGGCTTCTACAACCGAGAAAAGAACAAAGTGTTTGTTGCTCGGAATGGGGTTTTCCTAGAGAAAGAGTTTCTCAGTCGGGAAGCCAGTGGGAGAACGGTGCAAATCTAAGAAATTCGAGAGCCACTCAGGGACGACTCGTGATGAGATCATACCGGAGTTGGTCAGGGAACCCGTAGTGGAATCGGCACAGGAGCCACGGAGGTCGGAAAGATTGCGCAGAGTGCGTGATGTGTTGTTGCTAGGAAGCGACGAGCCGGCCACGTATGCGGAAGCGATGGTGAGCCCAGATTCCGAGGCATGGGTGGAGGCCCTGAGATCCGAGTTAAAGTCCATGGATGATAACCAAGTATGGGACTTGGTTGATCCGCCACCTGGCGTAATTTCCATTGGTTGCAAATGGGTCTTTAAGAAGAAAACTGATGTGGATGGAAATGTTCAGATCCACAAAGCTCGGCTTGTCGCTAAAGGTTATGGACAAGTTCAAGGAATTGACTACGACAAGACCTACTCGTCGGTAGCAATGCTAAAGTCGGTGAGGATCATACTAGCTATAGCTGCATATTTCGATTATGAGATATGGCATATGGATGTCAAAACGGCTTTCCTTCATCGAAATTTAAAGGAGGATGTATACATGATACAGCCTGAAGGTTTTGTCGATTCAAATAATGCTAGTAAAATATGCAAGCTCAAGACATCCATTTATGGATTGAAGCAAGCATCTCGGAGTTGGAACATTCGTTTTGATGAAGTCATCGTTGACCTTGGTTTCATCAAGAATGAAGAGGACTATTGTTTATACAAGAAGTCTTGTGGGAGCTCGGTAGTATTTTTGATCCTGTATGTGGATTACATACTGCTAATCGGAAATGATGTTTCGATGCTGAACTCAGTCAAGGAATCATTGAATGGCAAGTTTTCGATGAAAGACCCTGGAGAAGCAGTATACATTTTAGGCATCAAGATCTATAGAGATAGATCGAAGAGGCTGCTCGGCTTAAGCCAGAGCACATACATAGATAAAGTGTTGAAGCGGTTTAACATGAGTGAGGCCAAGAAAGGGTTCTTGCCCATGTCACATGGTATAAGGCTAAGCAAGACTCAGAGTCCTACGACTTCTGATGAGCAAAACCGGATGAGTAGGTGATACATCTCCAACGTATCTATAATTTTTGATTGTTCCATGCTGTTATATTATCATTCTTGGATGTTTTACAATCATTTTATAGCAACTTTATATCATTTTTTGGGACTAACCTATTGACATAGTGCCAAGTGCCAGTTGTTGTTTTTTGCTTATTTTTTACTTCGCAGAATATCAGTACCAAACGGAGTCCAATCGCGATGAAACTTTTTGGAGATTTTTTGGACTAGAAAACATCCAGGGAGTGAAACAAGTACCTCGGAGGAGGCCCAGGGGGCCCACAAGACACCAGGGCGTGCCAGAGGCCCCCTGCGCGCCCTGGTGGGTTGTGGTGGCCTCGGGACCCCCCTCCACCGCCTCTAAGCTCTATAAATACCCAAATATGTCAGAAACCCTAGAGGAGTCGACGAAAAACACTTCCAGCCGCCGCAAGTTCCAGAACCGCGAGATCCAATCTAACACCATCACGGAGGGGTTCATCATCCTCATTGGTGCCTCTCCGATGATGCGTGAGTAGTCCACCATAGACCTACGGGTCCGTAGGCAGTATCTAGATGGCTTTCTCTCTCTCTTTTGATTCTCCATACAATGGTCTCTTGGAGATCTATTTGATGTAATGACTTTTTGTGGTGTGTTTGTTGGGATCCGATGAATTTTGAGTTCATGATCAGTTTTATCCATGAATATTATTTGAGTCTTCTTTTGATCTCTTATATGCATGATTACTTATAGCCTCGTATTTCTTCTTTGAATCTTTGGTTTAGTTAGGCCAACTAGATCGATTTTTCTTGCCATGGGAAGAGGTGCTTTGTGATGGGTTCGATCTTGCGGTGTCCTCTCCCAGTGACAGAAGGGGCAGCGAGGCACGCATGTATCGTTGCCATTAAAGATAACAAGATGGGGTCTATTCCGACATGAATAGATCTTGTCTACATCATGTCATCGTTTTATTGCATTACTCCATTTCTCCATGAACTTAATACACTAGATGCATGCTGGATAGCGGTCGATGTGTGGAGTAATAGTAGTAGATGCAGAATCGTTTCGGTCTACTAATCTTGGACGTGATGCCTATATAATGATCATCGCCTTGGATATCGTCATGATTATTTGATCTTCTATCAATTGCCCAACAGTAATTTGTTTACCCACCGTGTGCTATACTCATGAGAGAAGCCACTAGTGAAACCTACGGCCCCAGGGTCTACTTTTCCAACATATTGCTTTCCGATCTATTTTTTGCCGCTTTTGTTTTCAGATCTATTATTCCAAAAACCCAAAAATACCTTGCTGCACTTTTTATTTTCTTCTCTTATTTTGTGTTCTTGTGTGATCTATTTATCCAATCTACTACACCTAATCTATCTTTTTACCGTTGAGAGATTGACAACCTCTCTTACGCGTCGGGTTGCAAGTATTTGTTCTTTGTGTGCGGGTACCGTTTACATAGCGTTGTGTGGTCCTCCTCCTAGGATCGATAACCTTGGTTTCATAACTAAGGGAAATACTTAGCGTCGCTGTGCTGCATCATCCCTTCCTCTTTGGGGAAATACCGACGCAGTCTCAAGCCACGTCAGTAGGATTTCGTATGCTTCGGCAATAGGATCAATCATGTATGCCACGCTGTGTACTCGACCTGATGTTGCCTATGCAATAAGCTTAACAAGCAGATACCAGGCTGACCCAGGTGAGAGTCACTGGGCAGCGGTGAAAACTATCCTGAAGTACCTGAAAAGGACTAAAGAGATGTTCCTAGTTTATGGAGGTGAGGAGGAGCTCTGCGTAAAGGGTTACGCTGATGCTAGTTTCCAAACCGACAGGGATGATTGTCGATCGCAAACTGGATTCGTGTATGTCATGAATGGAGGAGCAGTGAGCTGGATGAGTTCCAAGCAAGATACGGTGGCCGGCTCCACAACAGAGGCCGAATACATTGCGGCTTGTGAAGCCGCAAAGGAAGGTGTTTGGATTCAGAAGTTCCTGGAGGATCTTGGTGTGTTTCCGGGCTGGGCAAAATCGTTGGACATGTATTGCGACAATTCAGGTGCCATCGCACAGGCCAAGGAGCCGAGACAACACCACAAGACTAGGCACATAGATCGAAAGTATCACCTGATACAAAAGCTCGTAAAGAATGGTGATACTAATTTATGCAAGATTCATACGGATGAAAATGTTGCAGATCCGTGACTAAGCCGCTTCCACAACCCAAGCATGAGGGGCACGTTAGAGCTATGGGCATTCGATGTCTATTTGATTGACTCTAGTGCAAGTGGGAGACTATTGGAGATATGCCCTAGAGGCAATCATGTATGATGATATTTCCTATGTGTTTATGAATAAAGATAGTCCTTGGACATTATCAATGATGTGTATTAATAAGTACGTGACTTGTTTGTGAGACTATGCATTGTATGATGACTGTCCTAAATGGTCCATAGTCGAAAGGGTTGTATGGACGCACATCCAGTTAGACTAGCATATGACACGGTGGATGGTCCGGTCTCACTGACCATGTAGCATTGGATGCTAGCTGGATAATATGGACTCAGAAAGATCTGGTCGGATTCGACGTAGTCGGATCCGAGTTGAGATAAGGTCTGAGTTGGACAGACCCAACTATGAGACGCAGCGATATGTCATTTGTGAGTCTCTAGTACAACATATGTTCTATGTGGTAAGACCTGAGCTGGCACATGTACTCGGGATGGTGATAGACCTGCTTTGGGCTGACCAAACACTACTCCGTAACTGTGTAGTTATAAAGGTATGTTTCGGGCTTGTCCAGACCCATGCTGCGAGACATGGTCGAGCAAGATGGGATTTGCCCCTCCGATCAGGAGAGATATACTCTGGGCCCCTCGTGTGATCCGACCAAGATAATCATGGCCATGTGACAAGGATTATGAGATAATCTGATTTGTAGTCGGCATCACTGGAACGAGAAAGAGGTCGGGCTAACACAAGGATGACAGACTCGCCTTGAGCCCGACAACATATATCGTGTGGCAAAGGGAACAAAAGTATGAAGTACAGGTTCGCCTAACCAGCTTCATCGGACACTTGGAGTCGGCACGCTTTGCTAGAGGCTGCTACCGACTAGTCGAGCCGGATGTGATCTAACTCACGACCAAGTGAACGAGAACCTAAGGGGTCGCGCGCTTAAGGGAAGGAACACATTGGCTTTAGGATCCGTGCGAGGCCCAAGAGTTGAGCCTGAGACGGATGCCTATATATAGTGGAGGTGCGGCACACCCATCTAGTTGATCGCTTCAGTGTCGTCATTAGGGCTTTGCATGTGTTGCAACTAGCCACCTCCACTTGCCGCTGAACTGTGTGATCGGACCTAGCAGTCTGCCACACGGTGTTCCTCCTGCACGCACGGATACCATTAGAGGCGATGCACTTGCGCTGTTCCGGCGAACCTGTACGTGGGATCCGGCGACCGTCAGTTCGAGGGAGATCGGACCAGCTGTTCGAGGGAAATCGGGCGAGGAGGAGACGGACCTCGCGGACGCGCTGCCCCAACTCTACTTCTGCTGCACAACTGCGCCTCTAGTGGTAACGATCTGTGATCCATCTCTATAGCATGTTCTTGGATGTTCTGCGCGTAGAAAATTTTTAGTTTGCATGCGATGCACCTATGGTAGAACCCAGCAGGTACTTGGGGCAATTCCGCTTCCAGTGGTCAGTCCCCTTGCAGTAGAAGCACTCAGTCTCAGGCTTGGGTCCAACCTTGGGTTTCTTCACGGGAGCAGCAACTTGCTTGCCATTCTTCTTGAAGTTTCCCTTCTTTCCCTTGCCTTTCTTGAAACTAGTGGTTTTATTCACCCACTTGATGCTCCTTTTTTATTTCTACTTCTGCAACTTTCAGCATCGCGAATGGCTCGAAGATTGACTTGTTCATCTCTTGCATATTATAGTTCATCACGAAGCCCTTATAGCTAGGTGGCAGTGATTGGAGAACTCTGTCAGTGACTGTCTCAGGCGGAAGCTCAACTCCCAACTGATTCAAGCAGTTGTAGTACCCGGACATTCTGGGTATGTGATCACTTACAGAACTATTCTCTTCCATATTGCAGGCGAAGAACTTATCGGAGGTCTCATACCTCTCAATCCGGGCATTTGCTTGAAATATTAACTTCAACTCCTGGAACATCTCATATGCTCCATGGCATTCAAAACGCTTTTGAAGTCCCGATTCTAAGCCGTACAACATGGTGCACTGAACTATTGAGTAGTCATCAGAACGCGTCTACCAAACGTTCACAACATCTGCAGATGACACTAGAGGGGGTGGCGCACCTAACGGTGCATCAAGGACATAAGCCTTTTGCGAAGCCGTGAGGATAATGTTGGAAATATGCCCTGGAGGCAATAATAAATTGGTTATTATTATATTTCCTTGTTCATGATAATCGTTTATTATCCATGCTATAATTGTATTGATTGGAAACTTAAATACATGTGTGGGTACATAGACAACACTGTGTCCCTAGTAAGCCTCTAGTTGACTAGCTCGTTGATCAAAAGATGGTGAAGGTTTCCTAGCCATGGACATGAGATGTCATTTGATAACGGGATCACGTCATTAGGAGAATGATGTGATGGACAAGACCCAAACTACGAACGTAGCATATGATCGTGTTAGTTTATTGCTATTGTTTTCTGCATGTCAAGTATCTGTTCCTATGACCATGAGATCATGCAACTCCCTGGCATCGGAGGAGTACCTTGTGTGTATCAAACGTCGCAACGTAACTGGGTGACTATAAAGGTGCTCTACAGGTATCTCCGAGGGTGTCTGTTGGGTTGGCATGGATCAAGACTGGGATTTGTTACTCCGTGTGATGGAGAGGATCTCAGGGCCCACTCGGTAATACAACATCACAATGAGCCTTACAAGCAATGTGACTAAAGTGTTAGCCACGAGATCTTGTATTACGGAACGAGTAAAGAGACTTGCCAGTAACGATATTGAACTAGGTATAGAGATGCCGCCGATCGAATCTCGGGCAAGTAACATACCGAAGAACAAAGGGAACAGCATACGGGATTAACTGAATCCTTGACATAGAGGTTCGACCGATAAAGATCTTCGTAGAATATGTAGGAGCCAATATGGGCATCCAGGTCCCGCTATTGGTTAGTGATCGTAGAGGTGTCTCGGTCATGTCTACATAGTTCTCGAACCCGCAGGGTCTACACACTTAACGTTTAGTGACGGTTAGTATAGTTGAGTTATTGTGTTGGTGACCGAAGGTTGTTCGGAGTCCCGGATAAGATCCCGGACATGACGAGGGTCTCCGGAAGAGTCCGGAGGTAAAGATTGATATATGTGATAATAGTGTTTTGATCTCCAGAAGGGTTCTGGAATTCACCGGAAGGGGTTCCGGATGTTTCCCGAAATGTTCGGGTACGAGAACACTTTATTTGGGCCAAGGGGTAAAGCCCACGAGGCTTAGGCAAGGTGCAAAAGGAAGTTTTGCTGGCGTCTGGGGTGGTACTACCGCTTATCGTAAGCGGTACTACCGCTACAGGCGGTACTACCGCTTATCGTAAGCGGTACTACCGCTACAGGCGGTAATACCGCTTATCGTAAGCGGTACTACCGCTACAGGCGGTACTACCGCTTATCATAAGCGGTACTACCGCTACAGGCGGTACTACCGCTTATCGTAAGCGGTACTACCGCTTGTACGCGATACTGCTGGAATCCGAGTTGGACTCTTTCCGTGCGGGCCAAACCGACCTTGTGCGGGCAAAACCGACCTTGTGGAGGTTTTCTCTCCAAGTTTAGACCCCAGGGCTCAACATGTAAATAGAGGGGCAGGGCTAGCACACGGGACACATCAAGATTTCCCAAGCTATGTGTCGGCAACCCTAACCCTCTAGTTCTCCCGTCATAATCTCCGTAGTGCTTGGCGAAGCCCTGCAGAGATTGTTCCTCACCACCATCACCACGCCGTCGTGCTGCCGGAACTCATCTACTACTTCACCATCGCTCGCTGGATCGAGGAGGTGAAGGCGTCATCAAGCCGTACGTGTGTTGAACGCGGAGGTGCCGTCCGTTCGGCACTAGTTCGTGATCGGATCGAGGGACGACTTGCGATTTGGATCGCGGAGACGTTCGACTACATCAACCGCGTTTCTTAACGCTTCCGCTTAGCGATCTACAAGGGTATGTAGATTCACTCTCCCTCTCGTAGATGCTCATCACCATGGATAGATCTTGTGTGTGCGTAGGAAAAATTTTGTTTCCCATGCAACGTTCCCCAACAGACAATCCTCAGATAACGGACCCAGTCCGCATAGTTACTTGATACGTGTCCAACGTATCTATAATTTTTGATTGTTCCATGCTGATATATTATCATTCTAGGATACTTTTTGGGTCTTTATTTACCAATTTATTATATTTTTTAGCACTGACCTATTGACCCAGTGCCCAGTGCCAGTTGCTGTTTTCTGCATGTTTTTTTTACTTTTCAGGTTTACAGTACCAAACGAAGTCCAATTGCCACGAAACTTTTTGATGATTTTTTATGACCAAAAGAATACCTGGAAGCTTAGGGAGGAGTCAGGAGGCCGCACGAGGGCACCAACACGCAACAGGGCGCGCCCTGGGGGGCGCCCTGATGTGTGCTGGACCCCTCGTGGCTCTCCCGACGCCCCTCTCTGGCCTATAAATTCTCTAATATTTCAAAAGGCAGTCCCGAAACTCTTTTTACGCTGCCGCAAGTCTCTGTTCCGTCGCGAGGCCATCTGGAGCTCCGTTCCGACACCCTGTCGGACGGGAGGATCGATCACGGAGGGCCTCTTCATCAACCTTGCTGCCCCCATGATGATGTGTGAGTAGTTCACCACAGACCTACGGGTCCATAGCTAGTACCTAGATGGCAATCTCTCTATCTCTTGATCTCCAATACAATGATCATCGCATCTTCGCTTTGATCTATCCGATGTAATCCTATTGTGTGGTGTGTTTGTTGGGATCCGATGAATTGTGGGTTTGTGTTCAGATTATTCATGAAAAGTACTTGAGTCACCATGGAATATTAAGATTCTTATTTGCATGATCATTATAGCTTCGTAATGCTCTCCAATTTATTGATGTGCTTTGGCCAAGTAGATTGATCTATCTTCACTGGGAGTGGTGCGTTGTGGTAGGTTCAACCCGACGAGTTTCTATATCCCAGTGACAAAGTAGGGGACAAGATGCGTCTTTGTGTTGTTCCTACTAAGGATAACATGATGGGGTTCATTCATATTGCTTGATTTTACTTTGTCTACATCATGTCATCGTTCTCCATGCATTACTCTATTTGTCATGAACTTAATACGTAGAGAAGCAAGCATAGAAGCACTCTTGAAGTGGAGTAATAGTAATAGGCACAGGCAGGAGTCGGCCTATTTATTTATGGACGTGATGCCTATATATACATGATCATTGCCGTGAAAATCGCATAACTATCCGCTTTTCTATCAATTGCCCAACAGTAATTTGTTACCCGTCGTATGCTGCCTACATGAGAGATGCCGCTAGGGAAAACTATGGTCCCCGGGTCTATTCACTTATAAATTTACAAACGCTACTATTACCTTGCTGCCTTTATTTTCTTTTTATTTTATTTTGCAATTTACAATTATCTACAATTATCTACACAACTCATTTGCTTGCAAATAACGAGATCAAGGGGATTGACAACCCTCTTGCCCGCGTTGGGTGCAAGTTGTTTTTTCTTTTGTGTGCAGCCGCTGAAGACGGTTGAGGATTGGTATTCCTATTGGTTCGATAAACCTTGGTATCATAACTGAGGGAAATACTTACCCACTTTGTGCTGCAATTACCCGTTCCTCTTCACGGAAAACCCAACGCAGATCACAAGTATCATTACTTCCATCATCTTCCAACTTAGCTTTCTCTAGGAACACATTAAAATTCAGGGGAGCTACTGCACGAGCCATTGATCTACAACATAATTTGCAAAGACAACTTTAGACTATGTTCATGAAAATGAGTTCAATTAATCATATTACTAAAGAACTCCCACTCAAATCAACATCCCTCGGGTTGTCTAAGTGTGACATGATCCAAAATCCGGACTGACGGTGTTTTCAGCAGAACTACTGTGGTGTTGTTTTTTGTGCAGAAATCAAAGTTCTCCAAATGCAACAAAACTTTTTGATGATTTTTTTGGAACAAAAGAGGCACTAGAAGCTTCGTTGGAGGGCCAGAAGAGCCACGAGGTGGGCACAACCCACCAGGGTGCGCCAGGCCCCTCTGGCGCGCCCTGGTGTCTTGTGGTCCACTCGTGGCCCATCTCCGCGTGAAACCGATGCCCAAAAATCCTATATATTCAGAAACCCCCAGAAATAACCCTAGACGAGAAGTTCCGCCGCCGCAAGGCCTCTGTGTCGATGAAAAACCAATCTGGAGGCGTTCCAGTACCCTGCCGAAGAGGGTAGATCATCTCCGGTGGCCATCTTCATCATCTCGGAGGAGGCCATGACGAGGAGGGAGTAGTCCACCCTCGGGGCTGAGGGTATGTACCAGTAGCTATGTGTTCAATCTCTCTCTCTCTCGTTTACTTGAGATGTCACGATCTTGATGTATCACGGGATTTGTTAATATAGTCGGATCATATGATGTTATTCCCTTGCTATCATGTTGTGATGAATTGAATCTTTCCCTTTGAGATGTCGTTATGTTAGATTGAATATTGGATTTGAGAACACTTGATATATGTCTTGCATATGGATACCCGTGGTGACAATGGGGTGTTCTATTGATTCACTTGATGTATGTTTTGGTACTCAACTTGCGGATTCCTGAGGTGACATTAGGGTAATCTATGCATAGGGGTTGATGCACGTTCTTGTCCTACGTTCTCCGGTAGAAATCTTGGGGCACTCTTTGAGGTTCTTTGTGTTGGATTGATTATTATGAATCTGAAATTGTTTGATGTGTATCGTATAATTAACTCATGGATACTTGTGGTGACATTGGAGTATCTAGGTGACATTAGAGTTGGTTGATGCGTATCATATGGTGTTATTTTAGTACGAACTCTAGATAGATTGATCGGAAAGGATAACTTGGTGTTATTTTAGTACGAACTCTTGGATAGATCGATCAGAAAGGATAACTTTAATGTGGTTTCGTACCCTACAAACAATTTCTTCTTATGTTCTCCGCTAGATAAGAACTTTGGAGTGATTCTTCGTTGCACGTTGAGGGATGGTTATGTGATCCAATTATATTAGCATTGAGATTGCACTAGCAAAAGTACGGACCCTAGGCCTTGTTTTCAAGCATTGCAATACCGCTTGTCCTCATTTTTGTTACTTGCTACCTTGCTGTTTTTTATTGTTAATATTACAAAAATCAATATCTACTATCATTACTACACTTGTATCACCATCTCTTCGCCGAACTAGTGCACCTATACAATTTACCATTGTATTTGGTGTGTTGGGGACACAAGAGACTTTTTATTATTTGGTTTCAGGGTTGCTTGAGAGAGACCATATTCATCCTACACCTCCCATGGATTGATAAACCTTTGGTCATCCACTTGAGGGAAAATTGCTACTGTCCTACAAAACTCTGCGCTTGGAGGCCCAACAAAGTCTACAAGAATAAAGTTGCGTAGTAGACATCAATACACATGATCATTGTCATGAAAATCGCATAACTATTCGCTTTTCTATCAATTTCTCAACAGTAATTGTAGGAGATATGCCCTAGAGGCAATAATAACAGTTATTTTGCATCTCCAAGTTTGTAATGAATGTTTATGTTCCATGCTATAACTGCAATGATTCTCGAGTCTAAAGTATCCACGAGGCTCGGAGGGAAACTCATATGCATGTGTGGTATAATAAACGGTAAACGGTATTCCTAGTCATGCCTCTAAGACTAGCTCAAGTATTGCATGATGATCATGTTTTCCTGATCATGGGCATGGCTATGCCGGCAATTTTGAGGGCACACTGTTAGTAGAACACTTGTGTTGAATCGACCCAAATTGATGTTATGCTATGAGATACATTCGTCACAAGTTAATGCTTAATAACACAGCGAAAGTTAATGTTTGCATAATTCCTTAGACCATGAGAGTATCGAGTTCCTTCGTGCTTGCTTCGTGAACTTTGGGGTTTGTTAAACGTCATCCGTAACTGGGTGACTATTACGGCGGCTTACGGGTTCACGAAAAAGTATGACAAGGAGTGAGATAGCTCAAGATTGGGATTTGCTCCTCCGACGATGGAGATATATTCTCGGGCCCTCTAGGTGTTACGGTATCCATCATCGTCTGGCCAGACATAGGGTGCTTTGATCACAGGGATGCAGAAACACGGAAACGAGAAAAGAGAACAAAACCGATAACGAGGTAACTAGCGTAGTGGACAAGTTGTTGATCCACGGGGATGCAGATAAATCTCACCTCAGGTGCTTGTAATATATCGTGAAGTAACAGGAATAGCACACGGCAACCGAAGGTTCACTCGAATATTTATTCGTGTGGGTATAGGGGTCAATATGGGTGTCCACGGCTCCGATGCCGATCATTGATAGGAAAGTGTTCTGGTCATGTCTATACTTCACGTAACCTATAGGGTCACACGCTTAAGGGCCATCTATCTGCTGAATACTAGACAGGGAGTCTGAGAGAAAGTCACCGGAAAAGTTTCAAAGACAACGGAAGAGTTCCGAAGAGAGAACACCGGAATAGTTTCGGTAAAACCGAAAACTTGTTTCGGAGTATACCATTAAGTCAAAATGGTTTCAGCACATGCCTCTAAATTCTTGGAGGCTGCCAGAATTGTTCTGGGAACTTCTGGGATTTTTCCGGAGAAAAAACCCGGAAATGTTCCGGAGCTGCGGAACCGCTTTGGCTGCTTTTCGCTGATGAAAATCACTAATCCAGAATTGTTTCAGAACACGTCCAAAATTATTTTAGTGGGTACTGGAAATATTCTAAGACCTACAAAAATATTTTTGGATTTAACGGTCGTGGAAAAATGGTTTCATGAATAGTGAAAAGCGGTGGCTTCTTGGAGAAGCCACCTTGAGGGTTTTTTGGTATTTTCTCATATTGGCTTCTTGGAGAAGCCACCTTAAGGGCATTTTGGTATTTCCATGTGATCTCTACCCCTTGGGGGCCTATAAATAGAGGTGGAGAGGTGCTCTCCATGGACACACTCTTTCTCACATACAAATGACATGCATGATCTAGACTTCTCTCTCCCTCCCCGCGAAATAGTTTCGTAGAGCCGAAAGGCTGTTTGGGTTCCGGCAGGAACTAGTTCTGGACGGCGAAGCCCTGCTGGATAGCTGACACCTTATGTGTGCAACCCCGTAGAGAGGTCGTAGGTTCGATCTTTTGCCCGAGGGGCTGTTCGAGTGTCCTCCTGAAGGGCTGTCCGAGTTACCGTTCGACCTTCGAGGGTCTTCCTGAAGGGCTGTCCGTGACATCGTCCGAGGGTCTGTCCGACCGCCTCCCGAAGGGCTGTCCGGTGAGAGAATACATCCTCGCGGTTGGGAGGTTGTAAATCCTAGCTGCGGGGATCTGCACCGACGATCTACATCGACTCTACTTCCACTGCGCTACGAGTCGGTAATGATCAGATCAAACCATGTATGCAGTCTCCATAGTGGTCCTGGGCATGCTCGTTGTACTGAAATTTTTTGTTTTCTGTCGCGTTACCCTATAGTAATTTGTTACCCACCGTATGTTACCTACATGAGAGGTGCCGCTAGGGAAAACTATGGCCCCGGGTCTATTCACTTATAAATTTACGAATGCTACTATTACCTTGCTGCCTTTATTTTATTTTTATTTTATTTTGTAATTTACAATTATCTACAATTATCTACACAACTCATTTGCTTGCAAATAACGAGATCATGGGGATTGACAACCCTCTTGCCCGCGTTGGGTGCAAGTTGTTTGTTCTTTTGTGTGCAACCGCTGAAAACGGTTTAGGATTGATATTCCTATTGGTTCGATAAGCCTTGGTTTCATAACTGAGGGAAATACTTACCCACTTTGAGCTGCAATTACCCGTTCCTCTTCACGAAAAACCCAACGCATATCACAAGTATCATTACTTCCATCATCTTCCAACTTAGCTTTCTCTAGGAACACATTAAAATTCAGGGGAGCTACTGCGCGAGCCATTGATCTACAACATAATTTGTAAAGACAACTTTAGACTATGTTCATGATAATGAGTTCAGTTAATCATATTACTAAAGAACTCCCACTCAAATCAACATCCCTCGGGTTGTCTAAGTGTGACATGATCCAAATCCACCAACCCAAGTCCGACCATCACGTGAGATGAGGTGGTTTCAATGGTGAACATCTCCATGTTGGCCATATTTGCTATATGACTCATGTTCGACCTTTCGGTCTCTTGTGTTCTGAGGCCATGTCTGTACATGCTAGGCTCGTCAAGTTTAACCCAAGTATTCCGCACGTGTAAAACTTGCTTACACCCGTTGTATGCGAACGAAGAGTCTATCACACCCGATCATCACGAGGTGCCTCGAAACGACAAACTTTCGCAACGGTGCATACTTGGGGAGAACACAATTTTATCTTGAAATTTAGTGAGAGATCATCTTATAATGCTACCGTAGTCCTAAGCAAAATAAGATGCATAAAGGATAAACATCACATGCAAATCATATAAGTGACATGATATGGCCATCATCATCTTGTGATTTTGATCTCCATCTCCAAAGCACCAGCATGATCTCCATCGTCACCGGCATGACACCATGATCTCCATCATCGTGTCGTGACGTGGCTTGAGACTGTGTCGGTATTTCCCCAAAGAGGAAGGGATGATGCAGCACAGCGACGGTAAGTATTTCCCTCAGTTATGAAACCAAGGTTATCGAACCAATAGGAGGATCACCACCACCCAATAATCAGCACCTGCACACAAATAACAAATACTTGCAACCCGACGCGAAAGAGAGGTTGTCAATCTCTCTACGGTAAAAAGATAGATTAGGTAATGATAGATAGGAGAGATAGATCTGTTAAGAACACAAAATAGAAAAGGCAAATAAGATATGCAGCAATATATTTTTGGGTTTTTGGTTTTGTAGATCTGAAAACAAAGATGCAAAAAGATAGATCGGAAAGCAATATGTTGGAAAAATAGACCCGGGGGGCGTAGGATTCACTAGTGGCTTCTCTCATTAGTATAGCGCAAGGTGGGTGAACAAATAACTGTTGGGAAATTGATAGAAAATTGAATAGTCATGACGATATCCAAGGCGATGATTATTATATAGGCATCATGTCCAAGATAGGTAGACCGACTCCTGCCTGCATCTACCTCTATTACTCCACACATCGACCGCTATCCAGCATGCATCTAGTGTATTAAGTTCATGGAAAAACGGAGTAATGCAATAAGAACGATGACATGATGTAGACAAGATCTATTCATGTAGGAATAGACCCCATCTTGTTATCCTTAATGGCAACGATACATGCGTGCCTTGCTGCCCCTTCTGTCACTGGGAAAGGACACCGCAAGATCGAACCCATCACAAAGCACCTATTCCCATGGCAAGAAAAATAGATCTAGTTGGCCTAACTAAACCAAAGATTCAAAGAAGAAATACGAGGCTATAAGCAATCATGCATATAAGAGATCAAAGAAGACTCAAATAATATTCATGGATAGAAACTGATCATGAACTCAAAATTCATCGGATCCCAGCAAACACACCGCAAAAGTTTACATCAAATAGATCTCCAAAAGACCATTGTATTGAGAATCATAAGAGAGAGAGAGGAAGCCGTCTAGCTACTGCCTATGGACCCGTAGGTCTATGGTGGACTACTCACGCATCATCGGAGAGGCACCTATGAGGAAGATGAACCCCTCTGTGATGGTGTTTAGATTGGATCTCGAGGTTCTGGAACTTGCGGCGGCTGGAATTGTGTTTTGTCGACTCCCCTAGGGTTTTTGGAATATTTGGGAATTTATAGGCATCAG
The DNA here is from genome assembly GCA_039707655.1 of Elymus sibiricus. NCBI lineage: Eukaryota > Viridiplantae > Streptophyta > Magnoliopsida > Poales > Poaceae > Elymus > Elymus sibiricus. Next base: position 382,566,596 of record CM077665.1, on the reverse strand, counting down.
AGGCGGTGCAGAGGGGCCCCGTGGAGGGTACAACCCTTCAGGGCGTGCCGGGGGCCCCCTGGCGCGCCCTGGTGGGTTGTGCTCCCCACAGCCCACCTTCCAGGATCTTCTTTGGCCCACTGGGTGTCTTCTGGTCCAGAAAAAATCTCCAAAAAGTTTCGTCGCGATTGGACTCCATTTGATACTGATATTCTGCGAAGTAAAAAACAAGCAAAAACAGCAACTGGCACTTTGGCACTATGTCAATAGGTTAGTCCCAAAAAATGATATAAAGTTGTTATAAAATGATTGTAAAACATCCAAGAATGATAATATAACAGCATGGAACAAGCAAAAATTATAGATACGTTGGAGACGTATCAGCATCCCCAAGCTTAATTCCTACTCGTCCTCGAGTAGGTAAATGATAAAAAACAGAATTTTTGATGTGGAATGCTACCTAACATGTTCATCGTATTCTTTTCTTTTGTATAGCATGGACATTTGGACTTATAGATGATTCAAAGCAATAGTCTAGTTTTAACATAATGACTTCAATACTCAAGCATGTCAACAAGCAACCATGTCTTTCAAAATATCAACACTAAAGAAAGTTATCCCTAGCCCATCATGCTCAATCATTGATCCATTCATGACACACACTCAAATATTAGCTATACCCAATGCTCAAGTACGATCATAGCTCCCCTAGTTGGTGCTTTATAAGAGAAGATGGAGACTCAAAGTAAAAATAAATATTGCATAAAGTAAATAGATAGGCCCTTCGCAGAGGGAAGTAGGGATTTGTAGAGGTGCTAGAGCTCAAAGTTTTAAATTGAGAGAGAAAAATATTTTGGGTGGCATGCTTTTCCTGTCAACGAAAACGAAAAATAGTTTCCATGCTAGATATATCATAGGCGGTTCCCAAACAAAAAATAAAGTTTATTCCTTTTTCCACCAAACTTTCACTTTCCATGGCGGGCCGTATCCACGGTTGCCTTCCATACCAACACTTTCCAAGGAATTTATTATTTGACAACATAAAGTAAATACTTTTTTCTTTTTCATTTCGGGAATGGGCATCCCTATTACCGCCGCACTCTCGTGCAATGACAAGTGAATAAACACTCATCTTGAGAATAACACATCTAGCATGGAAAAATATTGGACACCCCCGTCGTTTCATGAGCGGTACGAGCACACAAAAGAGAAAATTTATTTTGAAAATTTAGAGATGGCACATACAAATTTGCTTGGAATGGCATGGAAATACCGCATATAGGTAGGTATGGTGGCTCATAAGGCAAAAGTTGGTTTAAGGGTTTTGGATGCACAAGTAGTATTTCTACTTAGTACAAACGGAGGCTAGCAAATAGATTGAGAAGCAACCAAACCAAGAAACGAAAATTCACATAAGTGAGCAGTGAGCATAACTAACACCGAATAATGCACCACAAGTAGGATGTAATTTCATTGCATAACTATTGATTTTCGTACTTGCATAGGGAATCACAAACCTTAACACCAATATTCCTACTCAAGCATAATTACTCACTAACATGACTCACATATTACTATCATCATGTTTCAAAACTATTACAAGGAATCAAGTTTAATTTGCCAATGATCTTCATGAAAGTTTTTATTATATCCTCCTTGGATATCTATCACTTTGGGACTAGTTTCATATATTGCCATTGCTTTTTGGCTAGCTCAGACAAATTTAAGTGAAGCACATGCGCATAAAGATTTCATCTCTCAAAAAGATATAAGTGAAGCATGAGAGGATTTATTCAAAATTTACTAACTCTCAAATTAATCTAAGTGAAGCATGAGAGTATTTCTACAAAAAAAATCCAAGCACACCGTGCTCAAAAAGATATAAGTGAAGCACTAGAGCAATTCTATAGCTCAAAAAGTTTTAAGTGAAGCATAGAGAGCAATTCTAACAAATCATGGAATAATTTTGGCTCTCTCTAATAGGTATGTACAGCAAGGATACAAAGTAAAAACAAACAAGCAAATCAAGCAAAGATACAAGACGCTCCAAGCAAAACTCATGATATGTGACGAATAAAAATATAGCTCCAAGTAAAATACCGATGGTCGTTAGAAGAAAGAGGGGATGCCACTCGGGGGCATCCCCAAGCTTAGTTGCTTGTTACTCTTTGGATATATCTTGGGGGTGCGGTAGCATCCCCAAGCTTAGGCTTTTATCACTCCTTATTCCTTCATCCATCGTGATCTCACCCAAAACTTGAAAACTTCAATCACACAAAACTCAACAAAATCTTCATGAGATCCGTTAGTATAATAAAGCAAATCACTACTTTAGGTACTGTTGCAAACCCATTAATATTTTATAATTGCATTATACATACTGTATTTTAACTTTACCATGGCTTATACCCCCCGATACAAACCATAGATTCATCAAAACAAGCACACAATGCAACGAAAACAGAATCTGTCTTAAATAGAACAGTCTGTAGTAATCTGTACTCTAACCATACTTATGTAACTCTAAAAATTCTGAAAAATTAGTAAAACGTAAGGAATTTGTATAGAAATACTGTGTTAAAATTTCAGCTCAATATCATGTTCCAGCAAAAAATTAAAATTCAAATACTGGACGCAAAATTTCTGTTTCAGATTCAGCATCGCTTCTACTCATCCTATCAATCATCCTAAAGGTTCTACTTGGCACAAACACTAAATAAACCACAAAAACACAATCATAACAGAGGCATAATTGTTTCAACAGTCAAAAACATAAAGGAAAAAGCAAAAATTTATTTATTCATTGGGTTGCCTCCCAACAAGCGCTATCGTTTTACGCCCCTAGCTAGGCATAACGCATAGTTTCAAGTATTGTCATCTTTAGTTTTGGATCCATAGGATGCCCTCATGATTGATTCATATGGTGGCTTAATTCTTGTTCTAGGTAAGTGTTCCCTACCCTTTCTTAGTGTAAATTGAAAACAAATATTGCCTTCTTTCATATCAATCACGACACCTATAGTGCGTAAAAACGGTCTACCAAGTATGATGGGACAAGACGGATTGCAATCAATATCAAGCACAATAAAAACAATAGGCACATAGTTACTATTTTCAAGAATAATAACATCATTAATTCTTCCCAAAGGCTTTTTAATAGTAGAATCCGCCAAGTGCAAATTAAGAGAGCATTCTTCAATATTGGTAAGACCAAGCACATCACATAAAGATTTCGGAATCGTGGAAACACTAGCACCCAAATCACATAAAGAAAAGCACTCATAATTTTTAATCTTGACTTTAATGGTGGGTTCCCACTCATCATGTAATTTTCTAGGAATAGAAATCTCCAACTCCAACTTTTCTTCAAAAGATTTCATCATGGCATCAACGATATGTTTAGTAAAAGCTTTATTTTGCTCATAAGCATGGGGTGAATTCAACATGGATTGCAACAAATAAATACATTCAATCAAAGAGAAACTATAATAATTAAAGTCTTTGCAATCCAAAATAGTGGGTACATCACTAGTTAAAGTTTTAACCTCTTCAAACCCACTTTTAGCAAAAAAATCATCAAGATTTTCACCCTCCAAATTATTGGGACGCCTTCTAGCTAAAGTTGACTCTACTTCAGTCCCTTCATTATCAACTTTAATATTACTAAACAAGGAATCAATAGTAGAAACACCAAACACTTTAAGTTCTACACCTTTTTTATGAAGGCAATCACTAGAAAACGATTTTTCTAAGATTTCTCTTTTAGCTCTAAGCATAGCGGTTCTTTTCTTACTTTCGTCCATAGAGACATATAAAGCTTTAATAGATTCATCAATCTTAGGCACAAAAGCTTTCAACTTGAGATTTTCAACATCATGAGAAATTCTATCAATGCTTCTAGACATATCATCAATCTTATTCAACTTTTCTTCTATCGTAGTATTGAAAGCCTTTTGTGCATTGATAGATTATTTAATATTACTCTCAAGATCAGAGTTGTTCCTATTATTATTTTAAAAGGAATTACCATAGGAATTACCATAATTATTAGAGGAATTTCCAGGGAAAGGCCTAGGATTAAAATTACCTCTATAAGCATTGTTATTGAAATTGTTTCGCGAGACAAAGTTCAAATCTACGGAATCACTATTTTGCTCAATCAAGGTAGACAAAGGCACATCATTAAGATCAATGGGATCATTTTTAATAGCAACCAATTTCATCAAAGCATCAACCTTATCACTCAAAGTACTAATTTCTTCAATCGAATTAACTTTTTTACTAGTAGGTGCTCTTTCGGTATGCCATTGAGAATAATTAGCCATAATATTGTCTAGCAATTTAGTAGCTTCACCCAAAGTAATTTCCATAAAAGTACCACCCGCGGCGGAATCTAAAAGATTTCTAGAGACAAAATTCAATCCCGCATAAAAAAATTGTATGATCATCCAAAGATTCAAACCATGAGTAGGACAATTTTTTAGCATCAACTTCATTCTTTACCAAGATTGTGCAACATGTTCATGCTCAAGTTGCTTAAAATTCATGATTTTCGTCCTAAGGGAAATAATTTTCGCGGGCGTAGAATACTTAGTTATAAAAGCATCTTTCCACTTATTCCAAGAATCGATACTATTGCGAGGCAAAGAGGAAAACCAAATTTTTGCACGATCCCGCAAGGAAAAAGGAAATAATTTCAACTTTACAATATCATTGTCCACATCTTTTTTCTTTTGCATATCACACAATTCTATGAACGTGTTTAGATGGGACGCGGCATCGTCATTAGGAGTACCGGCAAATTGATCTTTCATGACAAGAATCAACAAAGCGACATTAATATCACAAGACTCCGCACTAGTGGAGGGAGGAGCAATAGGAGTACTAATAAAATCATTGTTATTAGTATTGGAAAAATCACACAACTTGGTGTTTTCTTGAGTCATCGTGGCTACGCAAACAAGATTGCAAGCAAGGAAGAGATCCGACGAGAAAAAGGGCAAACGAAAAAGAGGGCGAATAAGACGGCAAATTGGTGAAGTGGGGGGGAGGAAAACGAGAGGCAAATGGCAAATAATATAATTGCAAGGAGATGAGTTTTGTGATTAGGAACCTGGTAGATGATGATGGAGTCCCCTCGGCGCCTTAGGTAGGCACGTAGAAGAGACCGCTTCCTCCCCGGCAACGGCGCCAGAAATTCCTTTGACGTGGCTTGAGACTGCGTCGGTATTTTCCCAAAGAGGAAGGGGTGATGCAACATAGCGATGGTAAGTATTACCCTCAGTTATGAAACCAAGGTTACCGAACCAGTAGGAGGATCACCACCACCCAATAAGCAGCACCTACACACCAATAACAAATACTTGCAACCCGACGCGAAAGAGAGGTTGTCAATCTCTCTACGGTAAAAAGATAGATTAGGCAATGATAGATAGGAGAGATAGATCTCTCAAGAACACAAAATAGAAAAGGCAAATAAGATATGCAGCAATATATTTTTGGGTTTTTGGTTTTGTAGATCTAAAAACAAAGATGCAAAAAGATAGATCGGAAAGCAATATATTGGAAAAGTAAACCCGGGGGCCGTAGGATTCACTAGTGGCTTCTCTCATGAGTATAGCGCACGGTGGGTGAACAAATTACTGTTGGGCAATTGATACAAAATCGAATAGTCATGACGATATCCAAGGCGATGATCATTATATAGGCATCCCGTCCAAGATAGGTAGACCGACTCCTGCCTGCATCTACCTCTATTACTTCACACATCGACCGCTATCCAGCATGCATCTAGTGTATTAAGTTCATGGGAAAACGGAGTAATGCAATAAGAACGATGACATGATGTAGACAAGATCTATTCATGTAGGAATAGACCCCATCTTGTTATCCTTAATGGCAACGATACATGCGTGCCTAGCTGCCCCTTCTTTCACTGGGAAAGGACACCGCAAGATCGAACCCATCACAAAGCACCTCTTCCCATGGCAAGAAAAATCGATCTGGTTAGCCTAACTAAACCAAAGATTCGAAGAAGAAATACGAGGCTATAAGCAATCATGCATATAAGAGATCAAAGAAGACTCAAATAATATTCATGGATAGAAACTGATCATGAACTCAAAATTCATCGGATCACAACAAACACACCGCAAAAGTTTACATCAAATAGATCTCCAAGAGACCATTGTATTGAGAATCATAAGAGAGAGAGGAAGCCATCTAGATACTGCCTACGGACCCGTAGGTCTATGGTGGACTACTCACGCATCATCGGAGAGGCGCCTATGAGGAAGATGAACCCCTCCGTGATGGTGTTTAGATTGGATCTCGAGGTTCTGGAACTTGCCGCGGTTGGAATTATGTTTCGTCGACTCCCCTAGGGTTTTTGGAATATTTGGGAATTTATAGGCATTAGAGGCGGTGCAGAGGGGCCCCATGGAGGGCACAACCCATCAGGGCACGCAAGGGGCCCCCTGGCGCGCCATGGTGGGTTGTGCTCCCCACAGCCCACCTTCCATGCTCTTCTTTGGCCCACCGGGTGTCTTCTGGTCCAGAAAAAATCTCCAAAAAGTTTCGTCGTGATTGGACTCCGTTTGGTACTGATATTTTGCGAAGTAAAAAATAAGCAAAAACAGTAACTGGCACTTTGGCACTATGTCAATAGGTTAGTCCCAAAAAATGATATAAAGTTGTTATAAAATGATTGTAAAACATCCAAGAATGATAATATAACAGCATGGAACAAGCAAAAATTATAGATACGTTGGAGACGTATCATGTCGTCATGTGGTTGTCGCGCCAACTATTGCTTGTACAACTATTGCTAACTCATAGCGATAAAGTAAAGCAAATGGCACAAATAAATTAAAGAGAACCCTATGGCTCCTGCCGGTTGCCGAACTCATCGATATGCAAGTCGTGATAACTATACAAAACATGGTCATCTCATACATCACATATATCAAATCACGTCTTGGCCATATCACATCACAACATACCCTACAAAAACAAGTTAGACGTCCTCTAATTTGTTGTTGCAAGTTTTACGTGGCTGCTATGGGTAACTAGCAAGAACCGTTCTTACCTACGCAAAGCCACAACGGTGATAATCAAGTTGCCTTTTAACCTTCTAGAAGGACCGTCTTCGTCGAATCCGATTCAACTAAAGTGGGAGAGACACACACACCCACCAGCCACCTTTATGCAAACATGTTGCATGTCAGTCGGTGGAACCGGTCTCTTGTGCGAGGACAAGTAAGGTTAGTCCGAGCCGCTTCATCCCACAATACTGTCGAATCAAAATAAGACTAAGGAGGTAAGCAATATTAACATCAACGCCCACAACTTCTTTGTGTTCTACTCAGGCATATCATCTACGCATAGACCTAGCTCATGATGCCACTAATGGGGAACGTTGCATGGAAAACAAAAAAATCCTACGCACATGCAAGATCTAGCCATGGAGATGTATAGCTACTAAAGGGGGAGTGCATCTACATACCCTTGTAGATCGCTAAGCGGAAGCATTTGGAAACGTGGTTGATGTAGTCGTAGGTCTTCACGATCCAATCGCGATCCGTCCCGATCTAGCGCCCAACGGACAGCACCTTCGCGTTCATCGCACGTGCAGCTCGATGACGTATCTGCCTCCTCGATCCAGCGAGCCAGGGTAGAGTAGTAGATGAATTCTCTGGTAGCACAACGGTGTGGTGGCGGTGGTGGTGGAGCAATCTCAGCAGGGCTTCACCAAGCACTGTCGCAGATGCAATATGAGGAGAAAACGATCTAGGGAGAGAGGGAGGGCTGCACCAAGACTTGAGGTGCGGCTGACATCCCTCTCCTCTCATATATATAGCGGCAAGGGAGGAGGGCCAGCGCCCTAGGGTTTCCCCTAGGGGTGGGGCGGCGGCCTAGGGGGCAGGCGTGGCCCCCAAGGCAAGGGGGCGGCGGCCACCCTAGGACCAACCCTAGCCTTTGGCCGCATGGGCCCTTGGGGAGGTGAAGGGATCGATAGAAGAGACGTCTAGAGGGGGGTGAATAGACTACTTGTAAGAATTAAAACCTAACATTTTCCCAAGTTAATTGGTGGGCAGTTTTAGCAATTATAACAAGTCTAATGCACCCTACACATGCTAGTCAACAAGTATGGCAGCGGAAAGTAAGACAGGCACATGTAAGAGAGAGTAGAGATAGGAAGATCAAACGCAATTGTAGACACGAAGATTTTTCCCGTGGTTCCGATAGGTGGCGCTATCATACATCCACGTTTATGGAGTCTTCAACCCACGGAGGGTAACGGTCGCGAGAGTCCACGGAGGGCTCCACCCATAAGGGTCCACGAAGTAGCAACCTTGACTATTCCATAACGGCTTCCGTCCACGAAGGACTAGCCTCACTATGGGTAGATCTTCACGAAGTAGGTGATCTCCTTGCCCGTACAAACTTCTTGGTTCAACTCCACAACATGAAGTAGGAGGCTCCCAAGAAACACCTAACCAATCTAGGAGGCACCACCCTCCAAAAGGTAATAGGCTTGATAGTGATGATGAACTCCTTGCTCTTGTGCTTCAAGATGATAGACTCCTCAACACTCAATCACTCTCTCACAGATTTGGCTTGGTAGAAAAGATTGATTGAGTGGAAAGCAACTTAGGGAGGCTAGAAATCAAGATCCATATGGTTGGAGTGGATGATCTTGATCTCAACACAAGGGTAGGTGGTTCTCTCTCAGAAAATTGGATATGGCAAGTGGAGATCTGTTCTGAGTGCTTCTCTTGCGAGTGGGATGTGGTGGAGGTATATATATAGGCATCTCCAAAAATCCAACCGTTACAACATTATTGGCCATCTCGGTGAAACCGAAGCAAAACTCGGTTCTACCGATATGTCAAAAATGTGGCAACTTTCGGAATCTCGGTGAGAGCGATATGGAACTCTCGGTGGTACCAAAACCAGTGGCCGAGGGCAGTTTCCAGAACTCGGTGAGACCGAAGCATAAACTCAAAAATTCTGATTTTATAAATTGGGTCACCAGAAGGTTGGTCACTGAAACTCGGTTGCACCGATGCAGTCTCGGTTGTACCAAAAAGCTAGGGTTTGGCTAGGGTTCTGTCTTGGGTAGAAAATCGGTAGAGCCGGATGGAAACTTGGTGGCACCGATTTTGTGAAGTTGGGTTTAAACAGAGTATTTTGTGGGAGATCTTGTGGGTGTTCTTGGTGGCTAGCACTTGTGCACGTGGAGCAATTTGTTCACCAACAATACCTTATCCCCTTTTAATAGTATTGGCTTTCCTATGGACTCAAAGTGATTTCTCACAAAGTAAAAGAGAGTCTTCTAGCTTGAAGCTTTGCCAAACCATTCCTTGCTCTTCTTCTTCTTCTTGGGGAATCTCCTCACACCCTTTTGCCAACACTCTCTGTGGACTAAACCTGAAATAAACTAGGTAGACATATTAGTCCAAGAGACAATGTATGTTGTCATGAATTATCAAAACCACCAAGGGAGCATATGTGCTCTCAATCTCCCCCTTTTTGGTAATTGATGACAACATACAATCAAAGCTTCAAATAACGATATGCATAGATATAATGAAGACTTTTTGAGACACATGACTAAAACTTGCTCCCCCTAAATGTGTGCAATCCTTTTGAGGATAGTTGCTTTGGAATGCATGGACACACATATAGTAGAAGGGATATGATGAGTCATGTGTATCTTGGCTATATGCATCAGATATATGTGAATGAGTTACATCCTTTTTCAAGACTTCACTCTTGCAAACAATATGTGCAAGAAGCAAGAGATCATCTTGAGAAAAGGATATGATGCATATACTTACCTTGAGTTCTTGAGCAGTCTAGTAGTAGAAGCACTCTTGAGAAAAAAGTGTTAGGAAACACAAGAGTATTCTACAAATCAAAAAGCAATAGAACTCAATAGTACCAAGATGTGGAGAACGTATAGAAGATAGTATTCCTTAAGATTGATACATTTCCAAGATCATTTAAAACTTTCTCCCCTAGATGTGAAATAGTAGGTCATCCTCTCCACCTGAATCTTAGCATTTAGATATTTGGAGTAGGTAGGGTAAGACAAGTCTAACATGAGTAGTCAAATGGAATAAACATTTTTTTTCACTCCTCAAATGATAGAACAAGATTAGGCATGCTCTCTTTCCTTTGGGAAACAACGAAACTTCTCCCCCTACTTTGGTATTCTCCCCTTGTCTATATAAGCATAAGCTTTGATATTCTCTGATATTCTCCCCCCCTTGATTGTACTTCCCCCTTTGCATTCAAGCATGTATCTCCCCCTTAGCATTTGAAGCTTTGGTATTTCTCCCCCTTTGGCATTAATTTCCAAAAAGGTCCATACACAGGGTCAGACACAGGGATCATGGAGTCAGAAGGGATCCTTGAGAACAAGGGTCATAGAATGTAGGGATCATGGAAAGTTTAGAATCATAGAGAGCATTAAAAACTGAGGGATCATGGAGAATAATCTCTCCCTCTTTCACTGATTTGAGAGCTTGTAAGACTTCTCCTCCTTTGAGTTAGGGATCCTAGAATAAAGTTTCTCCCCCTTTTTTTAATATACATATATCAAAGGAATTACTGAAGAAATAAAGATTTGCTAATATGAACTCAATCATAGAAGAAATCAAAACCGGTGGCTTCGAGACAAACGAGTCGGTGGAACCGAATTGTGGTCATGCAGCTTATCTGCTAAATCGGTGAAACCGAGTGGTTTGAGTCGGAGACTCCGAGGAGTAAACAGAAACTTGGCAATGTTTTAGAAATTTGCAAATGAGTTTGGAAAACTTGTATTAAAATGTCAAAAGGATCTGCAAAGAAAATACAAAAGACTTTACAAAGAATTATCAACTAGAGAAGATTTGAGTGGTTCCAAGAAATCTTGCAAATATAGGATGAACCACACTAGAAGCTTCAACTAGATGATGGTCGGTGACTAGGTCACCTATATTAGAGTATATTGACTTAGGAGCCAAGCACGAATACTTGATCATAGGTCATACTCATCGTTAAGCTCAAAATGGGGTTACCATTTTTTCGATTAAGCATTTTAATGTTTTCATATCACTTGAGTTGCTTTATCTCATGACTTGGAGTAAAGCTTTTTCAAGGATATGAGTACATACCTTTGACTGATGTTGATGACTTAGCATGTAGAAGAACTTGTTGTGGATGCTTGATGTTGATGAAGATCATCTTGAGTTGGGACCAATCCTTGTTTGTTTTGGTTCTCTTTTCACCTACATGGGTTAGTCATGCAAGGAAGAACAAGATAAATGTGATCACATCAAATATATGTCAAGGATATGGTTGAGTTGTCTTCTTCCTTCCATCAACAAGAAGGGTTGTGGATACTTGGTCATGACAAGATTGCTTATGATTTGAGTTGTTGGCAATCTTGTGGAATGAAGTTCTTCCAAGTACCTACAAAAGATTAGTTGCAATACAAGGGAGCATATATTTCCATGGTATAAGATAGCATGTCAAGTGTATCATGAAAGTATCATGTAATCTCATGCCCTTGCATGCAATCGAGTGAGTCTAACTGAAGTTTGAAGCATCAAGGATGTTCAACTCACTCCTCAAATGACAAAACACTCTCTCATCAAGTGGCTTAGTAAAGATATCGGCCAATTGTTTTTCAGTACGAACATGCTTGAGATTGATATCTCCTTTGGCAACATGATCACGAATGAAATGATGTCGAACTTGAATATGCTTAGTTCGAGAATGTTGCACGGGATTATGAGCAATTTTGATTGCGCTCTCATTGTCACATAACAATGGTACATGCCTCACATGTATGCCATAGTCCTTAAGAGTTTGAGTCATCCATAGACAACATGATCCAGCGGCAATGTATTCCGCTTCGGCAGTAGATAGAGATACCGAGTTTTGTTTCTTGGAGGACCAAGACACAAGAGATCTACCAAGAAATTGGCAAGTACCCGAGGTGGATTTTCTATCAACCTTGTCTCCGGCATAGTCCGAGTCGGAATAGCCAACAAGGTTAAAAGAAGATCCCTTAGGATACCATATGCCAAAGTTTGGTGTATATATCAAGTATCTCACAATTCTTTTCACGGCCTTAAGATAACACTCTTTAGGAGCAGCTTATGGATTAGGTTTATTGGTTGTGCTCCAGTTGTAGGTCTCAGAAAATTATAACTGGATCGCTGATGTCTGAATGTTTGATTTTTTTTGTTGCCTATGGGTCTGTCTGGGTAGGCTGACGAACCAAACCACACAAAAGTTGGTTCTGGATTTTAATGACAGGCAGTTGCGGCTGGCTTTTACACAACACATCACTGCATGACCGCTTGCACTCCGTTTGTGCAACCGGACCTAAACGGAACTACACCCATTAAATGATGTACAAACGTGTGCCAGATGACTGTTCAATGCAGATTGGAAAACCTAGAATACATGCTTTAATGTAGCCAATGGCTCGAATCTCTATGAGAATGTCCGGTACAGATTTAGAGATCATTTGGACCCCAGAGCTAAAATGAATATCCGTCCTAGTATTACCGAAGGATGGGCTTATTCGGTTACACTATAGGCCCGGCCTACCTGAGCCTCGTCGAGTCAAGCAATCATCCTTTTCTCATGGAAAATCCTATTTGCCGCTCTTTGCGGCAAGGAGTTGCGCTTTCGCATAGGGATCGAGCGACCGATCGGGGATAGGCCGGCCCGTTTAGCGTTTCAGGGATATCGGTTTTAGGAACCTTCTATGCTGTTTCCAGCCGGGTTTTTTCGGTTTTGGGAACATTCTAGAAGGTTCCCAGAACCGGGTTTTTTTACGTTTTCTTTTTTCTTTATTCTTTTCTGTTTCTTTTTTTTCTGTTTCTGTTTCAAAAAATGTTCTGAATTTTCAAAAAATGTTCGGGATTTTCAAAAATTGTTCTACTAATTCGAAAAATGTTTTTATTTTTTAGCAAAATGTTCTGGATTTTCAAAAAAATTGTTCTGGGTTTTAAAAAAATGTTCATCAAATTCGGCAAATGTTTCTGCTTTTTTCCAAAAAAATGTTTTGGATTTTCAAAAAATGTTCTGGATTTTCAAATATTGTTCTTCAAATTCGAAAAATGTTTTTCCTTTTAGAAAATTGTTCTGGATTTTCATAAAATGTTCTGGATTTTTTTAAATGTTTTCCAAAAAATGTACTTGTTTTTCGAAATTTGTTCTCAAAATTCAAAAAATGTTCTTATTTTCAAAAATTGTTCACGTTTATGAATTTGTTCAGGTTTTTTCAAAATTGTTCTCATTTTCAAAATTTGTTCGGGGTTTTCAAAATTCGAAAAATGTTTTTGCTTTTTAGAAAAATATTCTGGATTTTCAAAAAAATCTGGATTTTTTAAAATGGTTTTCAAAAAATGTTCTTGTTTTTCGAAATTTGTTCTCAGGATTCAAAAAAATGTTCATGGTTTCAAAAATTGTTCTGATTTTCAAAATTTGTTCTCAAGATTCAAAAAATGTCCGTGCTTTCAAAAAATTGTTCATGCTTCCAAATTTGTTCGGGGTTTTCAAAATTGTTCTCCGTTTCAAAATTTTGTTCTCAAAATTTAAAAAATGTTCATGATTCAAAAAATTGTTCGCGGTCCCAAATTTGTTCAGCATTTTTCAAAATTGTTCTTGATTTTAAAAAAAATTCTCAAGATTCAAAAAATGTTCGTCCTTTAAAAAATTGTTCGTGTTTTCAAATTTGTTCTCTGTTTTAAAAAACGTTCATGTTTGTTCGTTTTGATAAAAAGAAAAAGAAAAAAATAAAAACGGGAAGAAAAACGACCCAAAAAAGAAAAGAAAATAAATAAGCATAAAAGGAAAAAAGAAACAGAAAAAAAAGTTGTCGTGCGCCTGCTGGGCCGGCCCAGTCAGCGGTCGCCCTGTGCGAAGCCCCGACTGGTTGCCGCATCGAGCGGCGTATAGGACGTCCCTTTTCTCATGGCGATCGTGGCGGCGGCACCGGATTCCTCGCGGAAATCGTCCACGTGCATATAGGGACTCGGCAGCGGCTGGCCGTTGCCGGATTCTTGGTAACGACGGTCCCTCCCATCCATCTTGTATCTATATACTGAGAGTGAAGATCACATCCTGAATCTTGGTCGATATGTTTGTCAGTCGTCCCAGAATATTTCATCTTGAGTGCGACAAATCATGGATGCTGCAGTCCTTGGTTCATTGTCGCGAGTTCATGGTTTAACTAGTTTCTCTGTTTAAATCTTCTCTTATTATTGAAAAAGTCTTTCGTCCCAATCCGGTATAGACGCACGCCACCACAACACACGCAAACACCCAATGCAGGATATATAGGCGTTGATTGCAGCAACACCATCCCTAGCACTACAAGAGCAACTGGGGTCCTCAACCGTGAACATGCCACCACAAAGAGATGAAGCTGCATACAACGAACTGTGGGATTCAAGACGACGCCTTCGGGAAGGTTACAACATCGGAGCGTCGTCACCGTCCGATCCAATGATCAGAGTTTCCTCTGGAGCGACACGACTGGCAATGAGAGCTCCGACGACGCCTTCAAGAAGGGAATGAGCTTCGCCGCCGCCGGTTCGTCCGAAGATAGAACAGGTTTTCACCCCCAGCCAATACTCACCGCCATCGAACGCCACACCCCGGCTACCACGCCGCCCACACAGCCATGGCCACCGGGCAGTATCGAGCCACATGCTCTGTCCATGAGCACCGCGCTACCACCATCAAGGCCGTCGCCCCGGCATCCAAGACCTTGACACCATCCCAACCGAGACCCGCCGCTACCCCAACCAAAGAGACGAGCGGAAAGGCCCCGCCTTTCGCACCCCTGGGCGGCCCCCAGCGCCGAGACCCAATAAGCCGGCCAAAACTGGCCTCCATCGACACGTCCTGCAGCACCGGGGGCGAGACAAGCTCGGTCCTACTGCACAGGCGCGATACGACCTCGGTCCTGCAACACCGGGCACGAGAAGAGCGATGGACCATAGCTGGGAGAGGGCACAACCCTCCGGCACACGTAGGAAGCACATGAGGAGAGGGTGAACTGAAGGTTGAAACGGTCCACCCGCAGACGAGCTGACACCGGAGTAGAACCCGGTCATCGCCGCGAGCAGAGCCGCCGAACCACCGTGTAGCCGTCGCGCCACTGGGAGGCCATCGCCCATGTGCCGGGCCTCCACGCGCCGCCACCCACGGCTGGCGCAACAGCCAAGCCAGGCCGCTGCCCAACCCGCACCGCCCACCCCGATCCCGTTGACAGATCCGGACAAGTGTGCCAACACCATCCACACAGCTAAGCAGCCACCTCCCCACGAACCCATGGAGGCACGAGGAAGATCTCCCGGAGCGGCAGGAGGAACCACCGACGGCCACCAGGCCATCCGCCACCACCGCCGCCCGGATCCGCTCAAACCTGATCTAGATCGGGCCGCTCGGCCACGACGGGCACCACCACCTCGCTTCCCACCTCGCCAGGCCACACGTCCGCAACACCGCCACCGCCACCTGAAGCACCACAGCCCATGCCTGCCGTCTTCGGAGGAGGGAGTGAGAAACCCCGTCGATGTCGCTAGGCTTTGTCCGGCGGCGGCGAGGGACGGGGGGGGGGGGGGGGGGGGGGAGCGGGAGGCCGGCCCCGGCGACGCGGGAGTTTTTTGTTTTCGCGAAAGCAGTTAACACAACTATCTTATTTTTGTTGCGAAGTTCCGCAGTCAACACAACTATCTTATTTTTGTTGCGAAGTTCCGCAGTTAACACAACTATCTTATTTTTGTTGCGAAGAGGACGAATCACGTGCTTTGGTATCAGAACCTCCGCTCGTGTTTCCCATCTATTCGAAGCAGATAACGAGGAGAACGACAAATTCCGTTGGGGAAAAGAAAGAAATTGTGCGGAAGCCGGACGTCAGTGCAAGTCGGAACAAAATGTAACATGGCCTTCAGCATAATCCTGATCGGTTACAGAGAAAAGAGAACACTAGTTCCGGCTAACACCTATCACCACCTGGGCCGCCACCGCCACCGCAGCAAATCCCTGTTGCTCATCGGAGTGTCGATCAAAGCTCGCCTCGGTCTACTATGTATCTACAGCCGCCATGCCGGAGCAGGACGCCAATCCCATCATCACCCATGGTGCAGCTGCAGCTGCAGCAGCCTCGAGTAGGCGCCGTCCGGCCGCGACACGAGGTCCCCGTGGCTGCCCTGCTCCACGACGCGCCCGTCCTGCACCACGGCGATGGAGTCCACGCAGCGGATCGTCGACAGCCGGTGCGCGACCAGCACGGTCGTCCGGCCCTTCATGATGCGCCCCAGCGCCTCCTGGACCACGCACTCGGACTCCGCGTCCAGGGCGCTCGTCGCCTCGTCCAGCAGGAGGATGGCCGGGTCCTTGAGCACCGCGCGCGCGATGGCGATGCGCTGCTTCTGGCCGCCGGAGAGCTGCACGCCGCGCTCGCCCACGGGCGTCCTGTACCCGTCGGGGAGCGCGCTGACGAAGCCGTGCACGTTGGCCACCTTGGCCGTCTCCACGACCTCCTCCTCCGTGGCGCCGTCCTTGCCGTAGGCGATGTTCTCCAGGATGCTGGTGGCGAACAGGACGGGCTCCTGCTGCACCAGGCCTATCCTGAGACGCAGAGACTTCAAGTTGAGCCGACGGATGTCCTTGCCGTCGATCATGACCTTGCCGGCGATGGGGTCATAGAAACGCTCGATGAGAGCGATGACAGTGCTCTTCCCTGACCCGCTCGCTCCCACGAGCGCCTGGCTCTGGCCAGCCCGGATCCTCAGGCTGAACTCCTTGAAGACCATCACGTCCGGGCGCGACGGGTAGGCAAAGTCGACGTGTCGGAGCTCGATCTCCCCGCGAACCTTCTCCACCTGCTCGCCCTCCGGCTCGTCCGGGTCGATGCGCGTCCTGCTGTTGAGGACGGCGAAGACGGAGCGGACGGACTCGCCGCCGCGGATGATCTCGGGCGCGAGGCTGACGGTCTCAGCGACGGAGTTGGCGGTGATGACGAGCACGACGAAGACCTTGATGACCCTGGAGAAGGTGGAGACGTGGTGGCGGACGAGGTGGGCGCCGTACCAGAGGATGAGCGCCTCGGAGGCGTAGAGAGAGAGCTGCGAGAGGCCGTAGAGCACGCCGGAGACCTGGCTCCGGCGCAGGCTGTGCATCTGGGGCACGCGCAGCTCGCTGCAGAAGAGGGAGAGGATCTTGTCCTGCGCGTTGAACGCCGCCACGGTGCGGATGTTGCTGACCCCCTCCCCGGCGATCATGCTCGTCTTGGCGTGCGCCTTGGCCGTGTCGCCGGCGAACCCCTTCATGGACAGTTGCTGCCAAGTGCCAACACACACACACACACATCATCGTCATTGAATATTCGAATTGAACAGTACGCAGCATAATAACGTTTCTACTACTGCTAGTGATAAGTAATGAGTGATGAGAGTGGTGATGCGCCGGGGTATCCATTTGTGCATGCAAGGGCTGCGGCCGGGCACGTGGTGACTGACAGCCTTCATGCACGCGCAGGCACCAGCATGGCATCATGCAATCTTTACGAATCGCAGTACGAAATTATTGCGCGGGAGCAAAGGATAGGAAATGATGCGAGAACAAAAAGGCCGGCACGGCGCTCTGGTTCTGGGGCGGCACCAGAGCGCGGCGTCAGGGCCTGCAAAGACCGACCGCCATGTGCGCCACTGCGAGAGCGGCTTGGAGCAAGGCCCCAGATTCCCGCGCACGAGGCGGCCGTGCAAGCCCGCAACCGACGGCGTCACCGGGACCATGGCGCCCAGCGAGCAACAGGGCCATGCCCAAACACGACCATCCCATCTCATCCACAATTGAAGCAGCAGCTGCGGCGGCGGCAAAGCGTCGCGGGTGCGTAAGCGTGGTCCGATCCGGAGGTTTCTGGGAGTTGTTCACGGCGGGTGCTGTGGTGTAGCCTGTAGATGACACACGGGCCAGAGAGTGGGAAGCATCTGGCCGGAATGAGATCTCGGCCGGAATTAAACAAGGGATCAAGGGAGTGGAGAACGAGCTCCGGCACATGCCTCGCGCAGTAATTTATGGCAGAGGCAGTGGCAGCGGCATGGGCCACGAATCCTAGCTACCATCGCATACCATGCCGGTGAATTCAATTGTACTCCCGTCTCCGACTTACTCGGCTGCCGGGCCTGCAACGGCTGCTTGTGCTGCCCAAAACGGCGTGACACCGTGCAGGCCGAGTTTATTGTGCAAAGGAACTTGGCTTAGCGTGAAGAACTACTCGGTTACCTTCATCCACCAAAGATCTTCACAAAATTATACTATGAAACAAAAAACTATGTGTCAATTGGGTTTTTACCTGTGCAAAGTTGGCGAGGACAAGGAGAGGGAAGGTGACGAGGATGAGGATGGCGACGCGCCATTCGATGATGAAGCCGACAATGAAGGACACCAGGAGCGATGTCATGTTCTGCAAGATGACCGATATCCGCTCCGCTATCGCCGACTTCACGTCGGCGGCCTCCGTGTTGAGCCGCGCCGCCACCAGGCTCGAGTTGTTCTCCTCCTCGTCGAACCACCCCACGTCGTTCCTCAAGATAACTGCATACAATGGTTATAGGTGCTGCCTCGCTCAGACCAAACAATGCCACTTCTCTCTCTGCAGAGATCATGGGAAAAGAATACAAGTTCTAGGAACAAGCCTGTGAATTCAGTCACCCATACCTGCAAGCATCATCCTCCGCACCCTGGTGGTCAGGTTCTCGCCCATGATGCTGAAGAAGTAGTGCTGGATCAGGTACGCGACAACCGCGTAGAACCCGGTTCCGATGTAGATGAACACATACTCCCTCGTCTTGCGCTCCATCGCGTTTGGGTCCCGGAAATAGAACACTTCAATCATGTTGCTCATCACGATGGCAAATGTCGGGCCGATGAAGCCGGACATGATGGATCCGATCGCCCCCAGCACCGTATAGGGCCATTCCGGAGCATTTAGCTTGAGGAGCTTGAAAACGTATCCTTTTGGCGCCGGGTACTTCCGGTCGTTGTCGGCGTTCGAGACCATCTCAATGTGGCCATCCGCACCGGTGCTGTATGAGTAGCTCAGGTTCCTCAAGCTTCCTGACCTGAGGCTCAGTGACCGGGTGGACAGGGAATTACTCAGGCGAGACGACCGGTTCTTGCGGGTGGATGCCCCACGGAAGTCACGGTTTCTGGCCATCTCCTGGAATCTGATGAGAGCTGCATAAGCACCAGAGCTGCCTTTGGCAAGGAGCTCGTCATGAGTACCGGTCTCAACAACCTGCCCTTGCTGGATCACGGCGATCATGTCAACACTCCGTATGGTTGAGAGCCTGTGTGCAACCACCACGGTTGTCCTGCCGATCATTATGCGGTCAAGTGCCTCTTGAACAATACTCTCTGAACCAGCATCAAGAGCACTAGTTGCCTCGTCAAGGAGAAGGATCTTTGGGTTCTTCAGCATTGCACGGGCAATGGCAATTCGTTGCTTCTGGCCACCAGACAGCTGAAGTCCCCTTTCTCCCACCTGTTAATAAAGTCGATTTACCATTGGATTCAACAAGTTTTTTAAGGTAAAAAGACCATAGACACGCTAAAAAAAATTACATGATTCAAAAATCAATTAGCATGGAAAGAAGTATGAACTAAGATTTCACTCTAGTTGGATCAAATCACAAAATACAGGCTGTAAACAATAAGACTGCAATTGAGCCAGAAGTGCAACCCACCTGAGTGTTGTACCCATTAGGAAGAAGAGCAATGAAGCTATGGGCATTGGCAGCCGAAGCCGCGGCCTCAACCTCAGCCATTGTGGCGTCAGGCTTGCCATAAAGAATATTGTCAATGATGGTGGTCGCAAAGAGGGCGGGTTCTTGATTCACCAAACCAATCTGATCTCTCAGCCATTTCAATTGCAGCGACTTGATGTCCGCATTATCGAGCAGGACTTGTCCTGCAACAACAATCACACCCACGAGTTAAACAAAGCCGGCTTACATGGTCATTTCGGCGTGCAATTCACATGTGCTTACCCTGATTAGGATCGTAAAACCGTTCTATCAGAGACACGACAGTGCTCTTTCCAGAGCCGCTGCCTCCGACCACAGCCGCCGTTTTCCCCGCCGGAAAGAAGAGCGAGAAGTCACGGAACACCATGACATCCGGGCGGGACGGGTAGCTGAAGGACACCTCCTTGAACTCAATGTTGCCATGGACTTCATCCAGGCACCGCCCATCAGTCGAGTCTTGGACTATTGTCGGCCTCTGCCTTATCACCTCCAACAGCTTGTAACCGGCAATCTTCCCTTTGCTGAATGCACCAAGGTTCGAGAACGACTGTCCAAGGCTCCTGCGGTTCACGAATTTGGGTAAATTTTCTCTGCCAAAGCAAGCTGCAGAACTGTGAGAACTGTCCAAAGTCATGACTTACAGGCCTCCGACGATGGCGGAGAAGATGGCCGTGAACGCCTTTCCACCGTCCGTCTGGCCACTCCGGATGAACACGCCGGCGTACCAGAACACCAGTGCCCATGACATGCAGGCAATCCCATAGGTGCACCCGATGCCGAGCCCCTTGGCCATCCCGGCCTTGTACCCAAGCTTCAGGGTGCTCTGAATCGCCTCCGAGTAGGAATTCAGGGCCTTGGTCTCCCCCACGTAGGAGTAGACCGTCCTCACCTGGGCAATCGCCTGCACAGCAGATGAACACTTCGCCGTCAGAATTACACCCGCTTATTTACATCAATCAGAATCGGGGGAAGCTATGGCATTGGTAAAAAGAAGTACATCATGATTGACATTTGACAGCAGATATCTCAAGAAAAGGGCAAAAAAGGACACGAAACAAGAAATCGTCCATCGGAAAAAAGGCCGACTGGATCTAACAAGAAACCGGCAGAAATCCAAAATCAAATCATTCTCAGGGCATGTGCATCCACATTTGACTCTTTGACCAACAGGTCCGAGCTAGAGCCCACAGGCTTCTTCTTCCCCACCCGGCCACCCGGCCAGCTTTGGTGTCACTGTGAGATGATAATGGCGCTGCAGAAATAGTACCTGCTCGGCTATGATTCCGGCGTTGGCGTACGAGTCCCGGCTCTTGGAGGTGAGCCCGGTGAGGGTGTACGCGTAGAGCCCGCCGGCGAACGCGATGCCCGGGATGACGGCGATGCTGAGCAGCGCCAGCCGCCAGGCGGAGACGAACCCGACGACGAGCCCTGCCAGGAACGTCGCAAGGTAGTGGATGAAGTTGCCGACCTGCGTAGACATGTGTCCGTCGTCAGTCACACGCGGTGGCCGGAGCTATATGCCTGCGGTGCGCTAGAGCGTTGCCAGTCAGGTTGTCACCTTCTCGCCGATGGCGTCCTGGACGAGGAGCGTGTCCGTGGAGACGCTGAAGACGACGTCGCCGGTGCGCGCGTCGGTGTCGAAGAAGCCCACGTCCTGCCGCAGCACGGCCTCCAGGTACCGCCGCCGGAGCGCGCCCACCTGGCGCTCGCCCGTGTACATCCAGCACGCGATCTCTGCACGGACACAACAGAGCAGACATGCGCGCGCGCACAGTTAGAACGCAACACCGGCAAGAATACGCGCAGAGGCGTGAGCGGAGCGGGGCGTGAACTCACCCAGGTATGAGGATGCGCAGACGACGAGGCCGAGGTAGACGAAGTAGAGCGAGTACTGCAGGACGCAGAGTGAAGCAGTCAGATTGAGCGTCAGTGACTAGAGCGAGCATAGAAATGGCAACCGCGGAGAGGGCGAGAGATTTTCCGGAAATACGTGCCTTGGACACCTCGTCGGTCATGCGGCGGAGGTGGTGCTGGTTCTTGCCGAAGCCGTTGACCAGCTCGCCGAACAGGAGGAAGAACACCGGCATGGCGGCGCCGTGCACGACGGCGCCGGCGCTCCCCGCCGCCATGAGCAGCCAGTCGAGCGGGTCGGCGAAGCTGAAGAGCTCATGGAACGCCACACTCTGCTCCGCCCTCTTCTTCACCGCCTCGCACCCGCCGCCGCCGCCGCCGCCGCAGCTCCCAGCCCCGGCCGACGCCTCCGCCTTCCCTGTCTCCTCCGCCATTATCAGTCCTCTACCTCTTTCCGCCGCGAGCTCCGCAACCAGAAGAGCACCTCACCGCCCTGGCATTGGATCTAAACAGACCGAAATGGTTAGCACCAGAGCCCCTCCCTCCTGCTCCTGCTCCTGCTCCCGGCGGTCCTCGCTCTGTTCTCTTATACTCCTACTGCAAAGCGAGCAGGGCTGTTGTGGTGTGCTGATTTTTGGGGGGTTGGGTACTTGGGTATGCTTGAAAAAAATCGCGCTTTTCGGGGAGGGGAAAACCAAATGTGAGCATAGGACAGGGCGATGACACGGTAGTACAGGGCTGGCTCGGCATTTAGAGAAGCTCAGTTGCGCTATTTTTAAAACAGGAATCACGGACGTAGGAACAATTTGTGAAAATCATGTTCAGAATGTAATTTCAAAACTCGGCTAAAATACCCTCTTTCTCAAATGTAAAGTTCGGTTGGTTTTTGACGATCTTCAACGATGGTGGGTTAAAGCATCAGACACTCAAACCCTCCTCACACGTCTCGAGAGACATACGAGTCACAAAATCATCACCTAGCCGGACTTTCCAAACCCTCCTAAATGTCCGGATTGTTGGCATTTCTCAAACCCAACACATATGTGGGACACCCGGTCTCTTTTGAACGCGTTCGTCACGTCGGATTCGATCAGCCGAACCCATCTTAAATCTGCTCTAAATTGATCAAGTCCATCAAATCAACCGTCATCTTCATGTATCTGCCCTCCATTTCTCGTGTCCAAGCCGCCACCCTCCTCCACTCTTGCTCCCCATCCTCGTCGTCATCCTCATCCGTCGTCATAGATGTCGACGCCGAGTACCCCCGTCCCCCACCACCGCAAGGACGATGCCTCGAGGGAGTACGCTGGGGTCCCGACCGTCTTCTCTTGCCAGGCAGAGAACGTCAGTCGGAGCGATCGGTGCGCTCGGCGGCGTGTTCAAGAACCGGCAGAGAAGGAAGATAAGGCCGATGACATGGACTTGGGAGCCTCCGATCTCGTGACCGCCTGTGTGTCGCCCGACTTCGCCGCGAGAAAGAACAAGGCACCGGATGCGCACGAATGTTCCTGCCTCCCATCAGTCGGGCATCCCGAATGGCTAGACAGAATAGGACGTCATTGCAGAGACAGTGTACGACTTGCCGCAACTCCAAAGACAGCGGACAACATCGGGAAACTCCATCGCCAAACATTGCTACTCCCGCAGGAGTCGTTGGTTTTCCCGAGAAAGGAAGGGTGTTGGAAATAATAGCAAAGTTTTCCCTGAGTAAAGAACAAAGGATTTAATCAAACTAGTAGAAATAAACAAACTGCCAAGATAAGCAGCACCTACACACAAACAAGATGAAAAAAACTTGCATCCAACGTGGCAAGGAGGTTGTCATTCCCCTTGTCTTGCTAGTTACAAGGTTAAAAGCAAATAGATAGATAGTGATATGGGAAATATTGAAGAAGCAATTTTGTAGGAGTTTGTATTGATGGAAGAATAGGCCCGGGGGCATAGGTTCGCTAGAGGTATCTCTCTTCAAAAAAGGCAAACAGCATGGTAACAAATTAGAGTTGGGAAATTGACAAGAATAACAATCTTTATGACTGTGAACATTCATGGCATAATCTTATATGGGCATTATGTCGTAATAAGTAGACCGTTAATCCAACTACATCTACTACTGTTACTCCACCCTAAGACCGCTATCTAATATGCATCTCAAGAAATTAAGTTTACAGGAAATAGAGTAACACAATAAGCAAGATGACATGATGTAGACAGGAAGAACTCTAGGAATAAGATCAAACCCCATCGTTTTATTCTTAGTGGCAACAATACACATACGTGTTTTTGTCCCCATTCTGTCACTGGGATATAGAGCACTACAAGATTGAACCCAGTACTATACAGCACTCCCTGTGAAGATCTACCAATCAATCTTGACGAGAGCAGACAAATAGATCGAAAAGCATACATAGCTACAAAATTACACAACAAAAAATTCAAAAGATTCAATATGATTCGATGGACGATCTGATTGTAAACTCACAATTCATCATGTCCTAACAAATACACCGCAAAATCACATCAGATTGATTCCAATCACACACGGAAGAAGGGGAATATGGTTTTGAAAATCCAGAGAGAGAGAGAACCATCTAGCTACTACTATGGACCCATAGGTCTTGAAGGAACTACTCACACATGGTCATGGAGACAGCAAGGTTGATGAAAAGGCCTCTGGCAATGGGTTCCCCTCCGGCAGAACTTCGGAATAGGGCTCTAGATGGGATTCTCTTCTGAACAGAGGCTTACGGAGCGATAAAATTCTTCTAGAGGAACGACAGATTGTTTTAGTATTTATAGGGATTTATGGCGATGGAATCAGGTCAAGGCGGTAACCAGGGGGCACAATCCCACGTGGCGCGGCCACCCTCCTGGCCGCGCCACCTACCCTTGTGGCTGGCTAGTGGGTCCTCTCGACGCTTCCCGAAGCTTCCAGTGCTTCTTGTTGCCCAAAAAAATCATGTTAAATCGGCAATGTATTTTGACCTCCGTGAATATTGATTTCCCGCGAAACCAAAAACAAACATAAACAGGAACTGGCATTGTACACTAAATTAATTGTTTAGTCCAGAAATATAATATAAATTGCTAAAAGTGTATATAGAAATGGTAATGTGATAGCATTAAACAATAAAAAATTATACATATGTTTGAGACGTATCAAACATGCCCGGTGATGTTCGACGAAATGGCCGACCAAGACACAATACATTCTTGCCCCGTATGACATTGTATCGCTCATTTTTTTTGCACAAACCATTGGATCAATTTAGGGATGATGGTTTCACCATGATGCATATAGTATTACGCATTCATGATGAACATGATACATGATTGTCAAGAGTCTACGCATTTTGACATGGGTGATACAAATTTCCCCATGTATGATGTTGGGCAAACATCACGCACTAAAAAAGGAAGGCACTAAAGGCAAGACGTTTGGCATTCACAAGAAATGAAGATGTGTTGTCGTGTGAAGCTTGGTTATTCACAAGTATGGATCCATGCAAAATGGGAGGTTGAAAAGGAAGCAACAATGAATCGAATTGAGCTTGAGAGAGGGAGAAGTTGAGGCTTGCAAGGGACATAGAGGATTCTAGGATCATACTGCATGACTTTTGCCTCTCGGATGAGGAAAGCAAGAAGTGGATCGGTGTGAATAATAAGGAGATCACCAAGCACAATGATGACCCACAAGTATAGGGTATCAATTGTAGTCCTTTCGATAAGTAAGAGTGTCAAGCCCAATGATACGTCCATTTTGCATCATGAATTCCTACTGTTATTTATTATGTTTTGTTGAATAATAATGCTTTAGGGAGTGATTCTAATGCCTTTTATCCCATAATATGCAAGGTTTACACAAAGAGGGAGAATAACGGCAGCTGGAATTCTCGACTGGAGAAAAGCACATCAGAGATACCAATTCTGCACAACTCCAATGAAGCTGAAACTTTACGGAGATTATTATTTTTGGAATAAATAAAAAATACTGGAGCAAAGAACTACCGGAGGGGGCCACCCTGGTGGGCACAAGACACCAGGGTGCGCCAGGCCCCCTGGGCGCGCCCTGGTGGGTTGTGCCCTCCTCGGCCCACCTCCGGTGCCCATCTTCTGGTATAAATTCACTTTTAACCTAGAAAAATAAGGGAAGGACTTTCGGGATGAAGCCCCGCCGCCTCGAGGCGGAACTTGGGCAGGAGCACTTTTGCCCTCCGGCGAAGCGATTCCGCCGAGGGAACTTCACTCCCGGAGGGGGAAATCGAAGCCATCGTCATCACCAACACCCCTCACATCTTTGGGAGGCCAATCTTCATCAACATCTTCAACAGCACCATCTCCTCTCAAACCCTAGTTCATCTCTTGTGTTCAATCTTTGTACCGGAACCTCAGATTGGTACCTGTGGCTGACTAGTAGTGTTGATTACCTTGCGTAGTTGATTACTATATGGTTTATTTGGTGGAAGATTATATGTTCAGATCCATTATGCTATTCAATACCCCTCTGATCTTGAGCATGTTTATTATTTGTGAGTAGTTACCTTTGTTCTTGAGGTCACGGGAGAAGTCATGTTGCAAGTAATCATGTGAATTTGATATGTGTTCGATATTTTGATGATATGTATGTTGTGATTCCCTTAGTGGTGTCATGTGAACGTCGACTACATGACACTTCACCATTCATGGGCCTAAGGGGATGCATTGTGGAGTAGTTATTAGATGATGGGTTGCTTGAGTGACAGAAGCTTAAACCCTAGTTTATGCGCTACTTCGTAAGGGGCTGATTTGGATCCAAACATTTAATGCTATGGTTAGATTTTATCTTAATACTTTTCTCGTAGTTGCGGATGCTTGCGAGGGGGTTAATCATAAGTGGGAGGTTGTTCAAGTAAGAACAACACCCAAGCACCGGTCCACCCACATATCAAATTATGAAAGCAGCGAACACGAATCAAACCAACATGATAAAAGTGACTAGATGAAATTCTCGTGTACCCTCAAGAACACTTTGCCTATTACTAGAGATTGTTCTGGCCTGTCTTTTGCCACAAAAGGATTGGGCTACCTTGCTGCACCTTATTTACCGTTACCGTTACTTGCTCGTTACCAATTACCTTGCTATCAAACTATCTGTTACCTACAATTTCAGTGCTTGCAGAAATTACCTTGCTGAAAACCGCTTGTCATTTCCTTCTGCTCCTTGTTGGGTTCGACACTCTTACTTATCGAAAGGATGACGATTGATCCCCTATACTTGTGGGTCATCACCCAACGAGGAGCAAGGAAATGAGCGGCTTTCAGTAAGGTATTCTCTACAAGCATTGAAAATAGTAGTAATATGTTGTTGGATAGTATGATAATCCATAGCAAGTGACAAGTAACAATAGTAACAAGGTGCGGCAAGGTAGCCCAATATTTATTATGCAAAGGACGGGCCAGAAGTGTTTCTTATAATGCTCAAATCGTTCTCGAGGACACGTGGGAATTTTGTCTAGTCATGCCTATCATGTTTTAGTTGATTCACGTTCAATACTTTGATAAATTGTAATGTGGATGAACCGACGCTAAGATGTTGTTCTTACTTGAACAAACAATATACTCCCTTCGTCTCAAAATAAGTGTCTCAACTTTGTACTAGCTCTAGTACAAAGTTGCACTAAGCCCGAGACGCTTATTTTGGGACGGAGGGAGTACTTATGGTTACCCCATTTCGCAAGCATCCACAACTACGAACGAAGAATTAAGATAAATCTAACCATAGCATGAAACATATGGATCCAAATCAGCCCCTTACGGAATAGTACATAAACTAGGTTTTAAGCTTCTGTCACTCTCGCAACCCATCATCTACTTCCTATTCCACAATGCTTTCCCCTGGGCCCAAATATGGTAAAGTGTCGTGTAGTCGACGTTCACACGACACCACTAGAGAAAACAATACATACATGTCATCAAAATATTGAACTAATACCAACTTCACATGATAGTTTATAACAAGACTTCTCCCATGTCCTCAAGAATAAAAGTATCTACTCCTAAATCATATCCATGTTCAAGATCACAGGTGTATTGAATATTCTTAAGGATCTGAACATATAATCTTCCACCAAATAAACCAACTAGCATCAACTACAAGATGTAATCAACACTACTAGCAACCCACAGGTACTAGTACGAGGTTTGATGACAAAGATTGAGAGTCGGTTTGGTTGGTGTCCTGAGCATTTGGTGTCTGGGCCGAGTCCTCCCTCGAAGCTGCCTGATGAGCTTATGGTTGATATCCTGGTGATGCCTGCACTATCTTGTCATAGGGGGGCCATTCTTTTGATTAGCCTGGTCCAAAAATTCAGGCACGTACTTAGTGTGATTCGGGCATCCGAATTTGGATGCCTGGCCTATGCGTGGCCTCTATAGTAGCTTCATGGGATTGTTAATACGTACTATATAGTAACTAGCACATGTGTGGTCCCACTTCATACTCGGCCAGGCCAGGCATGAACCAAACATCCTTATCACATGCTAGCCAGGCCCAGTAGAAAATCAACATCTTCCCAGGCGTAGTCGAGGCACCTATTTTTTCCATGCATGGAGTTGTGGATACAAACTAAACTGGCCCTGAATACAAGAGATGAACTAGGGTTTGAGATGAGATGTTGCTAGTGAAAATGTTGATGGAGATGAGTCCTCCCACGATGGAGGTAGTGTTGGTGATGTTGAAGGCTTCGATTTTCCCCTCCTGGAGGGAAGTACCCCCGGCGGAATCGCTCCGCCAAAGAGCAAAAGTGCTCCTGCCCAAGTTCCACCTCGAGACGGTGGCGCTTCGTCCCAAAAAAGTTTGCTTGATTTTTTTTCTAGGGCACATGGCACCATATAGGACAAGAGGAGCCCTGAAGCCCTGCTAGTGGGCCCACAAGCTCACATGGCGCACCCCTAGGGGGCGCGCCGCCTGAGCTTGTGGCCCACTGGTGGCTCCCCTCCCGGCAATTCTTCTTCCAGTAATTTTTATTAATTCCAAAATAATTCTCCGTAAATTTTCAGGTCATTTGGAACTCCAGAGAATATCCAACTTTGTTGTAGCTTTTCTAGGTCCAAAAGTCCAGCTTCCCGCACTTTCCCTCTTCATGTAAATTTTGCATAATAAGAGAAAAAAGACATTAGAATTGCATTATATAGTGGAATAATGACCCAAAATATTATAAATAATAGTATGAAAACATGATGCAAAATGGACGTATCAACTCCCCCAAGCTTAGACCTTGCTTGTCCTCCAGCGAATACCGAACTCGATAATCATGACCACAAGTTTAGAAAGAAAGAAATCAAAAAAATAAAATACGGACATAGTAGCAACATGATACTTATTGTAACAACAAGTAATTATCATAAAGCTTCTCATATCAAAGTAACAGTTCATACACAACTTCATAAGTATAAGCAATAATTTTCTTGAAAGCTAACAAACTATGTTCTGAGGCATCAAGGCAATTACAATTCATTAATTCTTCGGGAAGAGTCTATGCAAGAGCTTTTGTTCTAGCAAATTCTGCATGTTCAACCATCTTTTAGTCTTCTATGTTTGTTGGCACTCAAAGCATATTTTTAGAATAATCAGTCTTAATTAGACACAAAGGAAGATAGGATTTTAATGTTTCACCTCCCAACTTATTTATCTCATGGATAATGTCAACTATAATAGTTCATGATCACCTGCATCCAAGTGGATATATGTGCCTGGATCTTTCCCCGCCACATGATGCTTGCTAAATAGAGAGTTACTAAGGATGAATTGACTCTTGCATATAAATAAATGACTCAAACAGAAATAAAGACATTACAAGATAGTCCCTTCGCAGTGGGAAGCAGAGGTTGTCGAGCGCTTTTGATTTTTGGGTGTGCAATCTCTTAATGCAAAGGAACATCAATTTATATTGTCCCTTGTGATAGCAACCTTTATTATGCAGCCCGTCGCTTTTATTTCTTTGCCATCACAAGTTCATACAAAGTTTATTTCCCTTATAATAAAAGATCATACATATTTAGGAGCAATGTTTATTGTTTTTTGCACCGATGACAACTTACTTGAAGGATTTTATTCAATCCATAGGTAGATATAGTGGACTCTCATGAAATGAAACTGGGTCTAAGGGTTTTTGGATGCACAAGTAGTATCTCTACTTAGTGCGGAATTTTGGCTAGCAAAAGATGAGGGGCAAACACCACGTGTTAGAGGATCCATGACAATATAACTTCCATGTGAATGTAAACAAACATAACTCATTATGTTGTCTTCCTTGTCCAACCTCAATTACTTACTCAAGTTTTTAAAATAATTAATGGAGGTTCACAATCATAGAAGATGTCCAAGATGGTATATTTACATGTGAGATCTCTCTCCCTTATTAGCTTTTCCATAAATTGCATCAATGACCAATGTTATGTTTGTTTACTTCCAATAAATTTCATCAATTATACTTTTCATATGTGAAGTCATTACTCCCCATGGGATTAGCACATGATCTCTTTATTATTTTGTCATGATTGCAACAAAGGGTAAAGCACTCAAACTCAACTAAATTATTATATAACTCATCACACACGATTACATAGATAGACAAATTACGAAACACGCACTCGAAAACTAAAGCTTTATTCATCTAAATCACGAAAATTAAGGATTGAACTAGGATAGGTAATAATGCACTACTGCGGGAAGGTCCAAAGACGACACATCAATCAGAGACCCTTCGACCAAACTGTGTGCGATGCATGAATCGCAAACGGTATAGTACTAGCTCCGTCGCCAATAACGCGAACTGTGTGCGATGGCGGACCCATCAAATACGATTCAGAAAAGACTTACGTGTGCAATGTGTGCCATACAGTTCTTCCATACAAACTGTTTGCGATTAGCTAAAATAACACAAATGGTTATAAAGATCCATATTTGTGCGATAGAGGGCACACCATTCACTACCATAAACTGTGTGCGATGATACAACAGAACACAAATGATTCAGTATAACAAGATGTGTGCGATAGATAACAAACATGTGAGTAATCAAAATTGTGTGCGAACACTAGAAATAACACAGACGATTGGTGCTAATAACCTGTGTGTGTTGTGGGAAAACGCTTGCTGGTATACAATTGTTAGCGATTGATGAAATCATCACCGACGGGTTTCGTAGTTTAGTTCGTGTGTACTGTGATTTGCTCTGTCTGCACAACATCTATGTTGTGTCTACAGAACAACAACATATGTACTTATAAGAATATGATTGCATAACCAAAAAAGAACACAATGCCATTTCAAATATTGTATCACAAATATGACGCGTGGCGGCACGTAAATGGTTAGTGCAACATTGACGTTTTTTTATTATTAATAATCGTGGTTGTGAACTTACCATTTCTTCCTCCTCTGTCCCGTCTTGTCACCGCTTTGCCGCCCGAGGAATCCAGTGCACACTTCGGCACCGCACAGGAGTTTCAATTGGCCACGTTCCCGTGCGCAACCGCGCAGGTTCCTGCGCAAGCTCTCCCATCGGTTTCCCGCCACAAGCGAATGAGCATAAGAGCCGGCGTGCGACACACGCGGATGCACAACTAGTGCAACCTAGCCCATCTACCAAGCATGCCAACCCGACCAAGCCCCGCCTCTGCAATCAACCTCCTCGACGACAAAAACGATCCGGTGCAGGCACAACATCCCGTCGAGGTCGATGGCGCGCCCGGCGATGCGCCGGACAATGTTGTGCTGCGCGTCAACGCCAGAGTTGAGCAGACCCTCGGCGCAAGGCGCGACATGATGACCCACAAGTATAGGGGATCAATCATAGTACTTTCGATAAGTAAGAGTGTCGAACCCAACAAGGAGCAGAAGGAAATGACAAGCGGTTTTCAGCAAGGTAATTTCTGCAAGCACTGAAATTGTAGGTAACAGATAGTTTGATAGCAAGGTAATTGGTAACGAGCAAGTAACGGTAACGGTAAATAAGGTGCAGCAAGGTAGCCCAATCCTTTTGTGGCAAAAGACAGGCCAGAACAATCTCTAGTAATAGGCAAAGTGTTCTTGAGGGTACACGAGAATTTCATCTAGTCACTTTTATCATGTTGGTTTGATTCGTGTTCGCTGCTTTCATAATTTGATATGTGGGTGGACCGGTGCTTGGGTGTTGTTCTTACTTGAACAACCTCCCACTTATGATTAACCCCCTCGCAAGCATCCGCAACTACGAGAAAAGTATTAAGATAAAATCTAACCATAGCATTAAATGTTTGGATCCAAATCAGCCCCTTACGAAGTAGCGCATAAACTAGGGTTTAAGCTTCTGTCACTCAAGCAACCCATCATCTAATAACTACTCCACAATGCATCCCCTTAGGCCCATGAATGGTGAAGTGTCATGTAGTCGACGTTCACATGACACCACTAAGGGAATCACAACATACATATCATCAAAATATCGAACACATATCAAATTCACATGATTACTTGCAACATGACTTCTCCCGTGACCTCAAGAACAAAGGTAACTACTCACAAATAATAATCATGCTCAAGATCAGAGGGGTACTGAAGAGCATAATGGATCTGAACATATAATCTTCCACCAAACAAACCATATAGTAATCAACTACAAGATGTAATCAACACTACTAGTCACCCACAGGTACAAATCTGAGGTTCCGGTACAAAGATTGAACACAAGAGTTGAACTAGGGTTTGGGAGGAGATGGTGCTGTTGAAGATGTTGATGAAGATTGGCCTCCCAAAGATGAGAGGGGTGTTGGTGATGACGATGGCTTCGATTTCCCCCTCCGAGAGGGAAGTTCCCCCGGCGGAATCGCTCCGCCGGAGGGCAAAAGTGCTCCTGCCCAAGTTCCGCCTCGAGACGGCGGCGCTCCGTCCCGAAAGTCCTCTATTTATTTATTTTCTAGGTCAAAAGAGATTATATACCAGAAGATGGGCACCAGAGGTGGGTCGAGGAGGGCACAACCCACCAGGGCGCGCCTGGGGGGGGGGGGCTGGCGCGCCCTGGTGTCTTGTGCCCACCAGGGTGGCCCCCTCCGGTAGTTCTTTGCTCCAGTATTTTTTATTAATTCCAAAAATAATCTCCGTAAAGTTTTAGCTCCATTGGAGATGTGCATAATAGGTATCTATGATGTGCTTTTTTCAGGTCCAGAATTCCAGCTACCGGTATTCTCCCTCTTTGTGTAAACCTTGCATATTATGAGAGAAAAGGCATTAGAATCACTCCCTAAAGCATCATTATTCAACAAAACATAATAAATAACAGTAGGAAATCATGATGCAAAATGGACGTATCAACTCCCCCAAGCTTAGACCTCGATTGTCCTCAAGCGAAAAGCCGAAATTGAAAAGCATGTCCACATGGTTTGAGAGAGAGGTGTCGATAAAAACAAAATACGGACATAGAAGCATCATGCTTATTATCATAACAACAACAAACTCTATGATAGAACTTATTCATATACTTTCATCATATAACTTCTCATGAACAAGTAACAATTCATCACAACATAGAAGTATAAAGCATAAACCTTATTGAAAACCAACAAACTATGTTCTCTTTCAAATTTGCAACTACAATTCATTATATTCTCAGGAAGGGTCTCATGTCGGAGCCTTTTGGCAAGTCCACATACTCAACCATCATTTAGTCTTCTATGATTGCTAACACTCACAACATACCCATGAGCAAAAAGTTTCAACCGGACGCATAGAAAGATAGGGGCTTATAGTTTCGCCTCCCAACGTATTCACCTCAAGGGTGATGTCAACAATAATAACTCATGCCCACTCACATCCAACTGGATATATGTGCCTAGATCTTTCCTCACCACATGATGCTTGCAAAATAAAAAGGTAAAAAGGAATAGGGAAGAATACTTTGAATCTTGCATAAAAGTAAATACATAAAAGTAAAAGATAGTCCCTTCGCAGAGGGAAGTAGAGGTTGTCATGCGCTTTTTGGTTTGTATGCCCAATCCCTTAATGTAAAAGAACGTCACGCTATATTGCCCCCTATGATAGCAACCTTTATTATGCAGTCCGTCGCTTTTATTACTTTGCCATCATAAGTTCATATAGCGCTCAATTTTCTCTTACACTAATTGATCAAAACACTTTTAGAAGCAATTTTTATTGCCTTATTGCACCGATGACAACTTACTTGAAGGATCTTGCTCGATCCGTAGGTAGGTATGGTGGACTCTCAAAGAATGAATTTGGGTTTGGGTTTTTGGATGCACAAGTAGTATCTCTACTTAGTGCGGAATTTTTGGCTAGCAAAGATATTGAGCAAGCACCACATGTTGAAGGATCTATGACAATATAACTTCTATGTGGATGAACAAACATAAATCATGACGTTGTCTTCCTTGTCCAACGTCAACCATTTTGACATATAATATTTAATGGGGGCTCACAATCATAAAAGATGTCCAAGATAGTGTATTTGCATGTGGATCTTCTCTTCCCTTATTAATTCTTTCATGAATTGCATCATTGACCAATGCTATTTTTGTCAATCTCCAACAAATTTTACTACTTATACTTTCCTTTATGTGATGTCATTACTCACCACAAGATTAGCACATGATCCTTTTCATTTATTTCTCTTTTCTTTTATTTGGATTGCAACAAGAAAGTAGAGAGGCAAAAACTCAAACTAAACTTTATTATATAACTCTCACTCGATTACATAGATAGATAGGACACGAAACTAACACATGAAAATAGATCATGCTAAACTTTTATTCAACTAAAGCAAGGAAAACTAAAGATCGAACTAATATAGGTAAATGTGAATAAAAGTGATGGTGATACGATACCGGGGCACCTCCCCCAAGCTTGGCTCAAGCCAAGGGGAGTGCCCATACCCGTGTGCTCAAGTCTCCTTTGGTGGTGGTGATGAAGAAGGTGGTGGTGTAGCCTTCTTCTTCAACTTATATTTAAGCATGAAATTTTCCTCCCTCAGATCATCATTCTCCAACTCGAGCTTTAATATCCTTTTGCATAATGCCGCCTTGCTCTCCTGCAGAAAACAAGATGGGATAAATTGAACCTCAGGTTTGTATCCTCTAGGGAGGCTTGACTTCTTGAATTCTACATGCATGTCTCCGGGTTGAGGTACTCGGTCATCCTCTTCCTCAGAGCAATCATCCTTTGTTTCCTTCATAGCAGCGTCTTCCTCCTCATCTGAGGTCCATCCATAATGCTCCACTTCTCCATAGATCTTGGGGTTTGCAACATAGTCAGCAACATAGCTCTCCCCCTCTGAGTCTTGAGACGACATATTTTCAGATCTGTCAGAAAAACAGCACGAAACAAGAATAGAGGATTTTTCTGCGATGCGGTCGTCAAAACAGTCGGGGGTATATATAGAGAATTTTTATTCTTGGGAAACAAGCATATGGAAGGAAAATGGAGTCGGGAAGGTGTCCGAGGTGGGCACAACCGACCAGGGCGTGCCCTCGTGTATCCTGCTCACCTCGATCACCTTACGATTTATTTCTTAAATTCCAAAAATTTCTAAAATTCCAAAACTGACAAAAAATATTTTTGCAGATTTTTCGGAGTCCGTTTACTTACCGTATCACGTACCTCCTATTTTTTCAGAATTCGGTAGTGTTCTGAAAGGTTTCTTTTATGTGTTCCTCCGGTGTCATGGTTTGGATAACATTGCTTTCAATGTTAATAGGCGTACCTGAGATATAGTGCTTAATTCTTTGTCAATTGACCACCTTCGGGTTAGTACCTTCGGCATTATTAATCTTGATAGCTCCAGAACGATAAACCTCTTCGATAATATAAGGTCCTTCCCATTTGGAGAGAAGCTTACCTGCAAAAAATCTTAAACGAGAGTTGAACAAAAGAACACAGTCTCCTATTTTGAATTCCCGCTTTTGGATTCTTTTGTCATGCCACCTTTTAACTTTTTTTTGAATAGTTTGGCATTTTCATAGGCTTGGGTTCTCCATTCATCTAGTGAGCTAATATCAAATTGCCTATTCTCACCGGCAAGTTTGAAATCATAGTTGAGTTCTTTAATTGCCCAAAATGCTTTATGTTCCAATTCTAGAGGCAAATGACAAGCTTTTCCATATACCATTTTGTATGGAGACATACCCATAGGATTTTTATAAGCTGTTCTATAGGCCCAAAGTGCATCATCTAGTTTCTTAGACCAATTCTTTCGAGATCTATTGACAGTTTTTTGTAATATTAATTTTATTTCCCTATTGCTAAGTTCAACTTGACCACTAGATTGAGGATGATAGGGTGATGCAATTCTATGGTTAATATCATATTTAGCAAGCATCTTACGGAAAGCACCATGAATAAAGTGTGAACCACCATTAGTCATTAAGTATCTAGGGACTCCAAACCTCGGGAAGATAACTTCTTTAAGCATTTTAATGGAGGTGTGGTGATCAGCACTACTAGTTGGAATAGCTTCTACCCATTTAGTGACATAATCAACAACAACCAAAATATGAGTGTACCCGTTAGAGGAAGGAAAAGGTCCCATATAATCAAAACCCCAAACGTCAAATGGTTCGACAACAAGTGAATAATTCATAGGCATTTCCTGACGCTTACCGATATTACCAATTCTTTGACATTCATCACAAGACAAGACAAACTTACGGCATCCTTGAAGAGAGTAGGCCAATAAAAACCAGATTGCAATACCTTGTGAGCAATTCTATCTCCCGCATGATGTCCTCCATAAGCTTCGGAATGACATTTCCGTAGGATTTGTTCCTGTTCATGCTCAGGTGCACAACGTCTAATAATACCATCTACTCCTTTATAAATATGTGGGTCATGCCAAAAGTAATGTCTTAAATCATAGAAGAATTTTTTTCTTTTGTTGGTACGTGAAGCTAGGTGGTATATATTTAGAAACAATGTAGTTAGCATAATCAGCATACCAAGGGGTGTTTTGAGAAACACTTATTGTAGCTAACTATTCGTCAGGGAAACTATCATCAATAGGTAGTAGGTCATCAAGAATATTTTCTAACCTGGACAAGTTATCAGCTACGGGGTTCTCAGCTCCCTTCCTATTAACGATATATAAGTCAAATTCTTGAAGCAAAAGAACACACCTAATAAGTCTAGGTTTAGCATCTTTCTTTTCCATAAGATATTTTATAGCAGCATGATCGGTGTGAACAATAACTTTGGAGTCAACAATATAGGATCTAAATTTATCACAGGCAAACACAACCGCTAAAAATTCTTTTTCAGTAGTAGCATAATTTCGTTGAGCACTGTCTAGAGTTTTGCTAGCATAATGGATAACATTCAATTTTTTATCAACTCTTTGTCCTAGAACAGCACCAACAGCATAATCACTAGCATCACACATAATTTCAAAAGGCAAGTTCCAATCAGGTGGTTGAACGATAGGTGCAGAGGTTAAGGCTTTCTTGAGTGTTTCAAAGGCTTCCACACAATCATCATCAAAAACAAAAGGAATATCCTTTTGCAAAAGATTAGTAAGAGGCCTAGAAATTTTAGAGAAGTCTTTAATGAACCTCCTATAGAAACCAGCATGACCAAGGAAACTTCGAATACCTTTAATATCTTTAGGACATGGCATTTTCTCAATTGCATCAACTTTAGCTTTATCCACCTCAATAACCCGTTCAGATATTTTATGCCCCAAGACAATGCCTTCATTAACCATAAGGTGGTATTTCTCCCAATTCAAGACAAGATTAGTTTGTTCACATCTCTGCAAAACTCGATCAAGGTTGCTTAAGCAATCATCAAAAGAAGTCCCGTAAACGGGAAAATAATCCATGAAAATCTTCACAATCTTTTCACAAAAGTCAGAGAATATAGCAGTCATACATCTTTGAAAGGTAGCAGGTGCATGATAC
The DNA here is from genome assembly GCA_039707655.1 of Elymus sibiricus. Taxonomy (NCBI): domain Eukaryota; kingdom Viridiplantae; phylum Streptophyta; class Magnoliopsida; order Poales; family Poaceae; genus Elymus; species Elymus sibiricus. Next base: position 382,529,022 of record CM077665.1, on the reverse strand, counting down.
GTCTCCAACGTATCTATAATTTTTGCTTGTTCCATGCTGTTATATTATCATTCTTGGATGTTTTACAATCATTTTATAACAACTTTATATCATTTTTTGGGACTAACCTATTGACATAGTGCCAAAGTGCCAGTTGCTGTTTTTGCTTGTTTTTTTACTTCGCAGAATATCAGTACCAAACAGAGTCCAATCGTGACGAAACTTGTGGAGATTTTTTTCTGGACCAGAAGACACCCAGTGGGCCAAAGAAGAGCCTGGAAGGTGGACTGTGGGGAGCACAACCCACCAGGGCGCGGCAGGGGGCCCCCGGCGCGCTCTGATGGGTTGTGCCCTCCACGGGGCCCCTCGGCACCGCCTCTGATGCCTATAAATTCCCAAATATTCCCAAAACCCTAGGGGAGTCGACGAAACACAATTCCAGCCGCTGCAAGTTCCAGAACCTCGAGATCCAATCTAAACACCATCACGTAGGGGTTCATCTTCCTCATAGGTGCCTCTCCGATGATGCGTGAGTAGTCCACCATAGACTTACGAGTCCATAGGCAGTAGCTAGATGGCTTCCTCTCTCTCTCTTATGATTCTCAATACAATGGTCTCTTGGAGATCTATTTGATGTAAACTTTTGCGGTGTGTTTGTTGGGATCCGATGAATTTTGAGTTCATGATCAGTTTCTATCCATGAATATTATTTGAGTCTTCTTTGATCTCTTATATGCATGATTGCTTATAGCCTCGTATTTCTTCTTCGAATCTTTGGTTTAGTTAGGCCGACTAGATCGATTTTTCTTGCCATGAGAAGAGGTGCTTTATGATGGGTTCGATCTTGCGATGTCCTTTCCCAGTGACAGAAGGGGTAACAAGGCACGCATGTATCGTTGCCATTAAGGATTACAAGATGGGGTCTATTCCTACATGAATAGATCTTGACTACATCATGTTATCGTTCTTATTGCATTACTCCGTTTTTCCATGAACTTAATACACTAGATGCATGCTGGATAGCGGTCGATGTGTGGAGTAATAGTGGTAGATGCAGGCAGGAGTCGGTCTACTTATCTTGGACATGATGTCTATATAATGATCATCGCCTTCGATATCGTCATGACTATTCGATTTTCTATCAATTGCCCAACAGTAATTTGTTCACCCACCGTGCGCTATACTCATGAGAGAAGCCACTAGTGAATCCTACGGCCCCCGGGTCTAGTTTTCCAACATATTGCTTTCCGATCTATCTTTTTGCATCTTTGTTTTCAGATCTACAAAACCAAAAACCCAAAAATATATTGTTGCATATTTTATCTGCCTTTTCTATCTTGTGTTCTTGAGAGATCTATCTCTCCTATCTATCACTACCTAATCTATTTTTTTACCGTAGAGAGATTGACAACCTCTCTTTCGCGTCGGGTTGCAAGTATTTGTTGTTTGTGTGCAGGTGCTGCTTATTGGGTGGTGGTGATCCTCCTACTGGTTCGATAACCTTGGTTTCATAACTGAGGGAAATACTTACCGTCGTTGTGCTGCATCATCCCTTCCTCTTTGGGGAAATACCGACGCAGTCTCAAGCCACGTCAAAAGGAATTTCTGGCGCCGTTGTCGGGGAGGAAGCGGTCTCTTCTACATGCCTATCCTAGGCACCGAGGGGACTCCACCATCATCTACCAGGTTCCTAATCACAAATCTCATCTCCTTGCAATTACATTATTTGCCATTTACCTTTCGTTTTCCTCTCCCCCACTTCACCAATTTGCCGTTTTATTCACCCTCTTTTTCTTTTGCCTTTTTCTCGCCGGATCTCTTGCCTTGTCATTATGGCTACTTCTTCCTTTATTGCGTGTACTCCCGATAATGAGGTTCTTAATTTTAAGCAAAGGGGAGGGGAGAACCTAAAAGATGCGTGGTATAGGATTTGCAATGCTCATAATAGATCTATCCACAAGCAATCTACCGTTGTTCTTCTTCGCAGTTTTTATGTTGGCATCACCACTTTGTATAGATTCGTCCTTGATACGATTACCGGTGGGAATTTCTTGATGTGTCCATCTTTGGATGCTTTTAATGCTTTGGGAAGTTTAGTGGGATCACCACCTATCATGATCAATAAAACAACTTTAACTCTTGAACACGTTATGGAGAGATTAGATGCCATAAAAAAAGATGATTACCCAAGAACATCTTGAAAGTTTGGATAAGAAAATACATAATCTTGCTAATAAAATTGGATCTAAGGCGGGAGATGCTTTAAAATTGCTAAAGGAAAAGGAAACCGTAGTTAACGAAAGGGTAGAAGAAAGTCCTTACAGTATTGATAATTGGAAGAGATTTTTAGTAATTTGGGTTTGGCTTTTTATTCTATCAAATCTATTGAAAAAACTCCCGTAAAAATTGGCAAGCCCACGCAAGTCACCAAGAACAAAATTGCTACACCTAGTGGCCACAAAGGGGATCTTAAAATGATTAGTATTCATCCCGACTTTGTTGAAATCATAAGAGATCCTATTTACAAGATTGAATTTTTTGGTTTTCTTCCTAGGAGTGTTATCGTTAAGAACATGCATGCTAAATCCTTGAAGAAATCTAGTTGTGTGATTGAAGAGTTGAAAACCAAAGATAACAATACTTGAAACTATGCGTTATGACTAGCTAGGGGCGTGAAACGATAGCGCTTGTTGGGAGGCAACCCAATGAATAAATTTATTATTGCTTTTTCCTTTCTGTTTTTGAGTGTTGACACAATTATGCCTCTGTTATGATTGTGTTTTTATGGTTTATTTAGTGTTTGTGCCAAGTAGAACCTTTAGGATGATTGATAGGATGAGTAGAACGATGCTGAATCTGAAACAGGAACTTTGCGTCCAGTATTTGAATTTTCATTTTTTTCTGGGACGTGCTCTTGAGCTGAAATTTTAACACAGTGTTGATATGCAAATTCCTTACGTTTTCCTAGTTTTTCAGAATTTTTAGAGTTACATAAGTATGGTTAGAGTACAGATTACTACAAACTGTTCTGTTTAGGACAGATTCTGTTTTCGTTGCATTGTGTGCTTGTTTTGATGAATCTATGGTTTGTATCGGGGGGTATAAGCCATGGTAAAGTTAAAATACAGTAGGTATAATGCAATAACAAAATATGAATGGGTTTGCAATATCACCTAAAGTAGTGATTTGCTTTATTATACTAACGGATCTCACGAAGATTTTGTTGAGTTTTGTGTGATTGAAGTTTTCAAGTTTTGGGTGAGATCACGATGGATGAAGGAATAAGGAGTGATAAGAGCCTAAGCTTGGGGATGCTACCGCACCCCAAGATATATCCAAAGAGTAACAAGCAACTAAGCTTGGGATGCCCCCGAGTGGCATCCCCTCTTTTTTCTAACAACCATCGGTATTTTACTTGGAGCTATATTTTTATTCGTCACATATCATGAGTTTTGCTTGAAGCGACTTGTATCTTTGCTTGCTTTGCTTGTTTGTTTTTCATTTGTATCCTTGCTGTACACACCTATTTGGTAGAGCCAAAATTATGCCATGATTTGTTAGAATCGCTCTCTATGCTTCACTTAAACTTTTTGAGCTATAGAATTGCTCTAGTGCTTCACTTATATCTTTTTGAGCACGGTGTGCTTGGAAACTTTTGAAGAAATACTATCATGCTTCACTTAGATTAATTTGAGAGTTATTAAATTGTGAAGAAATCCTCTCAGCTTCACTTATATCCTTTTGAGAGATGAAATCTTTATGCTCATGTGCTTCACTTAAATTTGTTTGAGCTTGTCAAAAAAGCAATGGCAATATATGAAACTAGTCTCAAAGTGATAGATATCCAAGGAGGATATAATAAAAACTTTCATGAAGATCATTGGGCAAATTAAACTTGATTCCTTGTAATAGTTTTGAAACATGATGATAGTAATATGTGAGTCATGTTAGTGAGTAATTATGCTTGAGTAGGAATATTGGTGTTAAGGTTTGTGATTCCGTATGCAAGTACGAAAGTCAATAGTTATGCAATGAAATTACATCCTACTTGTGGTGCATTATTCGGTGTTAGTTATGCTCAATGCTCGCTTATGTGAATTTTCGTTTCTTGGTTTGGTTGCTTCTCAATCTATTTGCTAGCCTCCATTTGTACTAAGTAGAAATACTACTTGTGCATCCAAAATCCTTAAACAAAGTTTTGCCTTATGAGTCCACCATACCTACCTATATGCAGTATTTCCATGCCGTTCCAAGCAAATTTGTATGTGCCATCTCTAAATTTTCAAAATAAATTTTCTCTTTTGTGTGCTCGTACCGCTCATGAAACGGTGGGGGTGTCCAATATTTTTCCATGCTAAATGTGTTATTCTCAAGATGAGTGTTTATTCACTTGTCATTGCACGAGAGTGCGGCGGTAATAGGGATGCCCATTCCCGAAATGAAAAAGAAGAAAAAAGTATTTACTTTATGTTGTCAAATAATAAATTTCTTGGAAAGTGTTGGTATGGAAGGCAACCGTGAATACGGCCCGCCATGAAAAGTGAAAGTTTGGTGAAAAAAGGAATAAACTTTATTTTCTGTTTGGGAACCGCCTATGATATATCTAGCATGGAAAGTATTGTGAGCTACTTTGTCGTTTTCGTTGACAGGAAAAGCATTCCACCCAATTTTTTTCTCTCTCAATTTAAAACTTTGAGCTCTGGCACCTCTACAAATCCCTACTTCCCTCTGCGAAGGGCCTATCTATTTACTTTATGCAATTTTTATTTTTACCTTGAGTCTCCATCTTCTCTTATAAGCACCAACTAGGGGGCACTATGATCGTACTTGAGCATTGGGTATAGCTAATATTTGAGTATGTGTCATGAATGGATCCATGATTGAGCATGATGGGCTAGGGATAAGTTTCTTTAGTGTTGACATTTTGAAAGACATGGTTGCTTGTTGACATGCTTGAGTATTGAAGTCATTATGTTAAAACTAGACTATTGCATTGAATCTTCTATAAGTCCAAATGTCCATGCTATACAAAAGAAAAGAATATGATGAACATGTTAGGCAGCATTCCACATCAAAAATTATGTTTATCATTTACCTACTCGAGGACGAGTAGGAATTAAGCTTGGGGATGCTGATACGTCTCCAACGTATCTATAATTTTTGCTTGTTCCATGCTGTTATATTATCATTCTTGGATGTTTTACAATCATTTTATAACAACTTTATATCATTTTTTGGGACTAACCTATTGACATAGTGCCAAAGTGCCAGTTGCTGTTTTTTTTTACTTCGCAGAATATCAGTACCAAACGGAGTCCAATCGCGACGAAACTTTTTGGAGATTTTTTCAAGACGAGAAGACACCTAGTGGGCCAAAGAAGAGCCTCGAAGGTGGGCTGTGGGGATCACAACCCACCAGGGCGCGCCAAGGGGCCCTCGGTGCGCTCTGATGGGTTGTGCCCTCCACGGGGCCCCTCTGCACCGCCTCTGATGCCTATAAATTCCCAAATATTCCCAAAACCCTAGGGGATTCGACGAAACACAATTCCAGCAGCCGCAAGTTCCAGAACCTCGAGATCCAATCTAAACACCATCACGGAGGGGTTCATCTTCCTCATAGGTGCCTCTTCGATGATGCGTGGGTAGTCCACCATAGACCTACGAGTCTGTAGGCAGTAGCTTGATGGCTTCCTCTCTCTCTCTCTCTTATGATTCTCAATATAATGGTCTCTTGGAGATCTATTTGATGTAAACTTTTGCGGTGTGTTTGTTGGGATCCGATGAATTTTGAGTTCATGATCAGTTTCTATCCATGAATATTATTTGAGTCTTCTTTGATCTCTTATATGCATGATTGCTTATAGCCTCGTATTTCTTCTTCGAATCTTTGGTTTAGTTAGGCCAACTAGATCGATTTTTCTTGCCATGGGAAAAGGTGCTTTGTGATGGGTTCGATCTTGTGGTGCCCTTTCCCAGTGACAGAAGGGGCAGCAAGGCACGCATGTATCATTGCCATTAAGGATAACAAGATGGGGTCTATTCCTACATGAATAGAACTTGTCTACATCATGTCATCGTTCTTATTACATTACTCCGTTTTTTCATGAACTTAATACACTAGATGCATGCTGGATAGCGGTCGATGTGTGGAGTAATAGTGGTAGATGCAGGCAGGAGTCGGTCTACTTATCTTGGACGTGATGCCTATATAATGATCATCGCCTTGGATATCGTCATGACTATTCGATTTTCTATCAATTGCCCAACAGTAATTTGTTCACCCACCGTGCGCTATACTCATGAGAGAAGCCACTCGTGAATCCTACGGCCCCCGGGTCTAGTTTTCCAACATATTGCTTTCCGATCTATCTTTTTGCATCTTTGTTTCCAGATCTACAAAACCAAAAACCCAAAAATATATTGCTGCATATTTTATTTGCCTTTTCTATCTTGTGTTCTTGAGAGATCTATCTCTCCTATCTATCACTACATAATCTATTTTTTTACCATAGAGAGATTGACAACCTCTCTTTCGCATCGGGTTGCAAGTATTATTTGATTGTGTGCAGGTGCTGCTTATTGGGTGGTGGTGATCCTCCTACTGGTTTGATAACCTTGGTTTCATAACTGAGGGAAATACTTACCGTCGTTGTGCTGCATCATCCCTTCCTCTTTGGGGAAATACCGACGCAGTCTCAAGCCACGTCAGTGCATTGCATAAACCAAAAGGCATACGTCTATAAGCATAGGTTAGATAAGAAGAAGTCTTCTTTTGAAGATCGTCATTGATTGCTTTAAGAAACTCATATTCTTACTTTAAGAAACAATTGCACTTGGGCTCCACATGCACCGAGCAAATCTGTGTCGGCATGAACCTATGGAAGGATCCCTGGAATTGGATGCCATGGGAAGAGGTGGACGATTAGTCTTGTTTTTCGCCTAGTTTCGCCTGATTGCATCATCTTTGTTCGAAGCGAGGTTGATCATAGCGACAAGTTTCAATGTGTTCACAAAGTCATGAAGTTGAGCTGTTGAATGTAGGTGTGTCATGGAACTAATCCAACACTCCTCGGGGAGTGCCTTCGTGACAATCCTATTCTTCCTCGTGCCGATTTTGAAGAGCTTAGCGGTGTAACGTTTCAAGGGGTCCATGTCGGTGAAGTTGTTGTGTTGGAAAAGCTTCTGGACCCTGTTTTCGATGGTTATAGATGTCGACGCCTTGCCAATTGGGTCAATTGAGTTATTGTTTTACAAGTGTCTTCTCTTTTACAGTCGTATGTAATTACAATGTCGATTTTGTGGAACACAACTTTTTTCTATCATTGAACAATACCCCTTGTAATATTTGGATTTGTGGTATTCCACACATACTTGAGTAACCTATTATGTACAATCGTAAATGATGGAATCTACGAAAACAATTATCCATAACATCCGTTACAAATGGCCCGTTACCCAAGGCACCCAGGCGATAGGGTTTTGCCTTGCCTCCCACCAGCGCCGTCGCCGGCCTGCCTCGTCTCCTATGGCCTTAGGTCATGGAGGCACATTGCATCCCACCCTTCTCGGTGGGAGGGCTCCGTTTGTAGGTGTTTTTCATGAGTTTTATTAGGGTTTGTCTCATGTCCACGAACACGAGATGGTGTTGGCTTCCTAAAGATTGAATAAGGTTCTCCCCGCTTTGCCCCCGTCCCGACGGTGCTTCTAGCTTCGTCGGAGGGCGTGTGAAGGTTTGTCTTGGTCGGATTACAAGAAATTCGGTCGGCCTTCTTCTTCGGTGGATCCGCTTGGTTTCCGCCTTCGCGCGTCTGCGTTCACGCGTCTACATGTTGGATCCTTCCGATCTATGTTTCTTTTCATCAGCGGCGGTTGCTTTTTCAGTATGTTGGTCCTGTGGGGCCTTAGCAAGACTACTTCTCGATTGTCTACTACAAGGTTTACCCGGCTCCGATGAGGGAGGGGTGATGACGGCGACACGTCTTTGGCTCGCTTCAGTATTTATAGTCATCGCTCGGTGGTCTATGAACCTTATTGTGACTTTTTAATTCATGTGTTCTTTGTACCGCCTTGACAACTGATAAATAGATCGAAAGTTTTTCGTGAAAAAAAACGTCAATTACAAATGGATGGCCCGTTTATGATATATTTTTTGCTCTACGTTTCGATGACATGAATCCAATTAAATTCCATCAAAAGAAACGAAGGGCGCAGTCGGTCGCAGTGCCATGACGCAATATCAGAAGCAGAGTCAATGGTTGATACAACCATCTCCAATGTTTATACTAGGACGTGAACCCAAGTTGGATAGAAAATCTTAGTCAACCACCAACATGTACCGCTCACGATCAGATTCAGATGCAATGATTCATGGATAGAATAACCAGGGTAAAACGAGTCGTCTCCCTCCTGCATCCGTCCGCATGTGAGCTATACATACGAAAAGTGGTTTAACCCGAGAAAATAGTTCACCAATTCAAACTGTTATCCGGTTGTTAGATCTAATCGCGTCGGCTAAGCGCCTCGCGCGGGGAAGATATATCAAAAGATGCCACGTGAATACGGGATTAGCGGAGCAAAAGAGGAGATTAGCCAGGCTCGGAAGACCCAAGGGGCGTCTGCCGGTGGGTGGCGTGAGCGTCGCATGGATCGCCATGAGTTGTTTTATCCGGTCAAAGGATCCTAGGGAAACGCTGGTGGCGAGAGGGAATCGAGGCCGGCCGCCGGATTGGTCAGAGCTGCGTGCTCCGACGGCCGCGATGGATGCACCGGCGGGTTCGTGGCATCACGGGAGTTCTGTGCCTGTGTGCCTGCGCCGTGGTGGGGGCTGCTCTGAGCGTGCTCGATCGCCGGGCAGTTCCATAACTCGGTACGCGCCAAGGCCTGTGATCCCTGAATCTGAATGGATGATTCAATGCTCACGCCGGTCTCTCGTCCCGTCTCTCCCTCGGCGTCAGGTATACGGGGCTTGCCATTGCCGATTGCCAAGCTGCAGGAACGAGGCTGTGTTGACGTATGCGTGGTGCCTTCGATTTCAGTATGGAAGAAATGGATGCAATACAAATGCAGCATACGGTGCTGTGCGCATATTGCACCCATAATTACATCTAGGACGAAGGATCAAAGGGAAATGCAGTGCTGTATTGCGTAGTAGTAGTACGAGCGTACAACGCTGCCTTTACAGTCTACAGTGTGTACAAGAGCGCTGTAGAAGTGATGAATGTACAGGAACCACTGACCGAGTGAGGAGGGAGGGAGCATCTAGCTGAACCAACCAGCCGTACGTACGACCCATCTTTGCTCTGCGCAGCGCAAGAAGATGCCAGCCACTGCAACGCAATGTCCCTTCGAAATAAAGAAAGGGGTAGAGCATTGAACAACCAGCATCGCCGGACGCGGGTACGCGCGTGCCGTGCGACCGAGCGAATGCCAAGTAGTCAGTAGACTAGACGACCTTGCAGAGATACCGTGAGTACCACAGTTGAACACCTCCGACTTGTTTCGCCGCAAATACCAAAAGATACATATGGCGACACGCAATTACAAAGAGCCTCTGCACTTCACACGGTACGTTTTTGTGTGCGCAATTGACATCCATAATCCGGTGGAGGTTATGTGTGAGCTTGTGTAGTATACGCAGTAGTACTTGGCATACATTAGGGACCGCCCTGAAGGGAGCGGCTATAGCGTGGCGCTCCTTTGGATGCACAACGCCGCCTGCCGAAACAAACATGGCCGCCGCGGAGCACTGCGTCTGTGCATGGACCACCGCGGCGGGGTGCTCCGGCCAAGTGAAACAGTACGCGTAGAAAGGAAACCCACATGGTGCCAAAGCCGGTGGCGGCTCGTGCGCCCCTGCTGCCTTGTTTACCGTATCTCGCATTCTCCTGCAATTTGCGTCCGTGTTTCCCCGGTATCCTGAGCGTGGTCCGTTTCTTGTGCTTATACGCCCGGTACATGTGCATGGCTTGAGGCCATGCTGCGCTGCCACTGCGCACAAAAGGCCCCGTATACGCAAGAGATCGGGCACAGCACCACCTTGGCCACCGTACAGAACTTGCGTAACCATTTGGCATGCTCTACGAACTCTATCTATCTAGGTACGTATCCATTTAATTAATTTGGTTGTTCTAGTTCTCCACAGGCTTGCTTCACGTCACAGGTCACAGCTCACAAGTCTTGTCTCGGTGAGCAAGATTGCAGTCCGTTGGATGGGACGGAGGCCCAACGTGGGCACGGATGAGTAGGGCATTTCCAGTTCCAGGGAACAAGACGGCGAGAACGGGGAAGAGGACGCACGCACTGATTCCTGGTTTCTCACCTCTGCCGCCGCATGGATCTGCGCGCGCCATTTCTTTTCCCTTCTTCGAGGCTGACGCGCCAAGTAAACAACGCCGGTAGCCCTGTAGCACTGTCTGTAGCCATCCTTTTTCGTATTATTTGACAAATAATACGAAACTATTTGCAAATCTGGCCCCTGAGGTCGGCGCCAAAGAGGATGGCGTCGAACTTGTGCAGGTCGGCGCCAAGACATTTCTGCAGTGAGATGCTTTGAGGGGTCGGCTCCAAGGAGCTCGACGCCGACCTTGCTTCGGCGCTTGATTCTGCTGGCGCCGACCTGGACATGTTCGGCTCCATCCTCTTTGACGCCGACCTCAAGGGCCAGATTTGCACATAGTTTAGCCAAGGGGCCAGATGTGGCATTAGTTTCGGCAAAGGGCCAGATTTGTCAAATAATACTCCTTTTTCCTACTAGAGGGCGGCCCGAAGTTCAAGGTGAACAGAAACAGTAAACGCCAAACGTGAATCTCTATGCAGCGCCAGCCATTATGCTCTTTGTTTGCACCACACGTTGGTGAACTCCTTTGTTAGTCGATTTATAGCAGCCTTGTAATTTTATTTTGGCCCACGTAGTAACAAATACTCCCTGTAGATGAACAGATGAGGAAGTATGTACGAGTACCTCAAGACCTGATCCGTAGAAAAGCGTTGTAAATGTAGTAGGAGTAACTTTTTTTTTCTATCTTCTCGCTCTCGCCTTCGCCTCTCGGTCACTTTGGCATCAGAAAAAAAGACGAGGTGACAAAGAAAGGTTGCCGTCCGTCTAGTCAAGGACTGTGACCGGCAAGGGAATAGGAGGCCTTGGGCCCAAAGGGTTAGGCCAACTGCTGGTCTAAGTGGCCCAACTCACTCACGACAGGTTAAATCAAGCAGTTACGTGACTGGACACGACTGTGATTCAACTGTGATAAGATAGACTAAAAAAAACTCTGATAAGATGACCCATCCGGCATTTACCCACCTGTTTTTTCTACTAAATCATGTTTCCCTCCTGTCTTTAGGAAAAACTGTTACTTTTGTCTCTGCATCCAGGAATGAACAGAAAAACCGTTTATTAAATAAAACTAGAAGAGTGCCGCATGGATAAATGTGGGCTATATTTTCAACTGTGTGACTACTATTTGATACAACAATTTTGTCGTTTCACAAAATCATGCAATAGCGCATTTGTCAATGATAGTAAGAAATATAGTTTGAACAAAGAAATTTGTATCCTTATTTTCTCTCAATAATGTACGTGTTTTTTAGTGGATAATTATTATAAGTAACAATAGAATCCTATTTACGAGGTGAACAAACTAAAGGAATTGCATGTGTAAATGCTATAGCACGTGCTTGTCCTCAATTGTCAAATCCCAGATTTTCCGAAATTTGGATTGTTAAAAAATATTCAAAGGGAATTACAACTTTCAAAATGGATCTTGATTGCTTGTTAAATTGAATAATTCTTTCAACTTAAATAAAATTCAACATAAGCTTTAAATCAAATTAATTCATACTTATTTTTTTATAACTTTGGAAATGTATAATTAAATTGAATAATTCTTTCACTTTAAGTTTCCAGTTGTTTAAATTAAAATTTAGTAACTAAATTAAATCATCTTGAATTTAAAAATTCAAACTTAATTTGAATTTAATTCAGACTTAATTGGAACCAATAATCCATTTCATTAATCCAAATTGAACGAAAACTCTTGTAGGAACATACACACACTGCAAAGAAAGATCTTGCATTTAGCATACTGCACAAAAACAAAATGTAAGTATTGCCTAATTCGTAGTCTTTAAATGTAGAGTCTCACCATAATTATTCAAACTACCAAAGACTGCTCTAACAGTGCTATCAATCATATTGCAGAATGAATAGAGGATCAAATAAACAACTCAAAACAACTTGATGTGACAACAATACATGATGTAGAAATTATTGAGGAAAATAGCTGATCAAGCATGTTACTTTCAAGCATGGGCGTCTCAATCGCCTCGAGGAAGAATTCATCCTGTCGTGAACACATTTGTGAGCTAGAACACATTATTGTAACTCAGGAGACATATGCAAAAAGGCAAGTTATATGTTTCAGCAAGACCTGAATGCGGTACCTTTGATGCGGATAGAAGAAATGAAAGACCTAAGAAAGAAGCAACTACTAGATATTGCAGTTTTCAAGATGAATCGGTAAAAGAAAATTGGTTTCTTTGAAAAAAAAACCGGCAAAGACATATGGAGGCAATGCTTAGTAACCTGTTAAGGAAGTCCACGCAATCATCACAAGACTGCGTGTGAGAAACACCCCTGATGCTTCGTCAACATAATTTTCCTTTGTCTACTTTGCATTGTCCGAGACTATGTCTCATGGTGTCATTCTAAATTGCGAGGTTTCTCTTTAAATGAAAGATCTATTGCCAATGTTTGAATTATCATATTCTAGTGATTCATATTATATATATATTTCTCCTGAAATTTCAAATTAAATTCAATTTTGACAATAATAATAATAATATATGAATTATAGTTTTTTCTACGTGTGATGTTAATTGTGACGGATGTGCATGTCGTCACCTTTGTCTGGCCCCATATGTGAGAAGCCATGTTAGCATCTTCTAGGCCCATCTGTCTGCAACGTTGACCGGTCAAAACTGACACCCGATTTATTACCCATGGGCACCGTTGGTGATAAAACCTACACTGGACCCATATGAAAGTTGTCGCGCGAGCAACTGATGGACCCATTTATCAAAATATTTGACAAGTCAAACACACGAGTCGACTACTGGTGATGATAATCACCAGAAATGATCTTAGGTGACAAATCGGTCCATCATAGGTGACAATTTGGCTCGTCACCGAAAATACCCGTTAGTAAATGTTTCAGGTTTGTCACCTAAGCCACAATCTTGCATGGAGAGGTGATTTCGTAAGCATGGTGGTAGCTACACACCCTTTGGCATAAGTGCCTTTTTGATATACGAGGTGTCAGGTTTCAATGGCATTGGCACAAGTGCATTTTTGTTGTATAGAAATGACCTTTTCTCACTTCTCTTTGTCTTTTTATTAAACTTTTGAAACAAGTGTCTTTTCGTTATGTAGAAAGGGCGTTTTCTCACTTCTGACTTTTTGCTTGCCTTTTTCGCATAATTGCCTATTTGCTTGCCTGGCTGGTCCAAAGTCACGATATTTTTGTTATAGAGTTATTTTTCATAGTCCAAAACAATTTACCAAAATAATTAGAGATAAAATTTGGGACCGTGTGTAGCTACCACCATGGGTAGCAAATTATTTCCGATCTTGCATGACAAAAAAGTGATACCCTCAAGAATTTATTTTCTCTGACGGTGATGGTGATGGCCGAAAAATGTCACCAGGCCATTTTTGGTGACAAAAATTGGTTTTATGTGACACATGTAAAATATCATCCACAATTTATAGTTTACACAATTGGCATCTCCAATGCTACCATTCTAGGTCCGCTAGGCATGGAGAGGTTGTTACCTACATGGCTACAAAAAAAGCTCAAGGCTCGCGAGTCTTTCAAAATTGACTAGTCTTTTAGCTTGATTCAAATTCGACTTGAAAAGAAATGAGCCGAGCATGAACTCTTCATGTAGCTCAATCGTAAAACAAACTAATCTTGAGCAAACACTAGCTCGCTTAATTTTAGGTTGATAGCTCGAGTTAATATAATTATATATTATATATTGAAAGGAAATAGGATAATTTACACAATATATGTTGTGTACGTGTTTTTTCTTCATTTTCAACAAACAAACAAACAAACATGAAAGGTTAACAAACACACACAAATTTATGCCTTAGTATGATAATTGGCTGGTTGTGTGCTAAACATCCTACTTATTTTTGGCCAAAGTTCAATCGATGCACCTTCTTATGTTGTTATTGTGGCCAATCTAGTTGTGAAAGTGGTTTTAGATTATAAAAGTTGTATCGCCTTATCTAACTTGAAACTAGCATGAGATCGGCTCGAGGTTGTTACAGGCTGAGTACGAGACACTTCTACAGATCAACCTTAAGATTGCTCGATTTTTAGTATTATAGCTGAACCAACTTATTCAAACTTAAATCATTCGGGGTCCTACTTACCTACGGCATGGGTTCACCTGGGCTGGGCTTAGTTAAGGGCGTGATGCTCTATAGACCAGGAAGTGTTTTTTTTTTTCGAGTAACACACGAGGAAGTGATGGGAATATCCACTCAGTGGTCATTCCTCCAAGGATGGCAGGATGCTGCCTGTTCCTGCCCAAGCGTGCAGCCAAACAAAACCACAAGATAAAGGGTGAGCAGTGAGTAGAATGGATCGGTGACAAGAAAGAGCGTCCTCTGTGCATGCACGCAGGAAACCATACGGCTGGCACGAGGGCCCGATTCGACCGGGTAGTCCACCATATAGGGCCCGCCCGCAGAACCTGTCCGGCGCCGGCCAGTCCGACTCCGACACAGGCCCAGCCCAGGCCGCACGTTTTTTCCTTTCGGAAAACGGTGACCGCACTTTGTTCTGCGCGGCGGCACGTGGAGCGCAAATGACTCCGGCAGCGTCCCCTGCGGCGCATCCCGTGCTCCGGCAGCGGCGCATGGCACATTGGCACCGCACGCGGCCAGGCGTGCCCCGAGTCCAGTAATAACCTGGCAATGGCGTGCGTCCGTTCTGGTTCTGCCAGCAGGCGGGAGCTTGGCACTGTAATCTACTGTCATCGAGCTGTGCTCTGCCCGGAGCACGGGCGCGGCCGCCGCAAACGCCGACCCGCGCTGCTCAATTCACACGCCGCCCCGGTCCCGGTGGATGAGGCGAGAGGGAAATTTTGGATTTGTCCGATGCGGCCTGGAGCTGGACTGAAATTGTGCAGGCGCAGTTTCGCGCTAGTGGCTCAGTTCTCGGTCGATGAGGATTCGAATTAAGAATTTCTTGGGCATATGCTATAGCGAGGCTCGAGATTCAGTACTGTGGTATACCACCTTGGTTGATTAATCAAACACAAGCTTCGCTCAGGAAATAATGGCTTTTGACAGTATCAACAGAGTACTTGCTTGGTGAGTACATGGGCAATGGGGGCATTTAAATCTCGTGCCTGGTTACATGCTACAATGGATATAATTGAATTAAACAAATGATTAAGGTTATCTCTAAAGGTGAAGCTTATTTCTTTCTCATACGTACGTGCGTGTTCAGACATCAAACGGGAGCCTAGTAGGCTCCCCAAAATTCAATCGTCTCGACAGTCCGGGTTTTCCCAAATCTAGACCATATGCGAGGAGAAATGTTATTGTCCGGACTATTTGTCATGTTATCTTCAACACGTGAGTCCAACGTAAAAAAATCACCCCACACCGTGCCATTTTCTTTTCTTGTCGGACACTCCCCTTCCCGATCGGTTTCCCGTCGTAACGGGACATTTCTCGCTGGAGTTTTCTCCTTTTAAACCGTATGACTCCCACCTCAACTTCGGCATGGCGCCCTCTCACCTTCACACCGTAGTTCTTGAAGGACCGTCAAGGAGGAGTCCCCCGCCAATCGCCTCACTCTCCGTCCTGGTCCCCTTCCATCGTGTTCGTATTGATCCGCCACCCCCATCAAGGGGTAGGAGGTGTGCACCGCCCGTGATGCCCCCTGAGCCAAGAAGGCAGATCCAATGTCTCCTGAGCCATTGCCATGTTGTAACACAGTTGAATATTGTATATTCCACAAAAATACGATGCGAGTTGTTGCCAAGGAGAAGTCCCCCAACAACGCACACCTCACCTTCATTGTGGCACCCTCTCTTCTTCACATCGTACTTTTCCATGGACCGCCAAGGAGGAGTCCCCCGCCATCCGCCCCGCTCTTCGCCCTGATCCTCTCCCCTCGTGTTCGTGTCGATCCGCCATCGACCCCGCTCTCTGCCCTAATCTCCTCCCCTCACGGGAAATGTGGTTATACGTACTAACCGTAATGTTATCTCCCCTACCCGCTCGGTTTCCCGCCGTAGCGAGACATTTCTTGCTGGATCCATCTCCTTCAAAACCAAATCTAGACCAATATCACCTTCGTCATGGCGCCCTCTATCCTTCACACCGTACTTCTTCACGAACCACCAAGGAGGGGTCCCCCGCCAACCGCCCCGCTCTTCGCCCTGACCCCCTCCCACCGTGTGTGTGCCGATATGCCACCCCATCAAGGGTAGGAGGCGTGCACCACCCATGACCCCCCCCCCCCCCCCCCCCCGAGCCAAGAAGGAAGATCCGATGTCTTCCGAGTCATTGCCATGTTGTAACATACATTTGAATGTCGTGCATTCCACAAAAATATGATTTCCGTTGTTGGGCTTGCAACTGATACGCCACTGTGTCCGTTATTAACTTTTGAAGCAACCAAGCAATGCATATCCTAACTAAAAATGTACTACTTGATGTAGAAAATATGAACAATCCGCTCATGCAATTTGCTGCAAATCCATCTCTAACGAAATGCAATTTTTCGCATTTTCTCAAGTAGGAAAATTATTCCGCTCAGACAGCCGTAACTGAACAGAACAACCCCATCCCCCATCCAGACCCACCCACATTTGTCGCATAATATAAGTAGGAGGCCTACATGTGTACACATAATTTTAGACGGGATAACTGGGCATCTCACATAATCTCACGTCAATGAAGAATCAACTAAACCGTTGTACCAAAACATAATATTGATACTTCAAGTAACCTACTACCGATCCTAGTTAATTGCCCCGTGCGTTGCAACGTGGACATATATATTTTAGTAATTAAACATTAGTTGTATCTCACATACTTATTTAATTTCACCTTCGTCATGACGTCCTCTTTCTTTCACATCGTACTTCTTCACGACCCACCAAGGAGGAGTCTCCCACCAACCGGCCCTCTCTTCGCCCTGACCCCTCCCACCGTGTGCGTGCCGATATGCCACCCCATCAAGGGTAGGAGGCGTGCGCCACCCATGACGCCCCCCGAACCAAGAAGGAAGGTCCGATGTCTTCTGAGTCATTGCCACGTTGTAACATACATTTGAACGTCGTGCATTTCACAAAAATACAATTTCCGTTATTGGGCTTGCAACTGATACGCCACCATGTCCGTTATTAACTTTTGAAGCAACCAAGCAACGCATATCCTAACTAAAAATGTATGACTTGATGTAAAAAATATGAACAGCCCGCTCATGCAATTTGCTGCAAATCCATCTCTAACAAAATGCAACTTTTCGCCTTTTCTCAAGTAGGAAAATTATTTCGCTCAGACAGCCGTAACTGAACAGAACAACCCCAACCCCATCGAGATCCAGATCCACATTTGTCGCATAATATAAGTAGGAGGCCCACATGTGTACACATAATTTTAGACGGGATAACTGGGCATCCCACATAATCTCACGTCAATGAAGAATCAGCTAAACCGTTGTACCGAAACATAATATTGATACTTCAAGTAACCTACTACCGATCCTAGTTAATTGCCTCATGCGTTGCAACGTGGGCATATATATTTTAGTAATTAAATATTAGTTGTATCTCACATACTTATTCAAAATCTTCTTGCACACCGGGCTACTTTGGTGTCTTCTTTTTTACCGTTAAATCACTCTCCTATAATTCCTTTATTTATTTTTCTCCCAACGAAAAATGTTTCTAAGAGTGATATGTGAATGGATATATCGACAGCCATAATAAAATATCAAGATCTAAAATCGCTTTATCAAAGAATTTAAGAATGTATCCATGATGCATTTGACATTTATTATTTTCTATAAATATTGCCTTGTGTTATCACATATTGATTCCTTTCCATAGATTCGGTCTTTAAAGATTCATTGGAGATCACCGTGATTGATTCCATTTCATAACAACTCTACTAAATTTGGCACATAAAAAACGGATTGGTCAGTCAGCTAAAACCAGTTTAAATAAATTGGTGGGATATAAAAAATCAGTGTGAGAAGTTTAACCGGAATGGAGGCGACGCTACAAACTCACCATGGCGGACATGTGTGTGATGATTCTAATAGTATGCCAAGCGAAAACCAACCTATTAGTAATAGAAAAAAATAAAACGATAAAAAAGAGACATAAAAAGGAAGATAGAAAGAAAAAAACGCGCACATGTCAAATGGGCCGACCAACTTTGATTGTAGTTGATGTTTTCGTATGATTTGATTTGATTTGTGTATGAATAATAGAAGGCAAGGAAAGTTTTGATTTAGTTGAGACTTCTTAAGATTTGATTCATGTAAGATACTTGCGGGCGTAATATAGCATTTGCCCCCTTTTCCGCGCAGGGCCGGCCCAATTCCTACTTAAATTTCTGTTTTTAACCGGATAATATGTGTTGGAGGTGAGATTCGAACACGGGACTTCCTTTGTTCTGCGTAACTGCAACAACCAACCGGTCACCATCAACTAGTGTGTTTACTTCCATCGTTTTCCCTCTTGTATTCTTTCTTCTTTTCCTTTTTCCTTTTACCCATTTTCCTTTCCTTTTATTTTTAACTATTTTCTTTTTTATTTTCTCTTTTTTCTTCTGTTGCTTTTTAAAAAAAATGTGATTTTTTTTGGAAAGTCATTGAACGTTTTTAAAATTCATTTTGTTCAAAATCAGTGTACCTTTCCCAAATTAGATGAACTTTTCTCAAATGTGATGAACTTTTTTATATCAAAATCATTGATTTTTTTGCATATTCGATGAACGTTTTTAGAAAATCGGTGAACCATTTTCAAAATAGATGAACTGTTTTCCAAATTCGATGAATATTTTTAAATGCGATGAAGTTTTTTAAAAATTCGATGAATTTTTTCAAAGTTTAACGATTTTTTTCAATATAGATGATTTTTTTAAATCAATGAACTTTTTTCAGATTTGTAAACTTTTCTTCAAATCAATGAACTATTTTTAGGAATTGATGAAGTTTCTTTCAAATTTGCGTTTTTTTCAAAATTGATGAATTTTCTTTCAAAACCATGAACTTTTTAAAAGTGTTTGAACTTCTTTTTTTATAAATCCATGACATTTTTTAACTCGTGAACTTTTCATTTTTTTGTTTTTTTTCGGATTTTCTAAAAATATATTTATTTTTCTAAAGTCAACAGTTAACGAGTCAACTGTTCAGCTGTAGACCGATCAAACTGTTAAACAAAAGCGTAGGAAGGTGCATGGCGAGTGATTTGCCTCAACTCGTGGTGGGCCTGCCCATACAAATAGTCGTGTGGGCGCTAGAACCAGCAACCGGCGCCTTTAGCGTCGATTAGGTGGTCTCACCATCATGATGGCCTTTCGATCACGCTTGCATCAGAGACATCTCTGGCGCTCTCGATCCCATGGCCCGCGTGAAGTACGTCCATCTTTGTAGGCGGTTGCGTCAGCTCAATCTCTGAGAGGCGCTGGACTGGAATTACATCTATTGGGCCGGTTCTTGATACCTCGCCACGGTTATGTGGCTCCACATCGGCGGATCACCTACTTAGCGCGCTACATGCTAGGGTACTAGCCAACAGCCAGTCCTATTTGTTGCGTAAGTCGCCAAATAGCTCCACCCTTTGGCTGGCCCAACTAGCTCCTTTCTGGTTTTAGGACCTTCCTGGTCAGGGTTTTTTGTTTCATATTTTTTCCTTTTTCGTACTTTCCTTACCTTTTTTGTTATCAATTTATCTTTAATTTTTTATTTGCATGCTTTCATTGTTTACTTTTTGTTTCCACTTTATTTTCTTTTACTTTATTTTGATTTTGATTTTTCATTCCGCAATCATCTTTTCATATTCACGAGCCTTTTTTTAAATCATCAATATTTTTTTAAAATCCTGAACATTCTTTGAATTCACGGACATATTAATTAAATTATGAACATTTTCAAAAAATAACAAATTTGCGAACATTTTTTAGAATCATGAACATTTTTTGAATTTGAGAACATTTTTATAAAATTATGAACAAAATTTTCAAAATCGTGAACATTGTTTTGAATTGACGAACAATTTTTGAATTTGAGAAACTATTTTTGAAATTCATGATTTTTTTTGCTTTGAATAAAAAATTAAATGCACGAATATTTTTTGAATTCACATACATGTAATGAATACATTTTTTTTAATTCATGATTTTTTTTAATTTCATGAACAGATTTAAAAATTCATGAACATTTCTTCAAATTCAAGAATATATTTTTTAATATGCGGAGATTTTTTGATTTCCCAAACATTTTTGGTTTGAAAATCATGAAAACAGTGAATGTGCAAACATATTTGTGAAATGATGAACATTTGTTTCGAATCGGCGAACATTTTATGATTTCGTGAACATTTTTACAAAATTCACAATCTTTTCGACATCCCAAATTATTTAAGAAGAAAAAAAAAGAAAAAAAGAAAAATAAAAAACAGGGCGTTCCCGCCCGGCACATGGATCAGCCCAAAACGGGGTGCAGGAGAAAGGGAGTGCGCTTTGTGGTTCGTCGGTGCATAGCGCACCAAGTAGGAGGTCCTCGGGAGCAACTAACTAAGGTTTACCCTCCTGCGAGTCTCCAGCAAGGTTCACTTTCTTGGCATGCCCAGCCACTGCCACAAGTCGAGAAGAATAAGAAGACGAAGAACAATGATGGGACAAGCTCCCACCAATCTATTTGATGGGATGGCGATGATGACCAAGGTGGAGGGGCGACTAGACATGGGAGCGAGCCAAATAGGAGTAGGCACTTGAGACGGAAGAAGTGGGGAAGGATTGGGTCGTGCATGAAGGCGGGGTGAGCATGATATCGGACACATGTACGGACATATTTTCCAACAAAGGGGAGTACATGAGGAAAAGGGAGGAGAATAAGGAAGAGAGGTACGTGGTCTTCTTGGATGTGCAAATGGAGATGATGGAGTTTGACCGGCGCGCACACACACACACACACAGAGAGAGAGAGAGAGAGTTTCGCGAGGATCATAGAGGAGTCGAGGATCTTGTTGGCCTACACTAGTGGTGAGCCAACCAAAGGAAAGAGATCAACAAGCACAAGAAAGTTGGTGATTTATTCGTACATCACCTATGTAAGAATTGCTGAATATTATTTGTTGTGCTTATTGAATTGATTGTGTGTGATATTGATCAAATGATCTAAATGCATGTCTTTGTATGCATTTGGAGTTCTGGATACGAAGGGTGTGTTTGCCTGGGCGAACAAATAGAGGCCGACCGATCCTGTCCGTGGATGCGTTCAAACGCGTCCGCGGACATATATACATCGTCAAATTAGGCAAGTGTGGTTGAAAATGCTCTATGGGACTAAGTGACTAAGTGTGAATCCCATCGCGGGGCCAGGCCAGGAAAAGGTTTGCTTTCATCATTAAGGCTGAAAGACGGACATGGACCAAGCTCACATGATCTCGGATAAACGGTAAAATTCGCAAAAATAGTAAAACAAATCTGAATGTTTCTGGCAAGAAACATTGATGTTTTTTCTACACGCATGCAAATTTTCATGATGAAATCACATTTGTGAAGGTATGGGCAAAAAATAAACAAAAACAATGCTCCAAAAAAAGCGTGTTTGGAAGCATTTTGGAGCATCAATTTAGTTTTTTTCTTACACCTCCACAAATGTGATTTCACCGCGAAAATTTGCATTCGTGTAGAAAAACATCAATGTTTCTTGCCAGGAAAAAACAGATTTATTTTTATTTTTTACTACTTTTTTGGATTTCACTGTTCATCATCGTGTGAGGTCTGGGCTCACAATAGCACTTTCGCTGTATAACAGCTTATTCAAGCATGACGAGATAAGTTTCCTCTGCTAAAAACGGGGTAAGCTTCCCTTAGAGCATCTCCAACAGGCGCCCCAAAAACGGTCCGCCCTGCAAAATTGCGCGTTTTAGCGCGCGCGCAGCGAAACCGCGCGCTCCAGCGGCCGCCCAAAAACCGCGCGCGCGGCATAAGTGCTTCCGCGCGCGGAGCGAAACGGCATCGCGCGCGGCTTATTTGATGCGCCGCTCCCGCGCGCGGAACCACTCGAGCGCTCGCGCACTTCTCCCAACTCCCTCCCTACCAGCGCCCGCGCCGCCGCCGCGCCATCCCTTTTCTCCGGCGACCCGTCGGTGTTTCCCGGACCTATCCCCGCGCCTCTGCAGCTTCCTGCAGAACGCATGATGATTTGGTTATTTGATGTTGTATGTTTGATGTTGTATTGTTAAACTATTTATTGTATTGGATGATAAACTATTTGTTTGAGTTGTAATAATATAATTAAACTATTTATTGTTGATTGTTTGATCTTTTGGTTTATTTTTGAAGTGCATATATTGTTTGTGTGTATTTGCAGCGCCTGCTGGAGCGCCGCGCGCGCGCTAAAATTTGCGGCGGCCGCTGGAGCCAGCGCTGGGCTGCGCGCTAAAAAACTTTTGTTGCGCGCTGCAAAACAGTTTTTTACGCGCCGAAGCGCGCCTGTTGGAGATGCTCTTAGGAAACGATGCTGAGATAAGTACATACTGCCCCAGTGTTAAAAAAAGTGCGTCATGCTTTGAGCATTGTCCCAGAGAGGTAATTTTGTTGCTTGTGAACTCGCTTCTTTTTTTTTTTGCCATGGGCTCATGAACTAGCTAGGATAATTGATGAATGAGGATGCCCCTGAGGCTATTTCCCCCTTGCTTGTCAACGATGTAACAATGATAGGGAATGAAAAAAACCGGGCTTTGACATGTAAAAAGAAAGTGCATGCTGCCCCTACGAAAAGTAGTGTGTGATGCGGTGGAAGAGGATTTGTGGCTCTTGGCTGCCACACACCCCTATATGAATATAACATTAAAAACATATTAGTAAATTAAAAAAAAACTGAAATTTTAGGATATGAAACCTTGGTGCCCGTTGCACATCCGTGTTCAATTTCGTGGGGAATGGGTGCCCGTGATAATGTCAGTAAAAAAGACAAAAAAACTGTATGTGTAGAAAAAAAATCTGAATGTATCATGTGTCGGACAGTAATTCTTGTGCCACGGATACCACGAGCGCCCATTCCCCACGAAAATGAACACGGTGTACAGTTGGCATCCAGGTTTCAAATCCCAAAATTTCAGATTTTTTTGAAATTTTCTGATATTTTATTTAATGCTATTTACATATAGGGGTGTGTGGCACCCGCGTGCTCCAATGCATTTCCCGTGATGCGGTTCCCTAAAAAATGTGTGTCCTGTGGTTTATGAAATACGGTAGAACATGACCGTTTTGTACTTTAGAAGTGAAGTGTTTAAGCAGTTTCATATTGTTAGAATAAATCAGAGGCACACCGTCGATCATCCGAGGACCAAGCAATCACACGAGCACGACACCAAGATTTGTTAACGAGGTTCACCGATATGGCTACATCCCCGGGGCTTGACTACGGGCGCTCCTTCCCGTGACACCGTCACAATACCGCACCCTGGCCGCAGCCGGCTGCATCCCAGACTCGACCTTCCTCTATATCAGCGATCTGCAGCCTCCGAATAACCTAGCTCATGATACCACTTGTTAGAATAAATCCGAGGCACACCGTCGATCATCCGAGGACCAAGCAATCACACGAGCACGACACCAAGATTTGTTAACGAGGTTCACCGATATGGCAACATCCCCGGGGCTTGACTACGGGCGCTCCTCCCCGTGACACCGTCACAATACCGCACCCTGGCCGCCCTGGGCACCGGCTCCCCTTGCGCGCCTGTGCTATTATGTTGGCATAGGTTACATTGTGTGTCTACCACCGCTATATATGAGAGGCCTAGGATACAAGTGTCTTATTAGGACACGACTCCATATCCTATGTAAACACAATACTACTCAGAGTCCAACTGTAACCTACCTTGTACACAATATTCGACACAACTCTAACAAACTCCACCTTGGCGAATATTCTCCACCACCTTCAATTCGTCCATGTGTCAAACTTCCATGTACATTGGACTTGAGCTTATCCCATGAGCATCGCTACTACTCCAAAGACTCCATGTGACTCCACCTGCAACTTGTAGTCCCTTCTTTTCTTGAACACAGTCAACACTCGAGCGAAATCAAGTTCCACATTACTCTAGTTTGCGCTCCCAACTTCCAGAGTATCCGTTCAACGCCATCACACACCAATCACTGACCTGTGTGAAAGTGAACAAACTCACATATTGGGTCTCACACATAAGAGTTACCTGAACTCAGCATCACCGCTCTTCCTTGACCGCCTGTCTGAAACTTGAAGAAATTTCACCGTTGCTTGTCGTCATCCCAAGTCAAATTCGCAGTTGTCTCACCACATGTATGACCACCAGAGCCCTGGCCCGTCTCCATGCCCCGTGCATACCGCACGCCTCGCCGCTATTACTGCGCTGAGCCTCCGCTGTCCCAGTCGAGTCTCAAGGGTCGCGAACCCACACCACTCAACCCCTACTGCAGAGTATCATCGCTCATCACCGACCGATGACGAGTTTCACGCTTCCATCAGACCACTGGGCTCCAGTCCGAATTGCGTGTCACTCGCTTTTTTTTTCGCTGAATAGGCTGCGATCTCCGGATCCTTACACCGTAGCCCCTCAATACAGCTCCACCTTCAACATGACTCCATGATAGATGATCAGTCCACCCCGCGCCCCGTCGACTTCAAGCTCCGTGTGTACATAACCTTGAATCAACCCCGCGCCATAGTCTTGTTGAAGCCACACAAGCCTCGGGCTTGTGCTACGTGTTTCCACGCCCCAGAAGTCGGTCACCATCAGCATCATGCTCCTATGTCGTCGTTGCCGATCCCACCACCGTCTTCTGTACCAACCGACTTGCGTCAATCCGTCAGACTGTCTAGTCTGACCCAGCTGAACTCGTTCGACTGCACGACACACTCGAGGCTCCCAAATCGTCTTCTGCGAATTTCCATCCGTCACATGATAATTCCATCTTAGCTGGCTTGGCTTCTTGCAACAACGCCTTCAAGCATCTCTTTTGTGCCAACAAATCTTTCACTTTTGTCTGCCATAACCCAAGGCTTCCAGTTCCGTCGAACTTCTCCACCTCAAACCTGATACCCGTTGGCGTCATGGTTCTTTGTATGGCTGACCCTGCAAAAAATTACCGAGCTCACGATGCCCCAAGTAGACGTACCAAAGCTTCGAGTACTAATAGAAAACCAACGGCTCCTGTCATGGCTCAACTCTCGATGCTAAGCTATTTGCTTTGCCAATGCCCCTGTTAATTCCGATGGATGTGTATCTCTTGATAGACTTTTTCCTTGCCGAATCGATCTGCCTCCTTCCATGTCGAACACGAGAGGCCGCTGCCTCCAGGGACTCGGTCCCGATTTTATTTCCAAACAAATCCACGGTACAGCACAACGCAATAGCATCTCGGCCTAGCAGCTTCCTTGCGCGACGCACGCGGCACGCCTGCACGTGGGTCTCATGCTTCCATGTTGACCTGGCTTGGCCAACCCTCGAGGACGCACTAGCAAACCCTTGCGCTTCCGCACTGTCGTCACCACACGTCTGCTCCCACCGAGCTGCTACATCTCAACTCGCGTGCGCCGCTTAACGCTCACCGGATCGATTTACCTGATCGACCCCCGCACGTCCTGCCAGTCGCCGCCGTATGTGTTGCTGAAAGTTCCGTCGTCTCTTCTCTGATTTGCCTTCTCCGATCGTACCGAGAACCACGCCGCAGCCGGCTGCATCCCAGACTCGATCTTCCTCTATATCAGCGATCTGCAGCCTCCGAATAACCTAGCTCATGATACCACTTGTTAGAATAAATCCGAGGCACACCGTCGATCATCCGAGGACCAAGCAATCACACGAGCACGACACCAAGATTTGTTAACGAGGTTCACCGATATGGCTACATCCCTGGGGCTTGACTACGGGCGCTCCTCCCCGTGACACCGTCACAATACCGCACCCTGGCCGCCCTGGGCACCGGCAGACGCCGCCAGCTCCCCCTGCGCGCCTGTGCTATTATGTTGGCATAGGTTACATCGTGTGTCTACCACCGCTATATATGAGAGGCCTAGGATACAAGTGTCCTATTAGGACACGACTCCATCGAAATTGTTGGAAATATGCCCTAGAGGCAATAATAAAATGGTTATTATTATATTTCCTTGTTCATGATAATCGTTTATTATCCATGCTATAATTGTATTGATTGGAAACTCAAATACATATGTGGGTACATAGACAACACCGTGTCCCTAGTATGCCTCTAATAGACTAGCTCGTTGATCAAAGATGGTCAAGGTTTCCTAGCCATAGACATGAGATGCCATTTGATAACGGGATCACATCATTAGGAGAATGATGTGATGGACAAGACCCAAACTATGAACGTAGCATATATATGATCGTGTCAGTTTATTGCTATTGTTTCTGCATGTCAAAGTATCTGTTCCTATGACCATGAGATCATGCAACTCACTGACACCGGAGGAGTACCTTGTGTGTATCAAACGTCGCAACGTAACTGGGTGACTATAAAGGTGCTCTACAGGTATCTCCGAGGGTGTCTGTTGAGTTGGCATGGATCAAGACTGGGATTTGTTACTCCGTGTGACGGAGAGGTATCTCAGGGCCCACTCGGTAATACAACATCACAATGAGCCTTGCAAGCAAAGTGACTACAGAGTTAGTCACGGGATATTGTATTACGGAACGAGTAAAGAGACTTGCCGGTAACGAGGTTGAACTAGGTATAGAGATACCGACGATCGAATCTCGGGCAAGTAACATACCGAAGAACAAAGGGAACAGCATACGGGATTAACTGAGTCCTTGACATAGAGGTTCAACCGATAAAGATCTTCGTAGAATATGTAGGAACCAATATGGGCATCCAGGTCCCGCTATTGGTTATTGACCGTAGAGGTGTCTCGGTCATGTCTACATAGTTCTCGAACCCGCAGGGTCTGCACACTTAACGTTCGGTGACGTTTCGGTAGTATTGAGATATATGTGTTGGTGACCGAAGGTTGTTCGGAGTCCCGGATGAGATCCCGGACGTCACGAGGAGCTCCGGAATGGTCCGGAGGTAAAGATTTATATATAGGAAAGTGGTATTTGGGTTCCGGAAAAGTTTCGGGTATTTCCGGTAGTGTACCGGGAGTGACGAATGGGTTCCGGGGGTCCACCGGGTGGGGCCCACCCACCCCGGGGGGCACATGGGCCCAAGAGGTGGCGCACCAGCCCCTAATGGGCTGGGGAACCGACCCCATAAGGGCCCATATGCCCAAGAGGAAAACAGGTGGAGATAGGAAGGAATAGGACTCCTTCCTAATATGAATCCACTTCCTAGTAGGAAGTGGATTCGACTCCTCCTTGCCCTGGTTCGGCCGACCCCTAGGGGAAACCCTAGGGAGGCTGCCTCCTCCCCCTCCCTCCTATATATACTAGAGGAATAGAGCCCCCAAAGACACACGGCCACGTTCTAGTTTTCTATTCTCTAGTTCCTCCAACAAATAGATTCCGGTAGTGCTTAGGCGAAGCCCTGCCGGGATAACTCCACCACCACCACGCCGTCGTGCTGCTGGAGATCTCATCCACCTTTCTGCCCCTTCTGGCTGGATCAAGAAGGCGGAGATCGTCATCGAGCTGTACGTGTGCTGAACTCGGAGGTGACGTCTGTTCGGCACTAGATCGTGATTGGATCGCGGGACGGCTTGCGATTTGGATCGCGAAGACGTTCGACTACATCAACCGCGTTTCTTAACGCTTCCCGCTTAGCGATCTACAAGGGTACGTAGATCCACTCTCCCTCTCGTAGATGCTCATCACCATGGATAGATCTTGCGTGTGCGTAGGAAATTTTTTGTTTCCCATGCAACGTTCCCCAACAGTGGTATCAGAGCTAGGTCTATGCGTAGATGAGATCACGAGTAGAACACAAAGGAGTTTGTGGGCGTTGATGCTCAGATTGCTTCCTCCCTTGGTATTTTCTTGATTCAGCGGTATTGTGGGATGAAGCGGCACGGACCAACCTTACTCGTACGCTTACGAGAGACCGGTTCCATCAAGTGACATGTGTCTTTGTTGCATAAAGATGGCTGGCGGGTGTGTGTCTCTCCCACTTTAGTTGGATCGGATTCGACAAAGGCGGTCCTTGAGAAGGTCGAATAGCAATTTGTGTATCACCGTTGTGGTTTTTGCGTAGGTAAGAATCGTTCTTGCTAGATACCCGTAGCAGCCACGTAAAACATGCAACAACAACTAGAGGACGTCTAACTTGTTTTTGCAGGGTATGTTGTGATGTGATATGGCCAATTACATGATGAGATATATGTGATGTATGAGATGATCATGTTTTGTATAGAATATCATGACTTGCATGTCGATGAGTACGGCAACCGGCAGGAGCCATAGGGTTGTCTTTAATTTATTTTCGCCGTTTTTGCTTTACTTTATCGCTATGAGTTAGCAATAGTCGTAGAAGCAACAGTTGGCGCGACAACCTCATGGCGACACGTTGATGGAGATCATGGTGTCATGCCGGTGACGATGGAGATCATGCCGGTGCTTTGGAGATGGAGATCAAAAGCACAAGTTCATGGCCATATCATGTCACTTATGATTTGCATGTGATGTTAATCCTTTTATGCATCATATTTTGCTTAGGACGACGGTAGCATTATAAGGTGACCCCTCACTAAAATTTCAAGATAAGATTGTGTTCTCCCCGAGTGTGCACCGTTGTGAAAGTTCATCGTTTCGAGACACCACATGATGATCGGGTGTGATAGACTCTACGTTCACATTCAACGGGTGCAAGCTAGTGTGGCACGTGCGGAACACTCGGGTTAAACTTGACGAGCCTAGCATGTACAGACATGGCCTCAGAACACAAGAGACCGAAAGGTCGAACATGAGTCATATAATAGATATGATCAACATGGAGATGTTCACCATTGAAACCACCTCATCTCACGTGATGATCGGACTTGGGTTGGTGCATTTGGATCATGTCACACTTAGACAACCCGAGGGATGTTGATTTGAGTGGGAGTTCTTAAGTAATATGATTAATTGAACTCATTATCATGAACATAGTCAAAGTGACTTTGCAAGTTATGTTGTAGATCAATAGCTCATGCTGTAGCTCCCCTGTTTTTATACGTTCCTAGAGAAAATAGAATTGAAATATGATGGTAGCAATAATGCGGACTGGGTCCGTGATCTGAGGATTGTCCTCATTGCTGTACAGAAGGCTTATGTCCTTAATGCACCGCTCGGTGCGCCACCCCCTCAAGCGTCGTTTGTAGATGTTGTGAACATCTGATAGACACGTTCTGATGACTACTTGATAGTTTAGTGCGTCATGCATTACGGCTTAGAATTGAGGCTCCAAAACGTTTTGAACGTCACGGAACATATGAGATGTTCTAAGAGCTGAAATTGGGATCTCAGGCTCGTGCCCGTGTTGAGAGGTATGAGACCTCCAACAAGATTCTTTGCCTGCAAGATAAAGAAGAATAGCTCAATCGGTGAGCATGTGCTCAGATTGTGTGGGTGCTACAATCGCTTGAATCGAGTGGGAGTTGATCTTCCAGATAAGATAGTGGTTGATATAGTTCTCCAAGTCACTGCCACAAAGCTACTAGAGCTTCGTGATGAACTATGAAATGCCAGGGATGGAAATAATGATCCCCGAGCTATTCGCGATGTTTGACACCGCGAAGGTAGAAATCAAGAAGGAGCATCAAGTGTTGATGGTTAGTAAAACCACTAGTTTCGAGAAGGGCAAGGGCAAGGAGGGAAACTTCATGGATGGCAAGCCAGTTGCTGCTCCAGTAAAGAAACCCAAGGTTGAACCCAAACCCGAGACTGAGTGCTTCTATTATGAGGAGAACGGTCACTGAAGCAGAACTGCCCTAGCTACTTGGTAGATAAGAAGGCTGGCAACATAAATAGAAGTATATTTGATATACGTTTTATTCATGTGTACCTTGCTAGTACTCCTAGTAGCACCTGGGTATTAGATACCGGTTCAGTTGCTAAATGTTGGTAACTCGAAATAAAAGCTACGGAATAAACGGAGACTAGCTAAGGGCGAGGTGACGATGTGTGTTGGAAATGTTTCCAAGGTTGATGTGATCACCATCGCACGCTCCCTCTACCTTCGGGATTAGTGTTGAACCTAAATAAATGTTATTTAGTGTTTGTGTTGAGCATGAACATGATTGGATCGTGTTTATTGCAATACGGTTATTCATTTAAGTCAGAGAATAATGGTTATTCTGTTTACATGAATAATACCTTCAATGGTCATGCACCCAATGTGAATGGTTCATTGAATCTCGATCGTAGTGATACACATGTTCATAATATTGATGCCAAAATATGCAAAGTTAATAATAATAGTACCACATACTTGTGGCACTGCCGCTAAAGGTCATATTCGTGTAAAGCGCATGCAGAAACTCCATGCTGATGGATCTTTGGACTCACTCGATTTCGAATCGGTTGAGACATGCGAACCATGCCTCATGGGCAAGATGACTAAAACCCCGTTTTCCGGCTTGATGGAGCGGGCAAGTGACTTATTGGAAATGATGCATGTTGATGTATGCGGTCCAATAAGTGTTGAAGCGTGCGGTGGATATCGCTATTTTCTTACCTTCACTGATGATTTGAGTAGATATGGGGATATTTACTTAATAAAACACAAGTCTGAAACGTTTGAAAAAGTTCAAACAAATTCAGAGTGAAGTTTGAGATCATCGTGACAAGAAGATAAAATGTCTACGATATGATCGTGGAGGTAAATATCTGAGTTACGAGTTTGGTATGCAACTTAAGACAATGTGGACATTGTTTCACAACTCACGCCACCTGGAACACCATAGTGTGATGGTGTGTCCGAACATCGTAGTCGTGCTCTATTGGATATGGTGCGTACTATGATGTCTCTTATCGTTTTGCCACTATCGTTTTGGGGTTATGCATTAGAGACAAATACATTCACTTTAAAATAGGGCACCATCTACGTCCGTTGAGATGACACCGTATGAAATTTGGTTTGGTAGAAACCTAAACTGTCATTTCTCAGAGTTTGGGAATGCGACGCTTATGACTGATAAGCTCGAACCCAAAGCGAAAAAGTGCATCTTCATAAGATACCCTAAGGAAACAGTTGGGTATACCTTCTATCTCAGATCCAAGGGCAAAGTGTCTGTTGCTTAAAACGGGTCCTTTCTCGAGAAAAAGTTTCTCTCGAAAGAATTGAGTGGGAGGAAGGTAGAACTTGATGAGGTCATTGAACCGTCACTTCAGTTGGATGGTAGCACGACGCAGAAAGATGTTTCTGCGGCGCCTACACCAAATGAAGTGGAAGCTAATGATGATGATCATGAAACTTTAGATACAGTTACTACTGAGCCTTGTAGGACGACAAGGATTCGTACCGCTCCTGAGTGGTACGGCAATCCTGTCTTGGAGGTCATGTTGTTAGACAACAGTGAACCTACGAGCGATGAAGAAAGCGATGGTGGGCCCGGATTCCAACAAATGGCTAGGAGCCATGAAATCCGAGAAAGGATCCATGTATGAAAACCAAGTATGGACTTTGGTAGACTTGCCCGTTGAACGACAGGCTGTTGAGTACAAATGGACCTTTAAGAAGAAGACAGACGCTGATGGTAAATGTCACCATTTATAAAGCTTGACTTGTCGCAAAGAAGTTTTCGACAAAGTTCAAGGAGTTGACTACGATGAGACTTTCTCACCCGTAGCGATGCTAAAGTCTGTTGGAATTATGTTAGCAGTTGCTGCATTTTTCGATTATGAAATCTGGCAGATGGATGTCAAAACATCGTTTCCTTAACGGTTTCCTTGAGGAAAGGTTGTATGTGATACAACCGGAAGGTTTTGTTAGTCCTAAGGATGCTAAAATGTATGCAAGCTCCAGCAATCCATCTATGGACTGGAGCAAGCATCTCGGAGTTGGAATATACGCTTTGATGAGGTGATCAAAGTTTTTGGGTCTATACAAAGTTTATGAGAAACTTGTATTTACAATAAAGTGAGTGGGAGCACTATAGAATTTCTAATAAGTATATGTGGATGACATATTGTTGATCGGAAATGATGTAGAATTTCTGGAAAGCATAAAGGGTTGTTTGAAAGGAGTTTTTCAAAGGAAAACCTGGAATGAAGCTACTTAAATATTGGGCATCAGGATCTATAGAGATAGATCAAGACGTCTGATAAGACTTTCAATGAGTACATACCTTGACAAGATTTTGAAAGAGTTCAAAATGGACCAGTCAAAGAAAGAGTTCTTGCCTAATTTGTAAGGTGTGGAGTTGAGTGAGACTCAAAGCTTGACCACGGCAGAAGAAAGAGAAAGGACGAAGGTCGTCCCCTATGCCTTATCCATAGGCTCTGTATAGTATGCCATGCTGTGTACCGCACCTGGTGTGTGCCTTGCCATGAGTCTGTCAAGGGGTACAAGAGTGGTCCAGGAGTGGATCACTGGACAGCGGTCAAAATTATCCTTAGTAACTAGAGGACTAAGGAAATGTTTCTCGATTATGGAGGTGATAAAGAGTTCGTCATAAAGGGTTACATCGGTCAAAGCTTTGACACCAATTCGGATGACTCTGAGTAGCAATCCGGATACGTATAGTGGGGCAGCCATTTGGAATAGCTCCAAGTGGAGCGTGGTAGCATCTGTAGTATGACATATAGATTTGCAAAGAACACACGGATCTGAATGTTGCAGACCGTTGACTAAAACCTCTCTCACAAGGAAAACATGATCGAACCCCAGAACTCATTGGGTGTTAGATTCATAACAATGTAAATCACATAGCGATGTGAGCTAGATTATTGACTCTAGTGCAAGTGGGAGACTGTTGGAAATATGACCTAGAGGCAATAATAAAATGGTTATTATTATATTTCCTTGTTCATGATAATCGTTTATTATCCATGCTATAATTGTATTGATTGGAAACTCAAATACATGTGTGGGTACATAGACAACACCGTGTCCCTAGTATGCCTCTAATAGACTAGCTCGCTGATCAAAGATGG
This sequence comes from Elymus sibiricus, assembly GCA_039707655.1. Lineage (NCBI taxonomy): Eukaryota > Viridiplantae > Streptophyta > Magnoliopsida > Poales > Poaceae > Elymus > Elymus sibiricus. The sequence goes on along the minus strand of CM077665.1, from coordinate 382,495,698 downwards.
TCAAGGTTTCCTAGCCATAGACATGAGATGTCATTTGATAACGGGATCACATCATTAGGAGAATGATGTGAAGGACAAGACCCAAACTATGAACGTAGCATATATATGATCATGTCAGTTTATTGCTATTGTTTCTGCATGTCAAAGTATCTGTTCTTATGACCATGAGATCATGCAACTCACTGACACCGGAGGAGTACCTTGTGTGTATCAAACGTCGCAACGTAACTGGGTGACTATAAAGGTGCTCTACAGGTATCTCCGAGGGTGTCTGTTGAGTTGGCATGGATCAAGACTGGGATTTGTTACTCCGTGTGACGGAGAGGTATCTCAGGGCCCACTCGGTAATACAACATCACAATGAGCCTTGCAAGCAAAGTGACTAAAGAGTTAGTCACGGGATATTGTATTACGGAACGAGTAAAGAGACTTGCCGGTAACGAGGTTGAACTAGGTATAGAGATACCGACGATCGAATCTCGGGCAAGTAACATACCGAAGAACAAAGGGAACAGCATACGGGATTAACTGAATCCTTAACATAGAGGTTCAACCGATAAAGATCTTCGTAGAATATGTAGGAACCAATATGGGCATCCAGGTCCCGCTATTGGTTATTGACCGTAGAGGTGTCTCGGTCATGTCTACATAGTTCTCGAACCCGCAGGGTCTGCACACTTAACGTTCGGTGACGTTTCGGTAGTATTGAGATATATGTGTTGGTGACCGAAGATTGTTCGGAGTCCCGGATGAGATCCCGGACGTCACGAGGAGCTCCGGAATGGTCCGGAGGTAAAGATTTATATATAGGAAAGTGGTATGTGGGTTCCGGAAAAGTTTCGAGTATTTCCGGTAGTGTACCGGGAGTGACGAATGGGTTTCGAGGATCCACCGGGTGGGGCCCACCCACCCCGGGGGGGCACATGGGCCCAAGAGGTGGTGCACCAGCCCCTAATGGGATGGGGAACGACCCCATAAGGGCCCATATGCCCAAGAGAAAAAAGGTGGAGATAGGAAGGAATAGGACTCCTTCCTAATATGAATCCACTTCCTAGTAGGAAGTGGATTCGACTCCTCCTTGCCCTGGTTCGGCCGACCCCTAGGGGAAACCCTAGGGAGGCTGCCTCCTCCCCCCTCCCTCCTATATATACTAGAGGAATAGAGCCCCCAAAGACACACGGCCACGTGCTAGTTCTCTATTCTCTAGTTCCTCCAACAAATAGATTCCGGTAGTGCTTAGGCGAAGCCCTGTCGGGATAACTCCACCACCACCACCACCACGCCGTCGTGCTGCTAGAGATCTCATCCACCTCTCCGCCCCCTCTTGCTGGATCAAGAAGGCGGAGATCGTCATCGAGCTGTACGTGTGCTGAACGCGGAGGTGCCGTCTGTTCGGCACTAGATCGTGATTGGATCGCGGGACGGCTTGCGATTTGGATCGCGAAGACGTTCGACTACATCAACCGCGTTTCTTAACGCTTCCCGCTTAGCGATCTACAAGGGTACGTAGATCAACTCTCCCTCTCGTAGATGCTCATCACCATGGATAGATCTTGCGTGTGCGTAGGAAATTTTTTGTTTCCCATGCAACGTTCCCCAACAGAAATTGCATAGGAGCACTCGGCGACGACACACATTGAAATCCACCCCATCGAGACGCATTGGGATCCGCACTCACTATATTAGGTGTTTTGTATTCACATTTTAGTCATCGCGTACTCACCTTCCACTGCCCAGTATATGAGATCTACAGTTCACGCGGTTTTGTCCTTGCAATTGAAAGTTTCTGTCCAAATGTGCTGGCTCTGACCTCGTCTACCAACTTCCAACTACCTAGTTGTGTTCAATGCACATGCTCCTCCCAACGGCAGTCCATGTGTTCAATGCACTCTACTCGACAGTCAACCCGAATGAGCCCGTGTTAGCAGAACTAGTCCTAAAATAAAGCTCTGCCAATCCCATTGGGATCATTATGATTTTATGTTCAGCTTTTATGCCTTTAATCATCTGTCCGTGTATGCCGGACTAGTCACTCCAGATACTATGTAATCTAGTTTTAGTTATAAGCACAGGAGTCTGTTCCTGCATGTTACCGAACTTGTGCCGACTACAATCATTAGGATTGTTTATCCCTGTTTCAGAACACTTCATCCTCTACTCCTCTGTTGTTGTTATGCATAATACTTTGTCTAAATGACCTCCATCAATTTTTCCACTTCTCAATTAACACGCTGCTCACACATCAAAATTACAGACGTAACAAAATTCTGACACACCAAAGTTTACCCCGACTGCACTATTTTTACACCATGCAATCAAGGCTGCGTACACAAGTTGTCTAGCCAATCAATGCATGCCCAAATTGCAGTCCTAGTGAATTTTAGGTCCCACCAAGCTGCCCAGGATGTCTGACGTGCAGATACAATAAATATCGCAGCACAGGTACATACTGTTACGTCGTACGCTTGGGTCGTGTATTCACACATAACAAATCATTTTTTATAAAGTGACGACACGGATCCCGAGAGAGCAAGGGTGCGGGCGTGATTTGGGAGGGCTGCGTCGCCGAGTGCTCCTAGTTCGCTTCCACGACTCCATATCCTATATAAACACAATACTACTCAGAGTCCAACTGTAACCTATCTTGTACACAATATTCGACACAACTCTAACACATACAAGTAGCACATCACGATTAAAAAGCTAGGAGATATGTGGTCTCTTGTTCTAAGTTTCAAGACATGGTTCAGCAAGGTTTTTTTTTCATTTCTGGAGCGCAAGCCTGTGAATTGTTCTCGAGACTGAGAAGGGGGCGGTGCTGTTTGCTCGTTGGGACCCGTGTTGTACTCCCTCCGTTTTTAAATATAAGTCTTTTTAGAGATTTTACTATAGGCTACATACTGAGCAAAATGAGTGAATTTACGCTTTAAAGTATGTCTATATACATCCGTATGTAGTTCGTAGTGGAATTTCTAAAAAGACTTATATTTAGAACCGGAGGGAGTACATGTCAACATGAAAGCGTGTGAGTGCAGCTATGCAGAAGAACCGCCTGAACAAACAACGATTGGAAAAGAGAATGTATCTGATGCTGTACTTTTTCACTCCTGACAAGGGTCAAGGAGAAATGATTCCATCCTAGCATGTGTGCGCTGCCTGCTTATTTGTTCTTAGTGCAAGGTGAAGAGACTCAGATGCAGGCCTCTCGAGAAAAAGAACCTGGCAGGTTCCAGCGAAGTTATGTGCAGGTTGCAAAACAACTGTAGTGCAAATGGGCAATACCTTTGTCTTTTATTTAGTGCAGTATTTTTTTTCCTTTTGTTGGCGGGAGGAGAGTAGAGTGGAGAAGGCTGTCAGATGTTTGTTGAATGCACTCATTTTCTCTCATGGCAATATCTGGCCGTGCTCTTGTCTTGCAATGATTTCTAACAGTGATGCCCAAAATCAGAGATGGTCAACGTGAGTCATAGACCAGTCCTTGTCTCGGTGACCAACTCCATGGTGGTCAGTTCAATTGGCACCCAGATATAAGAGCACTGATTGCATCAAGAAATGACACTCTTAAGATTTAGTTCAAAGTGATTTCGTCTGGAGGAGCACACGACTGTCAGCAGAGAGTAAACAAGAATCAGAATTACAAATATAGTAACAAGATGCGACTTGAATCGGTGAAATCTCGATGTGCGATAGGGGGGAGATGAAGGATTTAATCCGGCAATTGAAAAAAAAAGAGACTAATTCCATGTCCTGAACCTGAATCAGTGCACTACAACCTGAATCTGCTCTGAGATCGAGTCATCAATAGTCAAGAGTCGGCGACGTGCATCAGGACGCCGTCGGACTCGGCGCATCCTGGGCCGGCGGCGGGGCAGGCAGCAACGCCGGCGGTGGCGGCACCGGCGCGACCGGAGGCGGCTGTGACGCGAACGCCGGCGGCGGCACCAACGCAGCCGGAGGCGGCTGTGACGCAGATTCCGGCGCCGGTGGCGCAATTACCGGTGGCGGCGGCACCAGCACGTCGGGAGGCGGCGGGGACGCAAATGTGGCCGGCGAGGGCGACACAATTGGTGCTGGCGGCGGCTGCAGAGGGGGCACCAACGGCTGCTGCGGCGGCGGCAAGGCGGTTTCCGGGGCAGGAAAGGCGGGATTTGGCGGCGGCGGCGGAGCGGTGACCGCGGTGAAAGGCATGGACGGCTGTTGGCTGACGGTCCCGGGAGGGACTGGCTGACACCCTCCGGCGGCGGTGGCGCAGGCGGCGCCTGAGTTGCGACGGGACTTGGCGCGGTGGATGACGGCGCCGACGGCAACGATGAGACCGACGACGGCGAGCGCGGCCACGACGACCAAGAAGATCTTGGTCGCCTTCCCCACGTAGCACCACCGCATGGCTGCCTCTCCCCCTCTATCTCCGGTGGCTGGCACTGTGGTGGAAGGTGTGCTCGTGTGTGTGCTGGCAGTAAACAGCAGCAGCTGAGGTCCTCTGCACTATGTACTGGAGAGCTCGCTCGGCTCAGACAAGGGGCACCGCCCGATCGAACGAGAGAACGGTCCAGATTTTACCCGGGGTGAAACAGTGGAGCTGCCCTGGCAGATCGGTTGCAGACTATCGTTGACCCCTGCTGGCTGCAGTGCAGCGTTGAGCGTTCAGGGTGGGTGCTCCTCTCAAGGAACCACCCCCATCCATGATCCGTCGTCCATCCATCCGTCTCCTTTGGAACAAGCACGGCACTAATAAATGAGGTGAAAACTTGGGCTCACGGCAGTGCCATTCTCTCGCTACGCATTCCACTTTCTCCTGCTGCCATGAAGCACTCACCTACTACCTCTTTCCATTTTCAAGGGATGGAGTACATGGAGATAATTTTTTTGTAAAACGAACCAGTGGAGAAAATGGGTGTACTTCTTTCTGAGAATAAACAAGAATAATGATGTATTTCCTTTTATTTTATACTCCCTCCGTTTTTATTTACTCTGCATATTAGAGTTGACTGAAGTCAAACTTTGTAAAGTTTGACCAAGTTTATAAAAAAGAATATAAATAGTTATCATAACGAATCTATATGATGTGAAAGTACATTTAATAAAGAATCTAATGGTATTAATTTTTTATTATATATGTGAATATTTTTGTCTATAAATTTAGTCAAAGTTTACAAAGCTTGACTTTGACCAAAACTAGTACACGGAGTAAATAAAAACGAAGGGAGTATAAGAGAAGAAATGAAAGAATGGATGTGTGGAGTAAAGGCAACTCCTACCAGCCAACCCATTTTGTTCGGTCGTGTCAGTTTGGATTCGTGAGGGCAAAAATCACGGTCCAACACGCCGATACAAACTCATTTTTAGTCCGCTTCGATTTGCGTCCACATGGACACGAGACGAACGGGTAGCGCGTCCACTTGGTTTCCACCTCAAGCCCGTGCATCGGTCATTGAACCACCATCCACCGGTCCTATTTAAGTCGAAGTGTGCTGGGGAGAGGGGTGCGCGTCAGCCACCCAATCCCTCTTTCAGGAACTGGCCGAGTCGAACGGTGTGCATGTCATTGAGTCCCCATCCCTGCCCGCACTCGAGCCCAAGCCCGAGTCGTGGCCGCTGCTAGGACAATTGTGGTTATGGACGACCACGATGCTCTGCTCGCCTATGCAGATGTCTTGTACGCCCGGGTGGTTGGGCGCATCCGAGGAGGAGGCCAAGCGTCACGCACTAGAGGCGGCAGCACAACAACAAGCACCGACAGTCTTCAAGCACACGTTCATGTGGATGCCGGCGTCGATCTTCATCGACCTGGCCAAAGAGAACGAGGCCGCCGCCGCCTAGGTCTACTAAAGAGGAGGACAATGACGGTATCGGACGATGGTTGTTTTAGTTTAATGTTTTTTAGTTTTATTTAATGCTAGACTGGTTAGCATTTTATTTGCGTCAGTTTGTGTTGGGCGCATCTATGGGCTGGCGGACAAAATCGGACATCAATGTCCACCTGGTCAATCCAAATAGATAAAAAATAAATACATTTTGAATCGACGCGTTGGAGTTGCTCTAAGCACATCGACACAATTTGACATGGTCCCCTCCAGCGCGCCCAACACAAATCAACCAAAAACACAAAATGTGATGCAAAGAAATTCCACCACAGTTTCACAAAAAGGAAACGATAATAATTTCAGAGCTCTTTCTCACACCAGTCATCTTCCATCTGCCGCCCGCGCTATCCAGTCCCACGGCGCACATGGCATTGGCAGGCACCTACCTCTCAAGCTTCCAGGCCGCCGCCGCAGCAACCAGCGGCGGCGCGTCACCGAGGCCGAGGCCAAGAGCGGTGACATGCCACGCCTCCGAGCCGTCGGGCAGGCGATCAGCTTGCCTCAGTCTAGGCCTCGGCCTTGCCACCGCCGCTGTGCTCCACACAGCGCCCGCCCGCGCAACCGCTGACGCCGACGAGGACCCGGAGCCGGCAAACAACGGCTGGTGGCTCACCGAGTTCCCTCTGCCGGTGCCCAAGATCCGCAACAGTACCGCCACTCTTCCCATCCCATATTCCCATACATACTATAGCACCTCATCCTCATGATGCATTTCATTCCTAGCGAGGCTTCACCTTCAACTGCTGAAACTGAACCGGCGCTGATGAATGTGGTGCAGAGGAGATCAACAATGGCGAGACGGGGACGCGGTCCTTCGTGAAGAACGGCATCTACATGGCGGACATCGGGTCGAGCTTCGCGGCGCACGCCTACCGGGTGCGCAGCTCCGCCTTCGACCTGCTGGCGCTGGAGGACCTGCTCGGCAAAGAGGCCTCCAACTATGTCAACAAGTACCTCCGCCTCAAGGCCACCTTCATATACTATGACTTCGACAAGCTCGTCACCGCCGCAGACCCCGACGCCAAGCCGCCGCTTCTCGACCTCGCCAACCGCCTCTTCGACAGCTTCGAGAAGCTGCAGGCGGCCGTCACCACCAAGGATGACGCCGACATAGGATCCTGCTATGCTGACACAAAGCTCATCCTGCAGGAAGTCATGACAAGAATGGCCTAGCCAGGGCAAACAGCTCTGTCATGAACTGAAATTTCTGCCTCAAACTCCATCCAGGATAGCCTCAGTTATACCATTGTGCCTGATGTAACGTGCGTTTGGTGATACTGATAAATTTGTAGAGATACCACAAAGCAGGCCAATGGAATACTTATTTCCAGCAATTAGTCGGAGTTAATACAAGCCAAGCCATAAAAGGCTGAATGCCAATGCACCTACAGAGCTCAACTACTTGTGCCACCACTCTACGCTATAGTAGAGTATCAAAGCCGATACAGATTAGATAACTGAAATGTAAATGTCAGCACGCCACACCTGACTGACTGTTAATATAATCAGCAAGAACAAACAACAAAGCAAACGATAATATACAACCTCTAAATGCGGTGCAAATGATGGATTGCATCCCTCAATTATCAACAAACAAACAACACACGTACATTACTGATGGCCCATGGGTGGGATGGGACTTGACAGTGAATTGACTGCATAGACTCATCCTTGTGACAAGCTGCGCATTTGAGTCTGACGACGAGGGACGCCGATCTCACAAGAGTTCACCCGAGCAGCAAAACGAAGCGAGCAAATAGACTCGCTTGTAGAAGACACTTCCGGGGACAGGTTCACAAACATTAGCGTCTTAGAGTCTCCACCCAGGCATGGCTGTGTACAAGGAAAACAGTTGTAGGTTGTAAAATGGCACTAATTATATCGACACTGCACACCCTAGTTTCGGTACTATGAAGTTACCTGGAGTAGATACGTCAGTTTGGAGTTCCTGAATGGAATGTGTTCCTCTTTCTTAGCAATGGAGAAGATAACATCACTCAAGCACGACAAGCTCTTGTTGATAGCCTAAATAGTTGACGTTAATACCATACATGACATATGGATGTTTAAAATGTACACTTAAATCACAAAACAAAGAGATAGCAAATTACCTGGGTTTCCTTGAGTCTATCCCCGGTGGCACCACTCTTGTTAAGCCGTTCACTGCCCGCAAGATCAATTAAATTGAGAACACCTTGCACTTGTTGATCAGTTCCCTGCACAGAATAACAATGCAATCATTGAGAAAAGATAATGCATGAACTAAATTAATCAGTACAAGATTACATACCTCATTTACACCAAAAATCCGCAGTGTGAAAACACAGTGACTTCTAGACGATTCTTCATTCATTTGTGTTTTTCCTACTGATCTGCAAACAAGAACAAAAAAACAAATACTAGTTGATTCAGCATATATACATGCAAGTACCAAAAAAACTGAGACATTGCAATCAAATTGAACACTTTTTTAAGAGTTAGTCTGAGTAAAAAAAACATATATATCATAACAAAAAACATGGTATACTAAGCATTGATTACAAGAGTACAATATATATGTTTGCAAAAGTTCTAGTTCAAATCAAGGAAATCCTGCTTTTAACTTACTTAGAACTTGCATCCAAAATACAAATTTGTATGTGCTATCACAACTTATCATTGTTAAACAAAAAATAAGGACTAATGGTGGTTTCACTGAATCTTAAAAGAACTTCGAGTCAACCTGCTTTGTGCAGCCCGCTTGAGCAAAGAAGAAACTTCGTTGATACTCCGTACATCAACGATTGTGAGGTCAGACACCTGTGTATTACCATTGGCATCATGCTTGATATTATATTTCGAAGCAGCACCATCTTGGATAGATGTGCGACTTGTCGCTAACAAGTCACGTATAGTCTCATTGTATATTTCTAACATTGAAGCCTACAAAAAATAAGCTAAAATTAGTATTGTAGACAGACAATACCTGATGAGTCTTTAGCTCAAATAAGTAGCAAATCAAATAGAACACACCTGCATCTTATATTTCCAACCTTGTGACATAAGAGATTGACTAGTTTCGAAAATTTGTTCAAGGGATCTAGGTATTAACCCTTTCTGATCATTGAACTCAGGATTTCCCATCATAGTGTGCGTTTTACCAGAACCAGTTTGCCCGTAAGCAAATATGCATACCTATATAGTTTGAGATCAGTTAGTTCCATAATACTGTACATCATAATTTGAGAACAATATACGTTTTATTTTCAAATTAAAATGAATATTTTACTTTCAATTATATTCAATTCAAGAAATAAAAACAAGTAATTACTTGCTAAAACAATCAGACGAAGTGCACAATGATTAACAGCGTACTTTTAAACAGTTAATTTTCTTCTCAATTTTCTGTCTAATTGAATTCATTATTCTTTGGTTCTGGAAATACAACAGTAATTATACCACCACTAAAAGTACCTTATAGCCATCAAGTGCACTTTGAACCAACTGAGAAATTTCAGTAAATACATCTTCTTGGGATGCCGAATGATCAAACACTTTGTCAAATGCAAAGGAATACGCTTGCGCTAAAAAAAAATGAAAAGGAAGTACAAAAGTTAGAAAGTATCATACATAAACATATATTGAGCAGTAAAAGTAAACGTAACATACTGTTATGCATCAACTCAACACCGCGACCTATATTTTCTCCATTATTTGGATAAGAAACAGCTCCAGATTCATTTGACAATAAAGGTCGGACTCGGCAGAAAACCCGAATATTTCCTTTAAGCTCCTGCAACACATCAATCTTAATAAATAAACATACTGTATGAGATTAGTACGAGTGTTTAGGAGAATAAATCATTACGAGTATAGTGTTATGTAGTTTTTTCCGCAACTTCTCCCCATCCACAATTTTTTGCTCAGCTTCCGTAAGACGTAATTGTAGGTCGTCCAACATCCTCTTTTGGTTTTCATATTCACTCATTGTCTCCATAGTTGTCAAATTAGATCTCTGGATAGTAAACAATTGCAACCATTACACAGACATGCATTTCATATATTGAAAGTATGGTAATGTAATCTAAATAATAACAAGCATGCAGAACTGTTACAAATATTATAATCAACGACATAATTGTGATACAAATGAATTACAGTTTGCAGCTTCTAGCTATAAATGCTTATTTTAAGGCTAATCGTTAATAATTTAAAAATCATAAATGTCAAGTCAGAAACTATGGGTATGTTTGATTCTAGCCTATAACAACCCTGCCAATATTGGCTTGCCGATTATTTGGCATGGGATTACAACGCCCAGGGTTGGCCAAAGATTTGGCAAGAATATGTGAAGGAAGGAACCAAGGACTCTGGCAGCCAAATATTTGGCAACAAACCAAACATACAAGTGATTTGGCATGACCAATATTTTGGTAGGGTGAGTTGGGGGCATAAGCCAAACAGACCCTATATATTCTACAAGCTGAAACAAACATCTCCTGTAAAAATACACACCTTCAACTTTTCATTAGCCGATGCAAGTTGAATTTGCAGTGTTTTTATCTTCTCATTTTGGTTTGAACAAGTTTCCTGCATGATTGAAAACAAATAAGTCAACCTAATTGAAATGATTAACATTATAACTGAGTGTGTATAATCATACCTCAAGTGCATCACATCGTATCATGACATTCTCTAATTCTGTCGAAGACTTTCCTGTCAGTTCCTTGTACGCACCCAAGTCACTCAACAACGAATTTATTTCAGCTGATTTATGATCGCGGTCATCCCTTACTTGCTGTAATTCACCTCTGAGAGCTTCAACCTCATTCAATAAGTTGTTTTTTTGTTTTAAAGCTTCATTCTGTGAAGACTGCAGAAAGTAAAAGGGTTAGCTATGAGCATGTAATTTACAAATGTAAGAAGAAAGTTTAAGACGTAAAGAATGCAATTCAAAGATGAAAACTAAAATATTACCTTTGCCATATCAAGCTGCAACTTTACTGAGTTAGAATGATCTTTCAAACCATTCATTGTTTCAACCATAGTATTCTTCTCTTTTTGCAGCTTTTCTATTGTTTCAGCATTCTTTGTTGCATCAGCTTGGAGGTTGCAATTATATTGCTGCAAGCTAGTGTTGTATTCCTGAAGCCTCTTATTTGTATCTTGAAGCATCTTGATCTAAACGTAATAGAAATACTGTTAAAACATGAACAATGGTAAATAAACAATTTATTAGAGAAGATATTGAACAACAACAATACCTGATCATTGAGACGCTTCTGCTCCAACTTAACTCTGTTGAGTTCTTCCGAAAGCTCATTTCTTGAAGATTCTGCAGCAATCCTAGTCTCCTTCTCGTCTCCATAAGATCGAAGGCACTCCTGTATATTTACAAAGTTGTGATTACAGATTGTTCCTTGGTCCATAAAAGATAGATCAGCGAAATGTACAAGGCACAACACCATTTGTTCAGCTTCCACTTTCTTTAGGTTCTCTCCTAGAGAGGCATATTGTTTCTGAAGCTCCTCTTTCATTGCCACGGATTCTTGGATTTTGCACTCCAACTGAGCCACTGGATGACACCATACCAATTCAGTCAGTAGGGTCAACAATTGCAAAAGTTTGCACACCGTCAGATAAAGAAGTGTTACCAATTTCAGCATGATGTTTGTCTGCAGCATCAATTAGGCCATTGAGTTTCCCGATTTCAGCAAGGTTTGCATCCTCCCGCTCGAGCAACCATTTGATGCAGGCACGCAGCTTTTTGATGTACTCAATCATCTGCTCACTCTTTCCCTGCGGAAGCAATCGCACAATTGGTGTTGTTTAGAAAACTGTCAAAGACCATAATGGTCAGTTCAGAATAGCAGGAAATAGTAACTCATGGAATTTCACTTATGCATTCATCGCCCCGTAGAGGCATGGAATGTCAGGGGCCGGACAAACTACAACCTGAGCGCAGGTTAGTGTAGTGGGACAGGTTTTAAATCGTTCTTGCAAGCTAAAATTCAGAATTTCGTGTCTCGGCCTACCAAAAGGGTCAAACCGAGAGGAGATGGGTACATGAAAACAGTAAACAAGAGGCAAGGCAATTCCGCCATAGAGGGAGAATCCACTTAGTATTTCTGTAGTCTGTTGCGAACAAATCCATACCTTGTAATCCATCTTGTTCTTGCCCTTAATCTTCTCGTTGAGGAGGGCGTCGACGTCCTCCCTCCCGGAGAACTCGATGGGTGCCTCCGTGGGCGGCGGCGCGGCGGCGTTCTGCGAGGCCGTGGAGAGCGGCGGGCGCGGTGCCGGGCCCGCGGCCGTGCGCTGGCGCTTGCCATACTGGGGCTGGGTGTCGTTCTCCTTGAGGCGGGGCGTCGCCGCGCGGGCGGCACGGTCGCGCGTGGCCATGGCAGTGCGGGGCGCGGGGAGGAGGAGCTCGGGGGCGGTGGATCTTAGGGTTGGGGCGCCGGGAGGAGGAGCGCACGGGCGGATCTTGGGGGTTTTCTTTTTTGAAATGGCGGATCTTAGGGTTTGGGCGCGGGGAGGAGGAGCGTAGGGTCGGAGACAGGGCGGTGGGGGTGGGGGACAGGGGGAGGAGCGGGATTTAGTTTTGAAGAAGATTTTTGACAAGATGAGAAGAACCTGAACGAGCGGGGTGTCTGTTCAGCCTGAACGTCGAAAAAGAAAAGGAAAAACAGTTCAGCCTGGAGGCTTAAACAACGCACAAGCGCACAAGGCCATAGCCATACTGTCACCTATCCACACACCCTGTACATGTATGTTTCTCGCATTTTCTATTGGACCCTCTCGTTTAGGGTTTTCTCTACTCCGCCATCGACCTCGCATCTCCGGTGAGAGTCTTGGGTGACAACGCTATCGTCCGCCTGTACTGATGGGTGTAGGTTCTGAGAAGAGACGCGAGTTACCCTAGCATGGTTGGGACGACAAGTTCTTCATCAACGGTTGTGGGAAGGGCAACAGAGGCCGATTTGCACGAGTTGCTCAAGCATCTTGATCTGCAGGATGACGAGCTTGATGATGTGGTCGTGTGCAGAGAGGAAGCGAAGGGTTTTGAGAAGGAGGCCGGATGGCTTGCGATCAGTCGATTGAACACAGATCGGCCTTAGACGGGCCACAGACACCGCACAGCCTAGTTAATACCCTGCTGAGTCTCACAACAACAACAATAAAAATTGGTCGAGAGAATTCTTAAAAGAAACTGGTCGAGCTGATGGGTCCCAGGTGGCAGCCACTCCTTGTGCAGTTCTCTCGTTAATCAACTACGTTGACAATGTCGTAGGGACCAGGTGTCGGCAAGCATTAGGAGAAATCTGGGGGTGCCTACTGTCATCCTCTCTACGAGTCTACGTACAGTCCTCACCCGATTCCTCTCGTTTGTTGACCATGTTGACAACGCCAGACAGCGGCGCCACGGCGACCACAACAAGGCGAAGAACTACGACGAGGCCTCGGACGGGAACGAACAGGAGCCGGGGAAGATGCGGCAATGTGGTCGAGGTGGAGAGGAGTATGATGGTTGACTAGTTCGGGTGCGGGGTGGGATGTCATCGCCAGAGAATAACAGGAGGTGAGGGTGGGGGAGGGATGGCCTGGTCATCGGTTATGGTAGGGTTGGACAGCGATGCGTGCGTGGCTGCGCAGCCAACCGCGGAAGGCGGGAGCAGGCGATCCCGCCGGCGTTGGTTTGGTTTGGGCGACTGGAGCCTGGAGGAAGAAGACAAGAGATTGAAAAAACACGGTAGACGTTAGATTGACATCTAACGGTTTATGCTGCCACAATCGTTTGTTGACTAAGTTGACAAAGCCTTGTGTACCTGACAACCTAGTGGGCCCACAAGTCAACCTCCAAATCTGTGACGGACAAATACAACCCATTCAAAAAATAACAACCCATTACAAACGTTCACACGGAAAGTTCATCACTCAGAGCAAACTAACAGGTGTGGTTCAGAGATAGAGTATTGTACTTCCTTGTTGACAACCATCATAGCCAACTTAACTATCTACTCCACCTAATACTCTAGAGTAGTACTACTAATTTACTCCAAGCTAACTAGACGATCTCGGATGTCATCTGCGGCACACGTTAAACGTGGGCGCCGACGTTATCCTCATCGACTCGGACTTGCCAGAGGTGCGATAGGACCTGTTGCTCGCGGTCATTGGCCTTTTTTCATGCCGGGGTGGTCCACCGAAGCTTCAGCTTCTAAGCGAGAAACCCACTTGACGAGCTAGTAGTAAAATCCGGCGTCGCGCGTGTGCGTGCCCAACAGCCTCTAGGGCTATTTGCTGGGCACGACCTCCACGTAGTCGACTGACGTGGCTTGAGACTGCGTCGGTATTTCCCCAAAAAGGAAGGGATGATGCAGCACAACTACGGTAAGTATTTCCCTCAGTTATGAAACCAAGGTTATCGAACCAGTAGGAGAACTACGCAACACTATGTAAACGGTACCTGCACACAAAGAACAAATACTTGCAACCCGACGCGTAAGAGAGGTTGTCAATCTCTCCACGGTAAAAAGATAGATTAGATTGTAATAGGTTGGATAGATAGATCGCACAAGAACACAAAATAAAAGAGGCAAATAAAAAGTGCAGCAAAGTATTTTTGGGTTTTTTGGAATAATAGATTTGTCGTGGTTTTGTCACGGCAAGATGTCCGGGTTAACGGACTTAGGTGTGAGGCCATCGCAACTATGTGGCGGCTTGAGAGGGCTTGGTCGGAATCGAGAGACGCGAGTTTACCCAGGTTCGGCCCCTCCGATGGAGGTAAACGCCTACGTCCTGCTTGTGTCTATATTGATGATGAGGGCGATCTCGATTACAAGGGTGTTGTCTTGCTACCTCTAATCTCAAGAGCCTCTAATCTGTCTATCTCTAATGACTTGAGTCTTTCTTAACTTGTCCCTCTTGGGGAGCCTTACCCCTCCTTATATAAGTGGAAAGGGTAGGTTTACATGTAGAGTCCTACTAGGAGTAGGATTAGGACTAGTCTCTCTTGAATCCTAATCCGGGTCTTGTTTCCTTTGTGAGGGAATCCTTTCTCTCTTTGGGCCTTCTCTGTGAGCCGCCCCTCCAAGCCCGTCCATGAGCCGCCTTGCGCCGGCTTGCTCGCTGGGCCTTGGGCCTTGTCGCTCGCTCACCCGCCTGCCGGGTTACCAATGAACCGCCAAGTCTCGACCGGGTCACCAGTGAGTCGCCAAGTCCTGGCCGGGTCATACTTCCGGCCGGGTTATAACGCGGGGTAATATCCCCGACATTAGCCCCCAGGTTAGCTTGAATTTATTCATGCTAAGCTCCTGAAATAAGAATAAATATGTTAAGTGACCGGCTCGCTCCACTGGCTGGCTTAATGAAGTAGCTCCTTGAAAATCCGGGTTTCTTCTTCATATGAACGAGCCGTCTTCTCAATCGTCTTACTTGTCAGTGTCCTTTGAAGTAAAATATTGGGAATACAACACCCATATGCCATTGAGTTGGCCTCCAATACTCTTCAACTTGTGAAGCCGGGTTGCTTATATAAACTCTGTCGGGTTATGATCTTTTGATAATACCGGGTCATGATTGTTGGTGACGCCGGGTCAAACAACTAGACTCCAGCTGACTTGATAAAAATATTGGTATGAAAATCCATCTGATGTAGAGCCGGTCTTCCAACGCTTCAGCTCCATGAAGAAATGAGACCTAGCTGACTCAAAATTTGATAGCTTAAAAATGTCCTGCTATTTTTATCTCCATATTACCTGTAGCCCCCAAGCTCCAAGTTTATCCATGATGACTTGGCGCTTTGCAATAATATCTTTGATTGTGTAGCCCCCAAGTACCAGGTTGTCTTGCCTGCAGCAGCCTGGGACTTGTACCTGTCTTATACTTTATAAAGCTTCGGCTGGTGTAGCCCCCAAGGACCGGGTTGTTTTGCTTGCAACAACCTGGGACTTTTGAACTTGGTGTTAAATGTTGAGAAATCTGGGTTGTCATCTGATTCGCCAGATATATACTGAGTGTCTTGTATTTCACAAGTGTAGCCCCCAAGGGCCGGCTCATCAGCGTGTGATGGGCCGGGTCTTTCAATTTGGACCTTATAATCTGCTTGAACAGCTGAATACTGTAGCCTCCAAGTGCCGGGTCGCCCGCTTGCGGCGACTTGGGACTTTAGCAATTTTGATCTGAGTAGTGTAGCCCACAAGTGCCGGGTTGCATGCCTGCGGCGACTCGGGACTTATATCCACTTCTCCTTTGAAAAGAAAAAACATCACATGATGTAGCCCCCAAGTGCCGGGTCGCACGCCTGCAGCGACTTGGGACTGTATGAGAATAGCCCATCATAATGCACTTCAGAAGTTCTTTTGAACTGATATTTGATCTGATTTGAAATGAATCCTTGACCATGGTTGCAATATAACCCGGTATGAATATCCCGAAATAATTCCTTTGTCTTTGAAATGAAATCCCTGCTCGTGGTTGCGGTGCAACCCGGCAAATATATGTTTGAGAAATCCATGAGTGCTGTAGTATACTACAGAGCACTGGTTGAAGAAATCCAATAGCCGGTCAATTAAATGACACGACATTATATCTGATAGGGCGGCTCTTCAAGAATAATCAATTTTCCAAGCTGGCTTGAAAAACCCAATCATTTAATACTGGTTATGATAAACCATGATGAAGATCCAGCCATGTTGGCTATTAAAGATCTATTTGTTCCTGCAGAGGTTACGGTGTAACCCGGTTTGGTGACCGGCTTTCCGCAGCATAAACAAATATGGATATGCATGTATGATGATGCATGACGCAGGATGATGTAATGCAAGATGCAATGTATGACTCAAGCTGCTTTGTATGGCCATAACCATCTTGCTTCACACTTAATGGCGGCTTATCTTAGGAGACAAGACCTGCAAAAACAACAAGACAGAGTATATTCTGTATCGTTTTGAGGGCGGCTTGAGAAGCACAACCCAAAGATGTTAAATCTTTGATGACCTTGCTTTTTCTTCCTTTTTTGTTTTTCGAAAAACTCATACGCCGGTTCTTCTGGGTGGACTCGCTACTTGAACTCTTAACAGTACAGGGTCTCTAGTGAGAGTGACCGTCATTTGCTTTGAGCGGCTCAGGGTCTCTAGGCGAGATTAACTGATAAGAGCGCAACGAACCAGAGAGAGACGCAGCAAACGGCGGGTCATGCCCCCAGGGCCCATAAGCTACCTCTCACGTGACATAAATCCGTCGTTTGAACCTTTAAACAGTGCAGGGTCTTTTAAAAGAGTAAATGTTTAAGAGTACGAACAGGCCACATAGCGGAGAGTCGGCAGCAAATGGGTGAGTTTGTCCTCGCTTTCTGTAAGCCGGCCCTCACGTGACAAGATCCGCCGGTTGAACCTTGACCAGTACAGGGTCTCTAGTGAGAGTGACTGTCAAATACTTTGAACAGCTCAGGGTCTCTAGTCGAGATTAACTGGCAAGAGTTCGGCGGGTCACCTAGCGGAGCAGCAGCAGCATACAGGCAGGTTTAACTCAAAACTTGCGGTGGCTGAAGAGCCGATCAAGAGGGTGTGTAAGCTAAACCCGGTGGGTTGGAAGCCCCCAAATGACCTTGTTGACGTAGTCAACTTTTTGGGTATATAACCCAGCCTTACAGTGGCTGAAGAGCCGATCAAGAGAGTGTGTAAGCTAAACCCGGTGGGTTGGAAGCCCCCAAATGACCTTGTTGATGGAGTCAACGTTTGGGTATACAACCCGCCTTACGGTGGCTGAAGAGCCGATCAAGAGGGTGTGTAAGCTAAACCCGGTGGGTTGAAAGCCCCCAAATGACCTTGTTGAAGTATCGACCTTGTTGCACCATCTTGTAAGCCGCCATCTTATATGAAGAAACAGCAGAAGCCCCCAAGTGACTTTACGATGACCCAATAAATCCGGGCACCCATGTTTGAACGATGCATTACGGCGGTTCGTCCTCTTGGGCAACTTTTAATTCTTCCGCCAATAATATAGTAGCCCCCGAGACCAGGTTATCTTTCCTGCAATGACCCGGGGTTCCAGAATATTTGAGCCCGGTTGTATCTGCCAAGTTATGTCTATGTAGCCACTGAGTCTTAAGTCGACTCGAAGAGGCGGCTTGAGAGTCTCCACTGAAGGTTGAGGTCAACCGCAGCGGGTTATAAATGATCTCGTATGAGCTGTGTCAGTAACCCGGTCGATGGTTCGTCCCGGCTGTTTTGTTGAAGTTAACCAAACCGCAGTGGCGGCGACTTGTGCGCCTGTCCATTTGGGCGGCTCGTTATAGACGAACACTGCACCGATATGGTGATGTAGATCAAACTGTGGGCGGCGTTTTGCGCGCGTCCGTTGGGCGGCTCGTACAGGCGAGCACCGCACCAATATGTTGATGTAGATCAGACTGTGGGCGGCGTCTTGTGCGCGTCCGTTGAGCGGCTCGTACAGGCGAGCACGGCACCAGTATGCCAATGTAGATTGGACCGCAGGGGCGGTGACTTGCGCCCGCTAAGCAGTTTGTATGGATAGCTCCGGTGTGTTGATGTAGACATATGAGTCCATCGCGGCGTTGTAAGCCGGTGCAGTCGCGATAGACGGCCGCGGCGTGGTAAGCTAGTGCGGTTGCGAGAGACGGACGTGGCGTTGTAAGCCGGAGCAAACGGTGAGTCGCCCGTGGCATTTGAAAACCAGCATAGGCGGCGAGTCGCCGTGGCGTTATTAAGCCGGCGCGATCGGTGAGTCGCCCGTGGTATTTATAAACCGGCGCGGACGCGCGGGTCATTTGTGGCATGTTGATGTAGCCTGGACCGCAGGAGTGGCGGCTTACGAGCATCCGTTGGCGGCTCACCCGTTCGTTGGACTGCCCAACGCACTGTGGACGCCGGAGCGGCCTCCCATTTATAATCTAACCTGCGCGTAAATTCATACAAGTCAAAGTACAAAAGACTCTTAATAGAGTAAGTTCACATGAATAATTTTACCCGGAAAAATATCACCTGATGATAATGTCATCCCATCACGAACGCAGCTCTGGAAAAAGCTCATTGACTGTAGACGCTTCTTCTTTTTTTTTTTAAACACCCGGCTCCCACTGCTCCTTCCCCGCGTGGGCAACTGAATCCCAGGGGGCAGCCGGCGGCGGAGGAGCCGGCGAGGGGCGGTGAGCCGGCGAGGGGAGGTGAGGGTGGAGCATCCGTTGCCGGAGCGGCGAGCCGGCCGGCGGCTTAAGGCGACGGGGGCAGCGCGCTGCGGCGACGCAAGGGGCACGGGGCGGCTCGCGCTGGGCGGCTCGCAGTAGCGGCGCGGAGGCAGAGACTCGGCGGCGCCGGCCCGCGGGAGAGGCGGAGCTCACGGCGGGGCGGCTCGAGTTGTGGCCTCGGCGGGCGGCTCGGAGGCGCGGAGCGGAGGCGAGCCGGCGTGCAGGCGCGGTGGAGCGGGGCTTGCTCAGATGCGAGGCAGCGAAATCGACCGGCGGAGGCGAGCCGGCGGAGGCAGAGCCGTCATGGCGCAGAGGCGCGTGGAAGCGGGGCGGAAAACGGCCGCGGCGAGATGGCAGTCGGCTAGGCCGGAGCGGTGGGAGGACAACGGCTACCTGCAGGGGCGAGGCGCACGGCAGGCGGAGGAAGAGCCGCCGGTCCCCGACCGGACCGCGCGCAGGGCCAGTGATGGAGGCATGCGGGGTGCAGGAGCAGAGCGGTTGCGCGCGAAGGCGAAGCGCGGTGCGGTTGCAGCAAGGCGTGCGCGCAACTGGGAACCAGGCGGCTCGCAGGCGCGGCGGGAGCAGCGGTACGGCGTGGTTGCAGCAAGGCGAAGCGCAGTAGAGCGGCTGTGGGCGGTGCTGACGCGAAGTGAGGTGGAGGCAGAAGCCGGCTCGGGCAGCGGTCGCGATGACGAGGGGCAGGAGCAGCGGAGCGAATCTGGCTCGGAATCGTGACGGAGGCCGACGCCGCGGCGGCTCGAGCAGCGAGCGCGGCGATGGTGAGACGAGGCGACGCGCGGGTGCAGGAGGAGGCTGGCGCAGCGCGGTGGCGAACCGGCGGGCGGCTCGAGCGGAGGCGAGCCACAGCTGCAGCTACAAGGCCGGCGGGTGGAGCAGCGCGTGGCGGGCCGGCACAGGAGGCGAGGCGAGGTAGACCCGGAGTCGAAACCGCGACAGCTAGGCAGGCGCAGGCCGGCCAGGAGGCATCAACGGACGACGGAGCGAGGTAGAGCCAGCCACGGCGCGGCGGGCGAGGCGAGGTAGAGCCGGCAAAAGCGCAGCGGCGGCAGGCGGAGACCGAGTCCGTAGTCGTCTCTGCTTCCCTTTCTTTTTTTTGTTCTCCTTTCCGTTCTAAGTCTTTGCGAGCAAACAAAACGTGGCTTTGGCCATTGACCAAAAGCAAATTAGTATGCCTCCGTTACGTACTAGTGCGGGTGCACTAAATTCTTTGGACTTTGATTAGTATTCACGTCAGGAAAAAAGTAACAGCAACAGTGGTTGAGCCGGCTTGAAGTCTGGGACGTGGACGTGGAGTAGCTGAAACTTCTACGACAACGGCTGCACCATCGCACCGCAGATCTCCACTGGAACACGATTATTTTGGCGATAAGCGTACGGCAGCCGCTTAAGGCAGAACACGTCGACTCGATTCACATCGGTCTTGGCAACGATCTCTCAGATTTGACGGTGACGTGAAGCGCGGCTGCAGTAGCGGAAATCAATCTTCAGTCAAAATCGACGGATCGCCCAGGCGCGCACTGCGGCGCACGATAACCCTAATTTCCCTCGTATCAATCAAATCTAATATCTATCCTTCCAAAGTTCATCAGCGGGATTAATTTAACCCGGTTGACGGCAGGCTTCTTGAATTGTTCGGCGAGTCTTGACTGTGATCATAAATCAATGGAATTGCAGACTCTGCCGAAGGTTGTCTCGTGAACAAAATTGCAGTGCAGCGACAATGACTCTTCCATGCCGACTCTTCTTCATCTGGCTGAGCACACAACTCTCGATCCCTGGTAGAGACTCCTCCAAGAACACAATATCACCGTGCGCAGGCCCCACGGTGGGCGCCAACTGTCGTGGTTTTGTCACGGCAAGATGTTCGGGTTAACGGACTTAGGTGTGAGGCCATCGCAACTATGTGGCGGCTTGAGAGGGCTTGGTCGGAATCGAGAGACGCGAGTTTACCCAGGTTCGGCCCCTCCAATGGAGGTAAACGCCTACGTCCTGCTTGTGTCTATATTGATGATGAGGGCGATCTCGATTACAAGGGTGCTGTCTTGCTACCTCTAATCTCAAGAGCCTCTAATTTGTTTATCTCTAATGACTTGAGTCTTTCTTAACTTGTCCCTTTTGGGGCGCCTTACCCCTCCTTATATAAGTGGAAAGGGTAGGTTTACATGTAGAGTCCTACTAGGAGTAGGATTAGGACTAGTCTCTCTTGAATCCTAATCCGGGTCTTGTTTCCTTTGTGAGGGAATCCTTTCTCTCTTTGGGCCTTTTCTGTGAGCCGCCCCTCCAAGCCCGTCCATGAGCCGCCTTGCGTCGGCTTGCTCGCTGGGCCTTGGGCCTTGTCGCTCGCTCACCCGCCTGCCGGGTTACCAATGAACCGCCAAGTCTCGACCAGGTCACCAGTGAGTCGCCAAGTCTTGGCCGGGTCATACTTCCGGCCGGGTTATAACGCGGGGTAATATCCCCGACAAGATCCGAAAACAAAAGCGGCAAAAGATGGATCGAAAAGCAATATGTTGGAAAAGTAGACCCGGGGGCCGTAAGTTTCACTAGTGGCTTCTCTCATGAGTATAGCACACGGTGGGTGAACAAATTACTGTTGGGCAATTGATAGAAGATCAAATAATCATGACGATATCCAAGGCGATGATCATTATATAGGCATCACGTCCAAGATTAGTAGACCGAAATGATTCTGCATCTACTACTATTACTCCACACATCAACCGCTATCCAGCATGCATCTATTGTATTAAGTTCATGGAAAAATGGAGTAATGCAATAAGAACGGTGACATGATGTAGACAAGATCTATTCGTGTAGGAATAGACCCCATCTTGTTATCCTTAATAGCAACGATACATGCGTGCCTCGCTGCCCCTTTTATCACTGGGAGAGGACACCGCAAGATTGAACCCATCACAAAGCACCTCTTTCCATGGCAAGAAAAATCGATCTAGTTGGCCTAACTAAACCAAAGATTCGAAGAAGAAATACGAGGCTATAAGTAATCATGCATATAAGAGATCAAAGAAGACTCAAATAATATTCATGGATACAAACTGATCATGAACTCAAAATTCATCGGATCCCAACAAACACACCGCAAAAAGTCATTACATCAAATAGATCTCCAAGAGACCATTGTATCGAGAATCAAGAGAGAGAGAGACGAAGCCATCTAGCTACTGCCCACGGACCCGTAGGTCTATGGTGGACTACTCACGCATCATCGGAGAGGCACTAATGAGGATGATGAACCCCTCCGTGATGGTGTTAGATTGGATCTCGCGATTCTGGAACTTGCGGCGGCTGGAAGTATTTTTCGTCGACTCCTCTAGGATTTCTGGAATATTTGGGTATTTATAGAGCTCAGAGGCGGTGGAGGGGAGTCTCGAGGCCACCACAACCCACCGGGGCGCGGCGGGGGCCTCTGGCGCGCCCTGGTGTCTTCTGGGCCACCTGGGCCTCCTCCCTGGTACTTCTTTGGCTCACTGGCTTTCTTCTGGTCGAAAAAAAATCTCCAAAAAGTTTCATCGCGATTGGACTCCGTTTGGTACTGATATTCTGCGAAGTGAAAAACAAGCAAAAAACAACAACTGGCACTTGGCACTATGTCAATAGGTTAGTCCCAAAAAATGATATAAAGTTGCTATAAAATGATTGTAAAACATCCAAGAATGATAATATAACAACATGGAACAATAAAAAATTATAGATACGTCGGAGACGTATCAGCATCCCTAAGCTTAATTCCTACTCGTCCTCGAGTAGGTAAATGATAAAAACAGAATTTTTGTTGTGGAATGCTGCCTAACATGTTCATCACATATTTTTTTCTTTTGTAGCATGGACATTTGGACTTTTAGATGGTTTGAAGCAATAGTCTAGTTTTGACATAAAGACTTTAATACTCAAGCATGCCAACAAGCAACCATGTCTTTCAAAATATCAACACTAACGAAAGTTATCCCTAGCCCATGATGCTCAATCATTGATCCATTCATGAAACACACTCAAATATTAACTACACACAATGCACAAGTATGATCATAGTGCCCCCTAGTTGGTGCTTTCTAAGAGAAGATGGAGACTCAAATTAAAAATTAAAAATGCATAAAGTAAATAGATAGGCCCTTCGCAAAGGGAAGTAGGGATTTGTAGAGGTGCCAGACCTCAAAGCTTAAATTGAGAGAGAAAAATATTTGGGGTGGCATGCCTTTCCTGCCAACGAAAACGACCGAGTAGTTCTCAATACTTTCCATGCTAGATACATCATAGGCGGTTCCCAAACATAAAATAAAGTTTATTCCTTTTTTCCACCATTCTTTCACAATCCATGGCTAGCCGTATCCACGGTTGCCTTCCATACCAACACATTCCAAGGAATTTATTATTTGACAACATAAAGTAAATTTCTTTTCATTTCGGGACTGGGCATCCCTATTACCGCCGTGCTCTCGTGCCATGACAAGTGAATAAACACTCATCTTGAGAATAACACATCTAGCATGGAAAAATATTGGACACCCCTACCGTTTCATGAGCGGTACGAGCACACAAAAAGGAAATTCATTTTGAAAATTAGAGATGGCACATACAAATTTTCTTAGAACGGCATGGAAATACCGCATATAGGTAGGTATGATGGACTCATAAGGCAAAACTGGGTTTAAAGATTTTGGATGCACAAGTAGTATTTCTACTTAGTACAAGTGGAGGCTAGCAAATAGACTGAGAAGCAACCAACCAAGAAACGAAAATTCACATAAACGGGCATTAAGCATAACTAACACCAAATAATGCACCATAAGTAGGATGTAATTTCATTGCATAACTATTGACTTTCGTGCTTGCATAGGGAATCACAAACCTTAACACCAATATTCTTACTAAAGCATAATTACTCACCAACATGACTCACATATCACTATCATCACGTCTCAAAATTATTACAAGGAATGAAGTTTAATTTGTCCAATGATCTTCATGAAAGTTTTTATTATATCCCTCTTGAATATCTATCACTTTGGGACTAGTTTCATATATTGCCATTGCTTTTGACAAGCTCAAATAAATTTAAGTGAAGAACATGAGCATAAAAATTTCATCTCTCAAAATAGTATAAGTGAAGCATGAGAGAATTTCTTCAAAGTCGACTAACTCTCAAATTTATCTAAGTGAAGCATGAGAGTATTTCTTCAAAAGTTTAAAGCACACCGTGCTCAAAAAGATATAAGTGAAGCACTAGAGCAATTCCATAGCTCAAAAAATTTAAGTGAAGCATATAGAGCAATTCTAACAAATCATAGCATAATTTTGACTCTCTAAAATAGGTGTGTCCAGCAAGGATACTTGTGACAAACTAAAAAGAAAATCAAGCAAAGACTCAAATAATACAAGACGCTCCAAGCAAAACTCATGATATGTGACGAATAAAAATATAGCTCCAAGTAAAATACCGATGGTCGTTAGAAGAAAGAGGGGATGCCACTCGGGGCATCCCCAGGCTTAGTTGCTTGTTTCTCCTTGTATATTATCTTGGGGGTGCTGTAGCATCCCCAAGCTTAGGCTCTTTTCACTCCTTATTCCTTCATCCATCATGATCTCACCCAAAACTTGAAAACTTCAATCACACAAAACCTTCGTGAGATCGGTTAGTATAATAAAGCAAATCACCACTTTAAGTACTGTTGCAAACCCATTCATATTTTAATATTGCATTATACCTACTGTATTCTAACTTTACCATGGCTTATACCCCCCAATACAAACCATAGTTTCATCAAAACAAGCACACGATGCAACAAAAACAGAACCTGTCAAAAACAGAACAGACTGTAGTAATCTGTACTCTAACCATACTTATGTAACTCTAAAAATACTGAAAAATTAGGAAAACGTAAATAATTTGTATATTAATACCGTGTTAAAATTTCAGCTCATTATCATGCTCCAGTAAAAAATGAAAATTCCTGCACCGGAGTTAAAGTTCTGTTTCAGATTCAGCATTGTTTCTACGCATCTTATGAATCATCCTAAAGGCTTTACTAGGCATAAACACTAAATAAAACATAAAAAATACAATAATAACAGTAGCGTAATTGTGTCAACACTCAAGAACAGAAAGAAAAAGGTGGAAATAAATTTATTCATTGGGTTGCCTCCCAACAAGCGCCATCGTTTTACGCCCCTAGCTAGGCATAAAGCATAGATTCAAGTATTGTCATCTTTAGTTTTTGCTCCATAGGATGCTCTCATGATTGATTCATATGGTGGCTTAATTATTGTTCTAGGGAAGTGTTCCATACTCTTTCTTAGTGGAAATTGAAATTTAATATTGCCTTCTTTCATATCAATGACGGCACCTATAGTGTGTAAAAACTGTCTACCAAGTATAATGGGACAAGACGGATTGCAATCAATATCAAGAACAATAAAATCTATGGGCACATAGTTCCAATTTGCAAGAATAAGAACATCATTAATTCTTCCCAAAGGCTTTTTAATAGTAGAACCCGCCAAGTGCAAATTAAGAGAACATTCTTCAATATTGGTGAGACCAAGCACATCACATAGAGACTTCGGAATTGTGGAAACACTAGCACCCAAATCACATAAAGCAAATCACTCATAATTTTTAATCTTGACCTTAATGGTAGGTTCCCACTCATCATGTAATTTTCTAGGAATTGAAATCTCTAACTCCAACTTTTCTTCAAAATATTTCATCATGGCATCAACAATATGTTTAGTAAAAGCTTTATTTTGTTCATAAGCATGGGGTGAATTTAACATGGATTGCAGCAAAGAAATACATTCAATCAAAGAGCAACTATCATAATTAAAATCTTTGCAATCCAAAATAGTCGGCACATCACTAGTTAACATTTTGACCTCTTCAAACCCACTTTCATCAATTTTTTCATCAAGATTCTCACCCTCCAAATCATTGGGACGCCTTCTAGCTAAAGTTGACTCTACTTCAGTCCCTTTATCATCAATTTTAATATTACTAAACAAGGAATCAATAGAAGAAACACCAATCACTTTAAGATCTTCATCATTTTTATGAAAGCAATCACTAGAAAACGCTTTTTCTAAAAATTCTCTTTTGGCTCTAAGCATAGCACTCCTTTTCTTACTTTCAGAAACATATAAGGCTTTAATTGATTCATCAATCTTAGGTGCAAAGGCTTTAAACTTGAGATTTTCTACATCATGGGAAATTCTATCAATGCTTCTAGACATATCATCGATCTTATTCAACTTTTCTTCTATCGTAGTATTGAAAACTTTTTGAGCATTGATAAATTCTTTAATATTACTCTCAAGGTCAGAGGGGTTCCTATTATTATTGTAAGAAGAATTACCATAGGAATTACCATAATTATTAGAGGAATTTCCAGGAAAAGACCTGGGATTAAAATCACCTCTATAAGAATTGTTATTAAAATTGTTTCGCGACATGAAATTCACATCTACGGAATCACTATTTCGCTCAATCAAAGTAGACAAAGGCACATCATTAAGATCAATAGGAGCATTTTTACTAGCAACCAACTTCATAAGAGCATCAACTTTTTCACCGAGAGTACTAATTTCTTCAACCGAATTAACCTTTTTACTAGTAGGTGCTCTTTCAGTATGCCATTGTGAATAATTTGCCATAATATTATCTAGCAATTTAGTAGCTTGACCCAAAGTAATTTCCATAAAAGTACCACCCGCGACGGAATCTAAAAGATTTCTAGAGACAAAATTCAATCCCGCATAAAAAATTGTATGATCATCCAAAGA
The DNA here is from genome assembly GCA_039707655.1 of Elymus sibiricus. Classification (NCBI taxonomy): domain Eukaryota; kingdom Viridiplantae; phylum Streptophyta; class Magnoliopsida; order Poales; family Poaceae; genus Elymus; species Elymus sibiricus. The sequence continues at coordinate 382,468,830 of CM077665.1, read as the reverse complement.
TTTAAACCATGAGTAGGACAATTTCTTAGCATCAATTTCATTCTTTCCCAAGATTGTACAACATGTTCATGCTCAAGTTGCTTAAAATTCATGATTTGAGTTCTAAGGGAAATAATTTTCACGGGAGGAAAATGCTTAGTAATAAAAGCATCCTTTCACTTATTCCAAGAATCGATACTATTGCGAGGCAAAGAAGAAAACCAAATTTTTGCATGATCCCGCAAGGAGAAAGGAAATAATTTCAACTTCACTATATCATTGTCCACATCTTTTTTCTTTTGCATATCACAAAATTCTACGAATGTGTTTAGATGGGACGCGGCATCCTCATTAGGATTATCGGCAAATTGATCTTTCATGACAAGATTCAACAAAGCGGCACTAATATCACAAGACTCCGCTCTAGTGGCGGGAGGAGCAATCGGAGTACTAATAAAATTATTATTATTGGTATTGGAAAAATCACACAATTTGGTATTTTCTTGAGTCATCGTGACTACGCAAACAAGATTGCAAGCAAACAAGAGATCTGACGAGAAAAAGGCAAACGAAAAAGAGGGCGAATAAAACGACAAATTTGTGAAGTGGGGGAGAGGAAAACGAGAGGCAAATGGAAAATAATTTAATTGCAAGGAGATGAGATTTTTGATTAGGAACCTGATAGATGTTGATGACGTCTCCCCGGCAACGGCGCCAGAAATTCCTTTGACATGGCTTGAGACCGCGTCGGTATTTCCCCAAAGAGGAAGGGATGATGCAGCACAACTACCTTAAGTATTTCCCTCAGTTATGAAACCAAGGTTATCGAACCAGTAGGAGAACCACGCAACACTATGTAAACGGTACCTACACACAAAGAACAAATACTTGCAACCCGACGCGTAAGAGAGGTTGTCAATCTCTCCACGGTAAAAAGATAGATTAGATTGTAATAGGTTGGATAGATAGATCGCACAAGAACACAAAATAAAAGAGGCAAATGAAAAGTGCAGCAAAGTATTTTTGGGTTTTTTGAAATAATAGATCTGAAAACAAAAGTGGCAAAAGATAGATCGGAAAGCAATATGTTGGAAAAGTAGACCCGGGGGGCGTAGGTTTCACTAGTGGCTTCTCTTATGAGTATAGCACACGGTGGGTGAACAAATTACTATTGGGCAATTGATAGAAGATCAAATAATCATGACGATATCCAAGGCGATGATCATTATATAGGCATCACGTCCAATATTAGCAGACCGAAACGATTCTGCATCTACTACTATTACTCCACACATCGACCGCTATCCAGCATGCATCTAGTGTATAAAATTCATGGAAAAACGGAGTAATGCAATAAGAATGGTGACATGATGTAGACAAGATCTATTCATGTAGGAATAGACCCCATCTTGTTATCCTTAATGGCAACGATACATGCGTGCCTTGCTGCCCCTTCTGTCACTAGGAAAGGACACCGCAAGATCGAACCCATCACAAAGCACCTCTTCCCATGGCAAGAAAAATCGATCTAGTTGGCCTAACTAAACCAAAGATTCAAAGAAGAAATACGAGGCTATAAGTAATCATGCATATAAGAGATCAAAGAAGACTCAAATAATATTCATGGATAGAAACTGATCATGAACTCAAAATTCATCGGATCCCAACAAACACACCGCAAAAGTTTACATCAAATAGATCTCCAAGAGACCATTGTATTGAGAATCAAGAGAGAGAGAGAGAGAGAGGAAGCCATCTAGCTACTGCCTACGGACCCGTAGGTCTATGGTGGACTACTCACGCATCATCGGAGAGGCACCAATGAGGATGATGAACCCCTCCGTGATGGTGTTAGATTGGATCTCGAGGCTCTGGAACTTGCGGCGGCTAGATGTGTTTTTCGTCGACTCCCCTAGGGTCTTCCGAATATTTGGGTATTCATAGGCATCAGAGGCGGTGGAGGGGAGTCCCGAGGCCACCACAACCCACCAGGGCACGCCCTGGTGTCTTCTGGGCCGCCTGGGCCTCCTCCCGGGTACTTCTTTGGCTCACTGGCTTTCTTCTGGTCCAATAAAAATCTCCAAAAAGTTTCATCACGATTGGATTCCGTTTGGTACTGATATTCTGTGAAGTAAAAAACAAGCAAAAAACAGCAACTGGCATTTGGCAGTATGTTAATACGTTAGTCCCAAAAAACGATATAAAGTTGCTATAAAATGATTGTAAAACATCCAAGAATGATAATATAATAGCATGGAACAATAAAAAATTATAGATACATCGGAGACGTATCATCGACCCAGTTGCTAGCGCTCTGCTCATGACGCAAAACGGTAGTGCGCTGCTCCTCCTCCATGCTCTACTGGTGGCGCAAATCGGCGATACGCTACTCCTCCGCAATGCGGTCGCGCTCCAACGCATCCTCATAGTCTGCATTGCCTCTAAATCCCGCCAGAATGCCTCCTCCCCCTGTGTGCCTTCCCGTAAAAAACTAAGCACTAACACCGGTGTTGAGCACCTCTGGCGTCGCCTATTGTGGTGCACGCCCGGGGGCATGAGGGACGTGGCAAGAGAGAGGGCTAGTGGAAAGCGACGTCGAGAAGGTGGGGGCTTGTGAGGATATGGTGTGGTGGGTAAAGGTGCCACCGGAGCATGCAGGGAACCAGTAAGTATATGCGTCCGGTAGGTAGACCGGCGTGTCGCGAGAAACGCAATGGTCATCAGAATTCAATGCATAAGCATGCATGACTAAGCGTGCCAGCTTGTCGTGCGAAGCGCGGGCAAATTTGAAATTATGACTGTATCATCCCGTCCCGTCACTGGTGTGTCCCGTCCGTGTTGGGTCGCACATTGATACGCCTCCAACATATCTATAGTTTTTAATTGTTTCGTGCTATTATATTATCAATCTTAGATACTTTTTATGCAATTTTATATCATTTTTGGGGGCTAACCTATTAACCCAGTGTCTAGTGCCAGCTGTTGTTTTTTGCGTGTTTTTGGTTTCACATAAAATCCATACCAAATGGAGTCCAAACACTACAGAAGTTCTTGACGATTTTTTTCTGGACAAGAGGGACCCTAGAAGCTTCGGGGGGAGACCAGACGAGAAACAAGGAGACGACAACAGGGTGTGGCTAGGGGGTGATCACGCCCTGATGTCTTGTGGTCCCATGAGGCTCCGTATGACCTAATTCCACTTCTATAAATCCGAAATATTTTAAAACCCCCAGGGAGCCACCCAAAACAATTTTTTCGACGCCGCAAGTCTATGTTCTTCCACGGTTCCATCTGGAGGCCTTTTCTGACACCCTACCGGAGGGGGGATTGATCACGGAGGGCTTCTACATCAACCTTGATGCACCTCCGATGATGTGTGAGTAGTTGAAAGCACAAATGCTCCCTTGGAGGTTTTGATAATTCATGACAACATACATTGTCTCTTCAACTAACAGTTCTACCTAGTTTGTTTCAGTTTAAGTCCAATGGGAGCAAAGGCTAGGAATTGTGAGGAGGATCCCCAAGGAGGAAAGGAATATGATTGGCAAAAGATTCAAGCTTCAAGACTCTACATTTTACTTTATGTGAGAAATCACATTTGAGTCCATAGGAAAGCCAATACTATTAAAAGGGGATGAGGTATCTAAGATAATCTGGTTGCTCAAAGTGCTTAGAGATTTGCCACCAAAAGCTGTCGGGCTCCTGGGACTGGGGGTACCCAGGCCCGTCTGCATGAGGCCCAAGTCACGGCGCATGGCGTAGGTCCAGTACGGCCCACTGTAAGTGTCGGATTTCGGGCTCCACAAAACCCAAAGAGGTTCAAACTCAGGGGTGTGTGCGAAGATCCCCACTAGCTTCGGCCTCAAGCTCACAGCTCCACAGCCTCACCGAATCGAACTCACTCAATCGCAAGGAAGAAGACTAACACGCGGATTTACCCAGGTTCGGGCCACTGCGAAGCGTAAAACCCTACTCCTGCTTTTGGTGGATTGCCTCACGAGGAGGTTTATGGATGAATTGGTACAGTGGTGAGCAGCCTCGCGAGGGTACTCGGGTGGTTTTTGATCTCCCCTCTATGGCGCAGCCTAGTCCTCTATTTATAATAGCCCGGGTCCTCTTCCCTTATCGCACTGGCGGGAAGGGATCCCACAATGGCCAAATTCGAAAGGGGACAGGAGGTACATCTTATCCGGACGAAAGGTGGTCTTCGCCTGCAAAGTAGCTGGCAGTGACGCGGAGGTGGGCTCGGCAGTGACATCCGTCCTGCCGAGCCCGTCGGCCTGGTCTTGTTACACCAGAATGGAAACCTTTGGTGGGACGCCTCGGGAACCCGCGTACGCCTTTGCCTCCTTTGCACCAAAGAGGAAACTGTCTTCTCTGCGCGCGCTGGTGCCCGCCTGGCCTGGCTTGCGTCACCCCCGACCTCGCGAGGCCAGGCGTTGCATAGAGATCTCCGCCCCTCGGGAGGCAACTTGGGGTGGCCTCCTCCCTCCAGGGGTCTTGGCGTCGTCCTCCTCGCGAGGGTGGGACTCTCGCGAGGGACTTGTCTTGAGTGAAGCCGCGCTGGGCCGTACTGGCTGTCGAAGTGGGCCACGCCCTGGGCCGCAGGCAGGCAAGTCTGGGTACCCCCATTCCCAGGACGCCGACAGTAGCCCCCGGGCCCAAGGCGCGCTCGAGTTGGCTTCGGGGCAAAGCCAAAGAAGATGGCCCGAAGCGTCGCGGGCCCCAATCGCCCGCGGGCCAGGCCTGGCGAGTGGTGCGCGATTGGATGCGGACGTCTCCGCTCCCGTGTTTTCTCGCCAACTGCCCGAACCGACAAAAGCCTGATGCCCAGTGTCGAGCCATTATTGCTTTCCTTCCCTCTGCTCTTACTCCTTCGCCCAGATCCCTATCCTCTGCGAGAACCCCTCCAGATCTCAGCGCTGCACCTTCCTCCCCCTTGCTCTCTTGCTCTCAAGGGCCCCTCGATGGCGCCCGTCGGCAAGTCGAAGCCCGAAGCTCAAGGCTCAGCCTCCGCTTCCACCTCGCCGGCGCTCTCGGAGTCCGCCATAGCCAAGGACGGGGACCTCGCCCCGGTGCTTCCGTCGATGGTGGACGACACCAATGAGTGGGGGCGGACCTTGATATGGTGCGGCTCCGCAGAGCAGCACAACTTGGCCAAGTCAGTCTACACTTTCTTCCTCCACAACATCTTTTCCGGGCTCGTTCCGCCCTTCTCGGGGTTCTTCACTGCCATCCTCGAGCACTATGGGATCCATGCCCTCCATCTCCAACCCAACTCCATCCTGCTCTTGTCCGTCTTCGCCTTTACTGCGAGGCCTTCGTAGGCGTGAAGCCTTCAGTGGCCCTCTTCCGCCATTTCTTTAGCTTGCGGCTTCACGACGGCGCTCAGCGGTCAGCATGCGTCTCCTTCGTCGCAGTCCAGAGCGGGAACATGCTCTTGAAGGCCGGGAAGAAGGTGGAGAACTTCAGGCACCGCTGGGTCTTCTTGGATGTCCAGGGCCTCAACTCTCGCCTGGAGCTTCCGAAGGGGCTGCCGGAGAAGACTCCTGCGTGGGGCTCTGCGAAGCTCACCGACCCCCGGGCCAAGCCCGTCCTGGAGCAGATCTCCCGAGACATCAGCGCCAGGAAGTTGACCGGGGGGATGATAGTGAAGGAGTTTCTGGCGCAACGTCTGGCGCCGCTCCAGGCTCGCTCGAAGCCCATGTGGGACTACTAGGGTGGTGGGGATGGCATCAGGCTCCGATCTGCTCGCCTGACCAATGGGGAGCTGAACAGGGCCGTGGCGACCCTGCTCAACGGTGACCCCGGGGACCTTCCCGAGGCCTACGCCCTGCTGTATTGCCGCGACGACAAGGCCGATTTGGTCGCCGCCATGCCCACCTTTGACGAGCTAGGGCTCTCTTCGGCCGAGTGCCCAGGCTCCCCGGTGAGGGTGTCCTCTGACGACACCGAGGGTGAGGAAGACTCGGAGGAGACCGCGAATGACGATCTGGAAGAGGTGTCCCCCCCGGGTCGCGGAGCGTGCTCCTACACGGCTTCGAAGATGACGATGATGCTGGCGAACCCTTGGTTGCAAGTCCTTCGCGATTCGCCAGGGTCCTCAAGGGGCCAGGACCCACTCCTCGGGCCGTGCGGACCGCCGGCCGGGCGACCTCGAGGAAGCGCGAGGCTGGGCCTCCTCCGGAGTGCCCCCCTCACGCCAGTAAGGCGACTGAGGCACCTGCTTCACCCCTGCCCGAGCCGCAACCTGCGAGCGAGGTGGCCGCGGCCGGGGTGGGTACGGCTTCCCCGGCCGCAGCCCTTGCGGGCGACACCTCTGCTTCCCTGCATGGTGGAGCCTCCCCGGAGAAGGGCGAGGGCATTCCCTCCTTCGCCGCGGTGGAGAAGAAGAGGAAGTGGGTTGACGTCGAAGAGTAAGTAACCCTGCTTGGTTTTTGGCCGCCCGCAGGTGGCTCGCGTGCTCACGGTCCCTTCTTCGCTTGGTAACCAGGAGCGCCGCAGTGCTGAAGGTGAAGAAGAAGAAGGCGGGCGTCAAGCCGAAGGTGCTCTCTGACGCGACGCCCATTCCTGGCACCCTGCCGATGCCTGATGAGGGGCCGGACGTTGTGGGTGAGGAGGCTCATGGGGCGACTCTCCTTGTCGCGGCCGTGGAGCCCCCGAGGCCTGCGCGTGAGGCTCGCGGGGCGACACTCCTTGTCGCGGCCGTGGAGCCCCCGACGCCCGTTGGAGAGGCTGCTTCTGCCCCTGGGGATGCATCGGCGCTGCTGCCGAAGAGGCCAGCCCCCGAGGGTCGGCTGGCTGAGGGGCCGTTCGTCCTTGCCTTGTCTGAGGTGGTGCCGCGGCCTCCGACGACCTCAGCCCGCAATACTTCTACCCACCTGGTGGCGGCGCCCGCTACTGCGTAGACGCCACCTCTGGGCCAGACCCTGGCGCCTCCGAGTTGTGGCCTTCTAGTCGAGTCAGGCACCCTGGAGGGGGCCTATGCCGCTCTGGATCAGGTTCGGGATGATCTTCAGAGCGTCGACGGTCGCCTCGCGAAGGAGCGCTTGGGGCTCCTTTCTGGGTGGCTCCAAGCCGTCGCCGCCGCCATGGCAGTTTGGAGCCAAGCCGAGGTCACCGCTGCGGAGAGCAGGAAGGAAGCCGCGTCAGCCAAGGCGCCCCGCGACGTGGCGCTGGCAGATGCAGCGTCTGCCGCGGAGTGCTGCGGTGAAGCGGAGGCCAGCCTGAAGGTTCTTCAGGAGGAGAAAACTGTGCTCGCAGAACGGCTCCGCCAGCGGGAGGGAGACCTCAAGGCCTGCGAGTCCAAGCTTGCCGACCGCGACTCCGCTCTGTCCCAGGCGGTGGCCGACCAAGCCACGGAGCGCGAGCGTCTGGACAGGCTGAAGGAGGAAGTAGCGGCGGAGAAGGCTCAGCTGGACGCCAGGGAGGAGGCCCTTGCTGCGGCTGAGGAGAGAAGGGCTGCGGAGCGCGATGCCCTCCCCTCCGTCGAGCTCAGGCTCCGTCGGGCACTGCACTCCATCTGCCGGGGGGGATTTGCGGAACCCCTGGTAGCTCCTGAGAGCGGCTTCGCGGGGCTCTCTTCCAAGCTCGCCGAGGTGCTCGAGGGTGCCGTTGCCAGGGTGGAGACCATCTTGGAGAGTGAGTGTCGTGACCTCTTCTTCGCGTCCGCGATGTGCGTCTTCAGTCACCTGTACCTTCGCGAGCCGGGTTTCGACTTCGGCGCCGTGATCCGCCCGGTTGATCCTGGGGTTTGCGCCGCTACGACGACGGCTGTGGAGGGCGCTGTGGAGGCGTTGATGAAGAAGTTCGCCTGCGTTGCCGTTCCCTCGCCTCCTGCAACTGCGAAGGTCAATGACGACGACGACGACGGTAGCGATGTCTACGACGAGCTCCCCGCGGTCGGGGCATGCCGCGGTGTCAGCTCCTCCTCCTAGGTCCTTTCCTGCAACATTTATCGTGCCTCGCGGAGGCGTTAGACTTGTTTGTGTTTTCGGAGACATTCGATGCTTGTAATGACTGTTTAAATTATGTGGTTTCCTTCCTCGCCTAGCTTCCTTCCTGTTTGCTGTAGCGCTCTGCGTCGGCAGGGCCCGATCCCGCGCATACCTCAACCGCCGTTGGGGGCGTCCGGATCACCAGGACGAGACCAAGGGGCGAGGGGCTACGTGACCAGTGAGGCCCCTGAGTCGCGATGCTCAGGAGTCCCCCTTGACGTACGAGCAACCCTCATGAAGGGAACATGGCGACGACGGGGTTGATTTGGAGATTTGGAGCGCCTTGAGCTCTACACCGGTAGGACCTGGTCTCGCGCATACCTCAACCGCCGTTGGGGCGTCCGGATCACCAAGATGAGACCAAAGGGTGAGGGGCTACGTGACTAGTGAGGCCCCTGAGTCGCGATGCTCAGGGGTCCCCCTTGACGTACGAGCGGTTCCCATACCTTTCCTCGCCAGCTTTCGCCTGGGAGGGACGTGGGAAGACCAGGTATCAGGGACCTGGGGAGGTGGCGCGCGCCAGGCCCGGCCTGAGCGTAGCCCCCATGCAGCCCCCTCGCGCGGCATCCCAGGGGGATTTTGCGAGACGGGGCCGTGAGGGGCCGTCCTGAGGTTGAATGCAGCCGCTAGGGTGCCCTCAGTTGTTTATCCACCAGCACGGAGCATGGGGCTTCCACGTTGCGTGGGCATAGCCGCTGAGCGACAGTGTCATCCGCCAGCGCGGAGCATGGGGCTTCCACTTGGGCATGGGAAGGGGGGCTCGGCTCCTGAGCCCCCGGGCATGTACAGCCCATTAAGTTCGTACGCGTGGCCTGCATGGTAGAACTGGAGGTGTATTTGGGCACCCGTGAGCAGCGCGGGTCTCACGAGGCCCTACCTCAAAGGCGGGTTGCGCCTAAATCTTCTGGTAGGAGGCGCCATTGTAAGTCCTGTATATTTTTGGAGAAACCTACGCCGAATGAATTTCCGAGGGACATCGCATGAGAAGGCCAAACACCAAGGACCCCTGGAGGTGACATGAGCGGGGCCGGCCCGCCAGACAGAGCTCATCCATTGGATTTATCGATGCTGCAGGGACGGACCCGAGCACAGACGCCGTGCCCAGTCTTCTCATGTGACAAACCCGAGGAGAAAACACCCGGCGCGCGGCTCCCGTGGCGGCGAAATGCCGACTGTGGTTGCAGGAACCGTGTCGCGCGCCCTGACTCACCCACTCCCGATTAGCTCATGCGAGGACGTAGCACCAAGGGCCACGGGAGGTGACGTGCACGGGGCTGGCCCGCGAGACAGAGCTCGACCGCTTGGATTTGTCAACGCTGCAGGGACGAACCCGAGCACAGACGTCGTGCCAACCCTTAATCACGAGGTAGTCAAAGGCGGGATTGTTAGGGCGCGGCGACATTCACGGTGGCGAAGCACCGAGCATGCAGGTTGGAATACTTAGGAAATTTATCAAATGCATAAGAGGTTCCGATACATGCGCAAACGACGCGACTGCAGGGACGGGCCCCAACCGCCTGAGGATAATGCAGCCCGATGGGCACCCTCAATCCGAACAAACCAAAAAGTTACCTGGTATGAACCAAAAAGTCACCTGGCAGCGGTACCGCTGAAGCGTCGAGGTAGTCGTTGGAGCCTGGCCTTCATGAGCCCGACGCCTCCGGAGGCTCGAGGGCCTCGCTAGGGCCCGGTACCTCCTCCAGGACCGCGCGGCGTCGGACCTCGTGGGGCGCGAGCATGGCCTGGGCGAGGCGCTGGAACGTGGCACCCGCATTCACCAGGCCAAAGGGCATGCGGATGTAGTTGCACGGATAGCCCCCACTGCGGCCGACACGCTGTCGGTGTCAAAACCGGCGGATCTCGGGTAGGGGGTCCCGAGCTGTGAGATTAGGATCGATGGTAACAAAGGGACGAAGGAGACGATGTTTACCCAGGTTCGGGCCCTCCTATGGAGGTAAAACCCCACGTCCTGCTTGATTATATTGATGATACGAAGGTTACAGAGTTGATCTACCTCGAGATCGACTAGCTAAAACCCTAGATGAGTTTCTGTGTCCTATGATCTAAAACCCTCTGGCTTATATAGACGCCAGGGGGTCATTAGGGTTACATATGGTCGGTTGCCCACCGGAGGGAAAAAACATGCCTAAACTACCATCTTCAACTTGACGGACACGTCACGGCTCCTGAGGTCTCCTGCCTAGCGATGAGGCCTTCGATCAATCTTATCTTCAACAAGTGGCCCATTAACCCGACCTATGAGAAATAAGTCGGCAATCCGAGGACCCCTTAATCCCGGACTCCCTCAGTAGCCCCCGGACTAGCCTCCAACAAGTGGCCCATTAACCCGACCTATGAGAAATATTACGTGTCGAAGTCTTCGGCTTGCGAGGCGAGTCCCTTAACTTCTTCTGGCTTGGCAACCATCCCGTCATCGGAGAGTCCTCGATTGCCGAGAACTTGTGGGACCCAACACAATATTTTTCAGCGCTTCTCGATTCTTGTGCGCCGAGGGGAGACGAGCGGCCCGACAGCTTTTTACAAGACTGCCCCTCCCGCAAGGGAGGCACCACTTATTTAAACAAGTTAAATTGCAGTCTGGGTCACAGCTTCTTCTTCCTCCCCGTTCAGAAAAAAAAACTTCAAGCGAGAGACCATCACAAAATCATGGCGAGCGCCCCCAGCTCTTCCTCGTGCCCTTACGGCTCCCGCCCTGGGGATTGGACGAGCTGCTCTGCATCCCTTCTCCGGTTGCGCGACCTCGAGACCCAAGGGTATCTTCCTTCCTCAGATCTGGCGGCAACTCGTGCTGGCTTGACTTCCTTCGACGGCGAAGCTTTCGCGGAGAATTTCCCCAATCCTAACCAGGGCGAGCAGGTATGCTTTGTGACCTACCTCTTATGGGGCCTAGGGTTCCCCATTCATACTTTCCTCAGGGGGTTTCTAGAGTTCTATGGGATCCAGGTCCATCATCTTACCCCCGGATCCATTCTGCATATTTTGGGTTTTGTCGCCCTCTGCGAAATGTTCTTGGGCTGCGAGGCGCACTTTGAATTATGGAGGAAGTACTTCTGCCTCGTCCCCCGAACCAGGGGTGAGACAATTCGGGAAATCGGAGGAGCCGAAGTGTGTCGCATAGCGGGAACAGGATACCCAGCGGGGACACCGAAGAAGGAATCCGAAGAGTGGTCTTCGGAGTGGTTCTACATCGAGGATGTTCCCCTATTCGATCCAGCTCGAAGGGGCTTGCCTGAATACTCCGACGCTCCCCCGAAGAAAAAGTATAATTGGCGATCGAGGAGTTCGTCCCAAGAGGACAGTGCCGAAGTTCGGCGTTTGGCCGCTCACGTAAGGATACTGGCTCATCACAAGCTGACAATGATCGACGTGATGGCCGCCGCCATCTCCCGATGCGTCCAACCTCTCCAACAAAGGATACATCCTTTGTGGCAATACAATGGAACGAGTGACACCACTCGCTCCCGTCGGCTGGGCCCTGCCAACCAGGCGGCCTTGGCAGCCGCGCTCGCCGACTTGTACAAAGGAGAAAAAGAAGATTTCGTTCAGTCGCAGGTCAAGGAGGGCTACTCAAGTTACAACCCTATTGAATGGGTAAACCCTTCGACTCCGCATCTTGAGTTCGGGCATTATTCGCCCTTTTTGACACTCCTTATTCTCGTCATATCGGCGTCTCACCCAAAACTTGAAAACTTCAATCACACAAAACTTAACGGAACTTCATGAGAAGGGTTAGTATAATAAATAAAGATAATTCACTTAGGTACTGTCAAGACAAGATTCATAATTGTTCCCACATGATACCTACTGTATTCTACCATTCCCATAATTTATACCACTAAACATAAGCTATGGAAACACTAAAACAAGCAAACTATGCATGCAAAACAGAATCTGTCAAAAACAGAACAGTCTGTGAAGATCTATAGTGTAACCATACTTCCCTGTCTCGAAAAATTCTGAAAAATTAGGACAACCTGAAGAATATGTATATCAAGACTGTGTAAAAAATTGAGATCAAAATCACGTTCCAGTAAATTTACAAAATTCCTGGACTGAGAGCAAAAGTTTCTGTTTTTACACAGAATCAAGTCAACTATCATCCACACTATCCCAAAGGCTTTACTTGGCACTTTATTGAAACAAAAGCTATAAAACATGATTATACAGTAGCTTAATCATTTGAACAGACAAAAATAGAAAGTAAAAGTGTTGGGTTGTCTCCCAACAAGCGCTTTTCTTTAATGCCTTTTAGCTAGGCATGATGATTTCAATTACGCTCGCATAAGAATAGTAGTTGAAACATGCAAAAGAGCGTCATGAATCTCATGGAAAGCACATTTAAGTCTAACCCACTTCCTATGCATAGTGATTTTGTGAGCAAACAATTTATGGGAGCAAGAATCAACTAGCATAGGAAGGCAAAACAAGCATAACTTCAAAACTTTGAACACATAGAGAGGAAACTTGATATTATTGCAATATGTAGAAGCATAAGATCCTCTCTCATAATAATTTTCAGTAGCATCATGAACGAATTCAACAATATAACTAGCACATAAAGCATTCTTTTCATGATCTACAAGCATAGAAATTTTATCACTCACCACATAAGCAAATTTATTCTCATCAATAGTAGTGGGAACAAACTCAACAAAATAACTACCATGTGAAGCATAATCCAATTGAAAATTAAAATCATGATGACAAGTTTCATGGTTATCATTATTCTTTATAGCATACATGTCATCACAATAATCATCATAGATAGGAGGCATGCCATAATCATAATAAATTTGCTCATCACAACTTGGGGAACTAAAAATATCATCTTCATCAAACATAGCATCCCCAAGCTTGTAGCTTTGCGTATCATTAGCATCATGAATATTCAAGGAATTCATACTAACAACATTGCAATCATGCTCATCACTCAAAGATTTAGTGCCAAACATTTTAATAACTTCGTCTTCTAACACTTGAGCACAATTTTCCTTTCCATCATTTTCATGAAAGACATTAAAAAGATGAAGCATATGAGGCAACCTCAATTCCATTTTTTGTAGTTTTCTTTTATAAAACCAAACTAGTGATAAAACAAGAAACTAAAAGATTCAATTGCAAGATCTAAAGATATACCTTCAAGCACTCACCTCCCCGGCAACGGCGCCAGAAAAGAGCTTGATGTCTACTACACAACCTTCTTCTTGTAGACTCGTGTTGGGCCTCCAAGCGCAGAGTTTTGTAGGACAGTAGCAAATTTCCCTCAAGTGGATGACCTAAGGTTTATCAATCCGTGGGAGGCATAGGATGAAGATGGTCTCTCTCAAGCAACCCTGCAATCAAATAACAAAGAGTCTCTTGTGTCCCCAACACACCCAATACAATGGTAAATTGTATAGGTGCACTAGTTCGGCGAAGAGATGGTGATACAAGTGTAATATGGATGGTAGATATAGGTTTTTATAATCTAAAAAATATAAAAACAGCAAGGTAACTAATGATAAAAGTGAGCACAAACGGTATTGCAATGCTTGAAAACAAGGCCTAGGGTTCATACTTTCACTAGTGCAAGTTCTCTCAACAATACTAACATAGTTGAATCATATATAAATCCCTCACGTGCGACAAAGAGTTCACTCCAAAGTCACAAATAGCGGAGAACAAACGAAGAAATTATTGTAGGGTACGAAACCACCTCAAAGTTATATTTTCGGATCAATCTTATGAGCTATCCCTATAAGTGTCACGAACAACCCTAGAGTTCGTACTAAAATAACACCTTAAGATACACATCAACCAAAACCCTAATGTCACCTAGATACTCCAATGTCACCACAAGTACCCATGGGCTTGATTATACGATATGCATCACACAATTTCAGATTCATCATGTTCAATCCAACACAAAGAATTTCAAAGAGTGCCTCAAAGTTTCTACCGGAGAGTCAAGACGAAAACATGTGCCAACCCCTATGCATAGATTCCCAAGGTCACGGAACCCGCAAGTTGATCACCAAAACATACATCAAGTGGATCAATAGAACATCCCATTGTCACCACGGATATCCCATCGCAAGACATACATCAAGTGTTCTCAAATCCTTAAAGACTCAATCCGATAAGAAAACTTCAAAGGGAAAACTCAATTCATCACAAGAAGATAGAGAGGGGAAAACTCCATATGATTCATCTATATTAATAAAGCTCGCGGTACATCAAGATCGTGCCATCTCAAGAACACGAGAGAGAGAGAGAGAGATCAAACACATAGCTACTGGTACATACCCTTAGCCCCGAGGGTGAACTACTCCCTCCTCGTCATGGAGACCGCCGGGATGATGAAGATGGCCTCCGATGATGGTTTCCCCCTCCGGCTGGGTGCCGGAACGGGCTCCCGATTGTTTTTTCATGGCTCTGGAGGCTTGCGGCGGCGGAACTCCCGATCTAGGTTTCTTTTCGGAAGTTTCTGTATTTATAGGAGTTTTTGGCGTCGGTCCCATGTCCAGAAGGTTCTCGAGGAAGTCACAAGCCAGGGGGGCACGCCCTAGGGGGGGCACCCCCTAGGCTTGTGGCCTCCTCGGCCTTCCTCTCCGGTGACTTTTCGCTCCAGTATTTTTTATATTTTCCAAAAATATTCTCCGTAAATTTTCAGCTCATTCCGAGAACTTTTATTTCTGCACAAAAACAACACCACGGTAGTTCTGCTGAAAACAGCGTCAGTCCGGGTTAGTTCTAATAAAATCATACCAAAATCATATAAAAATATTGTAAACATGGCATGAATACTTCATAAATTATAGATACGTTGGAGACATATCAGCGTGCGTTGAGACATCACTGCCTGTGAAGATCTGATCAGGGATGAGAATATCCTGGCTACAGATCTCGTTGCTTATGACAAGGCGAGCCATCGATTCCTCTGGCGATCACGGCGGAACTCTCAATGAAAGCACCAATGTCGGTGTCAAAACCGGCGGATCTCGGGTAGGGGGTCCCGAGCTGTGAGATTAGGATCGATGGTAACAAAGGGACGAAGGAGACGATGTTTACCCAGGTTCGGGCCCTTCTATGGAGGTAAAACCCTACGTCCTTCTTGATTATATTGATGATACGAAGGTTACAGAGTTGATCTACCTCGAGATCGACTAGCTAAAACCCTAGATGAGTTTCTGTGTCCTATGATCTAAAACCTTCTGGCTTATATAGACGCCAGGGGGTCATTAGGGTTACATATGGTCGGTTGCCCACCGGAGGGAAAAAAACATGCCTAAACTACCATCTTCAACTTGACGGACACGTCACGGCTCCTGAGGTCTCCTGCCTAGCGATGAGGCCTTCGATCAATCTTATCTTCAACAAGTGGCCCATTAACCCGACCTATGAGAAATAAGTCGGCAGTGCAAGGACCCCTTAATCCCAGACTCCCTCACGCGCGACGGTCAGAAGAGGCCCTGGGACGCGGCCCTGTTGATGCCCGGTATGTCAACGCAGACGCGCAGCATGCCGCCCGAGCCGGGGACGGTGGTTGCGCTAGGTGGTGTAGGGCGGCACCCGCCTCGCATGGCCCGTGCCGCCTGAAGCTCCTCGATCGCAGTGGCGATGAACTCCCGTGAACCTGGCGCCTCGCGCCGTGCTCCTTGCTTGAGTGGGCGCGCATCGAAGCATGCCTCCATGTTGTGCCCGAGCTCCTCCCTCGTCTCACTGGTCAGGTCGGAAGCCTTCCAGATGGAAGCCCCCGAGCCCGACCCGAGGGAGGCGCCAAGCACGCCTTCCTATCCGAGGGGGGAAGGAGCCGTGGCTCCGGGCGCGGAGCCTGAGGCGCCATCCTTGGAGGCCTCTGCCCCCTGACGCCCCTTTGAGAGGAGCTGCTTCTTCTTCGTAGGGACATCCTCAGGAGGCAGGATGCCAGCTTCGTCGTCAGAGTTTTCCGTCGCTGCGGCCCGGTAGGCGCGCTCGAGGTTGCAAACGGCGTCCTTCTCATTGCAGGCGACAGTGATGACGCCACCACTCCCCGGCATCTTGAGAATGTTGTAGCCATGGTGAGTCACCGCCATGAACTTGGCGAGGGCAGGGTACCCGAGGATCGCGTTGTACGGGAGGTGGATGTGAGCGACGTCGAAGTCGATGAGCTCGGTGTGGTAGTTGCTACGCCCGCCGAAGGTGACCGGCAGGCGCACTTGCCCGATGGGGACGGTGGAGCCATAGGTGACCCTTGAGAAAGGCTTGGTTGGCATGAGCTGGTCATAGGGCACTTGGAGCGTCTCAAATGTTTCGATGGAGAGGACATTGAGCCCAGCACCACCGTCGATAAGGGTCTTGGTGACGAGGACGTTGCTGATGGTTGGCGTGCACAACATGGAGAGCGCGCCTGCCACGGCCGAGCACCTGAGTTGATCCTTGGAGTCGAAGGTGATGGCGCACTGTGACCACTTGAGGGGACGCACAACCTCAAGCTTCGGGAGAGCCGCATTCACCTCCCGCGAGAACTGCTTGAAGATCCGGTTCGACGCAGGGGCCTGAGCGCCGCCCAGGATGCAAGCGATTGCCCTGGCTTCCTGGAAGCCCCCAGCCCCGTCGTTCTGCATGTCTTCTTCCTTCCTCCTGGGTGGCGGCGGCAGCGGGGGGAGGCCGGCCTCACGAGGCTGGTCGCGGCGGGGCCCCTCATGAGGCTCGTCGCGCCAGCGGACCTCCCGAGGCTGGTCGCGCCAATCCTGACGCGGGTCACGACTGTCCCAGCGGCCTCCACCGCGGCCTCCGCCGCGGCCATAGCCACAGTCGCCGCGCCCAGGGTGTCGACAAAAATGCTTGTCACGGAGCGACCTGAGCTCCTGGCAGTCATTGGTATTGTGGCTGTTGGTGCAGTGGAAAATGCAGAACGGCTGTCCACCCCTGGGGGGCTCCTCATCTCGACTGCGCTTCGCCTCGGGTTCCGCCGCTAGCACCGCGGGTGCCTTGCGCTTCGTTTCCTTGGCCTTGGTCTTCTTGTCTTCGGGGTCCACCTCTGGAAGCTCGAGGAGGGACAGGCAGCCCTCCTCGGCCTTTGCGCACTTGTTCACCAGGTTGAACATTTCCAGAGCGGAGCACAGGTCATCGTGGATGGCGAGCTCCTCCCTCATCCTGAGGTCCCTGATGCCGTCGGTGAACGCCGAGATGATGGCCTCATCTGACGCCTTCGGGATCTTGAGGCGGACAGTCATGAAACGTTGTATGTACCTGTGCAAGGTCTCGCCCGGCTGTTGCTTCACGCGACTCAGGTCAGTCACAGCGAGGGCGCGGTCACGAGTGCCTTGGAAGTTGGCGACGAAGCGCTCGCGAAGTTCATCCCAGGAGGTGATCGACCCCTCCGGGAGGTTGAGGAGACAAGAGAGCGCACCACCCTTGAGGGCCATGGGGAACCAGTTCGCCATGACTTTGTCGTCTCCACCGGCCGCCTCAATGCTTAGTGAGTAGAGCTGTAGGAACTCCATGGGGTCAGGGGTACCGTCGTAGCGAGGAGGTAGGTACGGCTTGAACTTGCCAGGCCAGGCGACCCGACGCAACTCCGGGGCGATGGCGCGGCACCCCACTGCACCCACGGGCGCCGCGCGCACGGGAGGGGCCCGGTCTTGGTGTTCCTGCGCCGCGGCCTCCAGAGGCGCACATGCGTGACGCTGGCGCAGCGGCGCGGGGAGCGCGCGCGTGTCAGCGCGCGGCCGTGGCACCACCTGGCAGCTTACTTCATCCCTCGCCCGCTCCGGGGGCCCGCGCGGCTGGTCGCGCGGGTGTGCTTCACGCCTGGGCTCGAGGTCAGCGTCGCGCTGGGGAGGAGGGGGTGGTGCACCATGGGCCACGTCGCCCGCCAGAGAGGGCGGGGGACGGAGTGAGTAGGAGAGCGCCGGGGCGTCGCCGGCGGCGCTGACGAGCTCCGCGATGCGCCCGAGCCAGTCGTCGTAGCGGTTGGGGGCAGGGCGGTAGCGCAGCAACTCGCGCGCCATGAGCAGTGCGGCCGGCCCATGCACCTGCCCGGGGCGAGCGTGGGAAGATGACCCCGCAGCTGGAACGATGGACGGGGTGGCAGTGCCGCCGTCGCGCCGTGCGGTGACCGGCTGCGACAAGTCCTGCTGCTCATGGGCATCTGGGCCCGTGGCGGCGTCGGCCGCGGGAGAGGCGGATCGACGCGCGGCGGTGCGGCCCACTGGCGCTGTCTGGGCAACATGAACAGCCCGGCGCTCGGCGAGCGTCAGCCATCGGATCGGTGGAGCGGAGAGGAAGCAAAGCTTGAGGAAAGACTTCGACACGCCCCCTACCTGGCGTGCCAAATGTCGGATTTCGGGCTCCGCAAAACCCAAAGAGGTTCGAACTCAGGGGCGTGTGCGAAGATCCCCACGAGCTTCGGCCTCAAGCTCACAGCTCCACAGCCTCACCGAATCGAACTCACTCAATCACAGGGAAGAAGACTAACACGCGGATTTACCCAGGTTCGGGCCGCTGCGAAGCGTAAAACCCTACTCCTGCTTTTGGTGGATTGCCTCACGAGGAGGTTTGTGGATGAACTGGTACAGTGGTGAGCAACCTCGCGAGGGTGCTTGGGTGGTTTTTGATCTCCCCTCTACGGCGCAGCCTAGTCCTCTATTTATAATAGCCCGGGTCCTCTTCCCTTATCGCACTGGCGCGAAGGGATCCCACAACGGCCAAATTCGAAAGGGGACAGGAGGTACATCTTATCCTGACGAAAGGTGGTCTTTGCCTGCAAAGTAGCTGGCAGTGACGCGGAGGTGGGCTCGGCGCTGACATCCGTCCTGCCGAGCCCGCCGGCCTGGTCTTGTTACACCAGAATGGAAACCTTTGGTGGGACGCCTCGGGAACCCGCGTACGCCCTTTCCTCCTTTGCACCAAAGAGGAAACTGTCTTCTCTGCGCGCGCTGGTGCCCGCCTGGCCTGGCTTGCGTCACCCCTGACCTCGCGAGGCCGGGCACTGCATAGAGATCTCTGCCCCTCGGGAGGCAACCTGGGGTGGCCTCCTCCCTCCAGGGGTCTTGGCGTCGTCCTCGTCGCGAGGGTGGGACTCTCGCGAGGGCCTTGTCTTGAGTGAATCCGCGTCGGGCCATACTGGCTGTCGAAGTAGGCCACGCCCTGGGCTGCAGGCAGGCAAGTCTGGGTACCCCCGTTCCCAGGACGCCGACAATAAGCTTCACGAGCGAGGCCCTCACGAGGGCCCCCGCCTCGCGAGGCATTCAGCCAAAGGCGTCTCCGCAAGCTTCACGAGAATGCCCTCACGAGGTTGCCCCTCGGGGCTGCTCCCGAGGGCTTCGCGGGGCGTACAGTCAAAGGTGGCTCAACGGGACTGTGCAGCCCCACCCCGTCATGAGGGCAACGCGCGCCTCATACGTCTCCAATGTATCGATAATTTATGAAGTATTCATTCCATATTCACCTATGTTTACAATACTTTTATGTGGTTTTGATGCACTTTATATGATTTATTTAGAACTAACCCGGAGTGACGCTATTTTCAGCAGAATTACCGTGGTGTTGTTTTTGTGCAGAAAATGAAAGTTCTCGGAATCACCCAAAACTTTTTTGTGATTTTTTCTGGAGGAAATAAGCAACATTGGAGCGAAGACCTGCCGGAGGGGGCGTTCCATTGAGCCACCACGCAACAGGCCGCGCCCCCTAGTGGCGCGGTGAGATATGTGGTGGGGCCCACGTGGCTCCGTTTGGCGTGATTCCAACGCTGAAAAATCCCATAAATACCAGAAAACCCAGAAATAAAGAGAGACTCCTTGTTCCGCCGCCACAACTCTCTGTATCGATGAAAAACTAATCTAGAGGCATTCCAGTACCGTGCAGGAGAGGAAAGATCATCTCCGGTGGCCATCTTCATCATCCCGGCGGAGGCCATGACGAGGAGGGAGTAGTCCACCCTTGGGGCTGAGGGTATGTACCAGTAGCTATGTGTTCAATCTCTCTCTTTCTCTCGTGTTCTTGAGATGGCACGATCTTGATGTATCACGGGCTTTGTTAATATAGTCGGATCATATGATGTTATTCCCTTGCTACCTTGTTGTGATGAATTGAATCTTTACCTTTGAGATCTCGTTATGTTGGATTGAATATTATGGTTTGAGAACACTTGATGTACGTCTTGCGTGGGATACCCGTAGTGACATTGGGGTATTCTATTGATTCACTTGATATATGTTGAGGCATCAACTTGCGGATTCCGGTGACCTAGGGGATCTATGCATAGGGGTTGATTGCACGTTTTCATACCACGTTCTCCGATAGAAATCTTGGGGTGCTCCTTGAAGTTCTTTGTGTTGGATTGAATATGATAGATCTGAAATTGTTTGATGCATGTCGCATAATTTACCCACGGATACTTGAGGTGACATTGGAGTATCTAGGTGACATTAGGGTTGATTGATATGTATCATTGGTGTTATTCTAGTAGGAACTCTAGGGCTGTTTGTGACACTTATAGGAATAGCCCAATAGATTGATCAGAAAGAATAACTTTGAGGTGGTTCTACTACCTACACCAATTTCATCTTATGGTTCTCCGCTTTATAGGAACTTTGGAGTGATTCTTTGTTGCACGTTGAGGGATGATCATATGATTCAACTATGTTAGCATTGTTGGGAGATTGCACTAGGGAAAGTATGAACCCTAGGCCTTATTTCCAAGCATTTATACACCATTTTGCTCGTTGTTTTACACTTGCTACCTTGCAGTTTTTATATTTTCAGATTACAAAAACCTATATCTATCATCCATATTGCACTTGTATCACCATCTCTTCGCCGAACTAGTGCACCTATACAATTTGCCATTGTATTGGGTGTGTTGGGGACACAAGAGATTTCTTGTATTTGATTGCAGGGTTGTTTGAGAGAGACCATCTTCATCCTACAGCTCCCATGGATTGATAAACCTTAGGTCATCCACTTGAGGAAAAAATGCTACTGTCCTACAAAACTCAGCGCTTGGAGGCCCAACACGAGTCTACAAGAATAAAGTTGCGTAGTAGACATCAAGCTCTTTTCTGGCGTCGTTGCCGGGGAGGTGAGTGCTTGAAGGTATATCTATAGATCTTGCAATTAAATCTCGTGTCACTAGTTTGGTTTTATAAAAGAAAACTACAAAATAAAGATAAATGGTTCCTCATCCACTTGCTAATCTTTTCAAAAGACCCGATTATGTTGGAACAATTGCTAGTGAGAGTTCACTAGATTATGTTTACGAGGTCTTGCTTGAAAATCATGAATCTAAAAATTGTGAAATTTATAAAGTTATTCATGATAGTTCCTTGGATGAAAAGCATGATTGCCATGTTGTTAGTATGAATTCTCTGAATATCCATGATGCTAATGATATGCAAAGCCACAAGCCTGGGGATGCTATGTTTCATGAAGATGATATTTCTAGTCCCCCAAGTTTTGATGAGCAAATTTATTATGATGATGGCATGCCTCCTATATATGATGATTATTGTGATGACATGTATGCCATAAAGAATAATGATAACCATGAAACCTATCATCATGATTTTAATTTTCAATTTGGCTATGTCAATCATGTATCTCATGACAGTTATTTTGTTGAGTTTGTTCCCACCACAATGAATGAGAAGAAAATTGCTTATGTGGAGAGTAATAAATTTTCTATGCTTGTAGATCATGAAAAGAATGCTTTATGTGATAGTTATATTGTTGAATTCCTTCATGATGCTACTGAAATTTATTACGAGGGAGGAACATATGCTTGTAGGAATTGCAATAATATCAAGTTTCCTCTCTATGTGTTCAAAGTTTTGAAGTTATGCTTGTTTTGCCTTACTATGCTAGTTGATTCTTGCTCCCATAAATTGTTTGCTCACAAAATCCCTATGAATAGGAAATGGGTTAGACTTAAATGTGCTTGTCATGATATTCATGATGCTCTCTTGCATGTTTCAGTTACTATTCCTATGTGAGCATCATTGAAATCATCATGCCTAGCTAAAAGGCATTAAAGAAAAGCGCTTGTTGGGAGACAACCCAACACTTTTACTTTCTGTTTTTGTGTGTTCACATGATTAAGCTACTGTAGTAAGCATGTTTTGTGCCTTTTATTTCAATAAAGTGCCAACTAAAGCCTTTGGGATAGTATGGATACTTGTTGATTTGATTCTGTGCAAAAACAGAAACTTTTGCCTCCAGTAAATAATTTCTCTGATTTTACTGGAGCGTCAAAAATTTCTGAAATTTTTACAAAGTATTTATATGCAAATTATTTAAGTTTCCTAAATTTTCAGAATTTTTAGAGACAGGGAAGTATGGTTATACTACAGATCTTCACAGAGTGTTCTGTTTTTAACATATTCTGTTTTGCATGCGTAGTTTGCTTGTTTTAGTGTTCCCATAGCTTATATTCAGTGATATAAATTATGTGAATGGTAGAATACAGTAGGTATTATGTGAGAACAATTATTAATCTTGTCTTGACAGTACCTAAGTGAATGATCTCTATTTATTATAAGATAAACGATGGAGTCGCTTACATGTTGCCTAAGGCAAAAGCGCGACTTGCATCGGGACACAAACAACTAAAACAAACAACAAGCACACATGGTTTCATATGAAGCATTACACGGACTCGACTTCACATAGGGGATACATGTCTTGTCCTACCCTAGGGCTTCTCGGACTCAGGTGGTGGAGTGCTCTGCTTCCTGTTCAAGAGGAAGGAAGACTCGGTTGCTTGTTAGGACTCCTTCTGGCATGATGCCCATGTTTGCCACACCTGAAATGTGTGACGGAAATCTAGAGGTTGCTACTCCGCCTTGGGTTAAGATGTCAGTGGTTTGGCGAAGTAGCTCTTGGGTGTGGTGAAGTTCCCGGTGGAGCTTCATAGACTCCTTAACCAGGTTGTGAGCCAAACTGTCGGTGGAGAGGCTGAAGTAAGTCTGGAATCTGAGTGGTGTGCCATCCTCTTTGGATGGGACCAGCGTCTGACTCTCGCCAATGTTGTCCTTTCTGAAGGGTAGGTAGCGGGTAGCTGGCTCTTCGGTCATCTCCGGAATGATGTCTCGAAGGTGGATAAGTGCCTTGCGTGCTGCCATCTCGACTGCGATAGCCAGGGTCTCCATTTGCGGTCCTTCAAAGAACCAACTCGTCGGGGAGTCGTTTGCCTTCACAAACACATCAACGTGGTACTCCTTTGTGATGGCATCGACCCAGTGCTCGTGGTAGAAGAAAACAGGTGGTCGGCGGAACTGGCACTTCTCCAGGCTATCCCCAAGGAGCAGGGAAGGACGGATGCTACGAGGTTCTCGGGTACGACGGCCAGCTACAAGGTTTGAAGGGAGGAGAGTCTGTAAGGGTTTGAAATAGACTAGGAGAGAAGAGAAGTATTGAAACTGTTGCACTTAGCAACTAGGCATAGTTTTGAAAGGGTTTTATCCTAACTAACGTCCATGCTAACTAAGGCTTCCTACAGTCAAGATGGCTCTCATACCAGCTCTGTGGGGACCCCGACTCATAAGTCGTGATCACCGAATGCACGTGTACAGTGATCCCAGAGATCAATGCTCACTGAACACACAGAAGCTGAATAACGAGAGTCTTACATCCATACATACCGTCTTACACAAATAAAGACCATTAAGGTCAAGTATTACATAGATAGGGCCATGAAGGCCAAATAGCAAACATAAACTCGCAACGGAAATCTTGAAAGATAGCGTAGACCCATGCCATCTGCCTTAACCCTACAGGCATTCTGACTGGGAAGCGTCCTAATTCGCATGTTCGTCACCAACGAATTCTTCACCATATTCCTGCTCTTCCATGCCTGGCCAATTAAATAACCAGTGGCAAGCCAATGAGTACTTTGAATGTACTCGCAAGCAACCCATGTTTTGGAACAAGGTATAACAATGCATGATATAGCACTAAGTAGGTAATTTGCGGAAAGCTAGTTTTGAGTGCAATGACATGATCAATTGTATTGTAAAGGCATGCATCATGAGGATACAAGTATTCGTATGAACAGGTTACATATATCAATATAAACAAGGTCTGAACATCTCATGTTCAATCATCATGTCAAGTCATCCGACTTAACTCAAGTATCCCATCTTTCTCCCCCCCCCACACACACACCAAGTTTTGTAAACAATGGACGTAGCCCAAGAGCGGTCATCCAACTGTCCTTGACTGTGGACACGGCTATTCAAATAGTTTTACACTCTGCAGAGGTTGCACACTTTACCCACAAGACTTGAGGAACTTCCGTGTCATCCACGACTCGCGGTATATTACATACCCGAGGTAAGCACCCGAACAATGCCTTTCCCTTGGTGACACTAAACAAAGAGTCCACTCGTTGGTGACATCCCTCATGATATACATCACACGCATCATCCATGAGGGCACGCAACGGTGTGCCCGTTGTCTGTGAAAACAGCCCATGATCGTCCATTCCAGTACGGCCCCGTATCGAGAGTGACCACGCCACTCCCGCCACTAGTAATGCGGGCTCTCTGCTAGTACCGACCAAAGTAATCAACAAAGCCCCGTCCCATAAGGGGTATCGTGGTTGTACATGTAAAGTTGGAATAACGTTCGCAACTTACACCAATCCGTTTTTTAACACAACGCACTCACTTGCTCCGGTACACCACTTCTGTATCAAGTGGTTACCTAGCTCAACATCAACTCCCTTGGGCATTAGTGGCACCCGACGGGGTTTTCGAAAAGTCTTTGAAAACACTTTGTTTCCAACACCATGCATAAGCCCGGCCCACTTTGTGTAGCATCTACTTAGCATCCTAACTACTTCCCACCCGCACAACCCTCATAGGAAGGTAGGGTCATGCTCAGTGCAAGTATCAACGGGTAAAAGTATTGGGGACAACCCATGAAAGTGGTCACCATAGCATCATGATTATCATAACAAAATGAAGTGCTATATGCCATGCAATAAAATGGTTTCTTAAACATGGTCAAAGGGCTGCTTGCCTGGTTCAACAAAGTCCTCGGGGTCTTCAAAGTCTTCTGGTCCAACTCCCTTGTCAAGAACGTGATCTATCATCGCAAAGTAACGGGGTATAATAAGGCAAGAGCACAAAACAGAGAAAATAAATCACTCAGAAAAAAGTCAAGTCACTTTTGTAAAATACTAGGTTTAAAACTAAAAATACCAAAATTACTAGTCCCTGGTTTTGAAGTGTAAAAAGTAGTGAAAACATTTTTGACAAAGTTATAAAAATGCTTTAAAGGGGTTTTAAATAAAAACAGTACAAAAACTATTTTCAAAAAGTGGCACAAGTGGCATCATTATATAGTACAGAATATTACAAGATTTTTGGTGGAAGAACATTTGGATTTGTAGGAATATTTTCTCCTATGGAGTTTGTGGAAAAGTGACAGAAAAAGAAAAAGGGAAACTGCACTGTGCCTCTGGGCCAGAAGCAGCTGGCCGAGCCGGCCTAGCTAGCGAGGCCAGCCCAGGTGAGGCGCAGCGCGCGCCTGCGCGCATTTGAACCTGACCAGTGGGACCGTCCGGTCAGCGAGAGAGGGAGAGGCGGGAGACCAGGGAGAGGATGACAAGTGGGGCCCGCTTGTCATCTCCTTCCTCGGGCTAGAGAAGATCGAGGGGGCTCACCGGCGGCAACGGGGCACGACAGAGCTTGGTGATGGTGGGGATGGAACCAGCATGGACCTGCAGTTCCGGTGGGGGTGGAGGGAGTCGCAGGAGGAGCCCTGGCTGCCGGCGACGAGGTCCCGTGGCGGAGGCGCTTCGGGAGGTGATCGCCGGGGCCGTCCAGTGCTGCAAATTGAGCGGGAAATGGAGGGAAAAGGATCAAGGCACTGTTGTGGCTCTGGATCGAGAGAGAGAAGTGGGGGAAAAGGCTCACCGTGGCCGGACGACGGCGGACCCGACGCGGCGTAGCTCTGCTCGATCCCGAGCGTCTGAGCCCCAAAACCGAAGGGAAGAGGCGAGGGGGTGCGATTGAGAGGAGGAGAAAGGATCCAGAGGTCGCAGTCGAGGCTGGAGGCCACGGGAGCTCGAGGGAAGGTGTCTGGGGTGCTCCTGGGGTCGATCTAGGTCTAGGGGAGAGAAGAGAGAGAGCGGGGGAGCTCACGCGTGTGAGGCCCGCGGTTGGCCGATCTGGCGACGCTCGGTACGTGCGAGAGGGGAGAGAAGGAGGAGGAGAGAGGAGGGGGCCGACAGGTTGTCGTGTCACGGACGCTGAGGGCGTCTCGGGGGACACGCTGGGGAGGCCCGAGGTGGTCGGGGGCTGCGATTGGGGGGCGGCTACAATGCGCCTGGGCACTGTAGCGCGCTCCAGAGCACACGTATGGCATGCCATGCCATGCCAACGGTGTTTTGGGCACGTCCAAGTTTGTCTACTAGCTCATGGGGTTTCTGGAGATGCTCTAGGAGCTAAGGGAAGCTATGGGGAGTAGAGGTAAGAAGGAGGAGGGGTAAAAATGTTGTTGTACTTGCTATCCAGGGGAGTAAAAGTGGGGTTTTCACCTGTCAATAATTGAGATGAGCCCAAGTTAGAGTTACTGGAGGTAGAAGAGAACCAGGAGGTGTTGTGGTAAAAAGTTGAGGTGAATGAGAAGAGTAGAAGAGGTGAAACCAGGGGTTTTACCAAATCACCAGAAGGTGTTTGGTGCTGTTTTGGGCAAGTAAAAAGTCTCCACTTGCTGTGGGTTTTAACAGGATCAAATGATGGGTAAAAACAAGAGTGATCACAAGGTTTGAGATGATTTGAAGAAACTTGACAATGCAAATATTGAAAACCCTAGAAATTAACAAAATCGGGTTTCTGTAGATCTAGGCATGCAAATCTATTCTCCTTAATGCACCACTTGGTGTGATGGCATTATTTGGGGATTAGATCATGTCCACAAAGTATGAGATCAATAGGAGACAGTTGGCAATGTAGACTTGTTCAAATTTGATTCTGGACAGAGAGGGTTTTGGGATATTTTGGTGAAGCAAAACAATTGGGATTGAGATGAAACTCTGCAAGATCATCACATACAACATGTGTGACTTGCTAGAATTTTCCTGGATTTATTTGAGAATATTTCCTATAGAAATATTTTAAAAGCTTGAAATAGACAGAAAGGGTTTTGGAAGGTTTTGTCCAATATTTTGAACATGACCATGTGTTGAAACTCACATATATGGAAAATATATGTCCACTGAGTTTCCCTAAATTTTCTCAAACATTTTGAAAGCATGAAAATATTTTTTCCCTAGGAAAGACCATTTCTGGCCTCAAATAAAAGCCTTTAAATAAAATAGGAAAATAATCTTAAAAATTAATATTTGGTGACTTTGTAAAGTCTTATATCTAGTAGGTTCCAAATAAACTCTTTGGGGCAGAACATTCCACCCAATTTGAGTACTTCTAGTACAAACCTCAATTCAGGGGTTTTATAAAGCCAAATTTGAATAAATGCTTTTTGGCCAAACTAATATTTGATAAAAATAGTTCTAGGCACTATACACATGGCATGATCATTGGGCAGAGGGTTTGGATCAAGTAGAACAATTTTATAGAGAAGAAGAGTTTGGTAGAACTAATCACAATCATCCAAACAAGCAAGTGGCAAACAATCCAATAAGCACAAGCATTCAAAAAGTTTAAATGGGTCCAAATTTTTATAAAACCATAGCATAGCAAAGTGGTACAAACACAGGGTGTCACAGACCTACCCCCCCTTACAAGAATCTCGTCCCCGAGATTCCTAGGCTAAGCGCTAAAAAGATAAAGGAACTCGGATCGAAGATAGTCTTCACGCTCCCAGGTTGCTTCTGCTTCAGTGTGGTTTCTCCATTGGACCTTGAAGTACTTGATGGTGCAGCTTCGGGTGCAACGTTCAGCTTCATCCACAATGTGAACTGGCCTCTCACGATAAGTGAGGTCTGGTTGAAGGTCGATGGCTTGATGGTTGACGTCCTTGTAGAGGTCGGGGCGGTTGGGAACTTGGAGACACTTCCGGAGTTGTGACACATGGAAAACGTTATGCACATCGAATAGCTCGGAAGGCAGCTCCAGTTGGTAGGCAACTTCTCCTCGTTTGTCGGTGATCTTGAAGGGGCCGATGTATCTTGGTGCAAGCTTTCCCTTGACGTGGAAACGCTTGGTTCCTTTGAGAGGCATGACTCAGAGATAAACATAGTCCCCAACACGGAAACTCATGTCTCGGCGGTGTGAGTCAGTGTAGCTCTTTTGTCTGGACTTGGCAGTCTCTAAACACTCTCTGACGAGTTGAACTTGCTCTTCTGCTTCACGGAGAATATCCGGTCCAAAGACTAATCCTTCTTCGGTTTCTGACCAGTTGAGGGGAGTGTGGCACTTGCGTCCGTACAACACCTCAAATTGTGCCATATGGGACTCGACTGGTAGCTGTTGTTGTAGGAGAACTCAGCGAATGGTAGGCAATCTTCCCACTTGGCTCCATACGCCAAAACACACGCACGAAGCATATCTTCGAGTATCTGATTTACTCGTTCCGTCTGGCCTCCGTTCTGAGGGTGAAAAGCAGTGCTGAAGGATAAATTGGTTCCCATAGCTTCTTGGAATCTATTCCAGAATCTTGAGGTAAATTGGGTCCCTCGGTCTGACACGATCTCCTTAGGAACTCCATGGAGGCTCACGATCCGGTTGATGTAGAGGTTGGCTAACTGGTTCCCGTTGTAGGTCGTCTTGACATGAATGAAATGGGCTACCTTGGTTAGGTGATCGACAATGACCCAAATGGAATCATGTCCTTTGCTTGACCTAGGCAATCCGGTGGTGAAGTCCATCCTGACTTTGTCCCATTTCCATTCAGGCACTTTGAGAGGTTGTAACAATCCAGCGGGTCGCTGATGCTCAACTTTGACTCTCTGGCATATGTCACACTTAGCGACGAAAGTGGCTATCTCTCTTTTCATGCCATGCCACCAGAATCTTGCCTTGAGGTCTTGGTACATCTTGGTTCCTCCAGGATGGATGGAATACGGAGTGTCATGAGCTTCTTACAAGATCAAATTCTTGAGCTCAACCTTGTTGGGCACGCAGATGCGAGTCCCAACCCATACAACTCCTTGCTCATCCACTGATAATCTTGGGGCCTTGCCTTTCTTAATCTTCCTCTTGATACCTTCAATGCTGTCATGACCCTTCTGAGCTTCATTAATATCATCCATCAAGGTAGGCCTTGCTTCGAGGTTGGCTAGGAAACCAGGTGCAACTAGTTCCAGTCCAAAGCTTTCAAGCTCTTCATACAAGGTGGGTAGCCTTTCCTTAATCATAGAATTCAAGGAACAAGCCTTTCTGCTTAAGGCGTCTGCTACCACATTAGCCTTTCTAGGGTGGTATTGAACACTGAGGTCGTAGTCCTTGATCAACTCCAACCATCTTCGTTGCCTCATGTTCAACTCCTTTTGAGTGAAGATATACTTCAAACTCTTGTGGTCTGTGTATATCTCACATCTCTTTCCCAGAAGGTAATGTCGCCATGTCTTCAAGGCATGAACTACAGCTGCCAACTAAAGATCGTGGGTAGCGTAGTTTTCTTCATGAGGACATAGCTGTCTGGATAGATATGCTACGACTCTACCTTCTTGCATCAGAACACCACCAAGCTCGGTTCTGGATGCATCACAATATATCATAAATTCCTTGTGAATATCAGGGGTGGCCAAAACTGGGGCTATTGTCAATCTCCTCTTGAGCTCTTGGAAGCTTTCTTCGCACTTTGGTGTCCATTCGAACTTCTTGTCCTTCTTCAAAAGCTGAGTCATGGGTCGGGCAATGCTCGAGAATCCTTCGACGAACTTGCTGTAATATCCCGCGAGTCCGAGGAAGCTTCTGACTTCCTTCACATTGCTTGGAGATTGCTATTCATTCACGGCTTCGATCTTGGCAGGATCCACTGATAATCCCTCTGCAGTCAACACATGACCCAAGAGTCCAACTTCATGCAGCCAAAATTCACACTTGCTGAATTTGGCATAAAGTTGGTGCTCTCGAAGCTTGTCTAGGACCAATCTCGAGTGTTGCACATGCTCCTCTTCAGACTTGGAGAAGACAAGTATGTCGTCGATGAAGACAATGACAAACTTGTCCAAATACTCCATGAAGACTTTTTTCATGAGATACATGAAGTAAGCTGGGGCATTGGTTAACCCAAATGACATGACCGTGTATTCATACAGGCCATACCAGGTTACAAATGTTGTCTTCGGAATGTCTTGGGGTCTGATCTTCAACTGGTAGTACCCAGATCTGAGATCGATCTTGGAAAACACCTTGGCACCATTTAGCTGATCGAACAGGTCTTCAATCTTGGGAAGTGGGTACTTGTTCTTTATTGTGACCTCATTGAGAGAACGGTAGTCGACACAGAGTCGGATAGTTCCGTCCCTCTTTGACATGAATTAAGCTTGGGGATTGTCGGGGCACGGATGCACACGATCACCTATGGGACCAGAGGTCCCTTGTGGTTCGGCAGGGGGGTCACGTTGCACGAAGAGCGGAGGGCATGAGACGACACGACGATCAGGACGACACGACGGTGTGGTAGTTTTCCCAAGGGGTTTTGCTACTACCGCCTGTGCATAAGTCAGGGGCACTAGATACCCCTGTTCTAGTGCACCGACAGGAGCCCCCAGGCCTGGCCCACACGCGCTTGCTTAGCGCCATTGGGTCAGGCCCAAAATTTATGCACAGGCGCGCAATGTGAGGGGTAACTGCCAACTTACTAGTCAGCGCTGTCCCACCACCTCAGGCCGTTCCCACCACGCGCGCCGCATGCATAGCAAAGTGCTTGCGGTGGGCGCTCGTGACTTAAAGACCTGATCGTGGCAGAAACCGCAGCGCCATGGATTGGAGCAATGGGGCGGTTACCTGTTCGCCCGTGAGTCGTGGGTAGTGGGATTGGTGGAGATGGGCGGCCGCTCTGGAGCGGGGGAGAGCCAACCCCCGCGCCCTCCCCTATAAATTAGGGGGTCGCGGTGGCGATGCTCATCCAGCTCCATCTCCTCCTTTCTCCAAGTCCAAACTGCTCGTCCTTCACTTCTGGCTCGTCTTTGAGTCGCCCTTTCCTCCCTGATGGTTAGGGGGAAGGGCTTGGCGGGCGTGTCCGCAGGGCCTTCCCCTTGCGTCCACGCCCAACCCTTGCTCTGGATCGGCGACTCTGAGCTGAACGTTGGCCGGAGGAGTCTCGGATGGGGGAGCGGGCGGCATGGTGGTCGCGTCGGGGACAGCTGCGGCGGCACGCCTGCCGCTACATCGCCCGCTTCCTTAGCCTTGATGGAGCACCTTGCGGTCGACATCGCGCCAGAGCCTATAACGGAGACGCAGCGTCGCGGTGGACCGAGGTTCCCGCATTCCTTCTTCAAGGTGATGGAGAAAAACCGTCCGCACGGCTGCCGCTTGCGTGTGTGGGGTCGCAGTTGTGGTTTGTCGTTTATCGCGGTGAATTTCTCCACCCGTAGAGTCCTTGATGGCGCATATGGGTGGGAGTTCTTCACCTGCGCGTACTTCTTAAGGGCGGGGGAAATTCCCCGCCTTTGGCCACCGAGGACGACCATGCTCTCTGTGGGGTCCCCAGGCTGCCGTGTCGGGAGCTTGGGCGATGGCGGAGGCGCTCCCTCGAGCCGTGGCGATGAGGAAGATGATGGCGGTCGGGAACCCACGATGCATCGGGAGCGCGGATGAGGTCTCCGACGCGTCGCGTTCCCTGGCAACACCATCATCACCAGCTGGGCTCCGGCAGCGCCACCATCTGCACCTGCCCTCCGCCTTCTTCCCCCTTATGGGTCTTGTCCGCCACGTCGGCTTCATCCGCCCTGCCTGGGGATGGGGCCCTTCTGCTCTTCGGGCGCGTCCCTCTGGTCCTGGCGGGGAGGCGTCGAATCCCAGCCAGGCGCTCCTTTTGCCCTCTACTTCTTCTCCATCTAACTCCTAGGACGAGATGGACAAGAAAGGCATTACGGGGCACTTATCTTTTTATAAATCAAAAGGTGTAGGCATTTGCCAAGTTTTAGTCAATCACAATGTAATCCTATTCTGATTTGTATTAACAAACGAATGAATGAATGCTGTTTTATTTCCCTGAGTACTATCCTTTCCTCTCTTTGTTTCTTCTATGTGAATGCGTTCGTCCTCACTGCACGGGACCGCCTGCCGAGTCACTATCAACCGTGAGCGCCCAAAAAGGGAAGCGAGCCCCCGGCAGCAGGCTGTCGTCGTTCTCTGGGAGGGGCCCCTGTCGGTATCGGCGCGGTCCCCTAGAGCTGATGAACTTATCATGAGCTGGGGAACAGCTCGTCCCGACTAGGGTTTTTACCACGTGGTGGGATTTTACCGAACACATCCGAAGAAAGAGAGTAAAAGATTTCCTTTGAGGAGTATAAAAACTAGGATACGCAATTAAACTTATCTTGTTTTTAGGCGTTATCCCTTTCCGGAGTACGCTGAGGCGTCGTCCTTGTTCCTTCGTCCTCCTTCCATATTTATCTGGTGACAAAACACACAGGGCAGGAGGTCTCTATCCCTTGAGGAGAGAAAGCAGCAACAAGGATTATAAGCTCAACGAGTACTCTAGCAAATCTCTAGAACTTAATTTACCCAATGACACTGCAATAAGAGATGCATAACGAACATGCAATGCAATGATATGATGCCATGCCTAGTTTTATTGCTGTTGCTCAGGGTCTGCGTCTGGCTTTGTACAAAGGGTTACATGCAACTTCGACAAAGCTTGTACAAAAGGTGGCTGCCGGGGACTGCGCCCGGTAGCCGCGCCTTACGGGTAAAACTTACGAAGATGCTCAATATTCCATGAGTTAAGAACCTAGGTGCCATCTTCGGTCTCCAGACGGACTGCGCCAGGTCCGGTGACTCGTGTTACCCAGTAAGGGCCTTCCCACTTTGGCGTCAACTTGTTGGTACCCTTGGCGGATTGAACGCGCCTAAGGACAAGGTCGCCTTCCTCAAGGCTCCGGGCATGTACCCTGTGGCTATGATAGCGGTGCAGGGCTTGCTGGTATCGTGCAGCATGTACAGCAGCCCGGAGACGATCTTCCTCGAGGAGCATGGAATCGTCATGCCGTAGCTGCTCTTGCTCTACTTCGTCGTAGGCAAGTACTCGAGGTGACCCATATATGAGTTCCGTGGGGAGCACTGCTTCCGCCCCGTATAACAGGGAGAAGGGAGTCTAGCCGGTAGCTCGATTCGGTGTCGTTCTGAGGGACCAAAGAACCACTGGCAGCTCATCAATCCAGCGCTTGCCACTCTTCCATAGCCTATCGAAAGTCCTTGTCTTGAGACCTCGCAACACTTCAGCATTCATCCTCTCGACTTGCCCGTTGCTCCTTGGATGGGCAACAGAGGCGAAGGAGACCTTGCTTCCAAGGTTTTGGAAGTATTGCCAGAAGGCGCGGCTTGTGAACTGGCTGCCGTTGTCGGTGATCACTCTGTTGGGCACTCCAAAATGGCACATCAGTCCTTTCATGAACTTGATAGCTGACTGCGTGGTCACCTTTCTTACTGGCTCCACCTCACGCCACTTTGTGAACTTGTCGATTGCCACGTACAAGAACTCAAAGCCCCCGACAGCGCGGGGGAAGGGGCCCAAGATATCGAGCGTCTTACCGAGAAGGGCCAGGACAAAGGGATCGTCTGGAGAGCTTGCGTTGGCTGATGGATGTTCTTGGAATGGAACTGACAGGCCTCACACTTGGTGACCAATTCAGTTGCATCTTGGAGGACAATGGGCCAGTAGAAACCCTGCCGGAAGGCTTTCCCGGCAAGGGCTCTAGATCCAATGTGGGAGACACATACACCTCCGTGAATCTCTGCCAACAGCCTCAGTCCGTCCTCCCGGCAAATGCACCTTAATTTCATGCCATTGGGTCTTTTTCTGTATAGAGTGTCATCGACAAACTGGTACATACTTGACCGACGGGCTACTTTTTCGGCCTCTTCTTGCTCTTCGGGGAGTTCTCCTGTTTGAAGGAAACGAACTATGTGATGTGCCCAAGTTGGAGGTTGAGGCTCGACAACTAGGACTAAAGGCATATCCTCGTCCGTGGGATCGCTTGTCTTGACTACGAGAACCTGGGGTCCCGCAGGAGAGAGCTGCTCACCATGCGAAGCGAGGTCGTCTCCGACAGCTTCTCTACCAGCGGCTTCGGGAAGCTCTGCCGGGAAATGCTTGTCGGGGTTCAACTTTCTTCTTTTCCTGGCCATCGTTGATGGGGATACTGAAGGTTGAGTGAGGCGAAGGATAAAGGTTCCTGGTTCCACAGGGAGCTTTTGCGTAGCGCATTTTGACAGATGATCAGCAATGGTATTTTCCGCACGGGGCACATGCTCTGCTTGTAATCCGTCAAAGCGCTCCTCCAGTTTCCTCACTTCTTCCACGTATGCCTCCATCAATGGGCTCCGATAGTCTTTGTTGATTTGTTTCACCACGAGCCGCGAGTCCCCTCGGATGATCAGTCTCTTGATTCCCAACTCCACCGCGATTCTGAGTCCGGCAAGGAGCCCTTCATATTCAGCGGTGTTGTTGGTAGCCTCCTCCCGGGGAAAGTGCATCTGAACCACATACTTGAGGTGTTCTCCGGTGTGGGCGACGAGGAGCACGCCTGCACCGACACCCTGGAGTGAGAAAGCACCATCAAAGTACATGATCCAATCCTTAGGTATTTCTCTGCCGGGGAGGAATGTCTCTGGAATTTCTTCATCTGGCGTGGGCGTCCATTCTGCAATGAACTCCGCCAGCGCCCTGCTCTGGATTGTGGAAGTGCTCTCATACTTCAAACCAAAACTTGACACCTCAAGGTCCCACTCAACTATCCTGTCGGTGGCTTCGGGGTTCCTCAATATACGCTGCAGCGGAAAGCGAGTGACAACTGTGATCTCATGGGCTTGGAAGTAGTGGCGCAACTTCCTCGAGGCCATGATGAGGCCAAAGATCAGCTTTTGCACTCCGAAGTACCTTGATCTAGCCCCCTGTAATAAGGAGCTGACAAAGTAAACTGACCGCTGTACCACTTTCTTCTTCACCACTTCCTCGGAACTGCCTTTGCCAGCTTGTTGAGGTTCCTCCAAGTTAGTATTGGGTCCTGCCGCGGGTGCTTCGGTCTCGCCCCCGGCACCGTCGGTCGCAGCAGCTGCATCCTCATCTACTTCTCGCTGCGCCACCAGCGCTGCACTAACTACTTGATTTGTTGCCGCCAAGTATAGCAGCAACAGTTCTTGTGGTTTAATAGCGACCAAGGTGGGAGCAGAAGAAAGGTAAGTTTTTAGATCTTGCAGCGCCGCTTCTGCTTCCGGGGTCCACTTTACCAGGCCTGCCTTCTTCAGGATCTTGAAGAACGGCAGGGAGCGTTCGGCGGATTTGGAGATGAACCTACTTAGTGTGGCAACGCATCCGGTCAAACGTCTGATGTCCTTGATGGTCTTGGGTGCCTGTATCTGTTCGATTGCCTTGATCTTGTCGAGATTTGCTTCTATCCCCTGCTGGGACACAAAGAACCCATGTAGCTTGCCGGATGGGACGCCAAATACACACTTCTCAGGCTTGAGCTTCAGGTTGATCTTGCGCAAGTTTGCAAAAATCTCTTCCAAGTCTTGTATGAGAGTGGCTTCATTCTTGGTCTTGACAACTATATCATCCATGTAGGCTTCTACATTCTTGTGCAACTGCGGTCCGAATCCAGTCTGCATGGCTCTGGCAAAGGTAGAACCAGCGCTCTTTAACCCGAAGGGCATCCATACAAAGCAGTACGTGCCGCATGGAGTTATGAACGCGGTCTTTTCCTCATCTTCCTTAGCCATGAAGATCTGGTGGTATCCGGAGTAAGCGTCTAAGAAGGAAAGCAGGTCACACCCGGAGGTGGAATCAACAATCTAGTCGATGCGCGGCAAGGGGAAGGGGTTCTTCGGGCATGCTTTGTTCAGGTCAGTGAAATCTATGCAGAGCCTCCATTTCCCATTCTCCTTGCGCACTACCACAGGGTTGGCTAACCAAGTTGGGTGCAAAACTCCTCTGACCAAACCAACCGCTTCAAGTTTTCTGATCTCTTCGGTGATGAACTGCTGCCGCTCCAAGGCTTGCTTCCTAACTTTTTGATTGACAGGCCTGGCGTGAGGGCAGAGATCAATGTGGTGCTCGATTACCTCCCTGGGAACACCGGGGATGTCAGATGGTTGCCAGGCAAACACATCGACATTCGCCCGCAGGAAGGCAACGAGCGCGCTTTCCTATTTGTGAGTAAGGGTGGCGCTGATGGTGAACGTGCCACCAGCGCCATCCTGCCCTGCCGGGACCTTCTTTGTCTCAGGATAAGTGACCTTGGCTTTCTTGCTAGTGGAACTCTTCGGCAGATCCTCGACGGGCGCAGCGCACTTTGAAGAGGCGCGCTTCCCGGAGTCCTTGCCGGTGTCTCTGCTAGACTTCCTCTCTTTCCTGGATTCCTTGGCGGGAGCTGGCGCTTTCGCGACTTCAGCTGCTACCGTGTCTCGATATATCTTATCCACGCGTATGACTGCATCCTTCTTGTTAGACAGGATGGAGATAATCCCAATGGGCCCCGGCATCTTCAAAGTGTTGTAAGCATAGCGGGATGCTGCCATAAATTTTGCTAGGGCTGGGCGACCAAGAATTCCGTTGTAAGGCAGGGGACGCTCAACCACATCGAACACCACCCTCTCGGTTCGGTAGTTTAACTCCCCGCCAAACGTCACAGGCAAGGTAATCTTTCCCTTGGGCCGGCTCCTGCCGGGGTTAACCCCTTGGAAAGTACCCGTAGCTTTGAGCTCTTCATCAGGGATTTGCAGCCTCTCGACCACCTTCGGGGAGATTAAGTTCAATCCCGCCACGCCGTCAACTAACATCTTGGTGACCTTGAGGTTGCGGATTGTTGGAGAAACCAACAATGGCAAACATCCGACCGCGGTGGTGCGATCAGGATGGTCCTCTTCATCAAAGATGATAGGCGTGCGGGACCATCTGAGTGGCCTCTTAGACTCTGCAGTAGGTTCCACAACGTTGATCTCACATGCCCATTGCTTGAGTTGCCGGTGAGAGGAGTGCAAAGATGCACCCCCGTCAACAGACATGACCTCGGTTGCCCTCTGGAATTCTCGATCGCTGGAATCCTCCGCGTCATCCTCATCCTCACTCATATCCTCTGTCTCCTTCTTCTCACGGCTTCTGGCCGGCCTTTCCTTCTGCTGTGGGGTCTTGCCGCGATGGACTCTGATGTGGCTTGAGACTGCGTTGGTATTTCCCCAAAGAGGAAGGGATGATGCAGCATAGCGGCAGTAAGTATTTCCCTCAGTTATGAAACCAAGGTTATCGAACCAGTAGGAGGATCACCACCACCCAATAAGCAGCACCTGCACACAAACAACAAATACTTGCAACCCGATGCGAAAGAGAGGTTGTCAATCTCTCTACGGTAAAAAGATAGATTAGGTAGTGATAGATAGGAGAGATAGATCTCTCAAGAACACAAATAAAGAGAGTAAATATGCAACAATATGTTTTTGGGTTTTTGGTTTTGTAAATCTGAAAACAAAGATTGCAAAAAATGTAGATCGGAAAGCAATATGATAGAAAAGTAGACCCGGGGGCCGTAGGATTCACTAGTGGCTTCTCTCATGAGTATAGCGCACGGTTGGTGAACAAATTACTGTTGGGCAATTGATAGAAAATCGAATAGTCATGACGATATCCAAGGCGATGATCATTATATAGGCATCACGTCCAAGATAGATAGACCGACTCCTGCCTGCATCTACCTCTATTACTCCACACATCGACCGCTATCCAGCATGCATCTAGTGTATTAAGTTCATGGAAAAACGGAGTAATACAATAAGAACGATGACATGATGTAGATAAGATCTATTCATGTAGGAATAGACCCCATCTTGTTATCCTTAATAGCAACGATACATGCGTGTCTTGCTGCCCCTTCTGTCACTGGGAAAGAACACCGCAAGATCGAACCCATCACAAAGCACCTCTTCTCATGGCAAGAAAAATCGATCTGGTTGACCTAACTAAACCAAGGATTCGAAGAAGAAATACGAGGCTATAAGTAATCATGCATATAAGAGATCAAAGAAGACTCAAATAATATTCATGGATAGAAACTGATCATGAACTCAAAATTCATCGGATCCCAACAAACACACCACAAAAGTTCACATCAAATAGATCTCCAAGAGACCATTGTATTGAGAATCATAAGAGAGAGAGAAGAAGCCATCTAGCTACTGCCTATAGACCCGTAGGTGTATGGTGGACTACTCACGCATCATCGGAGAGGCACCTATGAGGAAGATGAACCCCTCCGTGATGGTGTTTAGATTGGATCTCGCGGTTCTGGAACTTGCGGCGGCTGGAATTGTGTTTCGTCGACTCCTCTAGGGTTTTTGGATTTTTTGGGAATTTATAGGCATGATAGTCGGTTGAGGGGGTGCCCGAGGTGCCCATCCCCCACCAGGCCGTGCCAGGGGGCCTCTGGCGTGCCCTGGTGGGTGATGGCCACCCTGGGCCCCCTCTTCTGGTGTTCTTTGGCCCATCTTCTTTCTTCTGGTCCGTAAAAAAATCCACAAAAATCCCTGCAGCGTTTTGTCTGCATTTGGTACTGATTTTCTGCGAAGTAAAAAAACAAGCAAAAACAATAACTGGCACTTTGGCACTATGTCAATAGGTTAGTCCCAAAAAATGATATAAAGTTGTAATAAAATGATTGTAAAACATCCAAGAATGATAATATAACAGCATGGAACAAGCAAAAATTATAGATACGTTGGAGACGTATCAGCATCCCCAAGATTAATTCCTACTCATCCTCGAGTAGGTAAATGATAAAAACAGAATTTTTGATGTGGAATGCTGCCTAACATGTTCATCATATTCTTTTGTTCTTTGTATAGCATGGACATTTGGACTTGTAAATGATTCAAAGCAATAGTCTAGTTTTAACATAATGACTTCAATACTCAAGCATGTCAACAAGCAACCATGTCTTTCAAAATATCAACACTAAAGAAAGTTATCCCTAGCCTATCATGCTCAATCATTGATCCATTCATGAAACACACTCAAATATTAGCTATGCCCAATGCTCAAGTACGATCATAGTGCCCCCTAGTTAGTGCTTATAAGAGAAGATGAAGACTCAAAGCAAAAATAAAAATTGCATAAAGTAAATAGATAGGCCCTTCGCAGAGGGAAGTAGGGATTTGTAGAGGTGCCAGAGCTCAAAGTTTTAAATTGAGAGAGAAAAAATATTTTGAGTGGCATGCTTTTCCTGTCAACGAAAACGACAAAGTAGCTCACAATACTTTCCATGCTAGATATATCATAGGCAGTTCCCAAACAGAAAATAAAGTTTATTCCTTTTTCCACCAAACTTTCACTTTCCATGGCGGGCCGTATCCACGGTTGCCTTCCATACCAACACTTTCCAAGGTATTTATTATTTGACAACATAAAGTAAATATTTTTTTCTTTTTCATTTCGGGAATGGGCATCCCTATTACCGCCGCACTTTCGTGCAATGACAAGTGAATAAACACTCATCTTGAGAATAACACATCTAGCATGGAAAAATATTTGATACTCCCGACCGTTTCATGAGCTGTACGGGAACACAAAAGAGAAAATTTATTTTGAAAATTTAGAGATGGCACATACAAATTTGCTTGGAACGGCATGGAAATACCGCATATAGGTAGGTATGGTGGACTCATAAGGCAAAACTTGTTTTAAGGATTTTGGATGCACAAGTAGTATTTCTACTTAGTACAAGTGAAGGCTAGCAAATAGATTGGGAAGCAACCAAACCAAGAAACGAAAAATCACATAAGTGAGCATTGAACATAACTAACACCGAATAATGCACCACAAGTAGGATGTAACTTCATTATATAACTATTGACTTTCGTGCATGCATAGGGAATCACAAACCTTAACACCAATATTCCTACTAAGCATAATTACTCATCAACATGACTCACATATTACTATCATCATGTTTCAAAACTATTACAAGGAATCAAGTTTAATTTGTCCAATGATCTTCATGAAAGTTTTTATTATATCTTCCTTGGATATCTATCACTTTGGGACTAGTTTCATATATTGCCATTGCTTTTTGGCAAGCTCAAACAAATTTAAGTGAGGCACATGAGCATAAAGATTTCATCTCTCAAATAAGTATAAGTGAAGCATGAGAGGATTTCTTCAAAAATTTACTAACTCTCAAATTAATCTAAGTGAAGCATGAGAGTATTTCTACAAAAGTTTCCAAGCACACCGTGCTCAAAAAGATATAAGTGAAGCACTAGAGCAATTCCTATAGCTCAAAAAGTTTAAGTGAAGCACATAGAGCAATTCTAACAAATCATAGCATGATTGTGGCTTTCTCAAATATGTGTGTACAGCAAGGATACAAAGGAAAAACTAACAAACAAAGCAAGCAAAGATACAAGACGCTCCAAGCAAAACACATGATATGTGACGAATAAAAATATAGCTCCAAGTAAAATACCGATGGTCGTTAGAAGAAAGAGGGGATGCCACTCGGGGGCATCCCCAAGCTTAGTTGCTTGTTACTCTTTGGATATATCTTGGGGGTGCGGTAGCATCCCCAAGCTTAGGCTTTTGCTACTCCTTATTCCTTCATCCATCGTGATCTCACCCAAAACTTGAAAACTTCAATCACACAAAACTCAACAAAATCTTCGTGAGATCCGTTAGTATAATAAAGCAAATCACTACTTTGGGTACTGTTGTAAACCCATTCAAATTTTATAATTGCATTATACCTACTGTATTTTAACTTACCATGGCTTATATCCCCCAATACAAACCATAGATTCATCAAAACAAGCACACAATGCAACAAAAACAGAATCTGTCTCAAACAGAACAGTCTGTAGTAATATGTACTCTACCCATACTTATGTAACTCTAAACATTCTGAAAAATTAGGACAACGTAAGGAATTTTTATATCAACACTGTGTTAAAATTTCAGCTCAAGATCACGTACCAGCAAAAAACGAAAATTCATATACTGGACACAAAGTTTCTCTTTCAGATTCAGCATCACTTCTACTCATCCTATGAATCATCCTAACGGTTCTACTTGGCACAAACACTAAATAAACCATAAAAACACAA
Source organism: Elymus sibiricus (assembly GCA_039707655.1). NCBI lineage: Eukaryota > Viridiplantae > Streptophyta > Magnoliopsida > Poales > Poaceae > Elymus > Elymus sibiricus. The sequence goes on along the minus strand of CM077665.1, from coordinate 382,427,642 downwards.
TCATAACAGAGGCATAATTGTGTCAATGCTCAAAAATAGAAAGGAAAAAACAAAAATTTATTTATTCATTGGGTTGCCTCCCAACAAGCGCTATCGTTTTACGCCCTTAGCTAGGCATGATGATTTCAGTGATGCTCACATAAAAAGTAGTAATTGAAATATGCAAGAGAGCATCATGAATCTCATGAAAAACACATTTAATTCTAACCCACTTCCTATGCATAGGGATTTCGTGAGCAAACAATTTATGGGAACAAGAATCAACTAGCATAGGAAGGCAAAACAAGCATAACTTCAAAACTTTGAACACATAGAGAGGAAACTTGATATTATTTCAATTCCTACAAGCATATGTTCCTCCCTCATAATAAATTTCAGTAGCATCATGAAGGAATTCAACAATATAACTATCACATGAATCATTCTTTTCATGATGCACGAGCATGCAATCATCATAATGAATTTGCTCATCAAAACTTGGGGGACAAAAAATATCATCTTCATCAAACATAGCACCCCAAGCTTGTGGCTTTGCATATCATTAGCATAATTGACATTAATAGAATTTATAGTAACATCATTGCAATCATGCTTTTCAATCAAGGAGCTATCATGAATCAGCTTATAAATTTCTTCTTTCAACACTTCATCAAAACTTTCAGATTCATGATTTTCAAACAAAACTTCATAGAGATAATCAAGTGCACTCAACTCACTAGCAATTGGTTCATCATAATTTGGTCTTTTGAAAAGATTAGCAAGTGGATTAGGATCCATATCAATAGATTTTTGCAAGCGAAGATGCAAGCAAATAGAAGGCACATGTCAACACAAGCAAACAAAAAGAGATCTGGCGAGAAAAAGGCAAACGAAAAAGAGGGCGAATAAAACGGCAAATTTGTGAAGTGGGGGAGAGGAAAATGAGAGGCAAATGGCAAATAATGTAATTGCAAGGAGATGAGATTTGTGATTAGGAACCTGGTAGATGATGATGGAGTCCCATCGGCGCCTACGATAGGCACGTAGAAGAGACCGCTTACTCCCCGGCAACGGCGCCAGAAATTCCTTTGACGTGGCTTGAGACTGCGTTGGTATTTCCCCAAAGAGGAAGGGATGATGCAGCATAGCGGCAGTAAGTATTTCCCTCAGTTATGAAACCAAGGTTATCGAACCAGTAGGAGGATCACCACCACCCAATAAGCAGCACCTGCACACAAACAACAAATACTTGCAACCCGATGCGAAAGAGAGGTTGTCAATCTCTCTACGGTAAAAAGATAGATTAGGTAGTGATAGATAGGAGAGATTGATCTCTCAAGAACACAAATAAAGAGAGTAAATATGCAGCAATATATTTTTGGGTTTTTGGTTTTGTAGATCTGAAAACAAAGATTGCAAAAAACGTAGATCGGAAAGCAATATGATAGAAAAGTAGACCCGGGGGCCGTAGGGTTCACTAGTGGCTTCTCTCATGAGTATAGCGCACGGTGGGTGAACAAATTACTATTGGGCAATTGATAGAAAATCGAATAGTCATGACGATATCCAAGGCGATGATCATTATATAGGCATCACGTCCAAGATAGATAGACCGACTCCTGCCTGCATCTACCTCTATTACTCCACACATCGACCGCTATCCAACATGCATCTAGTGTATTAAGTTCATGGAAAAACGGAGTAATGCAATAAGAACGATGACATGATGTAGATAAGATCTATTCATGTAGGAATAGACCCCATCTTGTTATCCTTAATAGCAACGATACAAGCGTGTCTTGCTGAAATTTCTGTCACTGGGAAAGAACACCGCAAGATCGAACCCATCACAAAGCACCTCTTCCCATGGCAAGAAAAATTGATCTAGTTGGCCTAACTAAACCAAAGATTCGAAGAAGAAATACGAGGCTATAAGTAATCATGCATATAAGAGATCAAAGAAGACTCAAATAATATTCATGGATAGAAACTGATCATGAACTCAAAATTCATCGGATCCCAACAAACACACCGCAAAAGTTTACATCAAATAGATCTCCAAGAGACCATTGTATTGAGAATCATAAGAGAGAGAGAGAAGAAGCCATCTAGCTACTGCCTACGGACCCGTAGGTCTATGGTGGACTACTCACGCATCATCGGTGAGGCACCTATGAGGAAGATGAACCCCTCCGTGATGGTGTTTAGATTGGATCTCGCGGTTCTGGAACTTGCGGCGGCTGGAATTGTGTTTCGTCGACTCCTCTAGGGTTTTTGGATTTTCTGGGAATTTATAGGCACGATAGTCGGTTGAGGGGGTGCCCGAGGTGCCCATCCCCCACCAGGCCACGCCAGGGGGCCTTTGGCGCGCCCTGGTGGGTGATGGCCACCCTGGGCCCCCTCTTCTGGTGTTCTTTGGCCCATCTTCTTTCTTCTGGTCCGTAAAAAATCCACAAAAATCCCCGCAGCGTTTTGTCTCCGTTTGGTACCGAGTTTCTGCGAAGTAACAAAAACAAGCAAAAACAGTCTTCTTGTAGACTCGTGCTGGGCCTCCAAGCGCAGAGTTTTGTAGGACAGTAGCAAATTTCCCTCAAGTGGATGACCTAAGGTTTATCAATCCGTGGGAGGCGTAGGATGAAGATGGTCTCTCTCAAACAACCCTGCAACCAAATAACAAAGAGTCTCTTGTGTCCCCAACACACCCAATACAATGGTAAATTGTATAGGTGCACTAGTTCGGCGAAGAGATGGTGATACAAGGGCAATATGGATGGTAGATATAAGTTTTTGTAATATGAAAATATAAAAACAGCAAGGTAGCAAGTAACAAAAGTGAGCAAAAACGGTATTGCAATGCTTAGAAACAAGGCCTAGGGTTCATACTTTCACTAGTGCAAGTTCTCTCAACAATACTGACATAGTTGAATCATATGTAAATCCCTCACGTGCGACAAAGACTTCACTCCAAAGTCACAAATAGCGGAGAACAAACGAAGAAATTATTGTAGGGTACGAAACCACCTCAAAGTTATCTTTTCCGATCAATCTTATGAGCTATCCCTATAAGTGTCACGAACAACCCTAGAGTTCGTACTAAAATAACACCTTAAGATACACATCAACCAAAACCCTAATGTCACCTAGATACTCCAATGTCACCACAAGTACCCATGGGCTTGATTATACGATATGCATCACACAATTTCAGATTCATCATGTTCAATCCAACACAAAGAACTTCAAAGAGTGCCCCAAAGTTTCTACCGGAGAGTCAAGACGAAAACCTGTGCCAACCCCTATGCATAGATTCCCAAGGTCACGGAACCCGCAAGTTGATCACCAAAACATACATCAAGTGGATCAATAGAACATCCCATTGTCACCACGGATATCCCATCGCAAGACATACATCAAGTGTTCTCAAATCCTTAAAGACTCAATCCGATAAGTAAACTTCAAAGGGAAAACTCAATTCATCACAAGAAGATAGAGAGGGGAAAACTCCATATGATTCATCTATATTATTAAAGCTCGCGGTACATCAAGATCGTGTCACCTCAAGAACACGAGAGAGAGAGAGATCAAACACATAGCTACTGGTACATACCCTCAGCCCTGAGGGTGAACTACTCCCTCCTCGTCATGGAGACCGCCGGGATGATGAAGATGGCCTCCGGTGATGGTTTCCCCCTCCGGCAGGGTGCCGAAACGGGCTCCCGATTGGTTTTTCGTGGCTCTGGAGGCTTGCGGCGGCGGAACTCCCGATCTAGGTTTCTTTTCGGAAGTTTCTTTATTTATAGGAGTTTTTGGCGTCGGTCCCACGTCCAGAAGGTTCCTGGGGAAGTCACAAGCCAGGGGGGCGCGCCCTAGGGGGGGGGCGCCCCCTAGGCTTGTGGCCTCCTCGGCCTTCCTCTTCGGTGACTTTTCGCTCCAGTATTTTTTATATTTTCCAAAAATATTCTCCGTAAATTTTCAGCTCATTCCGAGAACTTTTATTTCTGCACAAAAACAACACCACGGTAGTTCTGCTGAAAATAGCGTCAGTCCGGGTTAGTTCTAATAAAATCATACCAAAATCATATAAAAATATTGTAAACATGGCATGAATACTTCATAAATTATAGATACGTTGGAGACGTATCAGCACCCCCAAGCTTAATTCCTGCTCGTCCTCGAGTAGGTAAATGATAAAAGAAATAATTTATGAAGTGTGAATGCTACCTAACATGTTCATCATATTCTTTTGTTCTTTGTATAGCATGGACATTTGGACTTGTAAATGATTCAAAGCAATAGTCTAGTTTTAACATAATGACTTCAATACTCAAGCATGTCAACAAGCAACCATGTCTTTCAAAATATCAACACTAAAGAAAGTTATCCCTAGCCCATCATGCTCAATCATTGATCCATTCATGAAACACACTCAAATATTTGCTATGCCCAATGCTCAAGTACGATCATAGTGCCCCCTAGTTGGTGCTTATAAGAGAAGATGGAGACTCAAAGCAAAAATAAAAATTGCATAACTAAATAGATAGGCCTTTCGCAGAGGGAAGTAGGGATTTGTAGAGGTGCCAGAGCTCAAGGTTTAAATTGAGAGAGAAAAATATTTTGAGTGGCATGCTTTTCCTGTCAACGAAAACGACAAAGTAGCTCACAATACTTTCCATGCTAGATACATTATAGGCGGTTCCCAAACAGAATGGTAAAGTTTTTACCCCCCCTCCACCAATCAATCACACTCCACGGCGAGCCGAATCCACGGGTACCGTCCATACAAACAACAATCCTGGGGGAGTTTTGTTTCATTATTTTTTTTGATTTGATTTTTGAGCATGGAACTGGCCATCCCGAATACCAGCCAGTTTCTCGTGAATGATAGTGAATCAACACATATCGTGAGAATAACACACCTAGCATGGAAAAATATTGGATACTCCCCACCGTTTCATGAGCGGTACGGGCACACAAAAGAGAAAATTTATTTTGAAAATTTAGAGATGGCACATACAAATTTGCTTGGAACGGCATGGAAATACCGCATATAGGTAGGTATGGTGGACTCATAAGGCAAAACTTGGTTTAAGGATTTTGGATGCACAAGTAGTAATTCTACTTAGTACAAATGAAGGCTAGCAAATAGATTGGGAAGCAACCAAACCAAGGAACGAAAAATCTCATAAGTGAGCATTGAGTCATAACTAACACCGAATAATGCACCACAAGTAGGATATAACTTCATTGCATAACTATTGACTTTCGTGCATGCATAGGGAATCACAAACCTTAACACCAATATTCCTACTAAGCATAATTACTCACTAACATGACTCACATATTACTATCATCATGTTTCAAAACTATTACAAAGAATCAAGTTTAATTTGTCCCATGATCTACATGAAAGTTTTTATTATATCCTCCTTGGATATCTATCACTTTGGGACTAGTTTCATATGTTGCTATTGCTTTTTGGCAAGCTCAAACAAATTCTAGTAAAGTACAGGAACATAAAAATTTCATCTCTCAAAAAGGTATAAGTGAAGTATGAGAGGAAATGACAAGCTACTCTCAAAAGATATGTGAAGATCAATGAGTAGTCAAACAATTAAGCAGCTATGTGAGGACTCTCTCTCTCTCTCAATAAACATTTTCAGATCTGAGTATTTTATTAAACAGCAAGCAAAAGAAAAATAGCACTCCAAGAATAGCACGCATCATGTGAACGAAAAAATTTAGGCTCAACATAGGCTAACCGATAGTTGTTGATGAAGAGAGGTGGGATGCGTAGCATCCCCAAGCTTAGATGCTTGAGACTTCTTGAAATATTTACTTGGGGTGCCTTGGGCATCCCCAAGCTTGAGCTTTTTTATCTCGTTCAATCCTCTCATATCATGGTTTCACCTATTCTCAAAAACATCTTCCACACAAAACTCGAAAAGAACTCGTGAGATAGGTTAGTACACATAATAATAAATCAACACTTCATGTACTGCCAAGACAAGTTGCATAATAATTTACAAACATTAGGTACTGTATACTATCATTTCCACAATTTATATCTACCAATATAGGATATGGAAACTATAGGATAAGTAGATAACAAAACTATGACAGCAATCTGTCCAAACAGAACAGTCTGTAGCAATTTATGGAAACAGTGTACTTCTGTAACTCAAAAAATTATGAAAATTTAGGAAATGCTATAAAATTTATATGACATCACTGTGTAAAAATTTCAGAAACTTTCCACGTTCCAGTAAAACATGAAAATTCAAACACTACAGAAAAAGTTTCTGTTTTTACACAGCACATATCAAAACATGCAATGCAAGCATCCTAATGCAATTCTTGGAAATTTTTATTGAAAAAAAAGATTATAAATAACACCTAACAGAAAACAACAAAATATAATGACGCTCCAAGAAAAACTCATATTATGTGACGAATAAAAATATAGCTCCAAGTAAGATATACCGATAGTGTTGAAGACGAAAGAGGGGATGCCTTCCGGGGCATCCCCAAGCTTAGGCGCTTGCGTCTTCCTTGGATATTACCTTGGGGGTGCCTTGGGCATCCCTAAGATTAGGTTCTTGTCACTCCTTATTCTCGTCATATCGGTGTCTCACCCAAAACTTGAAAACTTCAATCACACAAAACTTAACGGAACTTCATGAGAAGGGTTAGTATAATAAATAAAGATAATTCACTTAGGTACTGTCAAGACAAGATTCATAATTGTTCCCACATTATACCTACTGTATTATACCATTCCCATAATTTATACCACTAAATATAAGCTATGGAAACACTAAAACAAGCAAACTATGCATGCAAAACAGAATCTGTCAAAAACAGAACAGTCTGTGAAGATCTGTAGTGTAACCATACTTCCCTGTCTCGAAAAATTCTGAAAAATTAGGAAAACCTGAAGAATTTGTTTATAAAGACTTTGTAAAAAAATCAGATCAAAATCACGTTCCAGTGAATTTACAAAATTCCTGGACTGAGAGAAAAAGTTTCTGTTTTTACACAGAATCAAGTCAACTATCATCCACACTATCCCAAAGGCTTTACTTGGCACTTTATTGAAACAAAAGCTATAAAACATGATTATACAGTAGCTTAATCATGTGAACACACAAAAATATAAAGTAAAAGTGTTGGGTTGTCTCCCAACAAGCGCTTTTCTTTAATGCCTTTTAGCTAGGCGTGATGATTTCAATGATGCTCGTATAAGAATAGTAGTTGAAACATGCAAAAGAGCATCATGAATCTCATGGAAAGCACATTTAAGTCTAAACCACTTCCTATGCATAGGGATTTTGTGAGCAAACAATTTATGGGAGCAATAATCAACTAGCATAGGAAGGCAAAACAAGCATAACTTCAAAACTTTGAACACATAGAGAGGAAGCTTGATATTATTGCAATATGTAGAAGCATAAGACCCTCTCTCATAATAATTTTCAGTAGCATCATGAACGAATTCAACAATATAACCAGCACATAAAGCATTCTTTTCATGATCTACAAGCATAAAAATTTTATCACTCACCACATAAGCAAATTTATTCTCATCAATAGTAGTGGGAGCAAACTCAACAAAATAACTACCATGTGAAGCATAATCCAATTGAAAATTAAGATCATGATGACAAGTTTCATGGTTGTCATTATTATTTATAGCATACATGTCATCACAATAATCATCATAGATAGGAGGCATGCCATAATCATAATAAATTTGCTCATCACAACTTGGGGAACTAAAAATATCATCTTCATCAAACATTGCATCCCCAAGCTTGTAGCTTTGCGTAGCATTAGCATCATGAATATTCAAGGAATTCATACTAACAACATTGCAATCATGCTCATCACTCAAATATTTAGTGCCAAACATTTTAATAACTTCTTCTTCTAACACTTGAGCACAATTTTCCTTTCCATCATTTTCACGAAAGACATTAAAAAGATGAAGCATATGAGGCAACCTCAATTCCATTTTTTTGTAGTTTTCTTTTATAAAACAAACTAGTGATAAAAGAAGAAACTAAAAGATTCAATTGCAAGATCTAAAGATATACCTTCAAGCACTCACCTCCCCGGCAACGGCGCCAGAAAAGAGCTTGATGTCTACTACGCAACCTTCTTCTTGTAGACTCGTGCTGGGCCTCCAAGCGCAGAGTTTTGTAGGACGGTAGCAAATTTCCCTCAAGTGGATGACCTAAGGTTTATCAATCCGTGGGAGACGTAGGATGAAGATGGTCTCTCTCAAACAACCCTGCAACCAAATAACAAAGACTCTCTTGTGTCCCCAACACACCCAATACAATGGTAAATTGTATAGGTGCACTAGTTCGGCGAAGAGATGGTGATACAAGTGCAATATGGATGGTAGATATAAGTTTTTGTAATCTGAAAATTTAAAAACAGCAAGGTATCAAGTAACAAAAGTGAGCAAAAACGGTATTGCAATCCTTAGAAACAAGTCCTAGGGTTCATACTTTCACTAGTGCAAGTTCTCTCAACAATACTGACATAGTTGAATCATATGTAAATCCCTCACGTGCGACAAAGACTTCACTCCAAAGTCACAAATAGCGGAGAACAAATGAAGAAATTATTGTAGGGTACGAAACCACCTCAAAGTTATCTTTTCCAATCAATCTTATGAGCTATCCCTATAAGTGTCACGAACAGCCCTAGAGTTCGTACTAAAATAACACCTTAAGATACACATCAACCAAAACCCTAATGTCACCTAGATACTCCAATGTCACCACAAGTACCCATGGGATTGATTATACGATATGCATCACACAATTTCAGATTCATCATGTTCAATCCAACACAAAGAACTTCAAAGAGTGCCCCAAAGTTTCTACTGGAGAGTCAAGACAAAAACATGTGCCAACCCCTATGCATAGATTCCCAAGGTCACGGAACCCGCAAGTTGATCACCAAAACATACATCAAGTGGATCAATAGAACATCCCATTGTCACCACGGATATCCCATCGCAAGACATACATCAAGTGTTCTCAAATCCTTAAAGACTCAATCCGATAAGTAAACTTCAAAGGGAAAACTCAATTCATCACAAGAAGATAGAGAGGGGAAAACTCCATATAATTCATCTATATTAATAAAGCTCGCGGTACATCAAGATCGTGTCACCTGAAGAACACGAGAGAGAGAGATCAAACACATAGCTACTGGTACATACCCTTAGCCCTGAGGGTGAACTACTCCCTCCTCATCATGGAGACCGCCGGGATGATGAAGATGGCCTCCGGTGATGGTTTCCCCCTCCGGCAAGGTGCCGGAATGGGCTCCCGATTGGTTTCTCGTGGCTCTGGAGGCTTGCGGCGGCGGAACTCCCAATCTAGGTTTCTTTTCGGAAGTTTCTTTATTTATAGGAGTTTTTGGCGTCGGTCCCACGTCCAGAAGGTTCCCGAGGAAGTCACAATCCAGGGGGGCGCGCCCTAGGGGGGGGGGGGGGCGCCCCCTAGGCTTGTGGCCTCCTCGGCCTTCCTCTCCGGTGACTTTTCGCTCCAGTATTTTTTATATTTTCCAAAAATATTCTCCGTAAATTTTCAGCTCATTCCGAGAACTTTTATTTCTGCACAAAAACAACACCATGGTAGTTCTGCTGAAAACAACGTTAGTCCGGGTTAGTTCTAATAAAATCATACCAAAATCATATAAAAATATTGTAAACATGGCATGAATACTTCATAAATTATAGATACGTTGGAGACGTATCAAACAACAACTGGCACTTTGGCACTATGTCAATAGGTTAGTCCCAAAAAATGATATAAAGTTGTAATAAAATGATTGTAAAACATCCAAGAATGATAATATAACAACATGGAACAAACAAAAATTATAGATACATTGGAGACGTATCAGCCTCCTTTGCCGCCACGGCCCTTCCCGGCAGCAGCGTCTTGGCTCTTCTCCTTGTCACGCTTCTCGTACTCCGCTTTCTGCTTCTCGACAAGCTGCTCAACCTGGCGTCACTCTTGGAGATCATGGCCCTTGGTGCGATGGATCTTGCAGTATGGCCCGTCGGCAATCAGCGCACGCGACAGCTTCCTTGCCGGGGGTCTCGGCCTTGGCCTTCTTGCCGGCAGCGAGATTACCAGAGCCCTCCATAGCCAATACTGCTTTTCCTTTGCGCTTATTGTTGCGTTTTCGGTTCCTCCCCTTCGAGCCGGGGGCGTCGTCGTCGTCTGAGTCGACTTCGACGCCAGCCTCCTCTCCAGGGAGCCGCCTTCCCTCTTCAGCATGGGCACACTTGTCCGCCATTGTGTATAGCTCATTGACAGTCTTGGGGAGTTTCACATTCATCTTGGCCCGCATCCTCCTATTGCGCACGTTTGAGTGGAATGCGGCAATCACGGCTGCGGGGTGTATTTCTGGGATGTTGCGGTGCACTCGACTAAATCTCTGAATGTACTTCCGCAAGGTTTCCCCTTCTTTCTGCGGCAAGACTTGCAGATCGCTGGGCTGTCCCGGCTCCTGATGGCCGCCTGTGAAGGCGCCGACAATTTCGTTGCACAGATCGGCCCATGATGAGATGGAATTTTCCGGCAGGTGCATCAGCCACGATCTCACATTTGGCTTGAGCGCCAAAGGGAAATAGTTGGCGAGCACTTTCTCATCCCTTCCTCCGGCGGCTTGAATGGCGATCGTGTAGATGCCTAGAAATTCCGCCGGGTTTAGCTTTCCGTCATACTTCTCCGTTAGTTCTGGTTTGAACGCTCGGTCTGATGGACAACGGACCTGTCGCAGCTCGCGAGTGAAGACAGGGCACCCAACCTCGTAAGGCAGGTACCTGCCAGCACTGGGCGCGAGGTCACCAGCATCTGGACCATTGCGCCTGTCAAACTGTCGGTGTGCTTCTCGACGCCGCTCGATGGTGATGCGCGCGTCTTTCTTCCGCCGATCCTCCAAGACACGCCGCTGGTCTCATCGATCGCGCGGGCCGGACGAAGCCATGGATGCCTCGTCGAACTCGTCAGCATGTGAAGCTCGCCGCGGCTGCTCCTGGGTTTGTTGTCGCGGAGGGGACTGCACCGTTGGTGTAGCCCCGTCGACGCGATCGCCGGCCCGGGCCGCCGTAGCCGTACGCGTGTACCGCGATGGCTCTGCATGCTGAGGTTTATTGGCTTCAACAAAAGATATCAGACTCTGGATGGTAGCTCTCCACTCATCCATCTTGTCAGCCACCGGCGGGAAGTTGAGTAGAAGTTGGGCTTGCGCCATTGCTTCCGCCGCCGTGTCAGGCACGGCGAAAGAGGCAGACCGCGACGTCGCCCGGGTCCTGGTGGAGCCAAGAGGGGATTCGCCGTGTCCTTGACGCCGTGCGCTGCTTGCCGGGGCGGTCTGACGTGGGGGAGGCCGAGCCCGCGGGTTCGTGGCTCCGCTCGGTGCTCCGTCTTGTTCTGGACGAGGCGTGCGTCTAGTGGTCACGCTGGTGACGGGCGCAGACGGGGGGTCACGGCTTGCTCTGGATGGCGCGCCGCCATGATGACCACGACCATCCGCACGACGGGGAGGTGGTGATCGGTCGTCCCCTCCGTCCACGGCACCAGGGGCGCATTCGCCAGGGCGTTGTTGCTGTTGCTCATCTCCAGCGTTCCCGGCTCCAACTTCAGTTGCGGGGGATACGACGGCGGCGCCACCTATGCCAGCCGTGTGGCCCGCGACGCCCTCCTCACTCGCAGCCGCCGTGACGCCCGCTGTGCCTGCGGCTGCATGTGAGGGAGCCTTGGAAGTGGAGGGATGCGTGGTCGCGCTGGGCTTCTTCTTAGGAGCCATGAATGAAGAAGATGATGATGGAGATCGTCTCGCCGTTCACGAGCTCGGGTTCGCGCAAATGATGCACGCCCCCTACCTGGCGCGCCAAAGATGTCGGGGCATGGATGCACACGATCACCTATGGGACCAGAGGTCCCTTGTGGTTCGGCAGGGGGGTCATGTTGCACGAAGAGCGGAGGGCATGAGACGGCGCGACGATCAGGACACATGCATTTTTTACCCAGGTTCGGGCCACTGCTAAGCGTAAAACCCTACTCCTGCTTTTGGTGGATTGGTCGAAGGATCACGAAGAGCACGCATCGCTCAGCCCCGGCAAGGGTTGCCGTCGGGGTGAGCTACTACGCGAGTACAAGTGTCCAAAGTTCCCAATCTTGAGCTAGGTTGCCTTGGGCCTCCTTTTATAGTGCAAGGGGCAACCACAATGTCAAAACAGTCATTATCTATCGATTAGATATCTTAGCAGAGCTATCATACCTAACTCTGGCATTTAGGACAAAATACCATGATTACTAGACTAGGTGGCGCTCGGGGGTGCATCCCCGGCAAGCTCTTGCCACCGCTTAGCTAGTTATTGCTTAGGGTCATGACACGTTGCCGGACGGGTGTCAACTGGGTATAATCTGCCTTCCGGTGCGTTGCCACGTGCTTAGGGAGAGCCATTTAGCCTCTTGAGGGCTTGACACCGCATCGACAAGTGATTGATGTAGCGATGCGGTGGAGCGGTGGCTGGTTAGCTCGTGCCTGCTGGGGGATGGCTTGCCGGGTCCTCATAGGGAGCGCGTGCCTCGGCCCCCGGCAGGCTCCGGGGGCGTGGCTGGCGTGCTTTGGGCCCCTCCTGGGCCGTTGCGCTGGCGTTGCTGGTGTTTGCTTGGTTCCCCGCAGATTGTTGTTGCCGGATGCTGGTTCTTGAATGCTGCTTGGTGGTGTGGTAGTTTTCCCAAGGGGTTTTGCTACTACCGCCTATGCATAAGTTAGGGGCACCGGATACCCCTGTTCTAGTGCACCGACAGGGATGCTGATACGTCTCCAACGTATCGATAATTTATGAAGTATTCATGCCAAATTCACCTATGTTTACAATACTTTTATATGGTTTTGATGCACTTTATATGATTTATTTAGAACTAACCCGGACCGACATTGTTTTCAGCAGAATTACCTTGGTGTTGTTTTTGTACAGAAAATGAAAGTTCTCAGAATCGCTCAAAACTTTTTTGTGATTTTTTCTGGAGGAAATAAGCAACATTCGAGCAAAGACCTGTCGGAGGGGGTATGCCAGTGGGCCACCACGCAACAGGACGCGCCCCCCTAGTGGCACGGTGAGATATGTGGTGGGGCCCATGTGGCTCCTTTTGGCGTGATTCCAACGTTGAAAAATCCCATAAATATCAGAAACCCCAAAAATAAAGAGAGACTCCTCGTTCCGCCGCCGTAACTCTCTGTATTGACGAAAAACCAATACGAAGGCGTTCCAGTACCCTGCAGGAGAGGGTAGATCGTCTCCGGTGGCCATCTTCATCATCCCGGCGGAGGCCATGATGAGGAGGGAGTAGTCCACCCTCGGGGCTGAGGGTATGTACCAGTAGCTATGTGTTCAATCTCTCTCTCTCTCTCTCTCTCTCTCGTGTTCTTGAGATGTCACGATCTTGATGTATCACAGGCTTTGTTAATATAGTCAGATCATATGATGTTATTTCCTTGCTACCTTGTTGTGATGAATTGAATCTTTACCTTTGAGATCTCGTTATGGTGGATTGAATATTATGGTTTGAGAACACTTGATGTATGTCTTGCGTGGGATACCCGTAGTAACATTGGGGTATTCTATTGATTCACTTGATATATGTTGACGCATCAACTTGCGGATTCCGGTGACCTAGGGGATCTTTGCATAGGGGTTGATTGCACATTTTCATACCACGTTCTCCGATAGAAATCTTGGGGTGCTCCTTGAAGTTCTTTGTGTTGGATTGAATATGATAGATCTGAAATTGTTTGATGCATGTCGCATAATTTACCCACGGATACTTGAGGTGACATTGGAGTATCTAGGTGACATTAGGGTTGATTGATATGTATCATTGGTGTTATTCTAGCAGGAACTCTAGGGCTGTTTGTGACACTTATAGGAATAGCCCAATAGACTGATCAGAAAGAATAACTTTTAGGTGGTTCTACTACCTACACCAATTTCATCTTATTGTTCTCCGCTAGATAGGAACTTTGGAGTGATTCTTTGTTGCACGTTGAGGGATGATCATATGATTCAACTATGTTAGCATTGTTGGAAGATTGCACTAGCGAAAGTATGAACCCTAGGCCTTATTTCCAAGCATTTATACACCGTTTTGCTCGCTGTTTTACACTTGCTACCTTGCTGTTTTTATATTTTCAGATTACAAAAACCTTTATCTATCATCCATATTACACTTGTATCACCATCTCTTTGCCGAACTAGTGCGCCTATACAATTTGCCATTGTATTGGGTGTGTTGGGGACACAAGAGATTTATTGTATTTGATTGCAGGGTTATTTGAGAGAGACCATCTTCATCCTACACCTCCCACGGATTGATAAACCTTAGGTCATCCACTTGAGGGAAAATTGCTACTGTCCTACAAAACTCTGTGCTTGGAGGCCCAACACGAGTCTACAAGAATAAAGTTGCGTAGTAGACATCAGCGCCCTGCCAAGCGCCACCCAGAGCCGTGGTAGGAGGCTTCACTGAGAAGACTTTCCCCTTTGGTGCTAAGAGGGCTGGGCCAGCACGTCGGTTCCCAAAGCGACCCCAACGGTTTCCCGTTTGGTGTAAGAAGGCCAAGGCTGGGAGCTCGCCAGGACGGAGGTCATCACCGAGCCCACCAGCGCGTCATGAAGGGAGGCTTTTGTAGGCGGAGACTGCCTTTGTCAGGATAGACTGCGACCTTGTCCCCCTTCAAACGGTCCGCTATGGCAACCCTTCCCGCCTTATGTTTTCGGGGGAAGAGGACCGGGCCAGTATAAGATAGGGCAGGCCTCCGCCATAGGGGGGGAGGAGAACACTCCTTTGTAACCACACATCTCTCCAAGCAATTCAGACAAGCAGGAGTAGGGTCTTACACCGCGAGGTGGCCCGAACCTGGGTAATCCCTTCGTCTGTGTTCTTCTTCCTTAGCTCATGCTCGCCGCAGCATCGCCGAAGGCTCGCGAGGTAGAATAGGGCTGGTGAGCAAGCGCACCCTGATACGTCCATTTTGCATCATGATTTCCTACTGTTATTTACTTTGTTTTGTTGAATAATAATGCTTTGGGGTGTGATTCTAATGCCTTTTCTCTCATAATATGCAAGGTTTACACCAAGAGGGAGAATACCGGCAGCTGGAATTCTGGACACAAGAAAAGCACGTCAGAGATACCTATTCTGCACAACTCCAATGAAGCTGAAAATTTATGGAGATTATTTTTGCATTTAAAAAAAAATACTGGAGCTGAAAAATACCGGGGGAGGCCCACCAGGTGGGCACAACCCACCAGGGTGCGCCCTGATGGGTTGTGCTCACCCAGGCCCTCCTCCGGTGCCCATCTTCTGGTATAAATTCCCAAAAAACCTAGAAAAAATAAGGGGAGGACTTTTGGGACGAAGCGCTGCCGCCTCGAGGCGGAACTTGGGCAGGAGCACTTTTGCCCTCCGGCGGAGCGATTCCGCCGGGGGAACTTCCCTCCCGGAGGGGGAAATCGAAGCTATCGTCATCACCAACACCCCTCTCATCTTTGGGAGGCCAATCTTCATCAACGTCTTCAACAACACCATCTCCTCTCAAACCCTAGTTCATCTCTTGTGTTTAATCTTTGTACCGGAACCTCAGATTGGTACCTGTGGGTGACTAGTAGTGTTGATTACCTTGCGTAGTTGATTACTATATGGTTTATTTGGTGGAAGATTATATGTTCAGAAACATTATGATATTCAATACTCCTCTAATCTTGAGCATGTTTATTATTTGTGAGTAGTTACTTATACGTCTCCAACGTATCTATAATTTATGAAGTATTCATGCCATGTTTACAATATTTTTATATGATTTTGGTATGATATTATTAGAACTAACCCGGACTGACGCTGTTTTCAGCAAAACTACCGTGGTGTTGTTTTTGTGCAGAAATAAAAGTTCTCGGAATGAGCTGAAAATTTACGGAGAATATTTTTGGAAAATATAAAAAATACTAGAGCGAAAAGTCACCGGAGAGGAAGGCCGAGGAGGCCACAAGCCTAGGGGGCGCCCCCCTAGGGCGCGCCCCCCTGGCTTGTGACTTCCTCGGGAACCTTCTGGACGTGGGACCGACGCCAAAAACTCCTATAAATACAGAAACCTCCGAAAAGAAACCTAGATCGGGAGTTCCGCCGCTGCAAGCCTCCAGAGCCACGAAAAACCAATCGGGAGCCCGTTCCGGCACCCTGCCGGAGGGGGAAACCATCACCGGAGGCCATCTTCATCATCCCGGCGGTCTCCATGACGAGGAGGGAGTAGTTCATCCTCGGGGCCGAGGGTATGTACCAGTAGCTATGTGTTTGATCTCTCTCTCGTGTTCTTGAGATGACACGATCTTGATGTACCGCGAGCTTTATTAATATAGATGAATCATATGGAGTTTTCCCCTCTCTATCTTCTTGTGATGAATTGGGTTTTCCCTTTGAAGTTTTCTTATCGGATTGAGTCTTTAAGGATTTGAGAACACTTGATGTATGTCTTGCGATGGGATATCCGTGGTGACAATGGGATGTTTTATTGATCCACTTGATGTATGTTTTGGTGATCAACTTACGGGTTCCGTGACCTTGGGAATCTATGCATAGGGGTTGGCACATGTTTTCGTCTTGACTCTCCGGTAGAAACTTTGGGGCACTCTTTGAAGTTCTTTGTGTTGGATTGAACATGATGAATCTGAAATTGTGCGATGCATATCGTATAATCAAGCCCATGGGTACTCGTGGTGACATTGGAGTATCTAGGTGACATTAGGGTTTTGGTTGATGTGTATCTTAAGGTGTTATTTTAGTACGAACTCTAGGGCTGTTCGTGACACTTATAGGGATAGCTCATACGGTTGATCGGAAAAGATAACTTTGAGGTGGTTTCGTACCCTACAATAATTTCTTCGTATGTTCTCATCTATTTGTGACTTTGGAGTGAACTCTTTGTCGCACGTGAGGGATTTACATATGATTCAACCATGTCAGTATTGTTGAGAGAACTTGCACTAGTGAAAGTATGAACCCTAGGCCTTGTTTTCAAGCATTGCAATACCGTTTGTGCTCACTTTTGTTACTTGCTACCTTGCTGTTTTTATATTTTCAGATTACAAAAATCTATATCTACCATCCATATTACACTTGTATCACCATCTCTTCGCCGAACTAGTGCACCTATACAATTTACCATTGTATTGGGTGTGTTGGGGACACAAGAGACTCTTTGTTATTTGGTTGCAGGGTTGTTTGAGAGAGACCATCTTCATCCTACGCCTCCCACGGATTGATAAACCTTAGGTCATCCACTTGAGGGAAATTTGCTACTGTCCTACAAAACTCTGCGCTTGGAGGCCCAACACGAGTCTACAAGAAGAAGGTTGTGTAGTAGACATCAAGCTCTTTTCTGGCGTCGTTGCCGGGGAGGTGAGTGCTTGAAGGTATATCTTTAGATCTTGCAATTGAATCTTTTAGTTTCTTGTTTTATCACTAGTTTAGTCTATAAAAGAAAACTACAAAAAAATGGAATTGAGGTTGCCTCATATGCTTCATCTTTTTAATGTCATTCGTGAAAATGATGAAAAGGAAAATTGTGCTCAAGTGTTAGAAGAAGAAGTTATTAAAATGTTTGGCACTAAATCTTTGAGTGATGAGCATGATTGCAATGTTGTTAGTATGAATTCTTTGAATATCCATAGTACTAATGATGATTGCACTAGTCATGATAAAAATATTTCTTATAAGCATGTCAATTTTTGTGGAGTGCATAGAGTTTGTGAAGACATGCCTAAAAGGGAAGATAGATTTTGTAATAGGTATAAGTATTTAGAAACTAAATGGTTGCAAGAGAGGCTATATGTTTGTGCTGAAAGACTTAATATTTCTCGCCGTCCTTGTGAACTTTGCAATGAAAGTGGTCATTTTAATTTCCAATGTAAATTATTTCATGATCGAATTGTGTCCAAAAATTGTGATAACCTCATTACCCTTGAGCATCATAATGAACTTAGTCTATTTTTGGGGTATGAAGAAATGAAACATTAAACTAAGGATGTTCCAGCTTGGGTTCTCATGAAAATGATTGATTTTGATCTAAATGAAATCTATATGTATTGCGTGGTAAATTGCATTGAGAATCCTTATATTGCCAATTACTTAAAGACAAGAAAACAAATAGAAAATGAAGAGAATACTAATGAAGGGGAAGAGGTTTCCCAATATCCTCCTATTTTTTCTTATGATGAATCAGGTAACGAGGAGGAGCTTTTTATTCAACCAACCTCTTCAAAAAGAAGCTTTGAGGAATTAAATAAACCAACACATAATGTGGTGAATAATAAGAAAAGAAGGAAAAGTAAAGGTAAAGAGGTATCTCTCCCAAATAATGTTGCTCCCATTATTGATAGGCCTCATGAGAATGAATCAAAAATAGTTGTGGAAGATGATACACTTGAGGATGATTTTGTTATGCCTATTGCTTGTTGTGATAATTATGATTGGGAAGATAATGATACTTCTTATAATCTTGAAAATATTTATGGCACCAACTTGGAGGATGATGATAATAATTGCTATACTATTGGTGCTATTCATACTATTAATGATGAGAGTGATTATGCTTATGTTATGCAAAGCCACAAGCTTGGGGATGCTATGTTTGATGAGAATGACATGTTTGAGAATTTATTTGATGCAATTAATGTTTGTCCCAAGCTTGGGGATGCTATGTTTAATGAAGATGATATTTTTAGTCCCCCAAGTTTTGATGTGCAAATTTATTATGATGATAGCATACCCCCTATTTATGATGATTGCAATATTTATGAAAGTGGGTTTGAAAGAGTGTCAACTTTAGATAATAATTATCCCACTATTTTTGAGGGTGTTGAATCTTATTATAATGATAAAAGTGGATTTGGAGAGGTCACGACTTTACTTATTAATGATTCCACTATTTCGGAAGAGGTTTCAATTGACTATGATGAGAACAAAGTTGCTACTTATGATGATTATTGTGATGATATTTATGTTATAAAAAGTAGTGATAATACTTGTCATAATTATGAATATCCTTTCACTGAATATTACTCTTTTAATGTGGAACCAATTTGTAGTATTCAATTCTTTTATGATACTCCCACTATTAGTCATGAGAAGAAATTTGCTTATGTGGAGAGTAATAAATTTTCTATGCTTGTAGATCATGAAAAGATGCTTTATGTGCTGGTTATATTGTGAAATTCCTTCATGATGCTACTGAAAATAATTATGAGGGAGGAATATATGCTTGTAGGAATTGCAATAATATCAAGTTTCCTCTCTATGTGTTGAAAGTTTTGAAGTCATGCTTGTTTTGCCTTCCTATGCTAGTTGATTCTTGCTCCCATAAATTGTTTGCTCACAAAATCCCTATGCATAGGAAGTGGGTTAGACTTAAATGTGCTTGTCATGAGATTCATGATGCTCTTTTGCATGTTATAATTATTATTCCTATGTGAGCATCATCGAAATCATCATGCCTAGCTAAAAGGCTTTAAAGAAAAGCGCTTGTTGGGAGACAACCCAACACTTTTCCTTTCTGTTTTTATGTGTTCACATGATTAAGCTACTGTAGTAATCATGTTTTATGCCTTTTATTTCAATAAAGTGCCAAGTAAAGCCTTTGGGATGACTCACAAGATGAGTAGAATTGATGCTGAACCAAAACAGAAACTTTTGACTCCAGTACAGGAATTTTCATTTTTTACTGGAGAGTGATAATGATCTGAAATTTTTACACAGTCTTAATATACAAATTCGTCAGGTTTTCCTAATGTTTCAGAATTTTTTGAGACAGGAAAGTATGGTTACACTACAGATCTTCACAGACTGTTCTGTTTTTGACAGATTCTGTTTTGCATGCATTGTTTGCTTGTTTTAGTGTTCCCATAGCTTATATTCAGTGATATAAATTATGGGAATAGTAGAATACAGTAGGTATCATGTGGGAACAATTATGAATCTTGTCTTGACAGTACCTAAGTGAATGATCTTTATTTATTATATTAACCCATCTCACGAAGTTCCATTAAGTTTTGTGTGATTGAAGTTTTCAAGTTTTTGGTGAGACACCGATATGAGGAGAATAAGGAGTGACAAGAACCTAAGCTTGGGGATGCCCAAGGCATCCCCTCTTTCATCTTCAACACTATCGGTATATCTTACTTGGAGCTATATTTTTATTCGTCACATAATATGAGTTTTGCTTGGAGCGTCATTTTATTTTCTTGTTTTCTGTTAGGTGTTATTTATAATCTTGTTTTACAATAAAAAGTTCCAAGAATTGCATTAGGATGCTTGCATTGCATGTTTTGATATGTGCTGTGTAAAAACAGAAACTTTGGCTGTAGTGTTCGAATTTTCATATTTTACTGGAACGTGGATAGTTTTTGAAATTTTTACACAGTGTTGTCATATAAATTATTTAGCATGTACTAAATTTTCATAATTATTTGAGTTACAGAAGTACACTGTTTTCATAAATTGCTACAGACTGTTCTGTTTGGACAGATTGCTGTCATAGTTTTGTTATCTACTTATCCTATAGTTTCCATATCCTATATTGGTAGATATAAATTGTGGAAATGATAGTATACAGTACCTAATGTTTGTAAATTATTATGCAACTTGTCTTGGCAGTACATGAAGTGTTGATTTATTATTATGTGTACTAACCTATCTCACGAGTTCTTTTCGAGTTTTGTGTGGAAGATGTTTTTGAGAATAGGTGTAACCATGATATGAGAGGATTGAACGAGATACAAAAGCTCAAGCTTGGGGATGCCCAAGGCACCCCAAGTAAATATTTCAAGAAGTCTCAAGCATCTAAGCTTGGGGATGCTACGCATCCCACCTCTCTTCATCAACAATTATCGGTTAGCCTATGTTGAGCCTAAATTTTTATTCGTTCACATTATGCGTGCTATTCTTGGAGTGCTATTTTTCTTTTTCTTGCTGTTTAATAAAATACTTAAGATCTGAAAATATTTATTGAGAGGGAGAGAGAGAGAGTCCTCACATAGCTGCTTAATCGTTTGACTACTCATTGATCTTCACTTATATCTTTTGAGAGTAGCTTGTCATTTCCTCTCATGCCTCAGTTATACCTTTTTGAGGGATGAAATATTTATGCTCATGTGCTTCCTTTAAATTTGTTTGAGCTTGTCGAAAAAGCAATGGCAATATATGAAACTTGTCCCAATGTGATAGATATCCAAGGAGGATATAATAAAAACTTTCATGAAGATCATGGGACAAATTAAACTTGATTCTTTGTAATAGTTTTGAAACATGATGATAGTAATATGTGAGTCATGTTAGTGAGTAATTATGCTTTAGTAGGAATATTGGTGTTAAGGTTTGTAATTCCCTATGCAAGTACGAAAGTCAATAGTTATGCAATGAAGTTACATCCTACTTGTGGTACATTATTCGGGGTTAGTTATGTTCAATGCTCACTTATGTGAATTTTCGTTTCTTGGCTTGGCTGCTTCCCAATCTATTTGCTAGCCTCCATTTGTACTAAGTAGAAATACTACTTGTGCATCCAAAATCCTTAAACCACTTTTGCCTTATGAGTCCACCATACCTACCTATATGCGGTATTTCCATGCCGTTCCAAGCAAATTTGTATGTGCCATCTCTAAATTTTCAAAATAAATTTTCTCTTTTGTGTGCGCGTACCGCTCATGAAACGGTGGGGAGTATCCAATATTTTTCCATGCTAGGGGTGTTATTCTCACGATATGTGTTGATTCACTATCATTCACGAGAAACTGGCTGGTATTCGGGATGCCCAGTTCCATGCTCAAAAATCAAATCAAAATATAATGAAACAAAACTCCCCCAGGATTGTTGTTTGTATGGACGGTACCCATGGATTCGGCTCGCCGTGGAGTGTGATTGATTGGTGGAGGGGGAGTAAAAACTTTACCATTCTGTTTGGGAACCGCCTATAATGTATCTAGCATGGAAAGTATTGTGAGCTACTTTGTCGTTTTCGTTGACAGGAAAGGCATGCCACTCAAAATATTTTTTCTCTCTCAATTTAAACCTTGAGCTCTAGCACCTCTACAAATCCCTACTTCCCTCTATGAAGGGCCTATCTATTTACTTTATGCAATTTTTGTTTTTGCTTTGAGTCTCCATCTTCTCTTATAAGCACCAACTAGGGGGCACTATGATCGTACTTGAGCATTGGGCATAGCTAATATTTGAGTGTGTTTCATGAATGGATCAATGATTGAGCATGATGGGCTAGGGATAACTTTCTGTAGTGTTGATATTTTGAAAGACATGATTGCTTGTTGACATGCTTGAGTATTCAAGTCATTATGTTAAAACTAGACTATTGCTTTGAATCATTTACAAGTCCAAATGTCCATTCTATACAAAGAAGAAACGAATATGATGAACATGTTAGGTAGCATTCACACTTCATAAATTATTTCTTTTATCATTTACCTACTCGAGGACGAGCAGGAATTAAGCTTGGGGATGCTGATACGTCTCCAACGTAGCTATAATTTATGAAGTATTCATGCCATGTTTACAATATTTTTATATGATTTTGGTATGATTTTATTAGAAGTAACCCGGACTGACACTGTTTTCAGCAGAACTACCGTGGTGTTGTTTTTGTGCAGAAATAAAAGTTCTCGGAATGAGCTGAAAATTTACGGAGAATATTTTTTGAAAATATAAAAAATACTGGAGCGAAAAGTCACCGGAGAGGAAGGCCGAGGAGGCCACAAGCCTAGGGGGCACGCCCCCCTGGCTTGTGACTTCCTCGGGAACCTTCTGGACGTGGGACCGACGCCAAAAACTCCTATAAATACAGAATCCTCCGAAAAGAAACCTAGATCGGGAGTTTCGCCGCCGCAAGCCTCTAGAGCCACGAAAAACCAATTGGGAGCCCGTTCCGGCACCCTGCCGGAGGGGGAAACCATCACCGGAGGCCATCTTCATCATCCCGACGGTCTCCATGACGAGGAGGGAGTAGTTCACCCTCGGGGCTGAGGGTATGTACCAGTAGCTATGTGTTTGATCTCTCTCTCTCTCTCGTGTTCTTGAGATGACACGATCTTGATGTACCGCGAGCTTTATTAATATAGATGAATCATATGGAGTTTTCCCCTCTCTATCTTCTTGTGATGAATTGAGTTTTCCCTTTGAAGTTTTCTTGTCGGATTGAGTCTTTAAGGATTTGAGAACACTTGATGTATGTCTTGCGATGGGATATCCGTGGTGACAATGGGATGTTTTATTGATCCACTTGATGTATGTTTTGGTGATCAACTTGCGGGTTCCGTGACCTTGGGAATCTATGCATAGGGGTTGGCACATGTTTTCGTCTTGACTCTCCGGTAGAAACTTTGATGCACTCTTTGAAGTTCTTTGTGTTGGATTGAACATGATGAATCTGAAATTGTGTGATGCATATCGTATAATCAAGCCCATGGGTACTCGTGGTGACATTGGAGTATCTAGGTGACATTAGGGTTTTGGTTGATGTGTATCTTAAGGTGTTATTTTAGTACGAACTCTAGGGCTGTTCGTGACACTTATAGGGATAGCTCATACGATTGATCGGAAAAGATAACTTTGAGGTGGTTTCGTACCCTACAATAATTTCTTCGTTTGTTCTCCGCTATTTGTGACTTTGGAGTGAAGTCTTTGTCGCACGTGAGGGATTTACATATGATTCAACTATGTCAGTATTGTTGAGAGAACTTGCACTAGTGAAAGTATGAACCCTAGGCCTTGTTTTCAAGCATTGTAATACCATTTGTGATCACTTTTGTTACTTGCTACCTTGCTGTTTTTATATTTTCAGATTACAAAAACCTATATCTACGATGCATATTACACTTGTATCACCATCTCTTTGCCGAACTAGTGCACCTATACAATTTACCATTGTATTGGGTGTGTTAGGGACACAAGAGACTCTTTGTTATTTGGTTGCAGGGTTGTTTGAGAGAGACCATCTTCATCCTACGCCTCCCACGGATTGATAAACCTTAGGTCATCCACTTGAGGGAAATTTGCTACTGTCCTACAAAACTCTGCGCTTGGAGGCCCAACACGAGTCTACAAGAAGAAGGTTGTGTAGTAGACATCAGTTACCTTTGTTCTTGAGGTCACGGGAGAAGTCATGTTGCAAGTAATCATGTGAATTTGATATGTGTTCGATATTTTGATGATATGTATGTTGTGATTCCCTTAGTGGTGTCATGTGAATGTCGACTACATGACACTTCACCATTCATGGGCCTAAGGGAATGCATTGTGGAGTAGTTATTAGATGATGGGTTGCTAGAGTGACAGAAGCTTAAACCCTAGTTTATGCGCTACTTCGTAAGGGGCTGATTTGGATCCACATGTTTAATTCTATGGTTAGACTTTGTCTTAATACTTTTCTCATAGTTGCGGATGCTTGCAAGGGGGTTAATCATAAGTAGATTGTTAGTTCAAGTAAGAACAACACCTTAGCACCGGTCCACCTACATATCAAATTATCAAAGTAGCGAACACGAATCAAACCAACATGATAAAAGTGACTAGACGAAATTCCCGTGTACCCTCAAGAACACTTTGCCTATTACTAGTGATTGTTCTGGCCTGTCCTTTGCCTCAAAAGGATTGGGTTATCTTGCTGCACCTTGTTTACCGTTACCGTTACTTGCTCGCTACCAATTATCTTGCTATCAAACTATCTGTTACCTACAATTTCAGTGCTTGCATAATTTACCTTGCTGAAAACCGCTTGGCATTTCCTTCTGCTCCTCGTTGGGTTCGACACTCTTACTTATCGAAAGGAGTACGATTGATCCCCTATACTTGTGGGTCATCAAGACTCTTTTCTGGCGCTGTTGCCGGGGAGTGAAGCGCTCTTGGTAATTGGAAATCGGTAAGGAAAAACTTATACTACGTGCTGAAATTTATTGCTACTTGCTACTATGGAGAACAATCCTTTGAGGTGTTTGTTCAGGGTATCTTCACCTCGACCGGAACCACAATTAGTTACTGATACGTCTCCAACGTATCTATAATTTTTGATTGTTCCATGCTATTATATTATCTGTTTTGGATGTTTTATATGCATTAATATGCTATTTTATATTATTTTTGGGACTAACCTATTAACCTAGAGCCCAGTGCCAGTTTCTATTTTTTTCCTTGTTTTTGAGTATTGCAGATAAGGAATATTAAACGGAGTCCAAACGGAATAAAATCTTCGATATGATTTTTCTTGGACCAGAAGAAACCTGCCAGACTTGGAGAGGGGGGCAGGAGACCTGCCGGGAGACGACAAGCCTGCAGGGCGCGCCCTAGGGGGGGCGCCCTCCAGGCTTGTGGCCCCCCTGCAGGCCTCCTAACCCTAATCTTAGTCCTATAAATTCCCAAATATCCCCCCAATACCAAAAAGAGCCACGATAATACTTTTCCGCCGCCGGAAGCCTCTGTTCCCGTGAGATCCCATCTTGGAGCCTTTTCCGGTAATCTGCCGGAGGGGGATTCGATCACGGAGGGCATCTACATCAACTCCATTGCCCCTCCGATGATGCGTGAGTAGTTCACCTCAGACCTTCGGGTCCATTGCTAGTAGCTAGATGGCTTCTTCTCTCTCTATGTTCTTCAATACCATGTTCTTCATGATCTTCATGGAGATCTATCCGATGTAATACTCTTTTGCAGTGTGTTTGTCGAGATCCGATGAATTGTGGGTTTATGATCAGATTATCTATGAATATTATTTGAATCTTCTCTGAATTCTTATATGCATGATTTCATATCTTTGCAAGTCTCTTCGAGTTATTGGTTTGGTTTGGCCAACTAGATTGGTAATTCTTGCAATGGGAGAAGTGCTTAGTTTTGGGTTCAATCTTGCGGTGTCCTCACCCAGTGACAAAGTAGGGGTAGCGAGGCACGTATTTGTATTGTTGCCATCAAGGGTAAAAAGATGGGGTTTTCATCATATTGCTTGAGTTTATCCCTCTACATCATGTCATCTTACTTAATGCGTTACTCTGTTCTTCATGAACTTAATACTCTAGATGCAGGCAGGAGTCGGTCGATGTGTGGAGTAATAGTAGTAGATGCAGAATCGTTTCGGTCTACTTGACACAGACGTGATGCCTATATGCATAATCATTGCCTTGGATATCGTCATAACTATGCACTTTTCTATCAATTGCTCGACAATAATTTGTTCACCCACCGTATTATTTTCCTTCAAGAGAGAAGCCTCTAGTGAAACCTATGGCCCCCGGGTCTATTTTCCATATTATATTTTCAGATCTATAAACCAAAAATACCAAAAATAATTTGCTGCAATCTTTTTTGCTTTTGTTTTACTTCTCATTTTAATAATCTTTTATATCTATCTCTATCAGATCTCATCCTTGCAAGTAACCGTGAAGGGATTGACTACCCCATTATAGCGTTGGGTGCAAGTGTTTGATTGTTTGTGTAGGTGCAAAGATTGGGGCCTTGCTTGTACCTCCTACTGGATTGATACCTTGGTTCTCAACAACTGAGGGAAATACTTATCTACTTTGCTGCATCACCCTTTCCTCTTCAAGGGAAAACCAACGCAAGCTCAAGAAGTATCAAGAAGGATTTCTGGCGCCGTTGTCGGGGAGGTCTACATCAAGCCTACCAAGTACCCATCACAAACTCATCTCTTGCATTTACATTATTTGCCATTTGCCTCTCGTTTTCCTCTCCCCCACTTCTAAAATGATTTTCAGAAAAAACCAAAAAGATTTGCCTTTTTACTCGCCCTTTTTCCGTTCGTCTTTTCGTTTGCTTTTTGTTTGCTTGTGTGTTAGATCGTTTGCTCGTCCTTATGGCTCAACCCAAAAGCTTTGATCCTTATCTTGGTAAGTTGGAAGATATTGAGAACAATGCTAAAAGTTTCATGTCACTCCAATTTGACCATAATAGTTTCTTCAGAAACGAGCTTAAAGAACAAAAGGCTATGCTGGAATACATGAATAAAGAACTTGATGATATGACTAAGGAATTTTATGGTTTGAAATCTCAGTTTGCTCACCTCGAAAATTTAGTAGGCCAAATTTCTGATAAACAAGCTACCTTAGTCAATAAAATGTCCGCTAAGCCAGAATCTTTAAATAATGATGAAGATCTTAAAGTGATTGATGTGACTCCTATTGAATCTTTGTTTTCTAATACAAATCTTGATTCGGAGTTTATAGATCTTAATGCTAAAATTGATAAAAGTGGGATTGAAGAGGTCAAAACTTTAAATAGCAATGAACCCACTCTTTTGGATTTCAAGGACTTTAATTATGATAGTTGTTCTTTGATTGATTGTATTTCCTTGTTGCAATCCATGTTGAATTCTCCGCATGCTTATAATCAAAATAAAGCTTTTACTAAACATATCGTTGATGCTATGATGACATCTTTTGAAGAAAAACTTGAGTTGGAAGTTTCTATACCTAGAAAGCTTTATGATGAGTGGGAACCTACTATTAAGATTAAAATTAAGGATTATGAGTGCCATGCTTTGTGTGATTTGGGTGCTAGCGTTTCCACGGTTCCGAAAACTTTATGTGATGTGCTAGGTTTCCATGAACTTGATGATTGCTCTTTAAATTTGCATCTAGCGGATTCCACTATTAAGAAACCTATGGGAAGTATTAATGATGTTCTTATTGTTGCAAATAGGAATTATGTGCCCGTAGATTTCATTGTTCTTGATAAAGATTGCAATCCTACATGTCCTATTATTCTTGGTAGACCTTTCCTTAGAACGATCGGTGCAATTATTGACATGAAAGAAGGAAACATTAGATTCCAATTTCCGTTAAGGAAAGGCATGGAACACTTTCCTACAAAGAGAATCAAATTACCTTATGAATCTATTATGAGAGCTACTTATGGATTTTATACCAAAGATGACAATACCTAGATCTATTGCGTTATGCCTAGCTAGGGGCGTTAGAAAATAGCACTTGTTGGGAGGCAACCCAATTTTATTTTATGTTTTTATTTTTGATTGTTTTTGTTTATGTGTTTTACACATTATTATCTCTGTATTAATTGTGTTTTATTGTTTTAATTAGTGTTTGATCCAAGTAAGACCTTTGGGATGGTCTACGGTGATTGTTGATTTGATTTTGCTGAAAAACAGAAACTTTTGCGCTCAGTCCAGGAATTTTATAAATTCACCAGAGCGTCGAATGAGTCTGAAATTTTTACACAATATTTATATACAAATTTTCCAGATTGTACAAATTTTTCCGAATTTTTGGAGTCACAGAAGTATTCAAAGTTTACAGATTGCTACAGACTGTTCTGTTTTTGACAGATTCTGTTTTCTTTGTGTTGTTTGCTTATTTTGATGTATCTATGGGTTGTATCGGGGGGTATGAACCATGGATAAGTTGGAATACAGTATATATTACACCAATATAAATAAATAATGAGTTCAGAACAGTATCTAAAGTGGTGATTTATTTTTTTATACTAACAGATCTCACGAGTTTTCTGTTGAGTTTTGTGTTGTGAAGTTTTCAAGTTTTGGGTAAAGATTTGATGGACTATGGAATAAGGAGTGGCAAGAGCCTAAGCTTGGGGATGCCCAAGGCACCCCAAGCCATATTCAAGGATACAAAAGAGTCTAAGCTTGGGGATGCCCCGGAAGGCATCCCCTCTTTCGTCTTCAATCCATCGGTAAATTTACTTGAGGCTATATTTTTATTCACCACATGATATGCGTTTTGCTTGGAGCGTATTGTATGATATGAGTCTTTGCTTTTTAGTTTTCCACAATCATCCTTGCTGCACACATCTTTTTAGAGGGACATGCATTAATCGTGAATTTATTAGAATACTCTATGTGCTTCACTTATATCTTTTGAGCTAGGCAATGTTGCTCTAGTGCTTCACTTATATCTTTTTAGAGCACGGTGGTGTTTTTATTTTATAGAAATAATTGAACTCTCGTACCTCACTTATATTATTTTGATAGTCTTTAAACAGCATGGTAATTGGTTTAGGTTATGAATTTAGTCCTAATATAATGGGCATCCAAGATGGATATAATAAAAACTTTCATATAAAGTGCATTGAATACTATGAGAAGTTTGATTCCTTGCATATAGTTTTGAGATATAAAGATGGTGATCTTAGAGTCATGCAATAAGTAATTGTGGATTGGTAGAAATACTTGTGTTAAGGTTTGTGAATCCTGTAGCATGCACGTATGGTGAACCGTTATGTAACGAAGTCGGAGCATGATTTGTTTAATGATTGTCATCCTTTGTGTGAGGGTCGGGAGCGCGCGATGGTTAACTCCTACCAACCTCTCCCCTAGGAGCATGCGTCTAATACTTTGCTTCGATAACTAATAGACTTTTGCAAAAAGTATGTTAGTTCTTTATGACTAATGTGAGTCCATGGATTATACGCACTCTCACCCTTTCACCATTGCTAGCCTCTCTAGTACCGCGCAACTTTCGCCGGTGCATTAAACCCACCTTCCTCAAAACAGACACCATATACCTTCCTCAAAACAGCCACCATACCTACCTATTATGGCATTTCCATAGCCATTCCGAGATATATTGCCATGCAAGTTCCACCGTTCCGTTTATTATGACACGCACCATCATTGTCATATTGCTTTGCATGATGTTTTCATGGCTTGTCCGTTTTTTAGATGTCATTTGCTATGCTAGATCGTTGCACCTCCTGGTACACCACTAGAAGCATTCATATAGAGTCATATTTTGTTCTATATCGAGTTGTAATTCTTGAGTTGTAAGTAAATAAAAGTGTGATGATCATCATTAGAGCATTGCCCCATGAGAGGAAAGGATGATGGAAGCTATGATTCCCTCACAAGTTGGGATGAGTCTCCGGACTTTACAAATAATAAAAGAGGCCAATGAAGGCCAAATAAAAAAAAAGAGGCCAAAGATGCCCACCAAAAAAAATGAGAGAAAAGAAAGAAGGGACAATGCTACTATCCTTTTTCCACACTTGTGCTTCAAAGTAGCACCATGATTTTCATGATAGAGAGTCTCCTATATTGTCACTTTCTTATACTAGTGGGAATTTTTCATTATATAACTTGGATTGTATATTCCAATGATGGGCTTCCTCAAATTGCCCTAGGTCTTCGTGAGCAAGCGAGTTGGATGCACACCCACTTAGTTTCTTTTGAGCTTTTATACACTTATAGCTCTAGTGCATCCGTTGCATGGCAATCCCTACTCACTCACATTGATATCTATTGATGGGCATCTCCATAGTCCGTTGATCTGCCTAGTTGATGTGAGACTATCTTCTCCTTTTCCTCACAACCTCCACCATATTCTATTCCACCTATAGTGCTATATCCATGGCTCACGCTCATGTAGTGCGTGAAAGTTGAAAAGGTTTGAGAACATAAAAGGTGTGAAACAATTGCTTGACTTGTCATCAGGGTTGTGCATGATTTAAATACTTTGTGTGGGGAAGATGGAGCATAGCCAGACCATATGATTTTGTAGGGATAACTTTCTTTGGCCATGTTATTTTGAAAGGACATAATTGCTTTGTTAGTATGCTTGAAGTATTATTGTTGTTATGTCAATATTAAGCTTTTGTTTTGAATCTTATGGATCTGAACATTCATGCCACAATAAAGAATATTACATGGAGAAATATGTTAGGTAGCATTCCACATCAAAAATTCTGTTTTTATCATTTACCTACTCGAGGACGAGCAGGAATTAAGCTTGGGGATGCTTGATACGTCTCCAACGTATCTATAATTTTTGATTGTTCCATGCTATCATATTATCTGTTTTGGATGTTTTATATGCATTAATATGCTATTTTATATTATTTTTGGGACTAACCTATTAACCTAGAGCCCAGTGCCAGTTTCTGTTTTTTTCCTTGTTTTTGAGTATTGCAGATAAGGAATATTAAACGGAGTCCAAACGGAATAAAATCTTCGATATGATTTTTCTTGGACCAGAAGAAACCTGCCAGACTTGGAGAGGGGGGCAGGAGACCTGTCGGGAGACGACAAGCCTGCAGGGCGCCCCCTAGCCCTCCTGGCTTGTGGCCCCCCTGCAGGCCTCCTAACCCTAATATTCGTCCTATAAATTCCCAAATATTCACCCAATACCAAAAAGAGCCATGATAATACTTTTCCGCCACCGGAAGCCTCTGTTCCCGTGAGATCCCATCTTGGAGCCTTTTCCGGTAATCTGCCGGAGGGGGATTCAATCACGGAGGGCATCTACATCAACTCCATTGCCCCTCCGATGATGCGTGAGTAGTTCACCTCAGACCTTCGGGTCCATAGCTAGTAGGTAGATGGCTTCTTCTCTCTCTATGTTCTTCAATACCATGTTCTTCATGATCTTCATGGAGATCTATCCGATGTAATACTCTTTTGCGGTGTGTTTGTCGAGATCCGATGAATTGTGGGTTTATGATCAGATTATCTATGAATATTATTTGAATCTTCTCTGAATTCTTATATGCATGATTTCATATCTTTGCAAGTCTCTTCGAGTTATTGGTTTGGTTTGGCCAACTAGATTGGTAATTCTTGCAATGGGAGAAGTGCTTAGTTTTGGGTTCAATCTTGCGGTGTCCTCACCCAGTGACAAAGTAGGGGTAGCGAGGCACGTATTTGTATTGTTGCCATCAAGGGTAAAAAGATGGGGTTTTCATCATATTGCTTGAGTTTATCCCTCTACATCATGTCATCTTACTTAATGTGTTACTCTGTTCTTCATGAACTTAATACTCTAGATGCAGGCAGGAGTCAGTTTCGGTCTACTTGACACGGACGTGATGCCTATATGCATAATCATTGCCTTGGATATAGTCATAACTATGCGCTTTTCTATCAATTGCTCGACAATAATTTGTTCACCCATCGTATTATTTTCCTTCAAGAGAGAAGCCTCTAGTGAAACCTATGGCCCCCGGGTCTATTTTCCATATTATATTTTCAGATCTATAAACCAAAAATACCAAAAATACTTTGCTGCAATCTTTTTTACTTTTGTTTTACTTCTCGTTTTAGTAATCTTTTATATCTATCTCTATCGGATCTCATCCTTGCAAGTAACCGTGGAGGGATTGACAACCCCATTATAGGGTTGGGTGCAAGTGTTTGATTGTTTGTGTAGGTGCAAAGATTGGGGCCTTGCTTGTACCTCCTACTGGATTGATACCTTGGTTCTCAACAACTGAGGGAAATACTTATCTACTTTGCTGCATCACCCTTTCCTCTTCAAGGGAAAACCAACGCAAGCTCAAGAGGTAGCAGTTACCCCTCAACCTACAGCACCTACTGAAAATGTTACTTATGAAATTCCTTCGGGTATGCTAGAACAACTGCTTGCTAAACCTTGTGCAGGAGATGGAACTGAACATCCTGATATGCACCTTTTATATGTGAACGAGATTTGTGGATTATTTAAGCTTGCAGGTTTACCCGGAGATGAAGTTAAGAAGAAGGTTTTCCCTTGATCTTTGGAGGGAAAAGCATTGACATGGTATAGGCTATGTGATGATCTTGGATCGTGGAACTGGAATCGTTTGCAATTGGAATTCCATTAAAAGTTTTATCCTATGCATCTAGTCCATTGTGATCGGAATTATATATATAATTTTTGGCCTTGTGAAGGAGAAAGTATCGCTCTTGCTTGGGGGAGGCTTAAGTCAATGTTATATTCATGCCCCAATCATGACATTCCGAGGGAAGTTATCATTCAGAATTTCTATGCTCGGCTTTCTCATAATGATCAATCCATGCTCGATACTTCTTGTGCTGGTTCTTATATGATGAACACTATTGAATTCAAGTGGGATATCTTAGAAAGAATTAAATGCAACTCTGAAGATTGGGAACTCGACGAAGGTAATGAGTCAGGTATAAAGCTTGAATTTGATTGTGTTAAATCCTTTATGAATACTGATGCTTTTCACAAGTTTAGCACTAAATATGGACTTGACTCTGAGATAGTAGCCTCTTTCTGTGAAGCATTTGCTACTCACGTTGATCTCCCTAAGGAGAAGTGGTTTAAATATCATCCCCCTATTAACGAAGAAATTAAAGAACCGGTCATAGCTAAAGAAGAAACCATCTTTTACAATGTTGATCCAGTTGTGCCTACCGCTTATATTGAAAAATCACCTTTCCCTGTTTGGATAAAGGAACATGCTAAGGTATCAACTGTGGTTCGTAAGAGTAATATAAGAGCACCTAAACGCCCTGAGAAAATTAAAGTAGAACCTAGTGTTGCTATGGTTAAATATCTCTTGGTAGAAAATATTGATGGGCATGTTATCTACTTCTGTGATGAAGATGCTAGAATTGCTAAACCTGATGAAAAAGATAAACATAGACCCATAGAAGGCTTGCCCGTTGTCTCAGTCAAAATAGGAGATCATTGCTATCTTGTTTATGTGATTTAGGTGCTAGTGTGAGTGCTATCCCTTTTACCTTATACCAAGAAATTATGGATGAAATAGCACCTACTAAAATGGAAGACATTGATGTCACTATTAAACTTGCTAATAGAGACACTATCACACCACTTGGGCTTGTTAGAGATGTTGAAGTCTTGTGTGGGAAAGTAAAATATCCTACTGATTTTATAGTCCTCTGTTCCCCACAAGATGACTTTTGTCCCATTATCTTTGGTAGACCTTTCTTGAGCACCGTCAATGCTAAGATAGATTGTGAAAAACAAACTGTCGGTGTCAGTTTTGGTAACGTGTCTCATGAGTTTAATTTTTTCAAGTTTAGTAGACAACCCCGTGATAAAGAGTTATCTAGTAAGGATGAAATAATTGGTGTTGCTTCTATTACCGTGCCTCCTACTGATCCATTAGAACAATATTTGCTTGACCATGAAAATGATATGCATTTGCGTGAAAGAAATGAAATAGATCAAATTTTCTTCGAACAACAACCTCTCTTGAAACGCAATTTGCCTATTGAAACTCTTGGAGGTCCTCCTCCACCTAAAGGTGATCCTGTGTTTGAATTGAAACAATTGCCGGACACATTGAAGTATGCTTATCTTGATGAGAAAAAGATATATCCTGTTATTATTAGTGCTAACCTTTCAGAACATGAAGAAGAAAGATTATTAAAAGTTCTAAGGAAGCACCGGGCTGCTATTGGATATACTCTTGATGATCTTAAGGGCATTAGTCCCACTCTATGTCAGCACAAGATCAATATGGAACCTGATGCTAAACCCGTTGTTGATCACCAACGGCGATTGAATCCTAAGATGAAGGAAGTGGTAAGAACTGAAATACTAAAACTTCTGGAAGCAGGTATAATCTATCCTATTGCTGATAGTAGATGGGTAAGTCCCGTTCATTGTGTCCCTAAGAAAGGAGGTATTACCGTTGTTCCTAATGATAAGAATGAACTGATTCCACAAAGAATTGTTACTGGCTATAGAATGGTAATTGATTTTAGAAAATTAAATAAAGCTACTAGGAAAGATCATTACCCTCTACCGTTCATTGATCAAATGTTAGAGAGACTATCTAAGCACACACACTTTTGCTTCTTGGATGGATATTCTGGTTTCTCTCAAATACTTGTGTCACAATCCGATCAAGAGAAAACTACCTTTACTCGCCCTTTCGGAACCTATGCTTATAGACGTATGCCTTTTGGTTTATGCAATGCACCTGCTACCTTTCAAAGATGTATGACTGCTATATTCTCTGACTTTTGTGAAAAGATTGTGGAGGTTTTCATGGATGATTTTTCCATTTACGGAACTTCTTTTGATGATTTCTTAAGCAACCTTGATCGAGTTTTGCAGAGATGTGAACAAACTAATCTTGTCTTGAATTGGGAGAAGTGTCACTTTATTGTTAATGAAGGCATTGTCTTGGGGCATAAAATATCTGAACGAGGTATTGAGGTGGACAAAGCTAAAGTTGATGCAGTTGAGAAAATGCCATGTCCTAAAGATATTAAAGGTATTCGAAGTTTTCTTGGTCATGCTGGTTTTTATAGGAGGTTCATTAAAGACTTCTCTAAAATTTCTAGGCCTCTTACTAATCTTTTGCAAAAGGATATTCCTTTTGTTTTTGATGATGATTGTGTGGAAGCCTTTGAAACACTCAAGAAATCCTTAACCTCTGCACCTATTATTCAACCACCTGATTGGAACCTGCCTTTTGAAATTATGTGTGATGCTAGTGATTATGCTGTTGGTGATGTCCTAGGACAAAGAGTTTATAAGAAATTGAATGTTATCCATTATGCTAGTAAGACTCTAGACAGTGCCCAACGAAACTATGCTACTACTGAAAAAGAATTTTTAGCAGTTGTGTTTGCTTGTGATAAATTTAGATCCTATATTGTTGATTCCAAAGTCATTGTTCACTCCGATCATGCTGCTATAAAATACCTTATGGAAAAGAAAGATGCTAAACCTAGACTCATTAGGTGGGTTCTCTTGCTCCAAGAATCTGACTTACACATCGTTGATAGGAAAGGAGCCGAGAACCCCGTAGCTGACAACTTGTCTAGGTTAGAAAATGTTCTTGATGACCCACTACCTATTGATGATAGTTTCCCTGACGAAGAGCTAACTGCAATAAGTGTCTCACAATGCACACCTTGGTATGCTAATTATGCTAACTACATTGTCACTAAATATATACCACCTAGCTTTACTTATCAACAAAAGAGAAAAAAATTCTATGACTTGAGACATTACTTTTGGGATGACCCACATCTTTATAAAGAATGAGCAGATGGTATTATTATACGTTGTGTACCTGAGCATGAACAGGAACAAATCCTACGGAAATGTCATTCCGAAGCTTATGGAGGACATCATGCGGGAGATAGAACTGCTCATAAGGTATTGCAATCTGGTTTTTATTGGCCTACTCTCTTCAAGGATGCTTGTAAGTTTGTCTTGTCTTCTGACGAATGTCAAAGAATTGGTAATATCGGTAAGCGTCAGGAAATGCCTATGAATTATTCACTTGTTGTTGAACCATTTGACGTTTGGGGTTTTGATTATATGGGGCCTTTTCCTTCCTCTAACGGGTACACTCATATTCTGGTTGCGGTTGATTATGTCACTAAGTGGGTAGAAGCTATTCCAACTAGTAGTGCCGATCACCACACCTCCATTAAAGTGCTTAAAGAGGTTATTTTCCTGAGGTTTGGAGTCCCTAGATATTTAATGACCGATGGTGGTTCACACTTTATCCATGGTGCCTTCTGTAAGATGCTTGCTAAATATGATGTTAACCATAGAATTGCATCACCCTATCATCCTCAATCTAGTGGTAAAGTTGAACTTAGCAATAGAGAAATAAAATTAATATTACAAAACACCGTCAATAGGTCTCGTAAGAATTGGTCTAAGAAATTAGATGACGCACTTTGGGCCTATAGAACAGCTTATAAAAATCCTATGGGTATGTCTCCATACAGAATGGTATATGGGAAAGCTTGTCATTTGCCTCTAGAACTAGAACACAAAGCATTTTGGGCAATTAAAGAACTCAACTATGATTTCAAACTTGCCAGTGAAAAGAGGTTATTTGATATTAGCTCACTAGATGAATGGAGAACCCAAGCCTATGAAAATGCCAAGCTATTCAAAGAAAAAGTAAAAAAGATGGCATGACAAAAGGATCCAAAAGCGGGAATTCAAAATAGGAGGTTATGTTCTTTT
This sequence comes from Elymus sibiricus, assembly GCA_039707655.1. Lineage (NCBI taxonomy): Eukaryota > Viridiplantae > Streptophyta > Magnoliopsida > Poales > Poaceae > Elymus > Elymus sibiricus. Next base: position 382,390,837 of record CM077665.1, on the reverse strand, counting down.
GTTCAACTCTCGTTTAAGATTTTTTGCAGGAAAGCTTCTCTCAAAATGGGAAGGACCATATATTATCGAAGAGGTTTATCGTTCTGGAGCTATCAAGATTAATAACGCCGAAGGTACTAACCTGAAGGTGGTCAATGGACAAAGAATTAAGCATTATATCTCAGGTACGCCTATTAACGTTGAAAGCAATGTTATCCAAACCATGACACCGGAGGAACACATAAAGGAAACCTGCCGGAACACTCCAGAATACTTAAAAATAGGAGGTATGTGATACGGTAAGTAAACGGACTCCGAAAAATCCGCAAAAATATTTTTTGTCAGTTTTGGAATATTTTAGAATTTTGGAAATAAAAAAAATAAACTGGAAGGTGATCGAGGTGAGCACGATACACCAGGGCGCGCCGGGCGCGCCCTGGTGGGTTGTGCCCACCTCGGATGCCTTCCCGACTCCGTTTTCCTTCCAAATACTTGTTTCCCAAGAATAAAAATTCTCTATATATACCCCTGACTGTTTTGACGACCGCATCACAGAAAAATCATCTGTTCTTGTTTCTTGCTGTTTTCTCGTCAGATCTAAATCTCCATGTCTCCACCAAGCTCCTACAAGGACAAGTTCTTCGAGAAGGTCATCAACCCGTACTTGCCAGAGGTGATGAAGCACCCTCAAGCCATTGAGATGCGTGAGGGGGTGCTCCACATCTGCGATGTTCAAGGACCCAAGAAGACCGGGAGCATGGAGGCTAGGCTTGAGGCGGTGGAACAGGAAATCTTCAAGTGCCAGAAGATGGTGGAGCGTGGACTTAGTGCCAATCACTCCATGATCATAGAATTCACCCGTGATCAGACAGTGGATGGCCGGTCTGTGAAGGACATCATCTCCACCCTCAACGAGCAAATTAATTTTCTGTAGAGCCAAGTTTATGATCTTCAAAATCAAGTCTTTGAATATGAAGCGAGATTTAAAGGTATGAGTTTAGCTGCCAGTTGCAGGACTCAGTGGACTCTCGCGTCAACCTTTGATGGGGAGCCCTTGCCCTGGAAGCTGGAGGACAAGCTTACTACATCATCATCACCACCTACATCAACACCTCCACCTTCTTCATCACCACCACCAAAGGAGACTTTTGCACACGGGTATGGGCACTCCCCTTGGCTTAAGCCAAGCTTGGGGGAGGTGCCCCGGTATCGTATCACCACCACTTTTATTCACCTTTACCTATTTTAGTTCGATCCTTAGTTTCCCTTTGCTTTAGTTGAATAAAAGTTTTAGTATGATCTATATTCGTGTGTTAGTTCCGTGGCCTATCTATCTATGTAATCGAGTGAAAGTTATATAATAAAGTTTAGTTTGAGTTTTTGCCTCTCTACTTTCTTGTTGCAATCAAATAAAGGAAAATAAACAAATGAAAAAAATCATATGCTAATCTTATGGTGAGTAATGACATCACATAAGGAAAAGTATAAGTAGTAAAATTTCTTGGAGATTGACAAACATAACATTGGTCAATGATGCAATTCATGAAATAATTAATAAGGGAAGAGAAGATTCACATGCAAATACACTATCTTGGACATATTTTATGATTGTGAGCCCCCATCAAATATTATATGTCAAAATTGTTGACGTTTGACAAGGAAGACAACGTAATGATTTATGGTTGTTCATATCCACATAGAAGTTATATTGTCATAGATCCTTTAACACGTGGTGCTTGCCCAATATCTTTGCTAGCCAAAAATTCCGCACTAAGTAGAGATACGACTTGTGCATCCAAAAACCCAAACCAAACTCTTTCTTTGAGTGTCCACCATACCTACCTATGGATCGAGAAAGATCCTTCAAGTAAGTTGTCATCGGTGCAATAAGGCAATAAAAATTGCTTATCAAAGTGTTTTGATCAATTAGTGTAAGAGAAAATTGAGCGTTATACGAACTTATGATGGCAAAGTAATAAAAGCGACGGACTGCATAATAAAGGTTGCTATCATAGGGGGCAATATAGCGTGACGTTCTTTTACATTAAGGGATTGGGCATACAAACCAATAAGCGCATGACAACCTCTGCTTCCCTCTGCGAAGGGCCTATCTTTTACTTTTATGCACTTACTTTTATGCAAGAGTTAAAGTATTCTTCCCTATTCCTTTTTACTTTTTCTTTTGCAAGCATCATGTGGTGAGGAAAGATCTAGGCACATATATCCAGTTGGATATGGGTGGGCATGAGTTATTATTGTTGACATCACCCTTGAGGTGAGTAAGTTGGGAGGCAAAATTATAAGCCCCTATCTTCCTACGTGTCCGGTTGAACCTTTTTGTTCATGGGTGTGTCATGAGCGTTACCAATCATAGAAGACTAAATGATGGTTGAGTATGTGGACTTGCCAAAAGGCTCCTACATGAGACCCTTCCTGAAAATATGATGAATTGTAGTTGCAAAGTTGACTGAGAACATAGTTTGTTGGTTCCCAATAAGGTTTATGCTTCATACTTCTATGTTGTGATGAATTGTTACTTGTTCATGAGAAGCAATATGATTAAAATTTATTGAAATAAGTTCCTATGTTAGAGTTTCTTGCTGATATGATAATAAGCAAGATGCTTCTATGTCCGTATTTTGTTTTTATCGACACCTCTCTCTCAAACCATGTGGACATGCTTTTCAATATCGGCTTTCACTTGAGGACAAGCGAGGTCTAAGCTTGGGGGAGTTGATACGTCCATTTTGCATCATGATTTCCTACTGTTATTTACTTTGTTTTGTTGAATAATAATGCTTTGGGGAGTGATTCTAATGCCTTTTCTCTCATAATATGCAAGGTTTACACCAAGAGGGAGAATACCGGCAGCTGGAATTCTGGACCCAAGAAAAGCACGTCAGAGATACCTATTCTGCACAACTCCAATGAAGCTGAAAATTTACGGAGATTATTTTCGCATTTAAAAAAATACTGGAGCTGAAAAATACCGGGGAAGACCCACCAGGTGGGCACAACCCACCAGGGCACGCCCTGATGGGTTGTGCTCACCCAGGCCCACCTCCGGTGCCCATCTTCTGGTATAAATTCCCAAAAAACCTAGAAAAAATAAGGGGAGGACTTTTGGGACGAAGCGCCGCCGCCTCGAGGCGGAACTTGGGCAGGAGCACTTTTGCCCTCCGACGGAGCGATTCCGTCCGGGAACTTCCCTCCCGGAGGGGGAAATCGAAGCTATCGTCATCACCAACACCCCTCTCATATTTGGGAGGCCAATCTTCATCAACATCTTCAACAACACCATCTCCTCTCAAACCCTAGTTCATCTCTTGTGTTCAATCTTTGTACCGGAACCTCAGATTGGTACCTGTGGGTGACTAGTAGTGTTGATTACCTTGCGTAGTTGATTACTATATGGTTTATTTGGTGGAAGATTATATGTTCAGATCCATTATGCTATTCAATACTCCTCTAATCTTGAGCATGTTTATTATTTGTGAGTAGTTACCTTTGTTCTTGAGGTCACGGGAGAAGTCATGTTGCAAGTAATCATGTGAATTTGATATGTGTTCGATATTTTGATGATATGTATGTTGTGATTCCCTTAGTGGTGTCATGTGAACGTCGACTACATGACACTTCACCATTCATGGGCCTAAGGGAATGCATTGTGGAGTAGTTATTAGATGATGGGTTGCTAGAGTGACAGAAGCTTAAACCCTAGTTTATGTGCTACTTCGTAAGGGGCTGATTTGGATCCACATGTTTAATGCTATGGTTAGACTTTGTCTTAATACTTTTCTCGTAGTTGCGGATGCTTGCGAGGGGGTTAATCATAATTAGGTTGTTAGTTCAAGTAAGAACAACACCTTAGCACTGGTCCACCCACATATCAAATTATCAAAGTAGCGAACACAAATCAAACCAACATGATAAAAGTGACTAGACGAAATTCCCGTGTACCCTCAAGAACACTTTGCCTATTACTAGTGATTGTTCTGGCATGTCCTTTGCCTCAAAAGGATTGGGCTATCTTGCTGCACCTTGCTTACCGTTACTGTTACTTGCTCGCTACCAATTATCTTGCTATCAAACTATTTGTTACCTACAATTTCAGTGCTTGCAGAAATTACCTTGCCGAAAACCGCTTGTCATTTCCTTCTGCTCCTCGTTGGGTTCGACACTCTTACTTATCGAAAGGACTACGATTGATCCCCTATACTTGTGGGTCATCACACCCCAGTGTTCGAACCTTCTTGGTTCCCAGAGCCCCGATTCCGACATTTGGCGCGCCAGGTAGGGGTGCGTCGTTATTCCCCAGCTCCGTCCAAGCTCTCTCCTCAGCGGCCCTATGGCTGACACCCACCGAACGTACGCCGGACGCCGGACGGCCCGCCTCGTCCGGGTCATCCCTGCAAGCCGCGACGGCCGCCGCCATCCCTCGGACCCCGCGACGGCCGCCATCCCCGAACTCGCCCCTCGCGGACAGCGGGCCTCCTCTTTGCGGCCTCTCGCACGGCGAGAGGACCTCGCCGCTGTGGGTTCTCCACCTCGCGCTTGCCTCGGAGGCGTGAACGCATGGGATGCTTTGCTCATGGTGGGCGAGCTGCTTCGCCACCGCCCGACAGACGGTGGCCACGACACCTGGTTGCATCACGTCACCGAGCTCATCGCCACTGCCGGAGGAGCCCCGGCTCCCGCGTCGTCGCTCCGCCCCCCGCCGCCCCGCGCTGGGGATGCAGCACACGGATTGCCCGCGCCGCCTCACCAGTGTGGCGACCGAGATGAGCATGCGCGTGACGCATGCCCGCACGACCAGCCCCGCGTCTTCCTCTTCTTACTCCCAGTCCTTGCGTCGGAGTCTGAGCGGGGGCGCGGCCGCAACCTCAACGGGCCCGAGAGGGCAAAACGCATGTTCTGCGCCTTCCACCAGGTGCGCACCCACAACACCAAGGACTGTCGGGCGCTGAGGCCCCCTCGCGGCGAGCGCGCTGACCAATGCCCAGGCCACAACGGCCATGACGCTGACCACGGAAGTGATCGAGGAGGTGACAGGCGTGGCGCCCGCAGCGGCAGCTCCCGCCAAGATGGTGGGCGCGAGCAGCCCTGCGGCGGTGCCTGGCACGAACGGCCCCATGAGCCGTGCCCTCGGGATAGTACCGCTCCCTCCCCACGGCCGGTGCCGCCCAGGGGAGGCGGTAATGGCCAGCTTGGCAAGGAGGTTGGGGGCCCCCAGGAGACCCGCGTGATAGCATGTCTCCTCGGCGGAACCCATGCCCCGACGCCAAGTCACCTGCTCAAGCAAGCCTCGTGTGGGTCAGAAGCCTCCCTCCCGAGGTCGGTGACCGCACGACCTCTCAAGAGTCCGCAGCGCACCGCCTCTTTTGACGCCAGGGACAACATCAAGTCCGCGGCGGCCGCGGGTACGCTCCATCTGTTGTGCACCCCAATGATCAACCACGTCGCGGTCGCCAAGACCCTTGTTGACGGGGGCGCCGGCCTCAACATGCTCTCCATCAAGACCTTCGAGGCGTTCTGGATGCTCTGCGACCAGCTGGTGCCCACCAGGCCGTTCTTGGGGGTGACTGGAAACCGCGCAGTCCCGCTAGGACAGGTTCGCCTCCCCGTCACCTTCGACACACGTGACAACTACCGCACCGAGCTCATTGATTTCGACGTGGCGCACATTGGCCTCCCATACAATGCAATCCTGGGGTACTCGACGCTGGCCAAGTTCATGGCGGCGGTCCACAACGGCTACAACGCCGTCAGGATGGCTGGTCGCGGTGGCATCATCACCGTCGCCTGCGACGGGATGGATGCGGCGCACTCCCTCGAACGTGCTCGTGGATTCGCCGCACTCGGGCACGTGAGCGACAAGGAAGACCCGGGGGCTCGCGAAGCCACGCCCCCAAGGAAGAGGCAACAGTTGCCCATCCAAGGTCCCTCCAAGCGAAGGACGAGGTGCCAACACCAGGACTGGATTGCCCGGGACGCCTTGGCAACCAATGCCGGGGCCAGGCCGCCCCCGCGAGCGGCGAGGGCTGTCGCGCCTTAGCACGAGAGCTATGCCAGGTGACCTGGCACATCGAGTTCGAGCCCGAGCTACCCCCGTGCTATGATGGCGTCCCAGACCCCGGGGAGTTCCTCCGACTCTACGCGTTGAGTGTCGAGGTGGCAGGTGGTGACGACAACGCCAAGGCGAACTGGTTCCCCATGGTCCTCAAGGGAGGCGCGCGCCAGTGGCTCATGAGCCTGCCCGAGGGGTCAATCTCTTTGTGGAGCGAGCTCTGCGAGCTGTTCACCACCAACTTCAAGGGTACACATGACCACCCCCTCTCCAACGACGGCCGGCGGCGCACGAAGCACCTCCCTGGAGAGACCCCGCGCAAGTATATCCAGTGCCTCAGACAGGCGCGCAACTGGGCCCCGCAAAGCCCCTGAAGAACTTCCACGGTGCCCCCCAAGCTGCTCCGCACCCCCCACATCAACTAGGTCATCAGGTGACCTTTTGGTTTGTGTAAGTTAAGCACGCCCCCGGGCTATATTACCCTCAAGTCGGCACTCTTTGGTTGTGAACTTAATCCGGTTATCTCTTTTATTGAACTTATGACGTTTGCTTAAGTTTTGAGCTTTGATGCCTCACCGACGTCCGAAGTCGTTGCGTCCTCGTAGCCGCCCCCTCGGCAGCCCCTAGGCTGGGGGCTGGACATGGCGCCTGTGCTCGGGTTTGTCCCAGCAGCGCCGATAAATCCAAGTGACCGAGCTCTGGCTCACGGGCTGGCCCTCCATGCACGTCATCTTGTGAAAATCCTTGGTGTCTAGCCCTCTCATGGAGCCATCGCGAGTGGGCATCTAAGAGGGCGGACCAAAGTGTGGGGTCATTAGCCCGGCACGCCGCCACATGGGGCATCGTGCGTCGGCGACCGCTTGGCGTGCGTCGCCCTCGTATCACGGGGGCGCGAGCGCATAACTACATCAGGAGCGAGACCCAAATCGCCCGAAGGATGAGGAAGGAGCCCCTGAGCCTTGTGCCTGGGGCATCTGACACCTCCACAAACGTCACCCGTGACACTCTCACGTAAGAATGAGGTGGAGCTGTACACGCCCCGGAGCCTCCCGGTGCGCCATTCTGTGGCCTCGGGAGGACTCCCACCCATGCCCAAGTGGAAGCCCCATTCTCAGCGCTGGCGGAAACTGTCGAATCGCGACTATGGCCACGCCCAAGTGGAAGCCCCATGCTCCGCGCTGGCGGAAACTGTCAAACCGCGACTATGCCCATGCCCAAGTGGAAGCCCCATGCTCCGCGCTGGCGGAAACTGTCGAACCGCGACTATGCCCACGCCCAAGTGGAAGCCCCAAGCTCCGCGCTGGTGGAACCGTCAAACCGCGACTATGCCATGCCCAAGTGGAAGCCCCATGCTCCGCGCTAGCAGAACGATCGAACCGCGATCATGCCCACGCCCAAGTGGAAGCCCCATGCTCCGTGCTGGCGGAATGGTCAAGCTATGATCATGCCCACACCTCAGTGGAAGCCCCACGCTCCGCGCGGGCGGAGAAGTCAGTTAGGAACGCTCCCACGGGCCATGTCGCCCTCAGGGCAAATCGTGCCTGGCGCGGTAGTCGATGGACCTCCTTCCGCAGGCACGCTCGCCAGCTCCCCTTGGGCCTCACGTGAGCGGGGGTTGGGTACGGTGCTCATGTTCGGTTGGCCCCAAGGGTCAGGCCCTGGCTCAGGGGCCTACCCCCACGCACATCACCCCATCAAAGCCCTTCGTGATTGGTCTCCTCACGCGATGCCCAAGCGCAAGCTGGCAAGCGCGCGACATCCGGAACGGAGCATTCTGCGAAGGGCTCTACTCTAGAAGCATCGCCCGAAGGGCCTCCCGAGGTGCGTCCAACAGAAGGCAACGTCTTGATAAGACAAATGCCTAAGTACTAAAACCCCTCGGGGATCGCCGTCCCGAGGCCCCCTCGCGCGTCGAGGGCGGAGGCCCTGAGAACCGCGCCTCAAGGGCCCCCACCAGCTCTAGGAGCTCCCCACTCCCTGGCGCCTGGGGCGCACGCAAGGGCGGGACCCTGATGATACAAGGCCCGCTCGGGGGCTGGGTCCTTGCGACACGGGGCACAAGGGCAATACAAAGGAAAGCAGATGGGCTCGCAGAAGGAGCAATAACGCATCAAACATAACAAGCAGCTGCTACTGAAAGCAAAAGTATCACCCAAATGTCTTCACGCCCCCACGGGGCTAGGTGGTTCATGATGTAACAGAGAAACATAAAAACTCAGGCGGATGAGGTGCCGTCTTTGTCATGGCTGCTGGAGAGGTCTGCACCGAGCCGGCCGCTCTCCTCGGAGGACGCAACCCGAACGAACCGCTCGACCAAGGACTCCACGTGTCTGCGCACCTCACACGTGAGGGGGGCCCGGTGCTCCGCAGGCACCAGCTCCTCCAGGCGGGAGAAGTCGAAAGCAGAGTCGAGGCAGTGAAGGTTGGAGAAGACACGCGTTAGCGCGCAGTCCAGGAGGTAGCGGGCACCCGACTCGATGTCCTCGTCCACCTTGGAGACGCCCGACTCCAGCGCCTCCACTACCTTGAGGAAGAAGTCAAGGTAGCCCCCGTCGCTGTGCGCGTGTGGCAGCTCCAGGACGTCCCCGGTGAAGCGGCGGAGCGCGCCGCCAGCGCGCTGGGCAAGGTCAAAGAACTACCTAGCGTGCTACGCCTTCATCATCCGCGCCTGCGCCTCATTGTCCTTGGCCGTCCGCACAGCGTCTGCGGCTTCGCTGACTTGGGCCTGCAGCTCCGCCTTGACGTCCCCCTTGCCCCCGAGGGCAGCCTGAAGGTCGGCCTTGGCGCCCTGTAGCTGGGCCAGGAGCGCGTTGCGTCAGAGCTGAAAGTGGGTTTCCTGCTGCGTCAGCTTACCGCGGTACTCCTCCAGAGCAGCCTCCCGCTCCCGAGCAACCCTCGCGTCGGCATCGGCGCTACCTGCGGTCTTCCTCCTCTCGAGTTGGGCGAGGACCTCGTTGCACGATGCCTCGAAGGCGTCCTTGTCGGCAAGGACTTGACTCTCCAAGGTCTCGAGACGTTCACGCTCCGTCTCCTGGTCGAAGGCGGTCCGGTCAACCTCCCGTTCGCGGAGGGCCACGTCGGCCTCCCACCCGACGACAGCCACATCCCTACGGGCCAGCTCCGCTTCGCGCGCGGAGTCTTGGGGAGTGCGCGCGATGGTGGCGATCACGCGCCCCCAGAGCTCCGCCGCGGCTTCGGGCTGGCTAGCGGCCCCTCCAGACCCTGCCATGCCGGGCGCGGGGGCTGAGGCCTCGCCGGCAAGCAGCATGCAAGGAGGTGCCTCAGGCGAGGCATGATACGTCTCCAACGTATCTATAATTTTTGCTTGTTCCATGCTGTTATATTATCATTCTTGGATGTTTTACAATCATTTTATAATAACTTTATATCATTTTTTGGGACTAACCTATTGACATAGTGCCAAAGTGCTAGTTGCTGTTTTGCTTGTTTTTTACTTCGCAGAATATTAGTACCAAACGGAGTCCAATCGCGACGAAACTTTTAGGAGATTTTTTCTGGACCAGAAGACACCCAGTGGGCCAAAGAAGTACCAGAGAGGTGGGCTGTGGAGGCCACAACCCACATGGGCGCGCCAGGGGGCCCCCGGCGCGCCCTGGTGGGTTGTGCCCTCCACGGGGCCCCCTCCACCGCCTTTGACGCCTATAAATTCCCAAATATTCAGAAAACCCTAGGGGAGTCGACGAAACACAATTCCAGCCGCCGCAAGTTCCAGAACCTCGAGATCCAATCTAAACACCATCACGGAGGGGTTCATCTTCTTCATAGGTGCCTCTCCGATGATGCGTGAGTAGTCCACCATAGACCTACGGGTCCATAGGCAGTAGCTAGATGGCTTCCTCTCTCTCTTTTGATTCTCAATACAATGGTCTCTTGGAGATCTATTTGATGTAAACTTTTGCGGTGTGTTTGTTGGGATCCGATGAATTTTGAGTTCATGATCAGTTTCTATCCATGAATATTATTTGAGTCTTCTTTGATCTCTTATATGCATGATTACTTATAGCCTCGTATTTCTTCTTCGAATCTTTGGTTTAGTTAGGCCAACTAGATCGATTTTTCTTGCCATGGGAAGAGGTGCTTTGTGATGGGTTCGATCTTGCGGTGTCCTTTCCCAGTGACAGAAGGGGCAGCAAGGCACGCATGTATCGTTGCCATTAAGGATAACAAGGTGGGGTCTATTCCTACATGAATAGATCTTGTCTACATCATGTCATCGTTCTTATTGCATTACTCCGTTTTGCCATGAACTTAATACACTAGATGCATGCTGGATAGCGGTCGATGTGTGGAGTAATAGTGGTAGATGCAGGCAGGAGTCGGTCTACTTATCTTGGACGTGATGCCTATATAATGATCATCGCCTTGGATATGATCATGATTATTTGATCTTCTATCAATTGCCCAATAGTAATTTGTTCACCCACCATGTGCTATACTCATGAGAGAAGCCACTTGTGAATCCTACGGCCCCCGGGTCTACTTTTCCAACATATTGCTTTCCGATCTATCTTTGTGCCTCTTTGTTTTCAGATCTACTAAACCAAAAACCCAAAAATATATTGCTGCACTTTTTATTTTCCCTTTTTATTTTGTGTTCTTGAGAGATCTATCTCTCCTATCTATCACTACCTAATCTATCTTTTTACCGTAGAGAGATTGACAACCTCTCTTTCGCGTCGGCTTGCAAGTATTTGTTATTTGTGTGTAGGTGCTGCTTATTGGGTGGTGGTGATCCTCCTACTGGTTCGATAACCTTGGTTTCATAACTGAGGGAAATACTTACCATTGCTGTGCTGCATCATCCCTTCCTCTTTGGGGAAATACCGACGCAGTCTCAAGCCACGTCAAAGGAAATTTTTGGCGCCGTTGCCGGGGAGGAAGCGGTCTCTTCTACGTGCTAATCTCAGGCGCCGAGGAGACTCCATCGTCATCTACCAGGTTCCTAATCACAAATCTCATCTCCTTGCAATTACATTATTTGCCATTTGCCTCTCGTTTTCCTCTCCCCCAGTTCACCAATTTGCCGTTTTATTCACCCTCTTTTTCGTTTGCCTTTTTCTCACCGGATCTCTTCCTTGCTTGCAATCTTGTTTGCGTAGTCACGATGACTCAAGAAAACACCAAGTTGTGTGATTTTTCCAATACTAATAATAATGATTTTATTAGTGCTCCTATTTCTCCTCCCGCCACTAGTGCGGAGTCTTGTGATATTAATGCCGCTTTGTTGAATCTTGTCATGAAAGATCAATTTACCGGTACTCCTAATGAGGATGTCGCGACCCATCTAAACACGTTCGTAGAATTGTGTGATATGCAAAAGAAAAAAGATGTGGACAATGATACAGTGAAGTTGAAATTATTTCCTTTTTCTTCCGGGATCGTGCAAAAATATGGTTTTCCTCTTTGCCTCGCAATAGTATCGATTCTTGGAATAAGTGCAAGGATGCTTTTATCACTAAGTATTTTCCGCCCGCGAAAATTATTTCCCTTAGGACACAAATCATGAATTTTAAGCAACTTGAGCATGAACATGTTGCACAATCTTGGGAAAGAATGAAGTTGATGCTAAGAAATTGTCCTACTCATGGTTTAAATCTTTAGATGATCATACAAATTTTTTATGCGGGATTGAATTTTGTCTCTAGAAATCTTTTAGATTCCGCCGCGGGTGGTACTTTCATGGAAATTACTTTGGGTGAAGCTACTAAATTGCTAGATAATATCATGGCAAATTATTCACAATGGCATACCGAAAGAGCGCCTACTAGTAAAAAAGTTAATTCGGTTGAAGAAATTAGTACTTTGAGTGATAAGGTTGATGCTTTGATGAAATTGGTTGCTAGTAAAAATGCTCCTATTGATCTTAATGATGTGCCTTTGTCTAATTGATTGAGCAAAATAGTAATTCCATAGATGTGAACTTTGTCTCGCGAAACAATTTCAATAACAATGCTTATAGAGGTAATTTTAATCCTAGGCCTTTTCCTGGAAATTCCTCTAATAATTATGCTAATTCCTATGTTAATTCTTCTTACAACAATAATAGGAACACCTCTGATCTTGAGAGTAATATTAAAGAATTTATCAATGCGCAAAAGGCTTTCAATACTACGATAGAAGAAAAGTTGAATAAGATTGATGATATGTCTAGAAGTATTGATATAATTTCTCATGATGTTGAAAATCTCAAGTTGAAAGCTTTTGTGCCTAAGATTGATGAATCAATTAAAGCTTTATATGTCTCTATGGATGAAAGTAAGAAAAGAACCGCTATGCTTAGAGCTAAAAGAGAAATCGTAGAAAAATCGTTTTCTAGTGATTGCCTTCATAAAAAAGATGAAGATCTTAAAGTAATTGGTGTTTCTACTATTGATTCCTTGTTTAGTAATATTAAGATTGATGATAAAGGGACTGAAGTAGAGTCAACTTTAGCTAGAAGGCGTCCCAATAATTTGGAGGGTGAAAATCTTGATGAATTTTTTGATAAAAGTGGGTTTGAAGAGGTCAAAACTTTAACTAGTGATGTGCCCACTATTTTGGATTGCAAAGACTTTAATTATGATAGTTGCTCTTTGACTGAATGTATTTCTTTGTTGCAATCCATGTTGAATTCAGCCCATGCCATATCGTTGATGCCATGATGAAATCTTTTGAAGAAAAGTTGGAGTTGGAGATTTCTATTCCTAGAAAATTACATGATGAGTGGGAACCTACCATTAAGGTTAAGATTAAAAATTATGAGTGCTTTGCTTTATGTGATTTGGGTGCTAGTGTTTCCATGATTCCGAAATCTCTATGTGATGTGATTGGTCTTACCAATATTGAAGAATGTTCTCTTAATTTGCACTTGCCGGATTCTACTATTAAAAATCCTTTGGGAATAATTAATGATTTTCTTATTATTGCAAATAGGAACTATGTGGCCATAGATTTTATTGTGCTTGATATTGATTGCAATCCGTCTTGTCCCATTATACTTGGTAGACCATTTTTGCATACTATAGGTGCCGTGATTGATATGAAAAAAGGCAATTTTCGTTTTCAATTTCCACTAAGAAAGGGTATGGAACACTTCCCTAGAACAAGAATTAAGCCACCATATGAATCAATCATGAGGGCATCCTATGGACCCAAAACCAAAGATGACAATACTTGAATCTATGTTTTATGCCTTGCTAGGGGCGTAAAAAGATAGCGCTTGTTGGGAGGCAACCCAATGAATAAATTTATTTTTGCTTTTTCCTTTCTGTTTTTGAGTGTTGACACAATTATGCCTCTGTTATGATTGTGTTTTTATGGTTTATTTAGTGTTTGTGCCAAGTAGAGCCTTTAGGATGATTCATAAGAAGAGTAGAAGCGATGCTGCATCTGAAACGGAAACTTTGAGTCCAGTATTTGATTTTTCATTTTTTTACTGGAACGTGATCTTGAGCTGAAGTTTTGACACAATGTTTCTATACAAATTCTTTATGTTTTCCTAATTTTTCAGAATTTTTAGAGTTACAGAAGTACGGTTAGAGTACAGATTACTACAGACTGTTCTGTTTAAGACAGATTCTATTTTCGTTGCATTGTGTGCTTGTTTTGATGAATCTATGGGTTATATTGAAGGGTATGAGCCATGGTAAAGTTAAAATACAGTAGGTATAATGCAACAATAAAATATGAATGGGTTTGCAACAGCACCTAAAGTAGTGATTTGCTTTATTATACTAACGGATCTCAGGAAGATTTTGTTGTGTTTTGTGTGATTGAAGTTTTCAAGTTTTGGATGAGATCACGATGGATGAAGGAATAAGGAGTGAAAAGAGCCTAAGCTTGGGGATGCTAAAACACCCCCAAGATATATCCAAAGAGAAACAAGCAACTAAGCTTGGGGATGCCCCCGAGTGGCATCCCCTCTTTCTTCTAACAACCATCGGTATTTTACTTGGAGCTATATTTTTATTTGTCACATATCATGAGTTTTGCTTGGAGTGTCTTGTATCATTTGAGTCTTTGCTTGCTTTGCTTGTTATTTTGTCCTTTGTATCCTTGCTGAACACACCTATTTGGTAGAGCCAAAATTATGCTATGATTTGTTAGAATTGCTCTCTATGCTTCACTTAAACTTTTTGAGCTATAGAATTGCTCTAGTGCTTCACTTATATCTTTTTGAGCACAGTGTGGTTGGAATTTTTTGTAGAAATACTCTCATGCTTCACTTAGAGTAATTTGAGAGTTAGTAAATTTTGAAGAAATCCTCTCATGCTTCACTTATACCTTTTTGAGAGATGAAATCTTTATGCTCATGTGCTTCACTTAAATTTGTTTGAGCTAGTCAAAAAGCAATGGCAATATATGAAACTAGTCCCAAAGTGATAGATATCCAAGGAGGATATAATAAAAACTTTCATGAAGATCATTGGACAAATTAAACTTGATTCCTTGTAATAGTTTTGAAACATGATGACAGTAATATGTGACTCATGTTAGTGAGTAATTATGCTTTAGTAGGAATATTGGTGTTAAGGTTTGTGATTCCCTATGCAAGTACGAAAGTCAATAGTTGTGCAATGAAGTTACATCCTACTTATGGTGCATTATTCGGTGTTAGTTATGCTCAATGCTCTCTATGTGAATTTTCGTTTCTTGGTTTGGTTGCTTCTCAATCTATTTGCTAGCCTCCATTTGTACTAAGTAGAAATACTACTTGTGCATCCAAAATCCTTAAACCAAGTTTTGCTTTATGAGTCCACCATACCTACCTATATGCGGTATTTCCATGTCGTTCGAAGCTAATTTGTATGTGCCATCTATAAATTTTCAAAATAAAATTTCTCTTTTGTGTGCTCGTTCCGCTCATGAAATGGTGGGGAGTGTCCAATATTTTTCCATGCTAGATGTGTTATTCTCAAGATGAGTGTGTATTCACATTTCATTGCACGAGAGTGCGGCGGTAATAGGGATGCCCATTCCCGAAATGAAAAGAAAAAAAATTACTTTATGTTGTCAAATAATAAATTCCTTGGAAAGTGTTGGTATGGAAGGCAACCGTGGATACGGCCCGCCATGTAATGTGAAAGTTTGGTGGAAAAAGGAATAAACTTTATTTTCTGTTTGGGAACCGCCTATGATATATCTAGCATGGAAAGTATTGTGAACTACTTTGTTGTTTTCGTTGACAGGAAAGGCATGCCACCCAAAATATTTTTTTCTCTCTCAATTTAAACCTTGAGCTTTGGCACCTCTACAAATCCCTACTTCCCACTGCGAAGGGCCTATCTATTTACTTTATGCAATTTTTATTTTTACCTTGAGTCTCCATCTTCTCTTATAAAGCACCAACTAGGGGGCACTATGATCGTACTTGAGCATTGGGTATAGCTAATATTTGAGTGTGTTTCAAGAATGGATCAATGATTGAGCATGATGGGCTAGGGATAACTTTCTTTAGTGTTGATATTTCGAAAAACATGGTTGCTTGTTGGCATGCTTGAGTATTGAAGTCATTATGTTAAAACTAGACTATTGCTTTGAATCATCTACAAGTCCAAATGTCCATGCTATACAAAAGAAAAGAATATGAGATGAACATGTTAGCCAGCATTCCACATCAAAAATTCCATTTTTATCATTTACCTACTCGAGGACGAGTAGGAATTAAGCTTGGGGATGCTGATACGTTTCCAACGTATCTATAATTTTTGCTTGTTCCATGCTATTATATTATCATTCTTGGATGTTTTACAATCATTTTTATAACAACTTTATATCATTTTTTGGGACTAACCTATTGACATAGTGCCAAAGTGCCAGTTGCTATTTTTGCTTGTTTTTTACTTCGCGCAATATCAGTACCAAATGGAGTCCAATCACGACGAAACTTTTTGGAGATTTTTCTGGACCAGAAGACACCCAGTGGGCCAAAGAAGTACCAGAGAGGTGGGCTGTGGAGGCCACAACCCACATGGGCGCGCCGGGGGGCCCCCGGCGCGCCCTGGTGGTTTGTGCCCTCCACGGGCCCCCCTCCACCACCTCTGACGCCTATAAATTCCCAAATATTCAGAAAACCCTAGGGGAGTCAACGAAGCACAATTCCAGCCGCCGCAAGTTCCAGAACCTCGAGATCCAATCTAAACACCATCACGGAGGGGTTCATCTTGTTCATAGGTGCCTCTCCGATGATGCGTGAGTAGTCCACCATAGACCTACGGGTCCGTAGGCAGTAGCTAGATGGCTTCCTCTCTCTCTTTTAATTCTCAATACAATGGTCTCTTGGAGATATATTTGATGTAAACTTTTGCGGTGTGTTTGTTGGGATCCGATGAATTTTGAGTTCAGATCAGTTTCTATCCATGAATATTATTTGAGTCTTCTTTGATCTCTTATATGCATGATTACTTATAGCCTCGTATTTCTTTTTCGAATCTTTGGTTTAGTTAGGCCGACTAGTTCGATTTTTCTTGCCATGGGAAGAGGTGCTTTGTGATGGGTTCGATCTTGCGGTGTCCTTTCCCAGTGACAGAAGGGGCAGCAAGGCACGCATGTATCGTTGCCATTAAGGATAACAAGATGGGGTCTATCCCGACATGAATTGATCTTGTCTACATCATGTTATCATTCTTATTGCATTACTCCGTTTTCCGTGAACTTAATACACTAGATGCATGCTGGATAGCGGTCGATGTGTGGAGTAATAGTGGTAGATGCAGGCAGGAGTCAGTCTACTTATCTTGGACGTGATGCCTATATAATGATCATCGCCTTGGATATCGTCATGATTATTTGATCTTCTATCAATTGCCCAACAGTAATTTGTTCACCCACCGTGTGCTATACTCATGAGAGAAGCCACTAGTGAATCCTACGGCCCCCGGGTCTACTTTTCCAACATATTGCTTTCCGATCTATCTTTTTGCCTCTTTGGTTTCAGATCTACTAAACCAAAAACCCAAAAATATATTGCTGCACTTTTTATTTGCCCTTTTTATTTTGTGTTCTTGAGAGATCTATCTCTCCTATCTATCACTACCTAATCTATCTTTTTACCGTAGAGAGATTGACAACCTCTCTTTCGCGTCGGGTTGCAAGTATTTGATATTTGTGTGCAGCTGCTGCTTATTGGGTGGTGGTGATCCTCCTACTGGTTTGATAACCTTGGTTTCATAACTGAGGGAAATACTTACCGTCGCTGTGCTGCATCATCCCTTCCTCTTTGGGGAAATATCGACGCAGTCTCAAGCCACGTCAAGGCACACCTCTGCCTCTTGCGCGCAGGCGCCCTAAGGAGTTCAACAATAAGGCTCACTAGCCCAAGCAGGGCATACAAGGTAAATCTGGGGCGTAGATGCACTTACTCGACGCCGGCGGTCCAGCACCATCACGTCGGGATTGGCCTCGGACGTTGACTCCCGTCGCTTCTAGGGGAGGAGAGTGGCGTCGGGATTGCAGGGTTGTTTGAGAGAGACCATCTTCATCCTACACCTCCCACGGATTGATAAACGTTAGGTCATCCACTTGAGGGAAAATGCTACTGTCCTACAAAACTCTGCGCTTGGAGGCCCAACACGAGTCTACAAGAATAAAGTTGCGTAGTAGACATCGGCGCCCTGCCAAGCGCCGCCCGGAGCCGTGGCAGGAGGCTTCACGGAGAAGACTTTCCCCTTTGGCGCTATGAGAGCTGGGCCAGCACGCCGGTTCCCAAAGCGACCCCCAAAGGTTTCCCGTTTGGTGTAAGAAGGCCAAGGCCGGGAGCTCGCCAAGACGGAGGTCATCACCGAAACCACCAACGCGTCACGAAGGGAGGCTTTTGCAGGCGGAGACTGCTTTTGTCAGCAGGCCTCCTTCAAATGGTCTGCTGTGGCAACCCTTCCCGCCTTATGATTTCAGGGGAAGAGGACAGGGCCAGTATAAGATAGGGCAGGCCTCCGCCATAGGGGGGGAGGAGAACACTCCTTTGTAACCACACATCTCTCCAAGCAATTCAGACAAGCAGGAGTAGGGTCTTACACCGCGAGGTGGCCCGAACCTGGGTAATCCCTGCGTCCGTGTTCTTCTTCCTTAGCTCGTGCTGGCCGCAGCATCGTCGGAGGCTCGCGATGTAGAATAGGGCTGGTGAGCAAGCGCACCCTAGAGTTCGAACCTTCTTGGGTCCACGGAGCCCCGATTCTGACAAAAGCCTCAGCATTTCTCTGACAAAACATTCTGTCCAAAACCCCAATGATCAAATTTGGTGCCACCAATACTTCCTATTTTGGCCCCATCGAGTTTTCCTTGGACAGAGCCCAAGCCAAACCCTACTAAATCGGTAGAACTGAGTCTTGCTTCGGTATAGCCGAAAAGCAGTGACCACCTTACTAGTATCTAATTGTCAAAAATCGGAATTTCTGAGTTTTGAATTTTGGTGCCACCGAGTCAGTGGAACTGCCTAGGCCAACCGAATCGGACTCACCGAGTTTCTTGGTATCGGTCTCACCGAGAAACCAAAAGTTAGGAAATTTTGCACTAGTCCGTGCAACCGAGTTTTTACGTCGGTTCCATCGAGTTGGGCAATAATGTTATAACGGTTGGATTTTTGGAGTTGGCTATATATACCACTCCTCCTCCCTCTCATTCATAGAGAGAGCACTCAGAACAAGCAAACACATCCACCATTCATCTAACATTCTTAAGAAGTTGATCCCCACTACTACCTATTTTTCACCATGCACAATGTCCACATCAACAATCAACATGCAACCATCCATCTTTTCCACCTCAGCAGTCCAGCCACATCATCGATTTCATCCATGATTTAGTTTTTCTTTCGTACGCTTCCTCTTCCTTCTATAACCGCTACGTTACCAACAGGAGAACCCACCACAGGCTGACCATGGGCGTTTCTCTCCCAATAACCCATCACTTCCTTTTCCCTCGGTAGAGTCCGCCATGGCTGCCAGGGCCGTCTCGCGCCCCTCCGACGGAATCTTTGGCTTGGTTCCCCTTTGTGATTCTCCCGAACCGATTTGATGACGAGGAGTGATCCTTCCTCTGTCCACAGTACGGCTTGGCGCCGGGATCTGATGTCTTCGTGATGGCGCTCTACCGGTACGACCGCCGGTCCAGCTTGCTCCAGCATCTCTCCGGGATTATCTCCGATTATTTCCCATGCGTGTCGTGCCTGCGTCCTCGAGGACCTTCTGTAGTGCCATGCTCCTCCTCTCTCTCATCGCTGCTAATTCCAATGAAGGTAACTCCGGTGTGGCTGAGAAGGTTGGCTTTGGTCAGTTCGCCGGATCGGACCAGCCGTTGGGGTCCGGAGCAGGTTTATTTCCGGCCTGGAAGGAGGCTCTGGTAGTCATGCCAACCTCAGCCAGTTCTACAGAGCATGTATCGTCGTCAGGTCACCTGTCTATCTCCCTTCCGTCTTGTCAGTTTCTTTTCTCATAATCGGTAACATAGCACATGATTTAATCCCTTGCATTCAATTTTGATCAGGCAACCAAAAGGCCATCATATGCATCCTAGCGTTTGGAGTTATGCCCTCCGTCGCTTCCCCATCTTCGAGAGCGAGTTCCTCCCCTTCTGTCTGGATGAACTGCAGCTGTCTGAAATCCATTACACCGCTAGAGCAGATGCACCTGCACCTTGCCACGAAAGCGAACAATGATCTCATCAAGAAGGTTGCACTCACCTACCAGCTGAACATCACCTCCAAGGTAATTATCTCACAAATTTCCTTGGCATCTCTCCCTTATTATTTTGGGTGTGATTGCCCACAGATTAGTATTGAGCGTTCATGAATCTATTTTTGTCTGTACGCTTTGTACTAGATTACACGGCTTTGTAACCTCCCCTTTGTACTCCAATAGCCATCCACTGAATCAACACAACCACAGAGCACACGGTGTGTTGCGAGTTGCGACCAAAGGTAGCAGCAGCAGGTTGGAGCATCGCTTGATCTGGAGAAAAAGCGTTGTTCCACCGACATGTTTCTTGACAACTACCCTCTGATATGGTGCCTCACGGTTAGAACCATCAAACGGTACACCCGAGATCCCAAAATTCCATTTTAAAATTATTATTAATCACTCTAATTTGCTGTATCGATTGTGTTTGTGCAAAATAATCATGTTACTAAAGGGAGGAAGACGATGCTACCAACCATCGGAGGTAACACAGTTCATCCATTTTGTTCCAAGTAAATTTTCACTGATGTAATCATCATGTATAGCAGAGATCTCTGAAAAAATTACCTTGCAATACTGCACAAATTATTTGTATTTTTTACTATATTTCTAAATTTTCTTGCTACAAATTCCCGCCGCAACGCGCGGGGTATCATCTAGTTTTCTGAGAGAGAACCACCTATTCATGTGTTGAGATCAAGATCTTCCACTCCAACCATATGAATCTTGATTTCTAGCCTCCCTAAGTTGCTTTCCACCCAATCAATCTCTTCTATGAAGCCAAATTCTGTGAGAGAGTCATTGAGTGTTGAGGAAGCTATCTTTTGAAGCACTAGAGCAAGGAATTCATCATCCATACCACATCTGTTACCTTTTGGAGAGTGGTGTCTCCTTGATTGGTTAGGTGTCGCTTGGGAGCCTCCAAATCGTGTGGAGTTGAACCAAGAAGTTTGCAAGGGCAAGGAGATCGCCTACTTCATGAAGATCTACCCCGAGTGAGGCTAGTACTTCGTAGACGTAAGCCATGGTGAAATAGACAAGGTTGCCTCTTCGTGGACCCCTTGTGGGTGGAGCCCTCCATTGACTCACGCAGCGTTACCCTCTGTGGGTTGAAGTCTCCATCAACATGGACGTACGATAGCACCACCTATCGTAACCACGCCAAAAATCTCAGTGTCTTCATTGCGTTTGATCTTCCCATCTCTACTCTTTACTTACACTTGCAAGTTGATTAGTTTCTACTGCTATACTCGTAGACTTACATGTGTAGGGTGTGCTAGACTTGATAGAATCGCTAAAACTTGCCAACTAAGAAAATTGGGAAAAGGTTAAGTTTTTATTTGGTCTAGTAGTCTATTCACCCCCCTAGACGCCTCTTTTCGATCCCAGAATTGGTATCCAAGCTTTGGTCTCCTTTGCTTTGGTTTTATCACCATTGGACGAAGATAGATGTGCCTAGTTTGGGGAGTCTTAGCTGGAGAGTGCTTATTCTCAATGGGGAGTACTATAGTTAATGGGAAGACAAAATGCTTGATATATTTGATGAATTTCATTTGAGCAAGTGTGTTAATAGTCCTTATGTGCCTCCCATTGATCCCTTACATCCTTCTCACGAGGGATAAATTGACATGCTTCGTAATCTTAGAACCATCAATCTCATCATTATAGGATTACCAAGAATTGATCATATGAAAAACTTTGAGTGTGCCTACACTTTGTGGAAGGATTTGGAGAAGATATATCCAAACTACTCTTTGAAAAACCTTGACGTTATTCTCCATAAAACTATTTCCTTTCACAAAATGAAGCCTAGCACTGGTGTAGCGATGTGCTATACAAACGTTTTTTAACCCCTTCTTGCGACGTAGATTTAAACCGTCTCCTTGCCTGTGTGGGCGATAGGGGGGTCCATCCAACATGACACGAAAAAATCATCGGCAATGATGACCGATGAATGCAAACGTTTGGCAAAACCAAGCGTATGGGATGTCCGCATCTATCACAAACGAGAGTTATCAGACAACCGTTTGAGATATGTCATATTTCCCATACGGCCCATCTTTGCTACTCGTGTGAGATCGCATTACCATCGCACGCGCTACTCTGTGGTGCACCGTTTATAATGCGCATCATCAAATACAATTCCTAACTATAAACCGTGTATGATAAGGAGACTATCACACACATTTAGTTCCACTATGACCGTCTGTGATAGGATATAAGAGTGCATATGTTTATCCTTATAAAACCGTATGCAAAGGTTGAATCTATCCCGCACGCGGCGCTTTTGATAAACGTTTTTGATTTATAAAATGTCCCAAATGTGTCATCCAAACTTCCCAAATGTGTCATCCAGACTACCTATGTCGGATGAAGGCCTATCAGACGCGTTCTTCTTTGACCAACATTTACGATGGGCACGACATCATAAACAGTTCACGATAGAAAATCATGTGTGATAAGGAGACTATCACAAACACTTGATGATAAGTAACTATGTGCGCTGGTGTTGTTAATCTCACACGTTATTTCTCGGCTGACTTGGTGCACACCAGAGATTCATCGCACATGGCGCGAGTGGAGAAACGTGTGTGATCTTGAAGTTGATCATAGACGTTTTGCTTTCTCAAACTGTGTGCATTGTGATGGGTTGCAGAGAATAATTAACCCCTAATTTAATACATGCGTTCATAATTCACACGATCTAAATTTGAAAGTAGGAAATCGTGTATTTCATATCGAATCATGTTTAAATATAGGTTGAAGAACGAATGCATAATTCGATTCACATGTACATATACTCAAGAACTGCATAAGCATCAAGTTTCAAAAAAAAAGGAAAACCACAGAAGGGACAAATAAAGAATGATGGAACCACGGTTGTATTAATGACGATAAATAGAGAGCCGAAAGACATTCTGGTTGCTGGAGAAGGTGAAGCGGAGTGCCCATATTGTGCCCTCCTAACGCACGAACGACTCTAGGCCAGCCCCTAGTGATGGCCGCCCACCCATCCTTCACTGTCTTCATTATAACTTCTCGATACTCATTGTAGTCTCGATGATATACTTTAACCTTCATTGCATGTCCACCAATCATGTATTTTGCGAGGTAATCTGGAGTAAACTGCTTTGGGAACCACTCCAAAAGAAAAGGATTCAGACATTGTGGTGTGACAACTCATTATGGACAGTACTAATAGAAGGCTACGAAGTTCGTAGTTACCATCCTACAGCTCACTGTTGTGTTGGATAGAGCGTAAACAAATAGTCTAATTGGCATCGTTCATCTCTTTTCCCTAACAATCCTTATCAGTTTCCTCACTTGATGCTGGTTGAATATTTCATTGCCCCACACGCAAAAAGGGTCCAGGCATGGATTTTTACCAAGGACATATGTACCTACAAGCAACAAGCCAATATTAGAAGCTAAAATGAAGCTGCATAATGCTGTAATATATTACTCCATTAGTTCCACAATGGGTTGCGTATAAACATTTTGAGAAGTCAACATTTACTAACTTTAACCAAGTTAGTAAAGAAAAACATATACATCGAGCATTCCAATTCCATTTCATTAGATACATCACAAAATTTACTTTCATATTGTATACATTTTAGTGTGGTATATATAAATACTATCTTATATAAATTTGTTCACACCTTGGAAAGTTTGACTATTCAAAAATCTACTCCCTCCGTTCCTAAATATAAGTCTTTTTAGAAATCCAATAGAGGACTACATACGGAGCAAAATGAGTGAATCTATACTCTAAAATATGTCTATATACATATGTATGTAGTCCAATAGTGGAATCTCTAAAAAGACATATATTTAGGAACGGAGGGAGTATATGCACTACATTATGGAACGAATGGAGTATAAGCGGAGGGATGAAAAAAATCTCGATGGAAAACGTCGGCCACTCCCATTGTTGCCCTGTGCAAGTACATGGAAAGTTATGATAAGTACAACATGCTTAACATCAACCAAATACACAATGTATCTGCTTGAAATTAACAAGGCATATATGCTCACTATAACAACCAAATATATCCATTGGAAACTGGACAAAAGCTCGATGCAACCAACCTAACAACTAGATACAGAAAAGCAATGCATCAGCTTGAAAACTAGACAAATACTCACTGCAATCAACCTAACAACCAGATATAGAAAAGCAAGACATCTTCTTGAAAACTAGACAAATGCTCACTGGAACCAACTTGACAACAAAATTCAAGGAAACAAGGCATAAATGTTAGAAGCGGGAGTTAAGGGCGCTGGTTAACAACACCACGCATAACAGGTGGTATTGATGAAATTGAACTGCACAATTCATACTTGCACATAATGAACATCACACAGTGAATAACTGAAAGAAACAAGGCATATATGCTCACTGTAACAACCAAATATAGCCATTGAAAACTGGACAAATACTCAATGCAACCAACCTAACAACCAGATACGGAAAAGCAAGGCATCTGCTTGAAAACTGGACAAATGCTCAATTAAGCATTGCATGATTATCGCATGGCAAAAGCTACTACAACAATGGGTACGAGAGGGCTAGCTAGAAAAAGTATGATTTGCTCACAGGATGTTGCCTCACTTGTCATGGATGGGCTCCTTCCACTTGGAATTTGTGATGCCCAGGGTGCGCTTCCTGATGTCGTAGATGTGATGTTTCCCCTTGTAACAACCATAGTGTGTGCCCTTCTCTTGGTCGATGAGATCTGACTTTGGATCTAGGATCCCAAGCCACCGCCATAAAACGTTTCCTTCAGAAATGACAAAAGGGGCTCGATGGTGTACAAGGATCGCAAATCCATGACCGTGAGGTAGAGGAGATCAGCAGCGGGGCCTTTGAAGAGATCAACGACGGTTGAACCAGAGGCGGTTCCGATGGACCACTTAACTTGTGACATGGCCCGAGTGAAGCCATTGATCTTGACGAGCTTGATGTCGTAGCCAGCTCTCCTGAGATCCAAGAATACGCGAGCCCGCAGACTTGAAGGCTTCGACATGGCAACGTAGTCAACGTCCTCACCGGCTTCCGCTGCGAGGTGTTCCTCCGGGATCGAATGGTCGGTACGAACATCGCCCACCTCGCCAGCGTATGACAGAGAGGCCATGATAGACCTCCTTTTGCTCGTATGCTCCTCGAGCTCCACGAGATATGTGGTCGGGCTAATTAGGTTGCGACTCTCTAGAGTACGAGACGGGGATCTAGGGGAAAGGGACACTGATGTCTACTACGCAACTTTATTCTTGTAGACTTTGTTGGGCCTCGAATCGCAGAGTTTTGTAGGACAGTAGGAATTTTCCCTCAAGTGGATGACCTAAGGTTTATCAATCCGTGGGAGGTGTAGGATGGAGATGGTCTCTCTCAAACAACCCTACAATCAAATACAAGAAATCTCTTGTGTCCCCAACACACCCAATTCAATGGCAAATTGTATAGGTGCACAAGTTCGGCGAAGAGATGGTGATACAAGTACAGTATGGACGATAGATATAGGTTTTTGTAATCTGAAAATATAAAAACAGCAAGGTAGCAAGTAACAAAAGTGAGCACAAACGGTATTGCAATGCTTGAAAACAAGGCCTAGGGTTCATACTTTCGCTAGTGCAATCTCTCAACAATGCTAATATAATTGGATCACATAACCATCCCTCAACGTGCAACGAAGAATCAATCCAAAGTTCTTATCTAGCGAAGAACATAATAAGAAATTGTTTGTAGGGTACGAAACCACCTTAAAGTTATCCTTTCCGATCAATCTATCCAAGAGTTCGTACAAAAATAACACCAAATTATCCTTTCCGATCAATCTATCTAGAGTTCGTACTAAAATAACACCATATGATACACATCAACCAACTCTAATGTCACCTAGATACTCCAATGTCACCACAAGTATCCATGAGCTAATTATACGATACGCATCAAACAATTTCAGATTCATAATACTCATTCCAACACAAAGAACCTCAAAGAGTGCCCCAAGATTTCTATCGGAGAACGTAGGACAAGAACGTGCATCAACCCCTATGCATAGATTACCCCAATGTCACCTCGGGAATCCGCAAGTTGAGTACCAAAACATACATCAAGTGAATCAATAGAACACCCCATTGTCACCATGGGTATCCATATGCAAGATATATATCAAGTGTTCTCAAATCCAATATTCAATCCAACATAACGATGTCTCAAAGGGAAAGATTCAATTCATCACAACATGATAGCAAGGGAATAAAATCATATGATCCGACTATATTAACAAAGCCCATGATACATCAAGATCGTGACATCTCAAGAACACGAGAGAGAGAGAGAGAGAGATTGAACACATAGCTACTGGTACATACCCTCAGCCCCGAGGGTGGACTACTCCCTCCTCGTCATGGCTTCCGCCGAGATGATGAAGATGGCCACCGGAGATGGATTCCCCTCTCCGGCAGGGTACTGGAACGCCTCCAGATTGGTTTTTCGTCGATACGGAGAGTTGCGGCGGCGGAACGGAGAGTCTAGGGTTATTTCTGATGGTTTCTATATTTATAGGATTTTTGGGCGTCGGTTTCACGCGAAGATGGGCCACGAGGTGGGCACGATACACTAGGGCGCGCCGGGGGGGGGGGGGCTGGCGCGCCCTGGTGGGTTGTGCCCACCTCGTGGCTCGTCTGGCCCTCCCACGAAGCGTCCAGTGCCTCTTTTTTTCCAAAAAAAATCATCAAAAAGTTTCGGGCGATTCCGATAACTTTCATTTTCTGCACAAAAACAACACCACGGTAGTTCTGCTGAAAACAGCGTCAGTCCGGGTTGGTTCTAAATAAATCATATAAAGTGCATCAAAACCATATAAAACTATTGCAAAGATAGGTGAATATGGCATGAATACTTCATAAATTATGGATACATTGGAGACGTATCAGCATCCCCAAGCGTAATTCATGCTCGTCCTCGAGTAGGTAAATGATAAAAGAACAAATTTATGAAGTGTGAATGCTAGCATAATATATAAGTTTGATCATTGATAATTTCAGTCAATTTTCTAGCATCATAACCAGCAACTTTTTATCATAAAAATCATCATGATAGAGTAGCAACCAATTCACATGATATGGTTCAAACAATGAATTCTCTTGAAACTTAACAACCTATGTTCTTAGTCACCAAACAATTCAAATTCAACTTATTCTCAACAAAGTCTAAGTAAGAGCCCCACATACTCAATCATCATATAGTCTTCTATGATAACTAGTACTCAAAGCATATTTTTAGAACAAATGACATCCATCGAACACAGAGAAAGATAGGGGCTTAATGTTTCGCCTCCCAACTCATTTATCATAGAGATAATTGTCAACAATAATAAGTCATGATCAAATATATTTGACTGGATATATATGTTTGGATCTGTCTCCACCACATGATGCTTGCCAATTAATAGACTGAGGTTGGAATAAGAAGTTGACTCAACATGAATAGTAAATAACATGAAAGTAAATAGATTGTCCCTTCGCAGAGGGAAGCAGGGATTTGCAAAGGTGCCAGAGCTCAAAGCTTAAATCAGAGATAAATATAATTTTGGGAGGTGCACCCTTCCTGTCAACGTTACGACCAAGAGTTATCAATATCTTCCATGTTAAACACATTAGCGGCGGTTCCCAAGTGGTAAAAGTAAAGGTTTACTCCCCCTCCACCAACAAACACACTCCACGGCTAGCCGAATCCACGGGTACCTTCCATACCAACAACATTCAAGGGGGAGTTTTGTTTAATTATTTGCATTTTTTTATTTCAGGACTGGGAATCCCTATTACCTCCCCTCTCGTGCAAGGACGAGTGAATAAAAACTCATCATGAGAATAACCCGCTTAACATGGAAGATACTGACCGCCCCCCGTCACTCCATGAGCGGTCCAGGCACACAAAACAGATGTTTATTTGAATGTTTAGAGGTGGCACATGCAAATTTACTTGGAATGGCACTGAAATACCATATATAGGTAGGTATGGTGGACTCTTATGGAAGAAACTTGGCTCAAGGATTTGGATGCACAAGTAGTATCTCTACTTAGTATGAAGTGTTGGCTAGCAAAAGGTTCTAAACAAGCACCACATGTTGGAGGATCCATAACAATATAACTTCTATGCAAATATACGCAACCATAACTCATTACGTTGTCTTCCTTGTCCAACTTCAAGTAATTTGCTCAAGTTTGAAAATAATTAATGGGTATTCACAATCATAGAAGATGTCCAAGATAATATATTGGTATGTGAAAGTTATGTTCCTTATACTAATCATTCACGAATTGCTTGTATGACCAATATGATGATTGTCAAACTTCAATAGATTTTACTTTCTAAACCAGATGTGAAGCTACTACTAAGCATAAAGCACATTGATAATTTCATATTTATGATATTCAATTCATTCACAATTTACTCATAGGATATAAATGAAGCAAAAGAGTGAACATCAAACTACTCTCAAAAGATATAAGTGAAGATCAATGAGTAGGTAAACAATCAAGTAGCTATGTGAGTAGAAACGTGTGTGATCTTGAAGTTGATCGCAGACGTTTTGCTTCCTCAAACTGTGTGCATTGTAATGGCTTGCAGAGCATAATTAACCCCTAATTTAATACATGCATTCATAATTCACATGATCTACATTTGAAAGTAGGAAATCATGTATTTCATATCGAATCATGTTTAAATATAGGTTGAAGAACGAATGCATAATTTGATTCACATGTACATATACTCAAGAACTGCATAAGCATCAAGTTTCAAAGAAAGGAAAACCACAGAAGGGACAAATAAAGAATGATGGAACCACGGTTGTATTAAAGACGATAAATAGAGAGCCGAAAGACATTCTGGTTGCTGGAGAAGGTGAAGCGGAGTGCCCATATTGTGCCCTCCTAACGCACGAATGACTCTAGGCCAGCCCCTAGTGATGGCCGCCCGCCCATCCTTCACTGTCTTCATTACGACTTCTCGATACTCATTGTAGTCTCGATGATATACTTTAACCTTCATTGCATGTCCACCAATCATGTATTTTGTGAGGTAATCTGGAGTAAACTGCTTTGGGAACCACTCCAAAAGAAAAGGATTCAGACATTGTTGTGTGACAACTCATTATGGACAGTACTAATAGAAGGCTACGAAGTTCATAGTTACCATCCTACAGCTCACTGTTGTGTTGGATAGAGCGTAAACAAATAGTCTAATTGGCATCGTTCATCTCTTTTCCCTAACAATCCTTATCAGTTTCCTCACTTGATGCTGGTTCATGAATATTTCATTGCCCCACACGCAAAAAGGGTCCAGGCATGGATCTTTACCAAGGACATATGTACCTACAAGCAACAAGCCAATATTAGAAGCTAAAATGAAGCTGCATAATGCTGTAATATATTACTCCATTAGTTCCACAATGGGTTGCGTATAAACATTTTGAGAAGTCAACATTTACTAACTTTAACCAAGTTTGTAGAGAAAAACATATACATCGAGAATTCCAATTCAATTTCATTAGATACATCACAAAATTTACTTTCATATTGTATACATTTTAGTGTGGTATATATAAATACTATCTTATATAAATTTGTTCACAGCTTGCAAAGTTTGACTATTCAAAAAATTTACTCCCTCCGTTCCTAAATATAAGTCTTTTTAGAAATCCAATAGAGGACTACATACGGAGCAAAATGAGTGAATCTACACTCTAAAATATGTCTATATACATATGTATGTAGTCCAATAGTGGAATCTCTAAAAAGACATATATTTAGGAACGGAGGGAGTATATGCACTACATTATGGAACGAATGGAGTATAAGCGGAGGGATGAAAAAAATCTCGATGGAAAACGTCGGCCACTCCCATTGTTGTCCTGTGCAAGTACATGGAAAGTCATGATAAGTACAACATGCTTAACATCAACCAAATATACAATGTATGTGCTTGAAATTAACAAGGCATATATGCTCACTATAACAACCAAATATAGCCATTGGAAACTGGACAAAAGCTCGATGCAACCAACCTAACAACTAGATACAGAAAAGCAATGCATCAGCTTGAAAACTAGACAAATACTCACTGCAATCAACCTAACAACCAGATATAGAAAAGCAAGACATCTTCTTGAAAACTAGACAAATGCTCACCGGAACCAACTTGACAACAAAATTCAAGGAAACAAGGCATAAATGTTAGACGCGGGAGTTAAGGGCACTGGTTAACAACACCCGGCATAACAGGTGGTATTGATGAAATTCAACTGCACAATTCATACTTTCACATAATGAACATCACACTGTGAATAACTGAAAGAAACAAGGCATATATGCTCACTGTAACAACCAAATATAGCCATTGAAAACTGGACAAATACTCAATGCAACCAACCTAACAACTAGATACGGAAAAGCAAGGCATCTGCTTGAAAACTGGACAAATGCTCAATTAAGCATTGTATGATTATCGCATGGCAAAAGCTACTACAACAATGGGTACAAGAGGGCTAGCTAGAAAAAGTATGATTTGCTCACAGGATGTTGCCTCACTTGTCATGGATGGGCTCCTTCCACTTGGAATTTGTGGTGCCCAGGGTGCGCTTCCTGATGTTGCAGATGGGATGTTTCCCCTTGTAACAACCATAGTGTGTGCCCTTCTCTTGGTCGATGAGATCTGACTTTGGATCTAGGATCCCAAGCCACCGCCGTAGAACGTTTCCTTCAGAAATGACAAAAGGGGCTCGATGGTGTTCAAGGATCGCAAATCCATGACCGCGAGGCAGAGGAGATCAGCAGCGGGGCCTTTGAAGAGATCAACGACGGTTGAACCAGAGGCGGTTCCGATGGACCACTTAACTTGTGACATGGCCCGAGTGAAGCCATCGATGTTAACGAGCTTGATGTCGTAGCCAGCTCTCCTGAGATACAAGAATGCGCGAGCCCGCAGACTTGAAGCCTACGACATGGCAACGTAGTCAACGTCCTGACCGGCTTCCACGGCGAGGTGTTCCACCGGGATCGAATGGTCGGTACGAACATCGCCCACCTCGCCAGCGTATGACAGAGAGGCCATGATAGACCTCCTTTTGCTCGTATGCTCCTCGAGCTCCATGAGATATGTGGTCGGGCTAATTAGGCTGCGACTCTCTAGAGTACGAGATGGGGATCTGGGGGAAAGGGACAATGATGTCTACTACGCAACTTTATTATTGTAGACTTTGTTGGGCCTCCAAGAGCAAAGTTTTGTAGGACAGTAGCAATTTTCCCTCAAGTGGATGGCCTAAGGTTTATCAATCCGTGGGAGGTGTAGGATGAAGATGGTCTCCCTCAAACAACCCTGTGATCAAATGCAAGAAATCTCTTGTGTCCCCAACACACTCAATACAATGGCAAATTGTATAGGTGCACTAGTTTGGCGAAGAGATGGTGATACAAGTGCAGTATGGATGATAGATATAGGTTTTTGTAATCTGAAAATATAAAAACAGCAAGGTAGCAAGTAACAAAAGTGAGCACAAACGGTATTGCAATGCTTGAAAACAAGGCCTATGGTCCGTACTTTCGCTAGTGCAATCTCTCAACGATGCTAATATAATTGGATCACATAACCATCCCTCAACGTGCAACGAAGAATCAATCCAAAGTTCTTATCTAGCGGAGAACATAAGAAGAAATTTTTTGTAGGGTACGAAACCACCTTAAAGTTATCCTTTCCGATTGATCTATCCAAGAGTTCATACTAAAATAACACCAAGTTATCCTTTCCGATCAATCTATCTAGAGTTCGTACTAAAATAACACCATATGATACGCATCAACCAACTCTAATGTCACCTAGATACTCCAATGTCACCACAAGTATCCATGAGCTAATTATACGATACGCATCAAACAATTTCAGATTCATAATACTCAATCCAACACAAAGAACCTCAAAGAGTGCCCCAAGATTTCTATCGGAGAACGTAGGACAAGAACGTGCATCAACCCCTATGCATAGATTACCCCAATGTCACCTCGGGAATCCGCAAGTTGAGTACCAAAACATACATCAAGTGAATCAATAGAACACCCCATTGTCACCACGGGTATCCATATGCAAGATATATATCAAGTGTTCTCAAATCCAATATTCAATCCAACATAACGATATCTCAAAGGCAAAGATTCAATTCGTCACAACATGATAGCAAGGGAATAACATCATATGATCCGACTATATTAACAAAGCCCGTGATACATCAAGATCGTGACATCTCAAGAACAAGAGAGAGAGATAGAGAGAGATTTAACACATAGCTACTGGTACATACCCTCGGCCCCGAGGGTGGACTACTCCCTCCTCGTCATGGCCTCCGCCGGGATGGTGAAGATGGCCACCGAAGATGGATTCCCCTCTCCGGCAGGGTACTGGAACGCCTCCAGATTGGTTTTTCGTTGATAAAGAGAGTTGCGGCGGCGGAACTGAGAGTCTAGGGTTATTTCTGACAGTTTCTATATTTATAGGATTTTTGGGCGTCGGTTTCACGCGAAGATGGGCCTCGAGGTGGGCACGATACACCAGGGCGCACCGGGGGGCCTGGCGTGCCCTGGTGGGTTGTGCCCACCTCGTGGATCGTCTGGCCCTCCCACGAAGCGTCTAGTGCCTCTTTTTTTCTAAAAAAATCATCAAAAAGTTTCGGGCGATTCCGAGAACTTTCATTTTCTGCACAAAAACAACACCATGGTAGTTCTGCTGAAAACAACGTCAGTCCGGGTTGGTTCTAAATAAATCATATAAAGTGCATCAAAACCATATAAAAGTATTGTAAACATAGGTGAATATGGCATGAATACTTCATAAATTATCAATTTGTTGGAGACGTATCAGCATCCCCAAGCATAATTCCTGCTCGTCCTCGAGTAGGTAAATGATAAAAGAACAAATTTGTGAAGTGTGAATGCTAGCATAATATATAAGTTTGATCATTGATAAGTTCAGTCAATTTTCTAGCATCATAACCAGCAACTTTTTCTCATAAAAATCATCATGATAGACTAGCAACCAATTGACATGATATGGTTCAAACAATGAATTCTCTTGAAACTTAACAACCTATGTTCTTAGTCACCAAACAATTGCAATTCAACTTATTCTCAACAAAGTCTAAGTAAGAGCCCCACATACTCAATCATCATATAGTCTTCTATGATTGCTAGTACTCAAAGCATATTTTTAGACCAAATGGCATCCATCGAACATAGAGAAAGATAGGGGCTTAATGTTTCGCCTCCCAACTCATTTATCATAGAGATAATTGTCAATAATAATAAGTCATGATCAAATATATTTGACTGGATATATATGTTTGGATCTGTCCCCACCACATGATGCTTGCCAATTAATAGACTGAGGTTGGAATAAGAAGTTGACTCAACATGAATAGTAAATAACATGAAAGTAAATAGATTGTCCCTTCGCAGAGGGAAGCAGGGATTTGCAAAGGTGCCAGAGCTCAAAGCTTAAATCAGAGATAAATATAATTTTGAGAGTTGCACCCTTCCTGTCAACGTTACGACCAAGAGTTATCAATATCTTCCATGTTAAACACATTAGCGGCGGTTCCCAAGCGGTAAAAGTAAAGGTTTACTCCCCCTCCACCAACAAACACACTCCATGGCTAGCCGAATCCACGGGTACCTTCCATACCAACAACATTCATGGGGGAGTTTTGTTTAATTATTTGCATTTTTTTATTTCAGGACTGGGAATCCCTATTACCTCCCCTCTCGTGCAAGGACGAGTGAATAAACACTCATCATGAGAATAACCCGCTTAACATGGAAGATACTGACCGCCCCCCGTCGCTCCATGAGCGGTCCAGGCACACAAAACATATGTTTATTTGAATGTTTATAGGTGGCACATGCAAATTTACTTGGAATGGCAGTGAAATACCATATATAGGTAGGTATGGTGGACTCTTATGGAAGAAACTTGGCTCAAGGATTTGGATGCACACGTAGTATCTCTACTTAGTACGAAGTGTTGGCTAGCAAAAGGTTCTAAACAAGCACCACATGTTGGAGGATCCATAACAATATAACTTCTATGCAAATATACACAACCATAACTCATTACATTGTGTTCCTTGTCCAACTTCAACTAATTTGCTCAAGTTTGAAAATAATTAATGGGTATTCACAATCATAGAAGATGTCCAAGATAATATATTTGTATGTGAAAGTTCTGTTCCTTATACTAATCATTCACGAATTGCTTGTATGACCAATATGATGATTGTCAAACTTCAATAGATTTTACTTTCTAAACCATATGTGAAGCTACTACTAAGCATAAAGCACATTGATAATTTCATATTTATGATATTCAATTCATTCACAATTTACTCATAGGATATAAGTGAAGCACAAGAGTAAACATCAAACTACTCTCAAAAGATATAAGTGAAGATCAATGAGTAGGTAAACAATCAAGTAGCTATGTGAGGGCTCTCTCTCAATAAATATTTTCATATCTGAGTATTTTATTAAACAGCAAGCAAAATAAAAATAGCACTCCAAGAATAGCACGCATCATGTGAACGAGTACAAATATAGGGTTAACATAGGCTAACCGATAATTGTTGATGAAGAGAGGTGGGATGCGTAGCATCTCCAAGCTTAGATGCTTGAGACATCTTGAAATATTTACTTGGGGTGCCTTGGGCATCCCCAAGCTTGAGCTTTTGTATCTCGTTCAATCCTCTCATATCATGGTTTCACCTATTCTCAAAAACTTCATCCACACAAAACTCGAAAAGAACTCGTGAGATAGGTTAGTACACATAAGAATAAGTCAACACTTCATGTACTGCCAAGACAAGTTGCGCAATAATTTTCAAACATCATCTACAGTTTACTATCATTTCCACAATTTATATCTACCAATATAGGCTATGGAAACTATAGAATAAGTAGATAACAAAACTATGACAGCAATCTGTCCAAACAGAACAGTCTGTAGAAATCTATTAAACCAGTGTACTTCTGTAACTCAAACAATTATGAAAATTTAGTACATGCTAAATAATTTATATGAAAATACTGTGTAAAAATTTCAGAAACTTTCCACATTCCAGTAAAATATGAAAATTCAAACACTACAGAGAAAGTTTCTGTTTTTACACAGCACACATCAAACATGCAATGCAAGCATCCTAAAGGCAATTCTTGGAACTTTTTATTGAAAAACAAAATTATAAATAACACCTAACAGATACCAACAAAATAAAATGACACTCCAAGCAAAACACATATTATGTGACGAATAAAAATATAGCTCTAAGTGAGATATACCGATAGTGTTGAAGACGAAAGAAGGGATGCCTTCCGGGGCATCCCCAAGCTTAGGTGCTTGAGTCTTCCATGGATATTACCTTGGGGGTTCCTTGGGAATCCCCAATCTTAGGTTCTTGTCACTCCTTTTTCTCCTCATATCGGTGTCTCACCCAAAACTTGAAAACTTCAATCACACAAAACTTCACGGAACTCCGTGAGAAGGGTTAGTGTAATAAAGATAAATCATTCACTTAGGTACTGTCAAGACAAGATTCATAATTGTTCCCACATGATACCTACTTTATTCTATCATTCCCATAATTTATACCACTAAATATAAGCTATGGAAACACTAAAACAAGCAAAATATGCATGCAAAACAGAATCTGTCAGAAACAGAACAGTCTGTGAAGATCTGTAGTATAGCCATACTTCCATGTCTCTAATAATTCTGAAAAATTAGTAAAACCTGAATAATTTGTATATGAATACTGTGTAAAAATTTCAGAACATTATCACGCTCCAGTAAAAAATGAAAATTCCTGTACCGGAGTCAAAAGTTTCTGTTTTGGTTCAGCATCAATTCTACTCATCTTGTGAGTCATCCCAAAGGGTTTACTTGGCACTTTATTGAAATAAAAGGCACAAAAACATTATTACTACAGTAGCTTAATCATGTGAAAACATCAAAACAGAAATTATAAGTGTTGGGTTGTTTCCCAACAAGTGCTTTTCTCTAATGCCTTTTAGCTAGGCATGATGATTTCAATGATGCTCACATAGGAATAGTATTTGAAACATGTAAGAGAGCATCATGAATCTCATGACAAGCACATTTAAGTCTAACCCACTTCCTATGCATAGGGATTTTGTGACCAAACAATTTATGGGAACAAGATACAACTAGCATAGGAAAGCAAAACAAGCATAACTTTAAAACTTTGAACACATAGAGATGAAACTTGATATTATTGCAATTCCTACAATCATATGTTCCTGCCTCATAATAATTTTCAGTAGCATCAAGAAGGAATTTCACAATATAACTATCACATAAATCATTCTTTTCATGATGCACAAGCATAGAATTTTCATTACTCTCCTTATAAGCAATTTTCTTCTCATTCATAGTAGTGGGAGCAAACTCAACAAAATAACTATCATAAGACACTTGATTGACAAAACCACATTCAATATTAAAATCATGATGACAAGTTTCATGGTTACTATCACTCTTTATAGCATACATGTCATCATCATAATCATCATAGATAGGAGGCATGCCATCATCATAATAAATTTGCTCAACAAAACTTGGGGAACTAAAAACATCATCTTCATCAAACATAGCATCCCCAAGCTTGTGGCTTTGCATATCATTAGCATCATGTATATTTAGAGAACTCATACTAGCAACATTGCAATCATGCTCATCATTCAAGGAATTCTCATTAAGTATTTTCATAATTTCTTTCTCTACCAATTGAGCACAATTTTCTGAATCCTTACTTTCACGAAAGACATTATAAAGACGATACAAATGATGCAACCTAAACTCCATTTTTTTGTAGTTTTCTTTAATGAAACCAAACTAGTGAAAAACAAGAAACTAAAAGATTTAATTGCAAGATCTAAAGATATACCTTCAAGCACTCACCTCCCCGGCAATGGCGCCAAAAAAGAGCTTGATGTCTACTACGCAACTTTATTCTTGTAGACTTTGTTGGGCCTCCAAGCACAGAGTTTTGTAGGACAGTAGCAAACTTCCCTCAAGTGGATGACCTAAGGTTTATCAATCGGTGGGAGGTGTAGGATGAAGATGGTCTCTATCAAACAACCCTGCAATCAAATACAAGAAATCTCTTGTGTCCCCAACACACCCAATACAATGGCAAATTGTATAGGTGGACTAGTTCGGCGAAGAGATGGTGATACAAGTGCAGTATGGATGATAGATATAGGTTTTTGTAATCTGAAAATATAAAAAACAGCAAGGTAGCAAGTAACAAAAGTGAGCACAAACGGTATTGCAATGCTTGAAAACAAGGCCTAGGGTCCGTACTTTCGCTAGTGCAATCTCTCAACAATGCTAATATAATTGGATCACATAACCATCCCTCAACGTGCGACGAAGAATCACTCCAAAGTTCTTATCTAGCGGAGAACATAAGAAGAAATTGTTTGTAGGGTACGAAACCACCTTAAAGTTATCCTTTCTGATCGATCTATCCAAGAGTTCGTACTAAAATAACACCAAGTTATCCTTTCCGATCAATCTATCTAGAGTTCGTACTAAAATAACACCATATGATACGCATCAACCAACTCTAATGTCACCTAGATACTCCAATGTCACCACAAGTATCCATGAGCTAATTATAAGATACGCATCAAACAATTTCAGATTCATAATACTCAATCCAACACAAAGAACCTCAAAGAGTGCCCCAAGATTTCTATCGGAGAACGTAGGACAAGAACGTGCATCAACCCCTATGCATAGATTACCCCAATGTCACCTCGGGAATCCACAAGTTGAGTACCAAAACATACATCAAGGGAATCAATAGAACACCCCATTGTCACCACGGGTATCCATATGCAGGTATATATCAAGTGTTCTCAAATCCAATATTCAATCCAACATAATGATATCTCAAAGGGAAAGATTCAATTCATCACAACATGATAGCAAGGGAATAACATCATATGATCCGACTATATTAACAAAGCCCGTGATACATCAAGATCGTGACATCTCAAGAACACGAGAGAGAGAGATTGAACACATAGCTACTGGTACATACCCTCAGCCCCGAGGGTGGACTACTCCCTCCTCATCATGGCCTTCGCCGGGATGATGAAGATGGCCACCGGAGATGGATTCCCCTCTCCGGCAGGGTACTGGAACGCCTCCAGATTGGTTTTTCGTCGATACGGAGAGTTGCGGCGGCGGAACGGAGAGTCTAGGGTTATTTCTGATGGTTTCTATATTTATAGGATTTTTGGGCGTCGGTTTCACGCGAAGATGGGCCACGAGGTGGGCACGATACATCAGGGCGCACCAGGGGGGCTGCCGCGCCCTGGTGGGTTGTGCCCACCTCGTGGCTCGTCTGGCCCTCCCACGAAGCGTCTAGTGCCTCTTTTGTTCCAAAAAATCATCAAAAAGTTTTGGGCGATTCCGAGAACTTTCATTTTCTGCACAAAAACAACACCACAGTAGTTCTGCTGAAAACAGCGTCAGTCCGGGTTAGTTCTAAATAAATCATATAAAGTGCATCAAAACCATATAAAAGTATTGTAAACATAGGTGAATATGGCATGCATACTTCATAAATTATCGATACGTTGGAGACGTATCAGACACCGCTGGCCTCGTCTGAAAACTCAGGGCGTCGATGGTATATGTGGATCAGTGGGTAACCTGAACTTGTTTAGCTAGGAGGCACGGGCAGACCGACTGAGGTTGGTGGTGGTGGGCGGCGGCGGGGGCAAGTTAGGTTTCAAGCGGGGGAGGAAGGGGGAGGGGGCTGGTGTTGTGTTGACCGGGGGGTGTTTGCGGATGTGCCGCTGCTACTGAAAATTTTAGTAGTAATGGTGTGGGTGGACATGGTGTTGTACGAGGGATGGCGACGGTTCAAATGCCTTGGCTGCTGAAATGTTACTATAGGGTCGGTGGTGGACGAGGGAGGGCGGCATTTGAAATACCGCTCCCACTTAAATTTTGGTAAAGGAACTGAAGCGGGGAGGAAGAAACCAAGATCGCACACGGTCCAAATGTAATAAAGTGTGTAGGCTATAACGAAATGCCGCGAAACCACAAATTTTTGCATCGCTCAAGGCGGGTAGCTTTTTCTGAGATTTCTCAAGGTGGGTTCATCTCACATGGTTCATCCTCATTTTCAGACGCGGACGTGAAATTCATCCTAAATTTCCACATGCCCACAAACATATGACACAAACATTTGGCTAATTTTCACCACAAAATGTCTTATTTTGCAACGGATTAGTTGACATTAGTTCATACGCTCACTAATTTACAAACACATCGTCAATTTACATGAAGATGAACAGCACAAAATATTCACTACGCCATGGATGCATACAAAAGTCGTGCCTCCACCGTCGTCATGGCCTTCTCGGCTCAGAAGGAGTTTTCAGAGGAGCTCGTCAAGTTGATGAGCTCCACTGGTTCCACGGCGGCGACCGGCAGGGCTAACTCGGCCGGAGCGCCCGCGGCGGCGCTCGCCAGGTCTGCCGCTGTCGACAAAGCTGCCTTCGCCACGGTGGCATTCCCCAGGGCAGCCACCATCGTCGACGAAGTTGTCGTGGTGTCCACGTGGGCCATCGGGATACAGACGGGTGCCGCTCTCACAAGAGTTGCGTCCCTGGTCATCATGGCCGCTATTCCCAGGGCTGCTACTGCAGATGCAAGGCCTGCACTGGCCTCCAACGTGACTGAGAGGCATGTGACGGCCTGCTCCGCGGTCTTCTGGTCTTGCTCCCACCTCTTTTTGCCCGCTGCATTGGCA
Source organism: Elymus sibiricus (assembly GCA_039707655.1). Classification (NCBI taxonomy): domain Eukaryota; kingdom Viridiplantae; phylum Streptophyta; class Magnoliopsida; order Poales; family Poaceae; genus Elymus; species Elymus sibiricus. Next base: position 382,351,220 of record CM077665.1, on the reverse strand, counting down.
TCTGAGTTCTTCCTCAGTCGCTTCCTCTTTGCATTCTCACGCCATTTCTGCCGCTTCAGATCCCTAGCCGCGTTGCGGATGTAGGGGCCTATGCGGATGGCATCCGCAGATGCGATATATTGTTCCCCACCAAAGCTGAGACTGCGCTCGTCCACGTCATGCAGGAATGCATCGAAGCCCGATTCCTGGATGGACAAAGCAATGGCCATCTGCATCCGATGCTGAAACTTGGGGTCGTCGTCGTTGTCGTCGGTCGCGGCAGATGACTGTTTGTCATTGCCCGCCATGGTGGCCAACGCGTCGGAATCCTCTATCCCGTCATCGTCGGCTGCGGCAGCTGGTTGTTTTCCGTTGCCCGCCATGGCGGCCAACGTGTCAGAATCCTCTATCACGTCGTCGTCCAACACTATTAGGACGACGCCATACACATCCCCATGGTTGGGCACCGGTTCCATTTGGGGTGTGTGTGTGTGGTGGTGGCGAGCTATCGGCGGAAAAAAATTAGTTGTAAGCCGTCGCCGGCGGGATCTTTTATAGGTCGCTGTCGGCTTTGGGTTTTTACTATGCACATTACCCCTTTGCACTGGCTGAAGCTTGCGGCTGCCCGGGCATCACACACGGTTAGAGTAGAAAACTCGTGTCTATTGGGGATACAATCGCATACGGTTGTTTCGTCTGATTCGTTTGCTATTTTAGATAATAGCATCTTTTGGGGAAAACGGCAAAAAAACGCGAGAGAGGGTCAAAACACAACCACGCCCGCTAGTGGCCCACTCCCTCTGTTCCCATATATAAGTCTTCTTAGATATTCCACTATGGACTACATACAGAGCAAAATAGGTGAATCTACACTTTAAAGTATGTATATATATACATATGTATGTACTTCATAGTGAAATCTCTAAAAATACTTGTATTTAGGAATGGATGAAGTATATGTATGTACGAACATGGTGTTGTCGTGTTAAAATTCCCAATGCATAACTTTGATGTGGCACATGATGCATATATATGTGCATGCCAAAAAGTGTCAAGTGTGACAGAAAAGGGTGCATGACATAAACGTAGGGTGTTGGCCCACACACTATGTGCTGGAGGAGGGGATCCTATGAACACATGACCTGGCTCAAACTTCGTCACACATTTAGCCATGCCTCACTTGTTGTAAGACAACCAAAAAGATTTATACCTTAATTTAGTGATGGTCAAACCATCACATTTTGTTGTCGGTCAAGAGGGATATATAGACCGCGCGGTCCCATGAGTTGGAGCGTCGTCGAGGATCGGATGAGCGGGGCTATAGAAGAAAAACATCGCCTGCATGTGGCCAAATGTATATAGGAAAAGGGTGTGGTCCGGTGTTTAAATACACAATGCACAACACTATGATGTGGCATGCATGCACGTGGCTCAGAAAACTAGACATACCCCCGCGCGCGTCACCCGTCCTTAGTGTTCCGGCGTTGTTAGTCAAAGGGCTAGGACAGACCCTAGGGGTCCATCGATAGGTGTGCTGTCGAAAACCGCACAACGCAGTCATGGTCCATACGCACACAGGCATGGATTGACACACACACACACGTCACCCATCATTAGCATTCCAGCGTTGTTAGTCAAAGGGAGATGACAGACCCTAGGGGCCCACCGATAGTTGTGTCGTCGAAAACCGCACAACGGAGTCATGGTCCACACACACAAACACAAACACACACACGCACATGCGCACACACACACACACACACACGTCACCCATCCTTGGCGTTCCTACGTTCTCAGTCAAAGCGATGACAGACCCTAGGGCCCATCGATAGGTATCATCGAAAACCGCACAACGGAGGCATGGTCCACACACACACACACAAACAACAAAATAAAATCACTCTAAATATTTTCAAAACAAGGATCTCAAGATTTATTTAGCCGAATTGACATATCACTACACAGACACGCGCACACGTCACCCATCATTGGTGCTCCAGCATTGTCAGTCAAAGGGACATGACAGACCCTAGGGGTCCACCGATAGGTCTATCGTCGAAAACCGCACAACGAAGTCATGGTCCACGCACACACACACACGCGCGCGCGCGCGCGCGTCACCCATCATTGGCGTTCCTGCGTTGTCAGTCAGAGGGATGACATACCCTAGGGCCCATCGATAGGTGTCGTCGAAAACCGCACAACGGAGGCATGGTCCACACACACACACAAACGGCAAAAGAAAATCACTAAATATTTTCAAAACAAGGATCTCAAGATTTATTTAGCCGGATTGACATATGACTACAGACATTTATGTGTCTTCGAAAAACGCACAACGAAGGCATGGTCCACACACACAGGCATGGGTTACACACACACACACACAAGCAAAAGAAAATAACTCTAAATATTTTGAAAACAAGGATCTCATGATTTATTTAGCCGGATTGACATATCACTACAGACATTTACTGCCAAATGCCTGTAGTGATCGTATCACACCGCCTAAATTAACATTGAGATCTAGCAACTTCCCAACCGGTCACCCATCCTTGGACTACTACCACTGGTGCAGTGACATGCTATACAAACCCCTTTCCGTGATATAGATTTAAACAGTCGCCTTACCTGTGTGGGCGATAGAGGGGTCCATCCCACACGACACGGAAAAATCGTCGGCGATAGTGACTTATGAACGCAAAAGTTTCGCAAAACTAAGCGTATGGGATGTCCGCACCTATCACAAATGAGAGTTATCCGACAACCGTTTGAGATATGTCATATTTCCCATACGGCCCATCTTTGCTACTTGTGTGAGATCGCATTACCATCGAACGCGCTACTCTGTGGTGCGCCGTTTAGGATGTGCGCCGCATCACAAACAGTTAGTAACAATAACACGTGTATGATAAGGAGACTACCACACACATTTTGTCCTACGACGTCGTTTGGGATATACCAAGATTCCCAAATGGTCAAACTGTCGTAATCGTGTAGGATGCATACGACATAACAAACAGTAGAACATTATAAAGCATGTATGATAAGGATACTATCACAAACATTTAGGTCAGTTTAACCATTTCTTATATTGTCTAACATCACACACGGTTTTCAAATGACAATTGTGTGCGTTATCGCACACGGTTTCTCTTTCTGAAACATGTCGAATCATGAGGTATATCACACACGTTCTGTTTTATAAACCGTGTGCGGTGTAATGACCTGCAGAGCATATTTTTCTGTTAATTTAATCGCCACAATTTAAAATTCTGCAGAATTTGAATTTGAAAGAGTCTATAACATTTTTCATATCCGTCTTATATAGATATAGGTTAAACAACCAATGCATTATTCCATTCACAGGTACATATGTTCAAGAATTACATCAAGAAATAATAATTACATCAGGACCAAATAATGAATGATGAACCTCGCTTGCATACTTGTATTAAATACGGTAAAGAAAGAGGCGAAAGACATTCTAGGAGCTGTACAAGGTGAAGCGGAATGCCCATATTGTGTCCTTCTCCATGCAGAATGCACGCACCACTCGAGGCCAGCCCCTTGTGATGGCGGACCGCCCATCCTTATTTGTATTCATGAGGACATCTAGATAGTCATCGTGGCCTGGTAGATATACTTTAACATTTGCACGTCCACTGATCATGTAGCTTGAGAGGTAATCTTGAGTAAACTGCTTTGGGAACCACTACAAACAAAAAAGATTCAGACATTGTAAATTTGGAAGCTAACAACTCATTATGAACAGTAAAAGAAGGGTACAGAGTTCTTAGTTACCGTCTTACAGTTCTTTATTGTCTTGGTTAAGGTGTAAAAAATAGTTTAATTGGCATATTTTGTCCCATTTTATTAACATTCTTTATTAGTTTCCTCACTTAATGCTGGTTCATGAATATCTCATTGCCCCATACGCAAAAATGGTCGACGCGTGGATCTTTTCTAGTGACATATGTACCTACAAGCAACAAGTTAGTATTAGAAGGTAAATTGAAATTACACAATGACGTAGTAGAGTATTTCATGTCCCAGTATATAAGAACTTATTACATCCAAAATACTGACACATTTGATGTATTAACATCTTATACTATGGGGTGGAGGGAGTATATATAAGCCATGTGATGAAACTAACCTCGGTGAAAAACAACATCCGTTCCCATATTGTCTTGGGTAAGTAGATCAAAAGGTATGTTAAGTATGACATGCTAAACATCAACCGAATATATGATTGGTAAACAACATGATCACAAAATGATAGCTTCAGTGTGCAGGTTTAAGCACACTAGCTAAGCAAATAAGAAGTGGAGAGGTGTGTTAACTGCAATAGGCTTAACATTTAACAACAACAAAATATAGTCATTCAAACTTGGAAGCACACTAGTTATTGTTACATAAAAATGGAAAGGCATACGCTCACTACAACATGCTTACCAGCAACCAAATATAGTCATTCATAACGGTACTGTTGAAATTGCATAGAACATAGCTGGGGAGAATATCTAGTACTCCCACCCAGTGGCGGAGCTTGAGCTAAAATCATGGGGGCGGGGGGGGGGGCATTGGTGCTTAAACATCAAATTGTGTAACTGGACATCATATTGTGAAAAAACTGAAATAAACAGTGGGGGTGTTAACTACACCAGGCTTAACAGGAACCACATATGGCTGTTGAGACTGGTATGATGAAATAGAACTGGAAAGTACATACTTGCACATATAGAACTTCACAATGTGAATAACTAAAATAACAAGGCATGTTATATAGCAATTGAATCTGGACATATGCCCACTACAAACAACCGAGCAAGGAAAAACAGTTAAACAAGACATGTGCTCACTACAACATGCTTAATAGCAACCAAAAATAGGCCTTCATAGTGTAATGTTGAAATTGCATAGAACGTAGTTGGTGCTTAAACATCAAATTGTATAACTGAACATCACATGTGATAGAACTGAAATAAATAGTGGATGTTTTAACTACACCAGGTTTAACAGGAACCACATACTGCTGTTGAAACAGGTATTGATGAAATTCAACTACACAATCCATACAGTTAGCATGGGTGAAATAATTAAACATGACATGGGCTTCCTCACCTTTCACATATGGGCTCCTTCCCATTAGAAGAGCACATATTCTGGGTGTGCTCCCTGTTGTCGCAGACGTGCTCCTTCCCCTTGTAAAAGCATGGATGCAGGGTGCCCTCCCTGATGTCGCGGATGGGCTCCTTCGTCTTGGAAGAGCATGACTGTAGGGTGCCCTACCTGTCATGGATGGGCTCTTTCCCCTTGGAGGAAGAGACAGATATGGTGCCCTTGTCGGAGTAGTCGATGAGGTCTGACTTGTCAGCTGACGATGCCGAGCCACCGCCATAGAACGTGTCCTTGAGAAATTTAAAAAGAGGCTCCATGGCGATGAAGGAAGGAAAATTCTTGAGAGCGAAGCAGAGGAGATCAGCGGCTAGGCCTTGCATGAGGTCGATAGGGGTTGAACCCGAGGGGTTGTCGGTGGGCCACTTAACCTGTGAGATAGCCCGCATCAAGCCGTCACTGTCGACGAGCTCGATGTCGTAGCCGGCTTTGTCGATATGGATCCATACGGGAACCCGTTGTATTCTTGCAGCCTTGATGTCGTCAGATTCCCCGAAGGCCTCGGAGGCCACCTCGTCACCATAGGCAGCTTCCTCGGCGGCCTCGGCGGTCACCTCATCATCGTAGTCAGCTTCCCGGTGACCTCGACGGCCACCTCACCATCGTCCAACAGCCAGGCCGCGATATACCTCCTTTTGGCCATTCGCTCCTCGAGCTCCCTTGGAAGCGTAGCTGGTATTAGGTTGTCACGGTCTGTAGTGGGGGTGGGGATCTGTGAGGAAGGGAGTCTTTAGCAGGCGCCATCTAAGAAATTCAGGGCCACGAGGGTACGGAGATGGGTTGGTAACCTGCACGGGGAGAGCAGGAGAGGTTGACTGTGGAAGCGGGGCGGGGCGGCGGCGGCGGCGGGCTAGCTAGGGTTCGAGCGAGGGAGGAGTTGTGTGTGGGGGTGGAGGGAATAGGAGGAGCCTAGGTGGTGTTTGGGGAAATGTTGCGACCACTGTTAAACTTTACTTGGAGGGAGTGAAAAGCCGGGACAACTGAAATTTATATGAAGGGTTTGAAGTGGCGCGGGAGGAACAAACATCGCACACGGCCCAAACATAATACTCCTGTGCAATTCAAAGAGAAAAACCCGTGGAACCACCAATTTTTAAATTGATCAAGGCGAGTAGCTATTTTTAAGATTTCTCTAGGCGGGGTTGGTGTAAAGGTAGACTATGCATGGGCATGGCACACAGTTAGAACGCAGGAACCGTGTCTACTGGCTCCACAATCGTACACAGTTGTCTCGTTCGACTCGTCTGCTATTTAAGTTTCAAAAAAAAGACTCGTCTGTCATTTATATAGCAACATTGGAAAATAAACGCGAGAAAGCTAGGGCCAGAGCACAGACACACCTGCATGTGGACCAAATGTATGTATGGAAAGGTTGTTGTGATGTTCAAATGGAATGCACAACTTCCACGTGACACACATGTCTCGCAGAGCGCACGGTATTGTCGGTCTGTGCGCACACCACCTCGAGTCGACGGGAGAGAATGGTAGGTACAATATATATATATATATATATATATATGTGTGTGTGTGTGTGTGTGTGTGTGTGTGTGTGTGTGTGTGTGTGTGTGTGTGTGTGAACGTATGCAAAATAGGTCTCCAATCTCACCCAACCATAACACAAAACCAATTGGAATACATCATGATAACCCCCCATGTGATTTATGTGGTAGGTATATATACTGTGTGGGCCCACGGATGGGCGTGTCTCGAAAACTTCACGAGATGGTGAGACCGCAACCACCTGCGTGTGGCCCAAGTAATTAAGGTGGTGTGATATTTCAATACCATATGCATAACTTTTTGATGTGGCACATGCCTCTCTCACAACTCGGACATTACCCGACCTCGCGAAGGTTTTGTCCCCTCTGGTCCCCACCATCACCCCACGCACACACACTTTGAGCCGCCGGGAGGGCATATATATATATCAGCACGACCTAGCTATATCGTAACACAGACCAAGACCTAGATAGCTTGGTCAAATTACCCCCTCCCCGCACAGACTTCGAGCCATCGATCGAGAGGCCACATATATGTGATGTATATATAGTATACTACCCTCTTGATGACAACTAAAGTGACATGCCACGTGGGCACACAGATGGTGTCGTGGTTTTGTCACGACAGATGTCCTCGTGAGAGAACTTAGGTCTGAGGCCATCGCAACTAGGTGGCAGCTTGAGAGGGGTTGGTTGAAATTGAGAGACGCGAGTTTTACCCAGGTTCGGCCCCTCCGATGGAGGTAAAAGCCTACGTCCTGCTTTGTGTGTATTGATGACGATGATGATCTCGATTACAAGGGTGCTCTTTCGCTACCTCTAGTCTCGAGAGCTTCTAATCTGTCTATCTCTAATGACTTGAACTTGTCCCTCTTGGGGTGCCTTACCCCTCCTTATATAAGTTGAAGGGGTAGGTTTACATGTAGAGTCCTACTGGGGGTAGGACTAGGACTAGTATCTCTTGAATCCTAATCCGGGTCTTGTTTCTCTTGTGAGGGAATTCTTCCTCTTCTTGGGCCTTCTCTGTGAGCCGGCCCTCCAGGCCTCTCCATGAGCCGCCTTCCACGGGGTGCACACTGGGCTTAGGCCTTGTCGTCCAGGTTGACCCGATAAACACGGTGATTTTATAAGCCACCAGATGGTGGGCCGGGTCATACTCCTGGCCGGGTCAACCCGTGGGTAATATCCCCAACATTAGCCCCCAGGTTAGCTTGAATTTATTCATGGTAAGCTCCTGAAATAAGAATACCAAATATGTTTAAGGGACCGGCTTGCTCCACTGGCCGGCTTAATTTGATGAAGTGGCTCCTTGAGAATCCAGGTTTCTTCTTCATATTAATGAGCCGTCTTCACAATCATCTTGCAGGTCCGTGTCCTTTGCAATAAAATATTGGGAATAAAACACCCATATGCCGTTGAGTCGACCTCCAACGCTTTGGCTTGATGAAAATTTTGAGAATAAGAAATCCACATGATATTGAGCCGGCTTTCCATTGCTTCGGTTTTGATGAAAATATTGGGAATAGAAATTCGTCCATTGTTTAAACCACTTTGAACTTGTGAAGCCGGGTTGCTTATATAGACTCTGTCGGGTTATGATCTTAGATAATGACGGGTCATGATTGTTGGTGACGCCAGGTCAAACAACTGGACTCCAATTGACTTGATAAAATTATTGGGAATAAAGAAATCCGTTGTGATGTTGAACCGGTATTCTTGGTGCCTTTCTATGAATAACTTGGAGAAAATGATCTTTGCAAACCTCCATCAAGAAATGAGACCAGTCTCGCTCACAATTGACAGCTTGAAAGTGTTCTTCAATTTTTTGATATATCTATATTACATGTAGCCCCCAAGCTCCAAGTTTATCAGTTCATGATGACTTGGTGATTTGCAATAATATCTTTGACTGTGTAGCCCCCAAGTGCCGGGTTGTCTTGCCTGCAGCAGCCTGGAACTTGTAATTGTCTTATTCTTATAAAACTTCAGCGAGTGTAGCCCCCAAGGGCCGGGTTGTTTGCCTGCAGCGACTTGGGACTGTATGGGAATAATATAACCCATCATAATGCACTTCAGAAGTTCTTTTGAACTGATATTGATCTGACTTGAATGAATACTTGCCCGTGGTTATAATGTAACCCAGTATTTAATTGTTTCAACGAATATCTTGGAACAATGCCTTTGTCCTTGAAATGAAATCCCTGTTCATGGTTGCGGTACAACCCGACAACTATATATATATATATATATGTGTGTGTGTGTGTGTGTGTGTGTGTGTGTGTGTGTTTGAGAAATCCATAAGTGTTGTAGTTTACTACAGAGCACAAGTTGGAAAAAATCCAAAAGCCGGTCAATTAGATGACCCGGCATTATATGTGATAGGGCGGCTCTTCGAGAATGGTCATTTCTTCCGAGCTGGCTTAAAAACCCCAATCATTTAATAGTGGTTGTGATGAACCATGATGAAGATCCAGCCATTTTGGCTATCAAAGATCTATTTGTTCCTGGAAAGGTTACGATGTAAGCCGGTTTGATGACCGGCTTGATATGTATGTATGATGCATGATGCAATGCAGGATGATGTATGTATATGATAACAGAATATAAAGTGCTAGTTTTCAAGGCATGACATAAAGACCGGCTTTCGAGGCTCGAGTCTTGCTTCAATGAAGCGGGTGTGATAACCCATGGTTTATCCTAGCTCTGTGTAAGCCGGCTCTCACATGACTCAAGCCGATGTTTTAACCTTGATAAGTTTAGGGTCCAGATGGATTGACTTGTGAAGAGTACATGGGGTCACCAGAACGGAGTCACATCAAGCATGCAGGCAGGTTTAACCATTTCGTGGCATTTTTGCCGGATCAAGAGGGTGAGAAAGCTAAACTCGATGAGTTGGAAGCCCCCAAGTGACCTATGATCATGGAAAAGCTTGGCGTAGGATATACAGGAGACAATGCTACTACTGCAAAACTTCTGGGGTCCACATAAGCTGGATTTATTCCATTGATCATAATGTGATAATATAATGATCCAATAAGTCAGGATACCTATGTTTGAACAGTGCATCATGGCAGCTGGTCCTCTTTGGCAACCTTTAATTTTTCGCCCATAAGGCAGGCCACCCATGTTTGAACTGCGCATCATGGCAGCTGATCCTCTTGGGCCACTTTTAATTTTTCGCCAATAAGGCAGCAGCCCCCGGGACCGGGTTATCTTCCCTGCAATGACCCGGGGTTCTAGAATTTTTGAGCCCGGTTGAATCTGCTGAGTCATGTCTGTGTAGCCCCCGAGTCTTAAGTCGACTTGAGGAGGCGGCTTGAGAGTCTTCATACTTTGTTGTGGCATAAGCCGGTATAAGTTTGACGGCTGAACGATGGAATTTACTGAAACTGGAGACGATATGGTACTACTTCTTGAGCATGCATTGGTTTTCCCTTGAAGAGGAAAGGGTGATGCAGCAAAGTAGATAAGTATTTCCCTCAGTTGTTGAGAACCAAGGTATCAATCCAGTAGGAGATACAAGCAAGTCCCCAATAGATGTACCTACACAAATAATCAAACACTTGCACCCAACGCTATAAAGGGGTTGTCAATCCCTTCACGGTTATTTGCAAGGATGAGATCTGATAGAGATAGATAGATAGGATTGCTAGAACGTAAAGTAAAACAAAAGTAAAAATAAGGCAGCGAGATATTTTTGGTATTTTTGGTTTTAGATCTGAAAATATAATATGGAAAATAGACCCGGGGGCCATAGGTTTCACTAGAGGCTTCTCTCATGAAGGAAAATAATACGGTGGGTGAACAAATTACTGTCGAGCAATTGATAGAAAAGCGAATAATTATGACGATATCCAAGGCAATGATTATGCATATAGGCATCACGTCCGTGTCAAGTAGACTGAAACGATTCTGCATCTACTACTATTACTCCACACATCGACCCACTCCTGCCTGCATTTAGAGTATTAAGTTCATGAAGAACAGAGTAACGCATTAGGTAAGATGGCATGATGTAGAGGGATAAACTCAAGCAATATGATGAAAACCCCATCTTTTTATCCTCGATGACAACAATACAAATACGTGCCTCGCTACCCCTACTTTGTCACTGGGTGAGGACACCGCAAGATTGAACCCAAAACTAAGCACTTCTCCCATTGCAAGAATTACCAATCTAGTTGGCCAAACCAAACCAATAACTCGAAGAGACTTGCAAAGATATGAAATCATGCATATAAGAATTCACAGAAGATTCAAATAATATTCATAGATAAGCTGATCATAAACCCACAATTCATCGGATCTCGACAAACACACCGCAAAAGAGTATTACATTGGATAGATCTCCATGAAGATCATGAAGAACATGGTATTGAAGAACAAAGAGAGAGAAGAAGCCATCTAGCTACTAGCTATGGACCCGAAGGTCTGTGGTAAACTACTCACGCATCATCGGAGGGGCAATGGAGTTGATGTAGATGCCCTCCGTGATCGAATCCCCCTCCGGCAGATTACCGGAAAAGGCTCCAAGATTGGATCTCACGGGAACAGAGGCTTCCGGCGGCGGAAAAGTATTTTCGTGGCTCTCTTTAGTATCCAGGGAATATTTGGGAATTTATAGGCCGAAGAATAGGGTTAGGAGGGCTGCCGTGGGGCCACAAGCCAGGGGGGCGCGCCCTGGTGGCTTGTGACGCCACGGAGATCTCCTGCCTTCATCTCCAAGTCTTCTGGGTTCCTTCTGGTCCAAGAAAAATTATTCCGAAGATTTTATTCCGTTTGGACTCCATTTAATATTCCTTATCTGCAATACTGAAAAACAAGGAAAAAACAGAAACTGGCACTAGGCTCTAGATTAATAGGTTAGTCCCAAAAATAATATAAAATAGCATATTAATGCATATAAAACATCCAAAACAGATAATATAATAGCATGGAACAATCAAAAATTATAGATACGTTGGAGACGTATCAAGCATCCCCAAGCTTAATTCCTTCTCATTCTCGAGTAGATAAATGATAAAAACAGAATTTTTGATGTGGAATGCTACCTAACATATTTATCCATGTAATATTCTTTATTGTGGCATGAATATTCAGATCCATAAGATTCAAAACAAAAGTCTAATATTGACATAAAAACAGTAATACTTCAAGCATACTAACAAGGCAATTGCGTCCTTTCAAAATAACATGGCTTTAGAAAGTTATCCCTACAAAATCATATGGTCTGGATATGCTCCATCTTCCCCACACAAAGTATCTAAATCATGCACAACCCCGATGACAAGCCAAGCAATTGTTTCACACTTTTTATGTTCTCAAACCTTTTCAACTCTCATGCAATACATGAGCGTGAGCCATGGATATAGCACAATAGGTGGAATAGAATATGGTGGAGGTTGCAAGGAAAAAGGAGAAGATAGTCTCACATCAACTAGGCGTATCAACGGGCTATGGAGATGCCCATCAATAGATATCAATGTGAGTGAGTAGGGATTGCCATGCAACGAATGCACTAGATCTATAAGTGTATGAAAGCTCAAAAAGAAAACTAAGTGGTTGTGCATAAGATGAAAAATTCCACTAGTTATATGAAAGTGACAAAATAGGAGACTCTTTATCATGAAGATCATGGTGCTACTTTGAAGCACAAGTGTGGAAAAAGATAGTAGCATTGTCCCTTCTCTCTTTCTCTCATTCTTTTTTTTGGTGGGCATCTTTGGCCTCTTTTTTTATTTTTATTTGGGCTTCGCTGGCCTCTTTTATTATTTGTAAAGTCCGGAGACTCATCCCAACTTGTGAGGGAGTCATAGCTTCCATCATCCTTTTCTCTCACGGGACAAATGCTCTAATAATGAAGATCATCACACTTTTATTTACTTACAACTCAAAAAAAATTTACAACTTGATACCTAGAACAAAATATGACTCTATATGCAATATGAAAGTGATGGTGTGTGTCATGAAATGGAACGGTGGAAGTTGCATGGCAATATATCTCGGAATGGCTATGGAAATGCCATAATAGGTAGGTATGGTGGTTCTTTTGAGGAAAGTATATGGTGGCTGTTTTGAGGAAGGTGGGTTTGATGCACCGGCGAAAGTTCCGCGGTACTAGAGAGGCTAGCAAAGGTGGAAGGGTGAGAGTGCGTATAATCCATGGACTCAACATTAGTCATAAAGAACTCACATACTTATTGCAAAAGTCTATTAGTTATCGAAGCAAAGTATTAGACGCATGCTCCTAGGGGAGAGGTTGGTAGGAATTAACCATCGCGCTCTCCCGACCCTCACACAAAGGTTGACAATCATTAAACAAATCATGCTCCGACTTCGTTACATAACGGTTCACCATACGTGCATGCTACGGGAATCACAAACTTCAACACAAGTATTTCTTCCAATTCACAATTACTCACTAGCATGACTCTCATATTACCATCTTCATATCTCAAAACTATATGCAAGGAATCAAACTTCTTATAGTATCCAATGCACTTAATATGAAAGTTTTTATTATATCCCTCTTGGATGCCCATTATATTAGGACTAAATTCATAACCTAAACCAATTACCATGCTGTTTAAAGACTCTCAAAATAATATAAGTGAGGTACGAGAGTTCAATAATTTCTATAAAATAAAACACCACCGTGCTCTAAAAAGATATAAGTGAAGTACTAGAGCAACATTGCCTAGCTCAAAAGATATAAGTGAAGCACATAGAGTATTCTAATAGATTCACGATTCAGCATGTATCTCTCAAAAAGATGTGTGCAGCAAGGATGATTGTGGCAAACTAAAAAGCAAAGACTCATATCATACAAGACGCTCCAAGCAAAACACATATCATGTGGTGAATAAAAATACAGCCTCAAGTAAATTTACCGATGGATTGAAGACGAAAGAGGGGATGCCTTCCAGGGCATCCCCAAGCTTAGGCTCTTTGGTATCCTTGAATATGGCTTGGGGTGCCTTGGGCATCCCCAAGCTTAGGCTCTTGCCACTCCTTATTCCATAGCCCATCAAATCTTTACCCAAAACTTGAAAACTTCACAACACAAAACTCAACAGAAAACTCATGAGATCCGTTAGTATAAGAAAAATAAATCACCACTTTAGGTACTGTTTTGAACTCATTCTTTATTTATATTGGTGTAATATCTACTGTATTCTAACTTCTCCATGGTTCATACCCCCCGATACAACCCATAGATACATCAAAATAAGCAAACAACACAAAGAAAACAGAATCTGTCTAAAACAGAACAGTCTGTAGCAATCTATAGACTTCGAATACTTCTGTAACTCCAAAAATTCTGAAAAATTGGGACAATCAGTGAAATTTGTATATCAATCTTGTGTAACAATTTCAGATCAAAAGCACGTTCCAGTGAATTTACAAAATTCCTGTACTGAGAGAAAAAGTTTCTGTTTTTCAGCAAAATCAAATCACAAACACCGTAGACCATCCCAAAGGTCTTACTTGGCTCAAACACTAATTTAAACAAGAAAACACAATTACTACAGAGGTAATAATGTGCAAAACACTCAAAAACATAAGCAAAAACAAAATTATAAAAATAAAATTGGGTTGCCTCCCAACAAGCGCTATTGTTTAACGCCCCTAGCTAGGCATAACGCAATAGATCTAGGTATTGTCATCTTTGGTATGCAACTCATACTTGATCAAACCATCAAAAGATTTCCTAAATAGATCTATACTTTCCTTTATTTCCCTCCTAGTAGGGGAACTTAATTCATGAAAAGAACTTTGACTAGTAATTTTGACATTCATAAACCCGAAATCTGGATCATCACCATAGATATCATCGTATAAAACACATATCTTATTTCTAACGGGTTCCCTAGCCATCTTTTCCAACCAATCATCCTTATACCCTACAAAAATTCCCCTAGTTAACCAATCAAATTCATCATAAGTCTCGAGATACAGGGTTTGAGTGACTTCCGCGTAGGGAACTCTCCTCCTAAGATTTTCACTATAAGATTGATAGTCTCTAGATTCCAGGCTACGCAAGGTTTCTTTATCATGGAGAATTTCTTCAATTGGAGGGTGTTCAACGTCTTTATTATAGAAAGCAAAAATCTCCCTAGCTTCTTGTACGATAAAATCAAATTCACGCATAAGGATGATAGTAGCAATCTTGTTAGCTTTAGGATGATTAATATTGGGAAGTTCATAAAACACCTTTTGCAAAGCAGGATGAACGTGCACAAATTTTCTTTCCAGTTTTTCAATGAGCATGTCAATAGCATCCGCATAACAATTTGTGCTAAGAAGAATAGATCTCTTATTCATAGGCATCACTCCCGTACAATCAAAGAACTCTTGGATAACACTCTTCCCAATAATATTTCCGTCTCCCACTTGAAAAGTTTTAGCTTTATAATTAGGAGGAGGTTCAGTTTCATGATCTAGAGAGCAAGATTCAAATTTTTCATCAAGATTAGTACTAGCAATACCCTCAAGATTTTCAATGATAACCTTCCCCGATTCAGACATAGTGGCAATGAATAGATCTAGCACACAAGCAAGCAAAAAGCAAACGGAAAGACGAACGGAAGAAGGGCGAATAAAAAGGCAAATCTTTTTGGTTTTTCTGAAAATCGTTTTAGAAGTGGGGGAGAGGAAAACGAGAGGCAAATGGCAAATAATGTAAATGCAAGAGATGAGTTTGTGATGGGTACTTGGTAGGCTTGATGTAGATCTCCCCGGCAACGGCGCCAGAAATCCTTCTTGCTACTTCTTGAGCATGCGTTGGTTTTCCCTTGAAGAGGAAAGGGTGATGCAGCAAAGTAGATAAGTATTTCCCTCAGTTGTTGAGAACCAAGGTATCAATCCAGTAGGAGATACAAGCAAGTCCCCAATAGATGTACCTACATAAATAATCAAACACTTGCACCCAACGCTATAAAGGGGTTGTCAATCCCTTCACGGTTATTTGCAAGGATGAGATCTGATAGAGATAGATAGATAGGATTGCTAGAACGTAAAGTAAAACAAAAGTAAAAATAAGGCAGCGAGATATTTTTGGTATTTTTGGTTTTAGATCTGAAAATATAATATGGAAAATAGACCCGGGGGCCATAGGTTTCACTAGAGGCTTCTCTCATGAAGGAAAATAATACGGTGGGTGAACAAATTACTGTCGAGCAATTGATAGAAAAGCAAATAATTATGACGATATCCAAGGCAATGATTATGCATATAGGCATCACGTCCGTGTCAAGTAGACCAAAACGATTCTGCATCTACTACTATTACTCCACACATCGACCGACTCCTGCCTGCATCTAGAGTATTAAGTTCATGAAGAACAGAGTAACGCATTAGGTAAGATGACATAATGTAGAGGGATAAACTCAAGCAATATGATGAAAACCCTATCTTTTTATCCTCGATGGCAACAATACAAATACGTGCCTCGCTACCCCTACTTTGTCACTGGGTGAGGACACCGCAAGATTGAACCCAAAACTAAGCACTTCTCCCATTGCAAGAATTACCAATCTAGTTGGCCAAACCAAACCAATAACTCGAAGAGACTTGCAAAGATATGAAATCATGCATATAAGAATTCAGAGAAGATTCAAATAATATTCATAGATAAGCTGATCATAAACCCACAATTCATCGGATCTCGACAAACACACCGCAAAAGAGTATTACATCGGATAGATCTCCATGAAGATCATGAAGAACATGGTATTGAAGAACAAAGAGAGAGAAGAAGCCATCAAGCTACTAGCTATGGACCCGAAGGTCTGTGGTAAACTACTCACGCATCATCGGAGGGGCAATGGAGTTGATGTAGATGCCCTCCGTGATCGAATCCCCCTCCGGCAGATTACCGGAAAAGGCTCCAAGATTGGATCTCACGGGAACAGAGGCTTCCGGCGGCGGAAAAGTATTTTCGTGGCTCTCTTTAGTATCCAGGGAATATTTGGGAATTTATAGGCCGAAGAATAGGGTTAGGAGGGCTGCCGTGGGGCCACAAGCCAGGGATGCGCCCCCCCCCCCTAGGGCGCGCCCTGGTGGCTTGTGACGCCACGGCAGATCTCCTGCCTTCATCTCCAAGTCTTCTGGGTTCCTTCTGGTCCAAGAAAAATCATTCTGAAGATTTTATTCCGTTTGGACTCCGTTTAATATTCCTTATCTGCAATACTCAAAAACAAGGAAAAAACAGAAACTGGCACTAGGCTCTAGATTAATTGGTTAGTCCCAAAAATAATATAAAATAGCATATTAATGCATATAAAACATCCAAAATAGATAATATAATAGCATGGAACAATAAAAAATTATAGATACGTTGGAGACGTATCGTATGGCCAGTTGATGATCTTCGTGATGCTCATCGTATATCTTTGGCAAATGTCGTGGTCAAATTGAGTTTATATGTTTCTTGACCCATGCTTTGTTATTCTCATTTAGTCCAGCTCCTCCAGGGCCATTTTCTTTGCCGCTGGCTTTTGAATTGCCAACTCGATAATGGCCGGCTCAAATTGTAGCTTCTCCAGGGATGTTTCCTTCATGGCAAGCTCTCCTGTTTCTTTACATATCTTGAAGTAAATCGTATTGCTGAGATAACAGGCCAATGTGTCTGTCATTGAGCAACCTGGTGTGAGTGGAGTCTGGCGCTACATCTGGGCATACCCCGGACCGGGCCGGGCTTCGGGCCGGGTTTTACAAAGCCCGAAGTGAAATTCCCAAGCCCGAGCCCGGCCCGGCCCGGCCAAAAAATCGTGTTTTCAGGCCCGAGCCCGGCCCGAATGGGTTAAAAACATGTATTTCGGGCCGGGCCGGGCCGGGCCTCCATGTAAAATGGCATTTTTTATAAGCCCGAGCCCGGCCCGAAGTAGTCACCAGGCCTAAACTGCGAGCCCGAACCCGGCCCGGCCCGGCCCGGGTTTTTCAGGCCGGGCTCGGGCCGGGTCACCGGGCCGGGCTGCCCATGCCCAGGTTTAGCTGGCACTTGTTTTGGCGATGTTGCGTAAGACATGATTCCGAATGTCATTTTTTTGCTCCCATGTTGTTTGGAGGAGACGGGCCGTGAGGGCGGCTTGCGTGCGACGTAGGACGGCTCGAGTGAGCAGACGCGGTATCGGCGTATTGATGTAGACCGGACCGTGGGGGCGGCTTGCGTGCGACGTAGGACGGCTCGAGTGAGCAGACGCGGTATCGGCGTATTGATGTAGACCGGACCGTGGGGGCAGCGACTTGAGCACGTCCATTGGGCGGCTCGTACGGGTGTATGCGGCCCCGTCGTTATGTATACGTGGAAGTCAGCCGCGGCGTTTGAAACCGGCTTGATAGCACGGATGCGAGAGTTGGCCGCGGCGTTTGTAAACCGGCATTGACCCTTGAATCGGCTGCAGTGTTGGAAACCTGTGCTGATGGTGAGTCGGCCGTGGCGTTGTAGGCTGGCGCGGATGGTGCGTCGGTAGCGGTATTGAAAACCGATGCGGACGTGTGAGTCAACTGTGGCGTGTTGATGTAGCCTGGACCAATGGGGGCAGCATCTTGCACGTGTGTCCGTCGAATAGTGCGGCATAGATGGATGCTTGCGTATGATAATGTTGACGCAAGCTCCATCTCCACAGTATTATGTCAGCTTTGTAGTGGACCATTGTCCTGTGATTTAAAAATAATGCAGACATAGTAATTGTTCTAGGAAGAATAAAAATGTACCAATGAAAATAGACCGGCTGAACTTCACCTGATATTTTTTGTCGGAAATTATCAGCAGCGGGGTCGATGATGACTACGGTCGAGTTGAAGTCAACTGCGGGAAAGTCAGAGATACCCGCAATAATTGGTGTAATGTATATACATTACTCCCAGTTACGTATATGCAACATTCTCTAAGTGACTCCATAAGTATGTCTTGGAAGAAATCCCAGTGCCAGCAGCAACTCATCATTTTAAACATTGAGAACCTGACAGCTAATTAGCTCAGCAACCCCAAAGTTCTTCGAGGCTACTATGTTCCATAACACGTTTTCTTCAGGCGCGATGTTTTCCTTTTTATCTGTCCACTGTCCAAGGAGCTGGAAGGCTTCCAAAAGCTCGTCATTGACTTACAACACCTAATTTTGTGCCCGCTTGTCTTGCTGGCCATTCCATCGTTTATAGGATGCCATCTCAGTGGCGATAGGCTTCCGCACATCAGCCAAGAGCCCATCTTACTGGTTGCAGTGCTTAGATAAGAACCCATCATGTCTCGTTTATCAAATTTGGACAACTCGCTCTGGTGTCATCCCTCAACCGAGAGAGGATCCACTACACAAAATCCTCCCTATGAATAAACCGACAGAGGATCCACCGAGAGAGGATCCACTACACAACACTAGCTGTCATCCCTCAACTCGCTGTGGTGCCAGCTTGAGGGCGAGCAGCCGCGACGGCTGAGGCGCGCGGTGAGGTAGTGGAGGCGACGCCGCGCGAAGGCGAGGCGAGGCGGGCGAGGCCGGCTCAGAGGAGCAGGAGAGCTAACCGATGCGGAGCGGCCAGCCGGCCGGGCACGGGAGGTGCAGGAGAGCTGGACGGGCGGTTTGAGGCGACGGAGGCAGTGTGCAGGGGGCGAGCCGGATGGGCGGTTTGAGGTGACGGAGGCAGTGCGCAGGGGCGCGACAAGGGCCAGGGGGCGAGCCGGCTGGGCGGTTTGAGGCGGCGGAGGCCGGGTCGCTGCGCGGTGGGACGAGGCCGCTGCGCAGAGGCGAGCGCGGCGAGGTGAGGCCGGCCCGAGGCAGGAGGCGAGGCGGGGAGGCAGCCGAGCCGGCCGGGGCGCGGTGGCGAGACGAAGCCGGCCACGGCGCGGCGGGCGGGGCGAGCCGGCTACGGAGCAGCGGCGGCAGGCGGAAACTGAGTCCGTGGTGGTCTTCTTCTCCTTTTTTTATCCATATATGGCACCTGTGTTTGGCTCGGGACTTGATGCAGAAGAATTTTTTATACGGTCTAGATGATGCGTCCATTATCTTGCGGACACACACTTGTCCAGATCAATCTTCACCCTCGATACGGAAAAGGATCATGTCTTGTGGCTGTAGGTAACCAGCGCAACTCCAAGTTGATGTCGGTCTCGAACATTGCTCTGACTGGATTCTGCAGCGGCGCAACGTCGGAATTTGATCTCCGGTCGTATTTCGACGGATCGCCAAGATACGCGTGCGGTGGCGCACGCAACCCTGAATTTCTCGAGCTTAATATTATACTCCCTCCGTCCCATAATTCTTGTCGCGACGGCATTTTTGCAAAACGCCCCTTCAGTTTTCCCCGACACAACCCGCGCTCCTTTCTTCAATCGTCTTTCCCTCATGTCGCTTCCCTTTTTCCCTTCCCCCTTCCGCCACCACCGTCCACGGCCAACTCCGGCCAGATCCCGGCCAGTCCCTGCCCTGCCGACCTTTGCCGGCACCCCCTCCTTCCCCTACCTTCGTCTATTCCCTGACATGCCCGTCGATTCGCCGGCCTCACCACAAACCCTGGCCACCGTCGAAAGGGGAGAGCAGGCAGAGAAAAAAATTCAATTGTTGCGTCCATGGCTTGCGGCGGCGCCCCAGCGGGTGGTGGCGATGCACGAAGACTGTATGCCGACGTGTCCATCCAGCAGGCTGCGTCCCTCACAGACGCCCGTCAGTAGGCCACGGGTGCACGGATGCCAGACGCACGAGTACATCCTCGGTCCTGCAGGACCGTCGGCGAGCCCGTCCGGGACCGCCGCTTCTACTCCACCGGCGCCTAGGGCTGACTTGGAGCTCCAAGACCTCCAAGCCGCCATGGAGCTCTGATCCCACAGCAGCCGCACCTCCCCCCTCCATGGTCAGGTCTTTCTTCCCCTCCCCGCAACTCTGTTCCAAATTCTTGAGTTTCATTCCTGTATGTGATCTCTGTTGATCGATCTCCTGTGTTCCTGGTTCTTATGCCCATTGAATCTGGAATTAGAGATCGGTTTATCCTGCACAAGATAAAACAAAGGTGTCCAATTTGGCTCTGTTCCTACGTTGAAACTTCTGAATTTGAGCAGTTGTTCTTGTTCTCAGCTCCTACAGGGAGATGGATCTGAATTGGTGTTCTCAGCTCCTACAGTATTTGTCTTAAGTCATTTTAAGTACATGCACATGTAAATATACAATCAGAATTTTCTATAGATCATTGGTGATCGTTTCCGATGCCAAGTTGATTGGAAGTGTACTAGTCCCCTTTTGCTATGGTCTATATTCAGATATTTGCATATGATCAAGCACAGCTATCCTGTTTTTTCATTTAGTGTGTGTATGCTTGAGTCCTGATCTTGTGCATTTGCTTATAGGAGTACGTACTATCAAACATGATGTGGCCATTTCTAGTTTGATTGAGAGATTCAGACTAATGTTTACTGTCAAAACTGTCAATTTACTCCAATGAGATGAGTACTATGAACTGTCAACATTGCATGAGACGAGTACTTTCAGAGATGAAAACTTTCAGTACTCATCTTAACTTTGCATAAATCTTGCTGTGAACAGCATATTCTAATAAACTTCACACTCACATTTGCAGTAAGATGTGCAGTCTGCAAAAATTCAGTTGTGGGTTTCCAAAATACACTGGGGTATATTTCTAGATTTAGTGTTTTTTGAATCGATTGTTTCCATTAAAAATGATTGATTGTTTCCAAACTAGTCATGTTTGATTGTTATACTCCAGTTCTCAGAATAATTGATTGATTGGTCGGAGTAATTACCTGTTTCCAAAAACTAGCAGAAAAAATTATCGTGATTGATTGATTCCAAAAACTCCTCACTGATTGCTTGTTTCCAAAAACATGCAGGGGCAAGCGTACCAGTGGCGGGGAAGGAGCAGCTCCTGGTCGCACATGCGGAAAAGGCAGCAGCAATGGCGGCGGCCCTCGATCGAGCGCGCGGTCGTCTCGCCGCCGAGGAACAAATTGAGAGGAGGAGTCAAACTGACATAAGTTCAGAAATGTTCAGTAGATTCAGAAATATTCGGATTTTGTAAAAACCTGTTGTAAATTCAGATGTTTACAAATTCAAAGAGTTCAATGTTTACTAGATTCAGATGTTTATTGAAATGACTCTTGTTCTTGCTCTTCTTCTTTGATTACCAAAACTGCTTTGACAGTAACAATTACACTGATTTCACTGATTTGACAGTAAATTGACAGTTTTGACATGGCCAAAACTACTGCTGATCATGATTACTGCTAGGAGCAAACAAACAAATTACTGCTGTAGTTCTTGCTGTAGTCCATGCAAACAAACAAATTATTAATGCTATTGATAGTTTTGACATTAACAGGGACATGCAAGCAAACAAACAAATTATTACTGCTACTGACAGTTTTGACATTAACAGGGACATGTAAACAAACAAATTACTGCTGCAGTTCTTGCTGTAGTCCATGTGATCACTGATTCATTGTTATGGTTCAGTTAACAGTAAATCAATTTCACAAATTTACAGGTAGCAGTACTATGATGGAGTACCTTTTTTAGAGTGCAAATAGCAGCAGCGCACAGGGAATTCTTCAGAGTGCAAATAGTAGCAGCAGGGAATTCTTCAGAGTGCAAATAGCAGAAGCACACAGGGAATTCTTCAGAGTGCAAATAGTAGCAGCAGGGAATTCTTCAGAGTAGCAGGGAATTCTTCAGAGTAGCAGCACAGGGACTTCTTCAGCAGCAGCAGCAAGCCAGCAACACGACACGATCACTTGGATCAGCAGCAGCAGAACGAGCAGAGGATCAACAGCAGCAACACAGACAGAGGAGCATCAGAGCAACACAGACAGAGGAGCAGCAACAACACAGGCTAGCTCCACCGGCGGCAGGGGAGAGGCAAGGGCTAGCTCCACCGGCGGCAGGGGAGAGACGCGCGAGCAGAGGAGAAGGAGCAACACGGAGACGCGTGGGAGCTCGACGAGGACTTGCGGGAGATAGAGGAGGACGCGTGCGAGCTCGAGGACGATGAGAGGGAGCTCCTTCTCCACCAGATCGTGGTGGGAAATTCAGGCGACGCCCGCAGGTAATCGTGACGGCCGGGAATCGCGACGGCGCAGGTCGGGCGGCCGTGGCGGAGCAAGTACTTGGCGACGGCGGGGGTGGAGCAGGTACGTGGCGCAGGAGGCGGAGCAATTTCTGGTGGGCGGGAAATCCCGCAGCTTGGCGGCGCCGACCCCTGGCGACGCACGGGCGACGGCGGAGGAAGAAGACGGGGTGGAGGGACTCGTTTGCAATGGTTTTGAAACTACGAGGGCTTTTCTGCAAAATTAACAGTGAACTAGCCCTGCGACATTAATTTCGGGACGGAGGGAGTATATGAGTTCCGATTGTTTGTCATGAAGACAATGTTGCTTTCAACCATGCGGTTGGTGTAGTGTTAATGTCGAGTCCTTGGTACGGCGAGTCGCCATCGTTTGTTGATGTTTGTTGATGAAGATTGAAATCATCGAAATCGAAAACCACGACGCACGTAGACCCTTTCCGAGCTGGATTTTCTTTATCCGGCGATCAACGATCTTCTCGATCCCTCGGAGATCTCCCTCCAAGAATACAAAATCACCGTGCGTGGCCCCACGGTGGGCACCAACTGTCGTGGTTTTGTCACGGCAGATGTCCTCGTGAGAGAACTTAGGTGTGAGGCCATTGCAACTAGGTGGCGGCTTGAGAGGGGTTGGTCAGAATTGAGAGACGCGAGTTTTACCCAGGTTCGGCCCCTCCGATGGAGGTAAAAGCCTACGTCCTGCTTTGTGTGTATTGATGATGATGATGATCTCGATTACAAGGGTGCTCTTTCGCTACCTCTAGTCTCGAGAGCTTCTAATCTGTCTATCTCTAATGACTTGAACTTGTCTCTCTTGGGGTGCCTTGCCCCTCCTTATATAAGTTGAAGGGGTAGGTTTACATGTAGAGTCCTACTGGGAGTAGGACTAGGACTAGTCTCTCTTGAATCCTAATCCGGGTCTTGTTTCTCTTGTGAGGGAATTCTTCTTCTTCTTGGGCCTTCTTTGTGAGCCGGCCCTCCAGACCTCTCCATGAGCCGCCTTCCACGGGGTGCACACTGGGCTTAGGCCTTGTCGTCCAGGTTGACCTGGTAAACACGGTGACTTTATAAGCCGCCATATGGTGGGCCGGGTCATACTCCTGGCCGGGTCAAACCGTGGGTAATATCCCCGACAGATGGTGTTTTGTCCATAACTACACATCATTTCCACTTCAAAATATCTAGAGCGAGTATTTATGAATGTGGTATGGGATGTTTAAATACCAAATATACACAACTTTGATGTGACACATGCACACATACATCCTCGCAAGCCAGAAAGTACTAGTACACAGGTAAACGACCCGTATTATGCGTCGGTTTAAGTGGGAGGGTCGACGGTTCATGTATGTGTGTGTGTGTGTGTGTGTATGCGCTCAAACTTTGGTCTGGAATCTCACCATGAATATATCGTAACAAATACCGAGAAGTCTGTATCCACCTTGCTCAAATTAACACGTAGTATATATGCGCCGATTTAAGTGACAGACCACGCGGGGCCACAAATTGGAATGTCGTCCATAACCACACGAGGGAGAGACAACATCAACACATGCATGTGGCCCCAAACACACACACACATATATATATAGATAGTGTTGTGCGATGTTTTCAAATACCAAACGCACAACTTTTGTCACACGTGTCTCACAAACGAGATTGTCCCCGTTTCGGAGGTTCACGACCCATAGTATGCCCCCACCCACACTTCGAGCCGGTGGGAGCGATTCAGTGTGTACGCATGCGTTTGATTTTTTGTCAGGAATCTCAATGCATGTCAACTACATACATTAATATACCAACAAGAAGAATCCACCTTAGTAAAATTAACATATCTCTACTCACGTCGGTCAAAGTGACGGCCCACGTGAGCATAGATGGGTGTGATGCTGATAACCACGTGAGAGGGTGTTTGGCAAAAAACAACGACTGCATGAGGCACAAACATATATATGTGCCCCCCCCCCCATTTTCGAGATGGTGGGATGGGTTCATGGGTTCATGCATATGCATGAGCTCAAACATTTGTCTTGGCATATCGTAACACATACCGAAAAGGATCCACCTTGGTCAAAACCATAATAGGTCACAAGTGATTGACCACATGGGCCCCATAGATGGACGCGTTACCGATGACCATGCATGTGAGGGAGCCACTGAGGACCACCACCAGTTATATGTGACCCAAGCATATGTATGAGTGTGTTTTTTGGTGACAAAATGCCCACTACACAACTTTGATGCGATGCCTGCTTCACAAATTGGAAGTCCCCACACTAAAGTTAACTACGTGCAACATGTCTCCTCCCACCCCCTCAACTTTGAGCAGCAGGAGGGAGTCATGAGTACGCACACATCAAACTTTGGTGTGGAATCTTACCATGATCCACCGCAACACCGACCAAAATGAATACACCTTGGTCAAACCCCTCTCGTTGCGGTTCGAAGTGATAAACCACGTGGGCCCATGAATGTGCGCGTCAGCTAACAACACATTAGGGATTGTCCAAGGGATGACCACCACCGCGTGCATATGTATGTCCCAAACATACGTATGACGTTAGTGTTGTGTCTTGTTTTCAATATTCAATGCACGACTTTGATACTTTGGTGTGGCAACTGCCTCACTAAACGGGCAATCCCACACACAGAGGCTCATGCCACAAAGTGTGCCGCAACCCCACCCACCCACCCCCCCCCCCCCCGACCACCACCCAACCCACCACTTCGAGGCGCGTCAAACAATTTTTATGTAGTAAACACGAGACATATGAGTTTGTGTTAAAATTAGAAAAAGTTCATATATAATTCAAAAAAATTGTAAATCAATTGAGTTCCTAGGAATTCGTAGGGGAAATCATATGTGCCATAAAATGGGGTTCATGCTTAGTCCCCATGCAATAAATGGTAAGAAATCTCAAACATCTTGGCGTCACGGAAAACATTGAAAATCTTGGGTTTTAGACAGCCTGGATGCACACATTGAAAAAAAAATCATTTTTAAATTAAAGTAAATCCAAAACTTAGCTGAAATTCATGAAACTTGGCATTTTGTTTCATGATATATATGCCACCAATATGCTGTGATATTTTTTGGCCAAATTTGAGACAAGTTTTTGATATACTTTTCTTACAAACGGGGCCTTATTAAAGGTTGGGACACACATTGTCACGTTACCATCGCAAACGATTAAAGTATTCATGTCGTGTGCGTTAGCCCAACAATTTATTACGTACCACCACGAGCCCCGCGTGTCGTGCCAGCGGACGTGAGTTGACGGGACGCATGCAAGTAGTCCGCTGCTCAGGCTGACCGGGAGGCGTGCGAGCTGGTGTGTAAATTGACGGGACGCGTGCGATCATGGCGCTGGGCTGGCTCACCATGATACGTGCGAGCAGGTGTGTGAATTAACGGGACGCGTGCGAGCAGTCCTCTGCGCAGGCTCACCTAGAGATGTGTGAGCGGTGATGTGAAATAAGGGGAGGCATGCGAGAAGACCGCTGCACAGGCTCACCGGGAGGCGAGCCATTCCGCCTAGCTGCCAACCTAGATCCATATTAATCGCATCCCGCCTAGCTCCATATTAACCGCCTCCCGCCTAGCTTCCCAACCACTCCATATTAATCGCGCCTGTGCCGCTGGTTATAGCAGGCGGCCGCACACCCCACTCTCTCCTCACACCGCCTACATGGACGAGCGGCTGCCAACGATGAGCGGCAGTTCACCATTCGTGCCAACGTGGACACCCACGTAAGGTTCAAGAACCTCATGGTGGTTTACACCAATGACCCGGTCTGGGTGGAGAACTCCATCCACACCATGGAGCAGTTACTTGCCTTTGACAAGTACAAAGTGGTCGACTTCGACCTCGAGTACACCGGCGGTCGTGCCGGGCATGATCATAAGGTTGTCGTCGCCCAGCTGTGCGTGGGCCATTACGTCCTCGTCTACCACTATTGTCTGGCCACAAGGCCTTGCGAGCGTTTCGCCAGGTTTTTCAACAGCCCCTACTACATATTCGGTATGGTGGACACCACCAATGATGAAAAGGTGCTCAAGACCACGGGCTTGGCCTGCCGGAATCTTGTGGACATCCAATGCCAGTAGAAGATCTTGGGCGGCAAGGAGAAGCATAAGGACTCCCTGGTATACCTCGCCATGGCCATCCTCGACCCCTACTACAGAGGCATGAAGGATGTCTGCAAGAAGAAGAAGGTTGCCTGGCACCGCGCCTGGGTCCGAAGACTGGATGAAGATCACTTCAAGTACGCGTCCAAGGATGCGTACGTTAGCTACGAGATGTGCAGGCAGATCGTTGACAAGAGGAAGTGCCCCCGTCCTGCGTCGACAGGCACCCCTCGTCACAAGAAGTATAGATGAATGATTTGATGATCGTTACTACTAGTTTAGTATGCATGTACTTGAGGTGTGCAAATGTTATCTGTAATCAGTAATGTAATTGGATGCTTATTTAGGTTATGCAATCATGATGTTGTTCTATGTTGTTCTGTAGACAGAGTATAGATGGTATGCAGACAGAGCAAATCACATCGCTTACGATTAAAGAAAGGAACACGTCGATGATGATTTCAACAATCACGGACAATTGGGTGTGAGCAAGTGTTTGTCCGCAGCACACACAACTTATTATCAGAAATGGTCTGTCTTTTTATCGGTCTTCCCACACAATTCCGATTACTGATCTGTTTGCCGGGTATCACACACATCTTATTACCCCGAGTCGTTTGTGTTACTTTTGATCATCGTAAACAGTTCGTACGAGCGACCTGTTTGCCGGGTATCACACATAATTTCAGACGCCAAATCGGTTGTGTTATTTTGCCTCATCGCAAACAGTTCATCCGGATGAACTGTATGCCGTACATCACACACACCTTTATCTGGTTAAGCATTTGCATAATTCTGGCTCATTGCAAGTAGTTCGTCTGTCACAACTGTATGCCACATATCGCACACGTAATTGTTTTGTGAATCATATATGATGGATCCGCTATCGCACACAGTTCGCGTTATTGGCGATGGAGCTTGAACTATACCGTTTGCGATTCATGCATCGCACACAGTTTCGTTGAAGGGTCTCTGATTGATGTATCGTCTTTGGACCATCCTGCAGTAGTATACACCCACAACACGCTTAACTTCCAAGTTCCATTCGAATCGGTTAGGGGCTAGGAAGCTGCAACTTGCTGATAAGGCTTGTGTCCTAGCATTTATAAGGTGTCCCCCGATGGGCACCTCTTGGAACCAGCTACATATCATAGACGTTTCTTGTAGTACTAGAAACCATGTGCGATGTGTCATGGCGGCGCTGCCGACGCCTGCATGGACTGGTGATGATGTCTCACTCATTCTCGATGGTGCGATGCCGCTCTTGCTCTCTGGCCTGCTCCGTCTCATCCTCCTCGTCGAGGAGGTTGATGACGGGGCCAGTGCTTCGGTGGGAAATTGATTGGGGAGTGGCGGGAGACCGATTGGGGGAGTGGCGGGAGAAGCGTGTTTGGATAGAACACCATTTTAATATAAAATGGATAACTTATGAAAGAAGAAAGCTCAAGCTAGCACGACACGTGTGCATACCGTGCTTACACACGCACGGGCTCCAGGCACGTGTATAGAACTGCTTTAAATTATTCATGGTTCGTTTGACCTTTTTTATGTACTACACTAATTAAGGTTCTAGGCATTTAATGTGCAAAATTAAAATTTGAACTAAAAGCACATGCTCCATGTCACCAAAATGGGTTGAAAAAACATATTTGTGTCCTTGGTTCCATGTTTAGGTCCCATATAATGAACGTGAATGGATTACAAACATCTCAGCGTCGTGACTAAGCCACAAACATTGAGAAACTTGCCTTTTTTAAATCTCCATAAATCCAAAACTCGTATGAAATTCTTGAAACTTACCCCGATGTCATGACACGGCACTTATAGGACATGGCAAATTTTTTGACCAATTTGGGACAAGTTTTGAGACAAGTCTCTTGCACACTAGAACTTCTCTCAAGAAGCATCGTGGTTTCAATACGGAACATGTCACCTACGTGGACGTAACGACACTCAATGCCTCTTCTTGGCTAGATTTTTTTCTACATGCAACATAGACTAATGCAAGTGCAGTGCTAAAATGTGGAATTATTCAGGGCTCGTTCGGCGCCATTTATACATTAATTGAGTTTTCTAGCCATTTAATGTGCATAATTTAAATTTGAACTATAACAAGCACATGCTCCAGGGCACCAAAATGGGTTAGAAAATCACTTTTATGTCCTTGGGTCCCTGTTTAGGTCACATACAATGATTACAAATATCTCGGCGTCGTGACTAGGCCGCAAACGTTGAGAAACTATGCTTTTAAATCCCCATAAATCTGAAACTCGTCTGAAATTCTTGAAACTTACCCCGGTGTCATGAGCAACGATGGAGCTATGTAGGCTCCTGGGGAGGCGTGCCCCCCCTCCCCCCCCCCCCCCCCCCCAACATTGATTCAGTTTGTGAAGGCTTAGATGAGATTTTTTAAGCTTTTGGCCCCTCCAAACACTTGTATTTTACGTTTCGCCCCCCAGCTAATTCTGTCTAGCTCCGCCACTGTGTGCCTTCTCTTAAGTTTCGACAGCACACACGGATAGCCATCTATGTCATGATTTTCAAGCGATATCGACATCATTCCTGGTCGCGTTGTTCCGTGGAACAATCTTTGGTAAGTTTCTTCCTCCCGTTGTCATTAAACAATCAATCCATCCAGTGTTTGGTGGTCCTAATTTTGATCTTTGAAGGAAATACACTACTAGTCTCTGTTGTGGAGCTGTCTGTCATGATGTGGAGCCTAAGTATATACACCTACTTTGCCTCGCTGAAGGGTCACAGTTTCACCTACACAGTAACACAAAACCCTTCTTACTGTCAACCCTTCCCGCTGTAGCCGCGGTGGTGATTCTTAAGGTATCAAAAAATTAGAAAATGCGCAACAATTGTGTCATTACTCTTTAATTGACTCTGGTTTTTTGTCAGATGATGGTGCATATTGCCTGGCAAACCTGGTTTTTCGCCTTAGGCGCAATCTTGCTAAACATAAGCATACTGCAGAAGAGCCACAAGCTAATTGCGCTCCATAAAGGCGACGACGGTCTGACTGAAGCTATAATCCTCTATGGGTACGTGGTGCGAAGGATTTTGGGCCATGTATCTTTCCTCCTTTTCTACACGGACTTAGGGTAAATTACTGCGCATCCTAGTATACTTGGTGGGAGTCTGAACACTGATTGTATTCATTTCCTAATTTATGCGTCCACTATTTGGTCCCTGGTAGTATTGATGCTTGGGAGGACACATGCAGAAGGCTCAATGCAACCTGTTTCTTTGTCATGTAATAAAGCACTAAAAGCACTAACTGACTGAAGCTATTAATATGATGTGCAACATTCGCACCATGAGAGGCGTGATCACCACTGCCACTATACTTACTTGTCTGCATGTGAAATGCATCGCCTTCCCCCTTTCTGCGCATCAGGGCGCTGCAACTGCACAGCTCTGTCTTTCCCATCCTTGGGGCGACGAATACCCTTGCTCAGATTTTGGGCCACATTTTTCATCCACAGTTTTCCCAACTGATGGACTGGACACGACATCACAAGAAGGGAATCAAGTCTTCTCCGGCAGAGAAACTGCTGGAACAAGAGATCCAGTAGCAGGATCATACTGCAAAGAGCTGTCCACTCGTTACACTTCTGCTTTGGCACGCCCCCTAACACATCAAAGACTGAGATTAGTCCATACCCCTTCGTTAGGAGGGGCAGGATGGTCTTATATTTTCAAAAGTTCACCTCCGCCCCGTCCATGCCAATACCCCCGCGCTTGTACGTATACGGAGTCACGCCGACCCATGGCGGGATGAGCCGCGCCAAGCCGTCACGTGGAAGCCGCGTGGCGGGGGCGGGCCTACCACGTCGGGCCATCGTGACGCGACACGTCACCCCGATTTGACCCGTGACGATCAGGGCCTGACCATGGCGTGGCGTGTGGATGGGCGGTTCCCGCTTGCGAGACGCCACTCGCCGGCTCCCGAGGCCTCTTCAATGCCGGCGGGTCTCGCCGGCTCCCGAGGTTCTTTATGGCGCTTAACGCCGCCGCCCACCGGCCCGTCCCCTCCCCTTCCCGCCCCGCAACTATAAAAGTCGTTTTCTCCCCGCGTTGCCGCCGCACTCACCTCCCCCCGATCCAACCCCTTCCCCGCCCTATTTCTTCTCGCCGGCAGCGATATAGTGCGGCGGCAGTGGCAGCAGGCACGGCGTGGCGCAGGCTGGGTCCTGGCCATCGACCCTAGCGGTGGACCATGCCGAGGACCTGGCGCGCCATGACATCCTCGCCCCCCCCCCCCCCCCCCTGCCGCCCGCCTATCGTCTGGAAACGCCCAAAACCGCCGTGTATACTCAAAAACCCGCCTGAACCACCCACAAAACCCATCAGAAACGTTGTGTTCGCCCATAAAACCCTCCCGAACCGCCGTGTCGCTCACGAAACCCGCCTGAACCATCGTGTCGCTCGAAAAAAATGCACGAGCCACCTGGACGAGACGAGGCGTTTGCGGGGAAGCGACCTAGGCCGGCATGGGCGAGCATTTGCGGGGAGGTGACCGGCGGGGCGATGCGCCAGGTCATGTTTAATTATTTTTTCTTTGTAAAAAAATTGTCTTTTCCTTGTTTTCTGTTGTTGTTTTTTTCTTTATTTATGTACTTTTATTTATACTTTACAAAATTGTACATATGCAAAAATATATACATTAAAAAAAAATTCTTCAAACATACGTTTCAAAAATGTTGAATAATAATTAAACAATATTTAGCTATTTTTATGGCTTGCTTCCATTCTTACAAAAATGATGTTGAATCGCGTAGTTGCCTTCTTGTAATTATGATTCTAATAATTAATTTAAATGTTGAATAAGTATTAAAAATATTGAATGAGTATTTGAAAATGTTGAACAACTATTTGAAAATGTTGAATAAGTGTTAAAATATTTAACAAGTATTTAAAAATGTATAACAAGTATTTAAAAAAGTTTAACAAGTATTTGAAAAAAAGTTCATTAATTTGAAAAGGTTCACATTTTTCGAAAGAAAATCCATCCATTTTAAAGCAAAAGTTCATCGATTTTGGAAAAGATAATGAATTTCACCGAATTAGGACCGCGTTTTAGAATAACATCAAATTTTACCATCAAGTGGGCATGCCCACCACAGCAGTCCACGGAAAATTTGAACGCATTCGAACACCGAACGCACGTTGAGTCATGTCTGGACAGTGTTTTCGTGTTTTTCCTTTAAAAAAATCATAGAAAATGCATGGAGTGTGAGAAATAAACGAGAATTTGTATATATGCTTGTCATGACGATACAAAATTGCAGAAAAAAATTGAGTGGTCTAAAACATCTTATAAAAGTGTACAGAGGCAGTACTTTATAACCTATGAAGGATCCAATAGCAGTCTATGGCTTCAGACATTAATTGGAATTCGGAACAAATCGATGAAGCTTTTCGTGCAGCTCCACTCAATCCTCCTACTTACATGAGGGAGGCCAACTTGACTTGCGACGCGCCACCAGTCACCACGCTGCCGGAGAGCAGTTATACATGCAAGATTGGTCCTTGCAAGAAAAGAATACCATTATGCACTGATCAAAATTGGTTTTGGGGTAACCATTTTGGGGTAAGAGTCATGCTTATATATTCTCATGTTGAAAAAAATAGTCAAAAAAATGAGAAAACTATAAAAAAAATGATTAAAAAAATGAATGTGAAGAAAATAAAACATAAATGAAATAAAAATAAAAATTTAAGAAACATGAAATAAAAAGGTCACAGACAAGTACCTACTGACCCAAATCCCCAAAGAACCACAATAAACGGCACCAAAAACTTGCACTGCAAAATAGATGAGATGCAAGGAAAAGAAGCTCACATCTCTTCCCCACTCGCGCTAAAAAGTAAAGAAAACAACCAATGATACATTTTTTTACGGGAAAACATCCGATCTATTCATCTTCAACCATGGGAGTACAACGAACACCAGAGATAATAAAAATTACATCCAGATCCGTAGACCACCTAGCGACTACTACAAGCACTGAAGCGAGCCGAAGGCGCGCCGCTGTCATCGCCCATCCCTCATCGGAGCCGAGCAAAACTTATTATAGTAGACAGTCGGGAAGTCGTCGTGCTAAGGCCCCATAGGATCAATGATACCTAGCTGAACTCTGATCGCCCGACGGAACAAAAACGTTGTGTAACAAGTCCACGATTCATGATCTGTTTTATTCCGACGGCTAAATACATGAATGAGACATAAATAGTTCCCAGCAAACTCAAATGATATAATCATTAAAAAAAGGATGAAGAAAAACAAAACTAAATAATAATATGGGACAAACAAATAAATTAGGAAAAAAACATAATTAGGCAAATGAAATAAAAAGTATCAAAAGAATTGGAGACAAGTACATATTAAAAAATTGGATTGCTTGATTTTGAAAGTGTATGAAGATGAAACCATGTGAAGGAGACACACTGATGTTTTTTAGGCAAAAAGAGGCTAATTTTTTTTAAATAATACATTTTTTTTAATAAATTTGAAAAATAATACGCACTTTCAAATATTTGCAAAAATAATACACCATCGGCTTACTATAGGCCGATTGGGACTAATCGGCTTACTATAGGCCGATTAGGTCCCAGTCGGCCTATAGTAAGCCGACTGGATTGGGGTTTGGCCGACAGGCCTTTTGGCCAACATCACATGCACCAGTCGGCTTATAGTAAGCCAATTAGACCTAATCGGCTTATAGTATGACGACTAGACCTAATCGGCTTACTATAAGCCAACTGGTGCATGGCTTCAATTTTTTTGGTATTTCCTTCGCCGAAGAGTGCATTTTCCCGCCATTTTCGTTCCCGCCCTTCTCTCTCCCGCCATCTTATTTTTCCGCCCTACTATCCCCCCATTTTATTTTTCCGCCCTATTATCGCGCCATTTTATTTTCCCGCCATACTCTCCCGCCACTTTTTCTCCCGCCATTCTTTCCCGCAGTTTCGTTCCCGCCCTTCTTTCCCGCCATTTTCTTTCCCACCACTTTTTCTCCCGCCATTCTTTCCCGCAGTTTCGTTCCCGCCCTTCTTTCCCGCCAGTTTCGTTCCCGCCCTTCTTTCCCGCCATTCTCTCCCGCCCTTCTTTCCCGCCAGTTTCGTTCCCGCCCTTCTTTCCCACCAGTTTCGTTCCCGCCCTTTTTTCCCGCCATTCTCTCCCGCCCTTTTTTCCCGCCATTCTCTCCCGCCCTTATTTTCTTCTACCGACAACACAGTGCTCCTCATCTTTATATACGAGATGCCGTTGCCTGCTCTCTCTCACGCTCTTCTCTTTGCTTCTGCCCACACTGCTTGCTCTTTATCACTCTCTTCTACATCTTCCAGCCGCACTTCAAAACACCAACGCGCTAGTCATTATGAGTTTGCCTTGCTCGGATCAAAGCATTAGGCCTACGAAAATGAAGAGTGCGACTTTGCCTCGGGGGGTGGAAGTACTTCGTTGTTGGTGTGGCGATCTCTGCAAGGTGAAGGAGGTGACGGATTTTTCAGATTGGTTGGGCATGAAGTTTTTCATGTGCGCCAATTATGAGGAAGATCCACCCGTTGCTATTTCACCGTACATCAGGCCTCCGGTATGTTTCAGTCACCAAGAATAAACACGGTGTTGATATTATTGTTGATTTGATATTTCTATTTCTATTTTTGTTGTAGTCTCCTCCGCCTCTGTGCATGTACTATCGTTGGATTGACACGAAAAAACCGGACTGGGCGGTGACCGAGATTCGTGAAAGAGGTCGTCGTGCATGGGCAAGTTTGGACTTGGAAGAGCGCCGCGCGAAGGCGGCAGTAGAGGAGAAAGCAGAGCAGGAGAGAGAGTGGCAAGAGTACTGTGTGAAGCAGAGGGCTTTTCTTGATGAGATGAAGAAGAAAAACCGAGAAGAGGGACTTAGACTGGCGGAGGTTTACCGACAGCGACAGGAGGCCCGTGAGGCTGAGAGGCAGATGAAGAAAGAAAGGGCTCGTACAGCCAAGGAAGCAGAAGAAGCTGGTGATGGAAAAGGAAAATATCCCCGTTGGACTCAGTAGATTTATGTTATTGTACCGTAACGTTCGCATTGCAGCAAGTTGTATCTTAATTTTTATGTATCTTATTTTATGCATGTTATTTTCGATTATCCGTTGTAGCCTGGTTGTAATTGAGTCGTACCGTTTAATTCAGATGTACTACTAATATGAAGTAGACAAGTGTCTTGAAAACAAATCAGACTCATACATAGATAGTAACACATACATGAAGGATGTCTGATACATAGGTAGAAATATGTCTCTCGCATACATAGGTAGAAATATGTCTCTCGCATACATAGGTAGAAATATGTCTCTCGCATACATAGGTAGAAATATGTCTCTCACATACAAATACGTCCCTCGCATACATAAGTATCAGCCACGTCGTCCTCGTCCACGGCGTGGCTGTGGTGGAGGGGGCGTCGACCACCCATACCTGTTCGGTGGCCGAACGTTACGAAGAGGAATCCAAGACCCGTCCTCGCCATACTGTGTGTCTTGCGTGGGCTGTGTGGGCTGTGTGGGATCTGGTGGAGGAGTAGAATAATACGTGTCCATCCAGTTGGTGATGTGCTGCGAGACCTGATCCTGTGTGTTGTGCCCACCATCCGGAGCACTGTCAAACGTGGAATCGGAATGGGAGGCCTCATGTCCGGACATAGGCGCCCTATATCCGTAGGCTCCTGTGACAGGGAGGCCACATAAGTAATTAAGAAACAGGTAGTTCCAACTGATATTGAAAAGAATAGATATGAACAAACATACCTGTAGGATGTTGATGCATCACGAAGCTCGGCGGTGGACCGTGCTGCTGTGGGTGTGGTTGAAACCCGTAGCCTGACAGAGGATCATGGTGGTGCTGCCACGCTGAACTCCCGGCCTGGTCAGGAGGTGGTGGCCTACTCATCCACTGATGGTCTACACGTGGACGCGGCTGATGTCGGTGCTGTGTGGGTTCTTGCTGCTGGCCCGTTGAGTGACGAGGCGGGCGTACCTGGGGCTGCTGGAGAACAACGTCCGTAGAGCGGGTGCACGTGATAGCCTGATATATAGCTCGTAGTTTCCCCTCGATGCGCGTAAAGAAGGAGTGCACTGGACGAGGTTCTAGAAGAGCAGTAGACGATAGTTGGCGTCTATAGCTGGCCACCTCCTCGTGAAGCTCGAGTGTCATGTCAGCCTGAAATGAGCTCGAAGATTATTACGTCCGCATGACAAAGTATGTAAGAACTAGAAGCATTAGATAAGTTCAGTATATGTTACCACGTTCTGTCTAGAGCCTGAAATATCATAGCTCGGGTACGTATCCCTCGTAGCAGGGGCCGGTATGTCCTGTCTCTGAGGGTGGTTAATGATGCGTAACCGTGTCATATCACTGTACCGATCCCAATAGGCATTGAACTCAGCCGTATCGAAATTGCGATCCTCGTCCCAAATCTGTGTCGTCGCAGTCTCCCACTCTGCAACGTACATCTGAACACGTGCCAGCCACTGAGCCATGGTCCTGTTAATCCCCTTCCTTGTGTTCCTGAAATTGCATTGTGTGTGCAATGATTAAGTAATTCTTTGGTATTTCGGAATGTGAAGACCAACCAACATTGAAATACTACACATACCTGTGGACATCGTCTAACAGCCGGCGCTCAGTAGGTGGGGGCTGGGCCAACTGTCGAAGACCAAACTGTCTCATGACCCTCTGTTGGGCCATCTCCTCGACGAATACATCGAAGATGATCTTCGATTTTGTCATCCAGTAATCCCGATCTCTTGTGCATAGCTCGGAAATACCGCCGGGATATCTAGCATGTATGGCTGCCTGCGTGTACGGCTGCCAGATCACCCCAGTGTACACATCGAACTGCTCGTTCAAAGCGGTGTAGGCTCGCCTAGTCTGTTCATGAGCAAAGCTTCTCTGCACGAACAAAAAGTTATTTTCCGTCATGGTGTACATAAGGACATGGTTTACTCGACACATACCTGGCGACGTGTCCAGATCATACCAAAAGTAGGCATGTCGATGCCCTCAGCATCGAAAAGCTCGTTCGAAGGCCAAGCCTCATTCACATTTATGTTTGGTCGTGCAATAGAGAATCTCTCCCAGGACCACAGCTGTAAAAATAGAGGGCAACCAAGAAGGGCCGCCTTCTTCCCCTCTAGCCGACAGGCGTTGCACATAGCTCGGTATGTAGCCGCTAAAACCGCAGAACCCCAACTCCTCTGTGTGATCTGCTGCGGGCCCGTAGCTGTAGCGATCTCTAATGCAATGGGGATGTATCGTGCGGTGCAAGTGGTGACATGATTCTCTGTGAACATCACCTTCCCGAGAAGCCACAATAGGTATGCCTCCAGGCTCCTAGTGATCTGTATCGCAGTCAATGGGACATCTGGATACCCCGGGAACTTCTGGATCTGTAGGAAATAAGTAAAGATGGACAATTAGTAAATAGAGAATACGCAAGACAAGGGTAAGATGCAAGACAAGAGAATATGCAAGACAAGGGAAAGATGAACAAACCTCGAATTTCCCCAACCAATCGAACTTAGGTCCGTGATGCTCCGCGGCTAATGCCGGAGCATCGGGGTAGAGATTCTGGAAACGTGCACGAAGTTGCTGCTCCCAACCATCTGGTGCCTCCAACGGTCCTATGGCATGACCCGACAAGGGTAGTCCAAGCAAAAGTGACACATCCTCGAGAGTAGGAGCCATCTCTCCCCAACGGAAGTGAAACGTGTGGGTCTCCGGCCTCCATCGATCCACTAAGCACGTGAGCAAAGAGTGGTCAATACCAACGTGTTTCTGTCGTCCACCTCTGGCCTCAACAAGACGCGCGAAAGGTAAAAGCCCAGCCCATTTCAACCTGCGTATAACACCGCACAAAGGTTCAATGATTTGTTATCGGATAAAACACCTAACAAACAAAATTAATAAAACCCGTACCTCTCAGTCCAATCCGGGTGTATCTTCCAGTCATGCTTAGGAGTGCGAGTGACTAGGGGTAACAGAGGGCGTTCGTCTAACATTCTACCACGATGGCCACTATCAATGAAAGGATCAATCAATGGTGGGCGTTCATCCTCCATTCCTGCACTTATGATAACACAGTTGCACGCACCATACAAA
This sequence comes from Elymus sibiricus, assembly GCA_039707655.1. Classification (NCBI taxonomy): domain Eukaryota; kingdom Viridiplantae; phylum Streptophyta; class Magnoliopsida; order Poales; family Poaceae; genus Elymus; species Elymus sibiricus. The sequence goes on along the minus strand of CM077665.1, from coordinate 382,313,206 downwards.
TTTAAATAGAGTGCCACACTTAATACAGAATTTAAACAGAGTGCCACACTTAATACAGAATTAAACAGAGTGCCACACTTAATACAGAATTAAACAGAGTGCCACACTTAATACAAAATTTAAACAGAGTGCCACACTTAATACAAAATTTAAACAGAGTGCCACACTTAATACAGAATTAAACAGAGTGCCACACTTAATACAAAATTTAAACAGAGTGCCACACTTAATACAGAATTTAAACAGAGTGTCACACTTAATACAAAATTTAAACAGAGTGCCACACTTAGTTTCTTCCTCTTCCTCCTATCCCTCTTCTTCCTCTTCGTCCCCGGTTTCCTCGTCCACGCCCAGTCACGAAGGTGGGACAATTAGGGTCCCTGTGGCCAAAATCGTTGCATAGAATGCATTGAATAGTTGGCCCTCCGGCTTCAGATTCATCCATATCATTCCGGATGAGTTGAGACTGACGTCTACCTCTGCTTGTACGCATATTCCGTGGGTCCGGAATGTACCGCCTTTCAACAGGGTTAACAGTGGTGAAGTTACCCATTGATTGAAATCCCTGCAACTCACCTGTCCAGGTATTGACCACGGACTGTTTCAGGAAATATGGAGACACGAAAGAGATTGCATCAAGTCCTAGCTGCCCGCAAGCAGCAAGTACATGAGAGCAAGGTAGATGAAGCAACTTCGGTTTGTTGCATGTGCACTCGCACGTTGGCCTGACTTCATTGCCAATTTTCACCTCATGCGTCAACACCTGATTTCCACATCCGAATTTGTTGTTAGCTAATCGGACCTCAAACCTTCTTTCTTGATTTCCGATGGGGACTACAGTGTGAGTCCTAGCTTTCCGCATCTTAGCATTCATGTACTCCATAACCCTTTCACAATAACGTGTGTTTGGGTTGTTTGTGATATGCAACTCTGCTGCTTGACGTCTATCTCTGAAATACTTCACCGTGCCATAGAAAATACCCTCAACGATTGTTGTCAGTGGCAAAGCACGGTTTCCTCTGAGGACAAAGTTATAAGTTTCAGCTAGGTTGGTAGTCATGACACCATACCTTGCTCCATGTGTGTCATGCAGCAAAGACCACCTCTCCAGAGGCTCATGCTCTATCCACTGCTCGAATGTTTTAATCGTCCTGCCAAGCCTTCTCCTAGTACCAGGTGGGTCAAATCCTGGCAAATCACAAAGCCCTACAGGTTCTTCCTCCTCGGCCGATGGTCCTGTTGCTAACTGTGCAGCTACTGCTTCTACATGTGCCCTCACAGCTGCATCCCTTGCAGCTTTCCTGTCCCTAACATGTCTCAGAGTGCACACATTAAGTCTCTCACGTATCTTCATGTACTTCCATTCCTGGTTCTGCTTGCAGAGTTTTTTGAATAGATTCATAAGGTTCTTATTTCTGAACTGCGAGAAGAAATTGGCCCCCAGGTGACGCATGCACCAACGGCTCTGCATGTCCGGCCATGGAGTTGGCTCATCACGCACAGGGTTTGTCAGTGTCCTTATCGCACTCAGTATACCTGCATGCCTGTCATGAAGGATGCACACATTCGGCTTATCCTTCACAACTGCTATTTTCAGTTGCCTGAAGAACCAAGTCCAACTTTCAATATTCTCGCTCTCCACAAAAGCAAATGCTAGTGGGACTACTTGATTTTGACCGTCCTGACCAATGGCGGTTAGGATCTGACCCTTGTACTTGCCAGTGAGAAATGTGCCATCTACACATATCACCGGTCTACAATGACTGAAAGCTTCGATGCATACACCGAAAGAGAAGAACAATCGATGCAGCACCATCACAGTTGGGAACTCCGGCATGACCAAGTCTTCGATGTCAACATAGGTGCCTGGATTCCGGTACTGCAGTGTGTGGAGGAGACGGACAACACAGTCATATGCATCGAAATACGAACCAAATCTCTTCTCAAGCGCCATGTGCTTAGCCCTCCAAGCCTTGCCATAAGAAATTCTGTAATTGAACCTGACGAAGACTTTTGTCTGGATAGCCTTCACTTCCATCGCTTTGCTCTCCACTATCTCGCTGTAAAACAATCGAGCAATAAGCGTGGACGAAAGGTTACCATGATCTTGAGGGATATACGGAATAACACATGTGTGCTGTACGAAGTCACTGATCACCCAACTTGTGCCATACTTTGGGAGATAGCCATGCACCCTCGCGGGACAACCATCGTTCTTGCATACCATTGTCAAAAATTGCTGACTAGACACGGCAGCTCTCAAAACCCTTTGCGTGGACATTGCCCACTGAGTGATTGCATCCTTCAGAGCTTCCTTGTTGGGGTACATACCACCCGTCGCAATGTTGTTCTGGTGATATTGCCAGGCAGAATCATGGCCATCATTGACGTTCATTGCAGACGAGAAGTCATGATTCCATGCTGCAGGATTAGGCACCACCTCTACGTTCTCATCTTCATCCGACTCATCGGAATTATCAGCATGACCAATATCAACATCTGTATCTTCATCTTCCATCAGGTTTTGCATTTGGCCATCTACCTCGTCAGCATCAGCCTGGCCAACGTCATAAACATCAGCATTTCCTCCTTCTACCTGACTACTCTGCCCTGATTCGTGGCCATCATATCCAGCATTTGACGGAACATCTAACATAGATAGATGTATCCCTGCACTGCTCTGGCCAGGATCATAACCGTCCTCGCCTTCAGGGGCACTGACCTCCTTCAGGACAGGAAGCACTAAGGCGCAAGGATTTACGATCCTTTTTGCACATCCTTCCAACCAGCGCACCCACTGAGAGTCCCGCTCGATTGGCCTCAAATAAAAGAAAATGTTCGAACTTGACCGGCTCCACAATGCATGAACACCGACGGTATGAGTTTCAGTATTATACCCTAAACATCTTGTCAACCACTCTGTCAACTGACCAACAGACCATGTTTCAGGGGCACTAATTGGAACCACTATGTTCTCGAACTCACTAAGATCAACTCCCAACTGATTTGTTTGGACAGTACCATGACCGTAGAAAAAAGTGAACTTCACTACATCTGACATATCTGCTGACCTAAAATATTCAACATGGATAACTATTAAGCAGCAAGTCAAACATATAATATATTATGGGATATTATCGGTGCACTTAAAAATATTCATAAACTGAAATATCAGACATATAAAAATATTCCGGAATATTACCGGTCACCTAAATATTACCGGTCACCGAAATATTAACGGACAACTATATATTACCGGACGCCTAAATATTACCGGTCACCTAAGTATTACCGGACACCTAAATATTAACAGACAACTAAATATTACCGGTCACCTAAATATTACGGTCACCTAAATATTACGGTCACCTAAATATTAACGGACACCTAAATATTTGACATCTAAATATTACCGGATCAACTAAATATGTTACGATATATTACCGAACCAACTAAAAAATTGCACAACTAATATGACAGTCAAAATGTAACTTGTATTATACCCTTGAAGCGTGCGAAGCAACGACGAACGGCGGCCCTTCTCCACGTGCAGCACCCCCTCCTCCACCACCTCCTCCTCCACGTGCAGCACCCCCTCCTCCACCACCTCCTTCTCCACGTGCAGCACCCCCTCCTCCTCCACGAAAATGTTCACCACCACCACAGACTATCCCATGACGAGATCGAGGTTTCCCTTGACTCCTCCAACCATGTACAATGCAACTACGGTGGAAAATTGGCAAAAAAGTGGTTGTATCTTGTGTATAAATTGGGACTAGTTTCGGAGTGGAGAGAAGAAGTGAAGATGAGCAAAGGAGAGAAAGAAGAGAGGAAGAAGATGGCTCGGGCGCGCTGTGTAACCCGTGGCCGCAACAGTCGGCTTATAGGAAGCCGACTGGCCAGCTGTCGGCTTATAGGAAGCCGACTGAACACAGTCGGCCGCGGTGACGTGCTCGCACCAACGATTGGCCGCCACGCGGCAGAATGGCGACCTGTCGGCTTCCTATAAGCCGAGTGGTGGCTGTCGGCTTTCTACAGGCCGAATGAGCCCAGTCGGCCTCCTAAACACCGACGCTGTATTATTTTTGCAAATATTTGAAAGTGCGTATTATTTTTCAAATTTATTAAAAAAAATGTATTATTTAAAAAAAAATTAGCCAAAAAGAGACACACTACTGGATTGGGGATACGGTCAGGTTACAGCCCAGTAGGAAAACATAGATATAATACAGCCCACGAAAACACATGACAACAAAGCACCCGAATGCAAACAACCTAATGGGACGCGCTTACCAATCATCAAAACAAATGCGAGTGTGAGCCTTTCCTATGCACGAATCTTAATGCACTCGATCTAACGGTCTTAGACCCAACAGAGAGTTTGCTAAATCTCAGTCGACTAAGATTTAGTAAACCCTAAAAGCATAACATTGATTATACAGTGGATGGCATCATGCCAAATGTCTCAAATGTGGATTTGGTACCAGTCTAGGCATAAGTTGTAGACGACATAGTGGAGAGATAAAATTCCTATTTTATAAACTATTTACATCGTTTACATACTCCCTCTGTTCCTTTATATAGGGTTATTTGTTTTTCAAAAGTCAAACAAGATCCTGTTTGACCGAGTTTTAAGAAAAACATATCTAATACCCACAATACAAAATATATACCATTTGATTCATCGTGAAAAGTAGTTTCATATTTTATCTATATGGTATTGCATGAGAGGGACGTTTTGGCACCCAGGAGCATATGCTCTTGTTTTTTGAAATGTGTTTTAAACATATTTTAAAATATCACAAAATTCTGACAAAAAAAATCGCACGTACATCTCGAGATTCTACGTACTCACAAAGTCATTTCGCAAAAAACTGACAATTTTTGTGTCGCGTGTGAAAAAGACAAAATCCAGTGTTAAATAGGCTTTTCATGAGACATTTCTTTGTCTTTTTTACACAAGCCAGAAAAATGCCGGTTTTCCACAAAACTTGTCGTGCGCACATAGAATATCGACATGCACGCGTTAAATTTTTGTTTGGAATTTTTTGACATTTTGAAATGTTTTTTGGATGACAGGAGCATATGCTTCCATGAGCCAAAGTGAATTTCTCGTATTGCAGATGTTGTAAGTTTATTGTATAATCTTGGTCATAACATTCAAATGGTTGACTTTTACGGAAAACAATACGCCTTATATTCTCGAAGGAGGGAGTATATAATAAAGTTAGCCTAGTTCGCCCTTACTTTCCCATCAAACAATAGCACTGATAGTCATTCATGCCCAATAGTCTATTAAGAAAAGCATCCCACGGGTCATCTGTAACTCATCCCCTCGCTTGGCAGAGCTCCCACTTCTTCTAGTTGTGGCCTAAGTTTATTTGAGATGATTTCTCTCATCTAAGACCCCCCCCCCCCCACACACACACACACACAAAAAGATTCTACAGGAACTATCCTCGAGAAATTTTATGTCGTCATCAATGGCTCTTTCATAGAAGCCGAGTTCCGGTCTAGCTCAAGGATACACCCTTCTCCTCCGTGACCGATGATTAACGAACAATGTTGTCAGACACTTCAAGTATACGGATATACGATGACCCATCACACGGTTGTATTAACCTCGTTGTCATGAGTTTTGCTTTGGTACGCCCAATGTGAATATTAGAAGATACCCCTTCGATCAAAAATGTTAGATTGTTCTAATATCTTGTTTGATGCGTTGGGAGAATAGGGATTAGAATTAGTTGATAGTGAATGTCCGAAAATACTCATTTTATAAGTAAATTTAAGGTTCGTGCAAACTTTTAAGGGATTTTGCAAAAACAATGATAGCTTACACCAAAGCACACGTTGACCTAACCAACGATCAATATTTACCCCTTTCTTACATTCTTTTTCTTAGAGCGAATCTTATGCTCCTTTTTTTGACAAAATGATACTTCTTTATTCATTCATTAATAATGAGGGTTACATCATTGATTAAAAGAGGTACAATTTCAGGAGGGGTACAATTTCAGGAGGACTTTCTAATCAAACATCAGGATCAGAGTATTTCGCCATCTGAGCAAGCTCTTGTGCCACCTGATTAGTATCCCTGCAAGCATGCTCATACCTCACACTCACTAACTCCTTGGCTATGTAATAACAATCATCAAAGATGGATGCAGCTACACCTTGGGAATTACCTCCTTCCTTCATGGTTACAACGATGTCATAGTTATCAGAATTGATTATAATTCTATTGAATCCCAAATATTCCGCCAATTGAAGCCCTTGCTTCAATGCATGTGCTTCAGTTGTTAATGCATCATGAACATACTCGATTTTTTGAGTTGCATGCAGCTATGAACTGACCCTTGTCATTCCTAGTCACAACCCCAGTCGTCCCCATCAGATTATCTATGTCGAATCCAGCATCAACATTAATTTTAACAAAATATTTTGGTGGTTTTGACCACCCTTCCTTCTTCATCTTTGGTTTCGCCAAATAAGAAGCTTTATAATTCGAGAGAAGGACAAAGATTGCCATGGCAGTCCGCTCTGGGGTTTGTACTTGCTGACCGTGGACTACCTGACGTCTCTCCCACCATAAGTACCAACCGGTGATGGCAAATATTTTTGACGATGCTTGTATCCCAAGCACTGAGCTAGACCGAGCCTGACAGAGTAACAAGAAGTCATAGACAACCGGTCCAGCTCTATCTACTTGACATGCTTCATTAATCATCTGATCAAGTCTCAAACACTTCCGAACACTTTTGGCTCGCGGACACAAGAACAGAAGATGCTTAATATCCTCCGTTCCTGCTAAGCAAATAGGGTATTGTCCACTAACTTTAATGTGTCGATCTGTCAGTACCGCACGACATGGAATGGTGTCGTGCATAGTTCTCCATAAGAAAATTTTAATTTTTGTAGTGAAGCGACCAGATCCTCTCCCAAATAGGGTGAGGATTCATCATACCTTGCTCTCGTTCGTTATTTAATCGTTGTCCAAAGCGTGCCTCCCACTCGGCATGATAGGGTGATCTAACTAAGAAAATTCATGTTTTGGTCAAGCTCCATGCCACAAAATTTGACATACCAAAAGTTGGCAATGGAATAGACAAAATCCTTTGTTGGTCTATAGGCCAGAACGTTGTTGGATCAGTTGTTCATCCCAATGATTAGTAGCTGGGTCAATCTTCTTTTTACTTCATTGATTGCAAACACACTTCTTCTTCGGTACAACCCCCTAAATACATCAACGGTGGAAATCTCTCCATACCCTTTCATAATTAAGGGTAGGATGGTCTTTCTCAAGAATACGTTGCCCGCCGATACGGAGGAAGCCTTTGTCTACAATTTAAAGAAAAAAGAAGAAACACACTTCTTCTTCGGTACAACCCCCTAAATACATCAACGGTGGAGATCTCTCCATACCCTTTCATAATAAAGGGTAGGATGGTCTTCCTCAAGAATACGTTGCCCGCCGATACGGAGGAAGCCTTTGTCTACAATTTAAAGAAAAAAGAAGAAACACACTTCTTCTTCGGTACAACCCCCTAAATACATCAACGGTGGAGATCTCTCCATACCCTTTCATAATAAAGGGTAGGATGGTCTTCCTCAAGAATACGTTGCCCGCCGATACGGAGGAAACCTTCGTCTACAATTTAGAGAAAAGCGGGGGAGTAACCAAGGATCGAACCCAGGTCTTTAGGGTGATGGGCAAGAGTGGTAGCCAGTCGGCCACACATCAGGTTAGTGTTGAGTTACATGGCGCAGCCAACTTGAGGCGAGCCGAGCCAATTTCTCATTGGTTTCACCAGATTTTTTTGTTTTTGTTTTTTAAAACTGGGTTTTGTTGTTTTGTTATTCTTATTTATTTCCCTTTTTCTTTTCTCTTTTTCCCTTTTCTTTTTATTTTTACTTTTTACTTTTTCCTTTTTTTTCTTTTTATCATATGCATGAACTTTTAAAACTAAGACAAATCAAATTCATGATTTGTTTCAATATGTTTCCGTGCAACATAGTGGTTTCGTATCACATATCCTAGCCATGCCAATCATTTAATATTTACTGAAACATACTTGATTGATCAATAATTAATGAGCTATATATTGTGATTAATTATCAAAATCATCAAGGGATAAATTATGCTTTCACTTGGCCGCAGCGCGGGAGCAGAAGCAGGGATGCGACACGTGGAGAAAAAACGACTGAAGGTAAGGGATGGAGCGCGTAGGGAAAGGCGCGACCAGCTGCGTACGCCCGTCTGCATGTTGGAGTCAGGCAGCCAGCCTGGCGTGCGAGCAGGCCGACATGCCGAACGCAAGCGTTTTCTCGTGGATAACACTGAATCGTCTGCCCGCTAGCGCTAGTTTTGGGCCTTCAGCCGTGGCTCCTGTGTCAAGATTTGAGCATTCTGCAGATGAGTGGTGGATGAGTTTTGTCCTGTGCTTTGCGAAGAGACGGTGCATGACTGTGAGTAATTTCATCTACGTCGTACTTAACCTAGAAAAAAAATCTACGTCGTAGTACATAGCCGATGCTGGGTCGCGGCTTGTCCTTCTGATGCCAAATGTCCGATGCGTCAATGGGTGCGCCAATGCTGGTTTCTGGCTGTGACAGAGAAGTCGGAGCTGCGGGCGGCGGGGCCACTGCGGCAACGATGACTCCATGAGGGCGGTTTTCAGCGAGCGGTGCTCTCCGGGTGTTGCGCTGGACTAGGTCGGTGCGAGACTTGCAACTTTCTCCTGTGATGCTTGCCAGCAAAATCGGAGCTGTCATGTCCTCGACGCGGCGGTCGACTATTTTGTTGCTTTGTTGTTCGGTGCTACCTCTCGACGGTTGTGTCGTTTGGTTGTGCCATGATCTTTTTTGTGGTCTGGTCGTCCGCGTGTGCCCCATGTGGGGTTTGTAATCTAGGTTTTCGCCCGGATTTCCTCTAATTAACCGGGCAACTCTCTTCTTCTTAATCAATGAAAATGGCAAATCTTTTGCCTCGTTTCAAAAAAAAAAATATTATGGTAGAACAACACTAGGTAACACAGAGCTGAAGAGAGCAGTGCCGACGTCAGAGCTGAAGAAAACACGGGCAAGGAAAGGTGAAAACTGCCACCATTCAAAACTCCTTAGCTTCCTGACGATCCATTATTGACAACTTGATATATATATTTTTTAAAGGAGGATAACCTTCGGCCCTGGGGATGGTAATTGCCCCCTGTGCGGTGTCCCTGAGGACACTAACCATATTTTCTTCCGCTGTCCGGCTGCCATTTTCTTACGGAGCTGCCTTCGAGAGACAGTGGGAGGCAATTGGGCCCATGACAACCTCCCGGATCTCTTCCGGGAAATTATTGATTCCCCGTGTAGAACTCGCCCCACCCTTTGGGTGGCGATTAGTGCGCTAGCTTGGACGCTCTGGAATGTGCGCAATAAACTTGTGATTGAACATGTGATTCCGCTTCGGACGACTGACGCCATTTACAAAATGTGCGGATTCTTGCAGCTCCGGCGACCGCTTAGCAAGCGGCGTCATCGGGACGGCATCAACACCATCATCGCCGGACTTCGCTCCACCGCCATCTCACTCGCGCCACCGTTACCTCCTCCACCCCCGGAGCCTGATTAGCTAGTTGCTTTCTTTTGGGGTTTGTTGTGCTGTGCCCCCAGCCAGACCTATTTTATTTTTTGTTGTTGTTGTTGCCCGTGAACATTGAGCTTGTGGATTGGTGGTATGCTTTATAATATAAAGCGGGGGGAAACCCTATTTCGTTAAAGATGCATACGGCTCGTAACCTGTAACTTTAGTAAGTTACTCCCTAAACTTGATCAAAATGGTGCTCTGCTCCACGTCCACACAATGGAACGCAGAATATCCAGCCGAGCGAGCAGTACATCCACAATACAGGATGTACATACATTGCAACAAATCATCGTGATTATTTTTGGAAAAAGAAACCATATGCGATCAGGCACATGACGAAGGCAGGGTCACATGTCATGAAGAGAAGAAAAGCCACATATCGTCCGGAATAGCGAAGTGTGGGAGCCGCGATGGCGGGCACTGGCAGCCATACATTGGGCTATCCAAAATCTCATCTCTCGCCCAATCCGGGCCTCACGATCTCAATTCTCACCCCGCGTGCACCACAAGCTCCAATCCCCAAACTCGTATATACAGCCACGCCCGCCTCACCGTCCTTGATCTTCCCCCCTATCTGATCAGATCCTTTGGACATGGCGTCGCCCATGCTCTCCACAGCCATGGCGCCACTCCAGGTATGCTCATGTTCCATTTCCATTCCATGCTTGCGCACTACGGTTCTTCCATGTTTGTCACGCACGGTGGTTATGTAACTGGACTGCCATGCTCTGTGATTTGCTTCAAACTCGATCCAGGGGGGCATGCTGGAGTTCTCCGGGCTGAGGAGCTCGTCGTCGCTGCCGCTCCGGCGGAATGCCACCTCCGACGACTTCATGTCCGCCGTCTCCTTCAGGACATACGCGGTATGATATGATCGGCGGAATGTGACTGTCACCTACGTAGCTTGCTTGGTCGCATGGCATGGGAGTGTGTGTGTGACGCGGCGGTGCTGCGCGCGGCGCGTGTGTTCTACTTGCAGGTGAGCACAAGCGGCGGCTCGCGGAAGGCGCCGACGGAGGCGAAGCTCAAGGTGGCGATCAACGGGTTCGGGCGCATCGGGCGCAACTTCCTGCGGTGCTGGCACGGGCGCGGCGACAGCTCACCGCTGGAGGTCATCGCCATCAACGACACCGGAGGCGTGAAGCAGGCGTCCCACCTCCTCAAGTACGACTCCACGCTGGGCATCTTCGACGCGGACGTCAAGCCCGTGGGCGACAACGCCATCTCCGTCGACGGCAAGGTGATCAAGGTCGTGTCCGACCGCAACCCCTCCAACCTGCCGTGGGGCGAGATGGGCATCGACCTCGTCATCGAGGGCACCGGCGTCTTCGTCGACCGCGCCGGCGCGGGCAAGCATCTCGAGGCCGGCGCCAAGAAGGTGCTCATCACCGCACCCGGCAAGGGCGACATCCCCACCTACGTCTGCGGCGTCAACGCCGACCTCTACACCCACGCCGACACCATCATCAGCAACGCCTCATGCACCACCAACTGCCTCGCCCCCTTCGTCAAGGTCCTCGACCAAAAGTTCGGTACGTGCCCGTCAGCCCCTCTGTCTCTCTCAACTGAGTCAACTTCTTTAAGCAACTAATATAAAATGGCGGTGGCAATGGCGCAGGCATCATCAAGGGAACCATGACCACCACCCACTCATACACCGGCGACCAGAGGCTGCTCGACGCGAGCCACCGCGACCTGCGCCGTGCCCGCGCCGCCGCGCTCAACATCGTGCCCACCTCCACCGGCGCGGCCAAGGCCGTGGCGCTGGTGCTCCCCAACCTCAAGGGCAAGCTCAACGGGATCGCGCTCCGGGTGCCCACCCCCAACGTCTCCGTCGTCGACCTCGTGGTGCAGGTCTCCAAGAAGACCTTCGCCGAGGAGGTGAACCAGGCGTTCCGCGACGCCGCCGCCAACGAGCTCAAGGGCATCCTCGACGTCTGCGACGAGCCGCTCGTGTCCGTCGACTTCAGGTGCTCCGACGTGTCCTCCACCATCGACGCGTCGCTCAGCATGGTCATGGGAGACGACATGGTCAAGGTCATCGCATGGTACGACAACGAGTGGGGTTACTCCCAGAGGGTCGTCGACCTCGCCGACATTGTCGCCGACCAATGGAAGTGAACGCCGGACAGCGGCATTGCCCTGTCAAGTGACTCCTCTCGAAATTTTCCCCAGCCATCGTCACGGATGATCGGTTCTTTGTAATGAGAATTCAAAGTATCGAGCTCCCAACAGCTTCTTCTTTTTTTCTTTCTTTTCTTCTTCTTTTTTCTTTCTCTGATTTTTCAGTGTCCAGACACGGATTATAATAGACTTCCTGCAAAGGAAGTCTCAACGCTGTGCATCTGTAATATATACTACTATCGTTGGCCGGGTTCTGATGTAGAATTCAACTTGTTCTTCGAACCTTTTGAGAATTGTGACCTTTATTATTGCTATCTAAACATGCATGATCAGCTCAGAAAGAAAGAAAAGTTGAACTATACACGAAAGTTACCATAAAATGAAAAGTTTGAACTTCTGATGGCAATTGCAAAATTTGAGGGAGCACAACCATGCAGCCTGACAAATTGACTCACAAGATAAGAGATTGTGATCTGCGCGCTGAGCCTAGTTGGATGATGACATGAACTACTTAGAGAGTAGACCCACAGCTTTTGTGGTCGTATTTTCGTTGGACATCATCGTTCACATGTTTGCCATCCTATATCCTTGCTGCCAATCACAGTGTGTGAGTGGTCAAGAATATATGGAACTCATGAGGGATAAATATTGCAGACCATACAATGCACAGACCACAGAGGGTGTCTTTCCGCTCTGAAGCACTCAAATGGATTAAAACATCTCGAATCTCTATACCAAATGGCCCGTGTTTAACTTGATAGAATCAAGATATTTAGACTTCAGAGTTGAGCTCTCTCTACTCAATGCCCCATGACGAGACATATGTGGTCTCTATCGATGAAATATCAAGTACTAAGAACCATTCAAGTAAATTCTAGAAGCTAACATGATATATTGAACTTCAACCAGGGTTCTTTGGATGACACTACATACGCTAAGTGATAGTATTTTCAGGAAAGAAAAATTGCTACTCTAAAGGAAAATTCAGATACAGTACTAGTTTTTGCTTAAGGAAAGTACATTCCCCAAACACTCTCTTGCAGAACATTTTTTCTAGAATCACTCTAGCACTGAGATGTTACCCTCTCTGCTTCAGCCGCTGCCATTGAAAAGGTTCCAATCATGGACATCAAAGTTCATCACTGCAAGTCTGAAGACCTCGGACATTGGCATGCATCCTGCTTGTTCTGCGGGTATGGCTGGTCCAGCTGCAACTGCCTGGGCACTTTCACTCAAAGGACTGAAATAAAAATGACAGAAAAATATATCACTCAAGGGGCGGCCTGTAACATTGGAGAAGTGGGCAGCACAAACATAATACCCGAGCTTAAAATAAAGGCATCGATAACCTAGCTAGGCGTTAACTTGGATATGTAAGTCCATGCTAATTTTACTTGCTTTCACTCAGATCTAATACGACCATCTCCATATTACTTGTGATGCATCATTATACTGTTTCATCTGCATTTCAGCTGAAAAATATAATCTAGTTTTGGCATTTTGGTCTCCCCGTAGTACTATTATAGCATTCAACATGACCAGCCTAGGTAGAAAATTGAAGGAACTACATGAGGCCCTGAGCACAATAGGCTTCTGTTTCATCAACCGAGAAGTTTTTTTTTTCATATTTTAGTTCTAACATTGGCCATACTACTACGATAATACAACTTTATTCAATGGTGTAGACTAGATAAAGAACTGGAAAAAAATTGAGCAGGCATGATTGTCGTTCTGTATTATAAAGATGACAGAGACAAGGGAGTTTACAACCCACATGATTAGTAAGCATAATTGCTACTGCATAAGAATTAAGAAGTTGTAGATCGTCATTCAAACATGTCAATATAGATCAGATTTATGCAAGTTAAGATTATACCAAATAATGCATAGTTCTCCTAAGCACATCGCTGTATAATAATCAAGTCATACAAAGATTAATAAATGGTGATAAACAGTACTCTCTATGATGATAAATCTGAACAAGAATTTCTACTTGAGAAGGTAACAAAATATTAGTATAAAAGACTGGTTTATAAAATTCCACTAATCAGAGGAAGTGTGTCATAGTGATCTACGAAGCTTACTTTATCAAGAGCGGCTCATATGCGGTGATAACTACATCAGTTGCTGCATTCTTGAGACGTATGTTTGCCAAGTAAAGCTGCAAAGGTAGCCCAACCCTCAGTTGAAAAAACAAACATTAATTGTTGAACCATAATTCCAAGGGATGGGTGTACTCACTCGAACAATGTTCTGTGCTTCTCTGCCTTGCCTCCCTTTTGAAACAGCCTACAGAGTGCCGAAATCAAGCGTGAGATCCTTAAGTACATTTTATTCACTGCCAGTGCGAAGTGGCCATCATATAATGAATGCCAAGGAACAGATATATCATATTATGAGACTGAGCCGACTTAATGCAACTAACTAAAGCTATCATATCCAGGGAAGCACAGGTGAAAGCTAATGGACTGGAGGTCGATTGAAGGGGAGGAGCAGGGAAATCTGGATATGGCACAGGACATTTGCTTACCAGCTTGCCAATTGCAGTTCCTGCCACTGCAGGTGCTTCCCCAGATCGCAGACTAGCTAGCTCAATTGTCCCAGAGTGCTCGACCACCTAAACGACAAAAAAAGAGATAAGTTACCAACATGCCTGTCTATATGACTAAAATCCACTTGGATGGGGAAATTAACAACCATGAGTTCAGGACCGGCCAATGCACATGAAGCAGACAACGAATTCATGAATGCAGTTAATTTTATTGTCAAAAGAAGAATGTGGTTGCTGTTTGGGACAGAAAGCCAAGCATGGAGAACTGTTTTTTAATGACAATGAAGCAAAATTTATGGGCCAAGCTATTCACAGAGTGAAGCCAGGACATTACCAAGTTATCCCCCGCGTCTTGCTCGTTGGCGACGTCGCGCAGGAACCAGAGCGCGCTGCCGCCGTCCTCCACCTCGCCCTTGAGGTCGAGCAGCTCGAAGATGAGGCTCTCGTCACGGGCGGGATCGACGAGAACTTCCTGCGTACGCAGCAGAACCACACACATCGATCAGTACGGGAACGCCCCAACCAGCGCGGTCCAAACAACAAAACCGAACGGGGGAGTCGGACGAACCTGGTGGTCGGGGACCTCGCGAATGTTGCTCACATCCTGACCAAACTAAACGGAAACGGCGTCAGCGCGAGCAGGGGAGGAGGACTGGAGGAGCAAGGGGTGCGTGCGAGGGAGGAGAAGGGTGTTGTACCTGGAACCGGGCGGGGAAGGCGGTGGAGATGGCGCCGCCGAAGAGGGGGCATCTGGTGCTGCTCTCGCCGGCCATCTTCGCTCGCGAGTCCGGCGGCTAGGCGGCGAAACAAGGTTCTGGAGCCTAGGAGAAGACGGGGGTGGGGGAGAGCCGGAGAGGGAGAGGGTCGGGCGGGTTCGCGATTCGAGCGAGTTTTATAGGCGGCCGGAGGGAGGGGAGCGAGCTCGCCGCGCGTCGATGCTACGCCACCGCGGCTGCGTGGATGCTACGCCGTGCCAGCGGTTGCTCTGCTTCCTTCCTGCGGGAAGGCAGCCAGAGTACGGTTTTCTCGAGTTTTATTTTTTTTTTTGGCTTAAACCCAACGCCTCTATTAACCGGAAATTCGGTTAAACCGGAAAAAGGGATTTAGACTTTTTTTAACATAGTACAAACACAAGCGCTCATATACACGCGCATACACTCACCCCTATGAATGCACACACGCACACCCTACCCCTATGAGCACCTCCGAGAGACTGAGCCGGCATATCATCTTGAAATTTACAAAGTCATCGTAGGCACCTCGTCGTCGACGGAAACGTCTCCTCCCATTGAATGCGCATCGCCGAAAACCCTGAAATAATTTCAGGAATAAATGCGAGCACTAGGATGTGAACCCTGGTGGGATGGGGATACCACGGTCCCTCTAACCATCCAACCACAAGTTGGTTCGCAAAAAAAAAAGGATTTAGACGAGATTCAGAGGTTCGATACCAGGAGTGCTGAGGCGTGGACGTGGGGAAGACCCTACGACTATACCTGGGCATTTGTTGGGCCGGGCAGGCTTCGGGCCGGACCAAAAAAAACCGATGCTGAAAACTCAGGCCCGGCCGTCGGGCCTAATAAATTAGGCCCGAGCCCGAAAAAGCCCGACATGACCCGGCCCGATTGCGGCTAAAATCGTGTTTTTCACAAGCCCAAGCCCGACCCGGCCCCGTATTCGGGCTCAATTTCAAGGCCCAAGCCCGACCCGGCCCGTAGTCGGGCTCAATTTCAAGGCCCAAGCCCGAGCCCGGCCCGGCCCAGCAGTCGGGCTCAATTTCAAGGCCCAAGCCCGGCCCGATGAGACAATTATGCCCGGCCCGGCCCGGGATTTTCGGTCCAGGCCAGGCTGCCCATGGCCAGGTCTACCTACGACAGCGCACATGAGGGTGCTTGAATTCTGATCCCGTTCGCAGGACAACAAAACGTCTGGATTTAGATTCAAATTCCATGATTCCAATGCCAAATGATGGTTACCAAACGAGGGTGCTGGAATTGGCGTCGAAGGCTTTTTTGCTTCAAATCGTCATCACATTTTGCTACAATCGGCAAGGATTTTTTTCTACCAGGGTTTCAGGCTTCAACGTCGACGGCGAGGATGGAAGTGGAGACTTGCTGTAACGGCGGTGGCTACAAGAGCTATTAGATGTAGATTTCTTTTGGTGAATCGCACGGCCCTCTAGGGGTGGCATGAGTTGTATATATATTGGCGGTACATAGGTACAAAGTACAAATCCTAACCATACACGGTTAGGTATACAGAAGCTATACGTAATACAATTACATAGTCTAACACCCTCCCTCAATCTTAACTGTAGCCTGAAGTACAAAGCAAGTTAAGATTGCGCCTACAACTTTCAAACTGAGGTTGTGGAAGTGGCTTCGTGAAGATGCCAGCAAGTTGATCTTTGGAGGAGATGAACTTGATATGAAGAAGCTTCTGTGCAACACGTTCCCTCACAAAATGATAGTCAACTTCGATGTGCTTGGTACGCGCATGAAATACCGGGTTAGATGAAAGGTATGTCGCACCAATATTATCACACCAAAGAACTGGTGGCTGCCCTTGAGAGACTCCCAACTCTCTCAACAGAGATTGTACCCAAATGAGCTCAGCCATGGCATTGGCAACCGCCTTGTACTCTGCTTCAGTGCTACTCCGAGATACTGTGGCCTGCTTGCGCGCACTCCAGGCGATCAAGTTGCGACCAAAGAAGACAGCATAGCCCCCCGTTGATCGACGGTCATCCAGGCTCCCAGCCCAATCTGCATCAGAGAACGCAGAGAGAGCACTCGAGGAGGTAGACCGAAGATGCAAGCCATAGGTGACAGTATGAGAGAGATAACGCAGTATACGCTTCACAGCTGACTAGTGTGAAGTCCGAGGAGCATGAAGATACTGGCACACACGGTTAACCGCATAGGAGATATCCGACTGTGTGATAGTCAAGTACTTCAAACCACCAACAACACTGCAGTACTCTGTAGCATCATCTGAAGGAAGCAAGGCACCATCCAAGGCTGATAACCGATCTGTCGCAAACATAGGGGTGGTAGCATGCTTGCAATGCAACATACCAGCACTGTCGAGGATATACCCCGCAGTTATGACCCGGAATGGTTATGACCCGGAATGGTTATGACCCGGTTACAGTTATGACCCGGAATGGTTATGACCCGGTTACAGTTATGACCCGGAATGGTTATGACCCGGTTACACTTATGACCCGGAATGGTTATGACCCGGTTACAATTATGACCCGGAATGGTTATGACCCGATTACAGTTATGACCCGGAATGGTTATGACCTGAAGATGAGTCCCTGAGGATGAGTCCCTGAAGATGAGTCCCTGAAGATGAGTCTTGAAGATAAACCCGGTTGTAAGCCGCCCGGCTGTAAGCCGCCCGGTTGTAAGCCGCCCGGCTGTAAGCCGCCCGGTTGTAAGCCGCCCAGGACTCAGAAGCCCACGAAGAAGAAGCCCGTGATGGAGAGTCATAATAGGTTAAGTCATAATCCGACTTGGACTCTACATGTAAACCGCCCCTTCAACTTATATAAGGAGGGGCAGGTCACCCCTAAAGGGTCAAGTTTTTAGACGTCTCCATAGACAGGTCTTAGACAGACAAGTCATTAGAGATAGACAGATTAGAGGCTCTCGAGATTAGAGGTAGCGGTTCCGCACCCTTGTAATCGAGATCATCCTCATTATCAATATAGACACAAAGCAGGACGTATGCTTTTACCTCCATCGGAGGGGCCGAACCTGGGTAAACTCGCGTCTCTCGATTCCGACCAACCCCTCTCAAGCCGCCACATAGTTGCGATGGCCTCACACCTAAGTTCTCTCACGAGGACATCTGGCCGTGATAAATCCACGACAGTTGGCGCCCACCGTGGAGCCTACGCATGGTGATGTTGTTCTTGGAGGAAGTTTTTCCAGGGATCGAGAAGTTCGCGATTCGCCGGATGAAGAAGAGCCGGCACGGAAGGATTTACATTGATTCTAAGGTCATCAGTTGAGATTGAAAGATTCCAACGGTAGAAATAAACCAGATCAAAGTCAAAGGGTAGCTTCGGCGTTGACCGGCCACAAGCATCTATCCGGCGACGAAGTCCGCTGAGCCGGACATCAACTAGTACTCCCACAACCGAAATTCATCTACAGTTTGCGTGAAGGTTGAAGCAAACCCAATCGTCAACCGCCAAAAGCGTCTATGCACAGCAAAGCAAATTTGGTCGAAGGCTCGGTGGAGGGGCGCGTGGGTATTGATTCGCCCAGACAACCACAAACCAGAAACAGGCATGGATACGGACTGAAGACTCGGTCGTTGGGGCCTCGACTCGCCAGCGCACTTTTGCTATAGCCTCAAGCGGGCCCGCTCCACTGCCACGGCCTCGCTCCGCCGGCGCTCACCGTCGCTGCGGCTTCGCCTTCACCACACCTCCGCGAATCCGAGCTGCCCGGCTCTGCCTCCACCGTGCCTTCGCAAGTCTGAGCCGCCCCTGTTCCGCTCCTGCCTGCGCGCCTCGCCTAAAGCCGGCCCGCCGGCTGTTGCCGCCGCCGTGGTTCGCCTCGCCTCGCTCTAAACCGGCCCTCGGCTGCGGCCTTGCTCGCCCGCTGCACCGCAGCCGGCCCCGCCATGCCTCTGAGCCGGCCCCGGTTGAGTCCACCCTGCTGCTGCGCCATGATTCCTGGCCACCGCAGCCGTGCATCTGCTATTGCTCCGCGCGCCTGATGAGCCGCCGCCGCGGTCTCACCTCGCCACACTCACCTCTGCTGCTGCCTTGTTGAGCCGGCCTCGCCGCCGCGGCTTCGTCCCGCCGGCTCTGCCTCTACTCGCGGGCGCCAGTTCCACCTCATCTCACCATCAGCAGCCGCCATGGCCACTTCAACCACCCGCCGAGGTTTCAACCTGCCCCCGACGCCGTGGCTTCGATCCGCCCGCATCGACCCTGCATGTTCCGCGTCGTTGCCGATTGGACCTCCGGTCAACGTCTCCTCGCCCGTTCGATGAGCCGCCGACCACGGTCAAGCCGCCATGGCTCCGACCTCCTCTGAGCCGGCCTCGCAGCTCCATACCGGCCGGCTCTCCCGTGCCTCCGAGCAAGCTTCGCCCGCCTCGCTTCGCCTCTACCGGCGCTCGCCACCGCCACCATGGTTGGAGCCGCCGTTGAGCCGACCTCTGCCGCCAAGCCGCCTCCTGGGATGGGTCAAAAGCCGCACCCCGAGCCGCCGCTGGTGCCCCGCTCTGCCTCGAGCCGGCCATGCCTTGAGCTGGCCCCGCGGCCGCGGCAATACCTCGCCCCGTCTTGCTCGCTGCGCGGCGCCGCCTCAGCTCCGCCTTGACTCGCCGTGGCTCCACACCTCGCCCCGTCTTGCTCGCTGCGCGGCGCCGCCTCAGCTCCGCCTCGACTCGCCGTGGTTCAACTCACCCGCCTCGCCGCGGGCGACTCCACTCCCACCTCGCCTTGCTCGTTAAGCCGGCCGATGCTGTGGTGGCCACTCCCGCTGCGTGCTTCTCCCGCGTGTCGGGCCTGCGCCCCTACCGTACGCCCGGAAGCCGCCGCCGTACCCCGCCGTTGTGGTCCTGCGCCTCGCCGATGTGGCCCTGCTCCCGCCGTAGCACCGTCGGTGGGTGGTGTTGGTGCTATCTTAGTGGCTGAAACTGAGCCTGCTCGCATCACAATGCAAGGTCTGCTTGCTCTTGGACTCGATTACGGAGGCTTGGAGATTGAAAATGAATACGGGAATATTCAAAGCTATGGTCAAGCAGTCAAGAGATATATGCAATGGGAAGCTCAGATGGCACTTGGGCTTGACACTTGCATTCCTTGGAAATATAATATGTACTTTACTAGAACAAGTTTGGCCCGAACGGCTGATGGTCTACTTCAACTAACAATGTTATATTCTTTGAGGGGCTTTTCATCCGACAAAAATACCAGGTGCTATTTACCTTTTCTGTTTTCAATACATATTAATTTCTTTGAGAACATTACTTTGGCCTGTAATATTTTTACGCAGGATAATTATTCATGTGGCATTATACCGCGGAGGTGGAGCGCACGCCAGCATCGTTTTATACTGGTGTTCGTCCGAGTCGCGTTGCTCAATGGATGCGCGTGAGTCGCCGCCCCCGCGGCCCAGTCTACATCAGCTCGCCGATATCGTGCGCACTCACCCGCCAGTATGAGCCGCCCAAAAGGACACGGCAAGCTGCTACATCCGCGGTATGGTTTTCACCAACAACGCCACGGCCGACTCGCCGGTTTACAACGCTGTGGCCGTCTCTCGCGACCGCACCGGCTTACAACGCTGCGGCTGCCTCTCGCGACCGCACCGGCTTGCAACGTCATGGCCAACTCGCTGTCCGCGCTGACCTACAACGCCGCGGGCGACTAGACGCCCGGCGGTCTGATCTACATCAACATAACGGTGCAGTGCTCGCCTATACGAGCCGCCCCACGGACACTCATGAGTCACCGCCCTACGATCCGGTTTACATCAACATGCTGGTGTTGTGCTTGCTCATTCAAAGCTGCCCAACGGACGCTCATGAGTCGCCGCCCTGCGATCTGGTATATTCCAACAATTCTGAAGCAAGTCATGATATATTATCAACCTCTGCCTCTACCGGATGGTTCAATGGATAGGCATGCAAGCCGCCGCTACTGCGTCCTGGTTAACTTCAATAACCAGCAGGGATGAACCGCTGGCCGGATTACTGACAACAATCATATGGGATCATTTATAACCCACCATCTCAACATTCCGTGGGTTCATGTTGCGTTATCAATGCCAGGGACATACAACGAGTGTCACGGAGGTCATCAACTCGCCACAAGCTTTTGGCTTCAATAAATTTCAGTTATCCGCCATCAACCATATGCCGGCTTATGCCACAGTCAATTATGAAGACTCTCAAGCCGCCTCTTCGAGTCGACTTAAGACTCAGGGGCTACATACATGGATCGACACATTTTGGTCGTTTTCAACAAGAACCTCGGGTCATTGCGAGGAAGACAACCCGGTCCTGGGTGAACTACCTTATTGACGAAAGATTTAAAGTCGCCCAAGAGGACGAGCCGCCATGTTGCGACCGTTCAAACATGGGTGCCCGGATTTATTGGATCATCATATGGTCACTTGGGGGCTTTTAAACCCTCTTGGCCAGGTTTATATTACAAAGGAGTTGATCCTTAAATTGGTCACTTGGGGGCTTCCAACCTTATGGGTTTAGCTTACTTACCCTCTTGACCCGGCTTTCCGCCATGTCCGAGTTAAACCTGCCTGTTTGCAACTTGCTACTCCGCTATGTGATCCGCCGAACTATTGACAGTTATTCTTGATAAGAGACCCTGAACTTTTCTAAAGTTATTCTCGCACGAAGACACTGAACTTGTCAAGGTTTAAACGGCGGTTTTTGTCACGAGAGAGCCGGCTTACAGTGAGCGAGGACAAACTCGTCTTGTTTACCGTAACCCCTCCGCTATGTGGCCTGTTCGTACTCTTAGCAATGTCAATCTTTTAAAGACCCTGAACTTGCTCAGGTTTAAACGACGGATTTATGTCACGTGAGGCCCGGTTTACAAGTTTTCAGGCTTTCCGCCTAGTTTCTTCGGAAATTTTTTTTTCATAAAAAACAAGAGTTGTCTTGTCCTGCCGCGCCTTTAAAGCCGGCTTATAGGACGAGACATACATCATCATACATTGCATCATACATTGCATCGTCATATCATGCATCATATATGCATGGATATCCTGGTTTATATTGCAGGAACTGGTTGTCAAACCGGGTTACATATTCCAATCCTTAATAGCCAATATGGCTGGATTTTCATGGTTGTTATAACCAGTATTGAGTAATTGAGGTTTTCAAACCGGATTATATTATTCAAGTCTTAAAAAGCCAATGTGGCTGGATTTTTATTATGGTTTTCATAACCTATATTGGATGATTGAGGTTTTCAAAGCCCCTTCAGAGTAATGGTTGTTATACCTTGATCCAAAAAATACCAGCTCACAGCAAAGAGCATGGTTCAACATTGATATGCAAGGATTTCAAGCAATATCATTTAGACAGTGGATATGATTTTATTCTGCAATGAAAGGAATAGTCCCGAATCGTTGCAGGCATGCGACCGGCACTTGGGGGCTACATTATTCAAGTCCAGTTTATATCAAGTATGCAAGTCCCATGTCGCTGCAAGCATGCACCACGGCACTTGGGGGCTAATGCAAGTTGCTTTTCAACTCATCACATTATCAACGAACCCGGTTATTTCAGGGAGATGAGCCGGTCTTCAATATTTTTCTAAGTCCCAGCCCAGTATTGTCTTATTGAGCCGGCCCTTGGGGGCTACACATTGCTCTTCAAGTCTATATGATCAGATCTACAACAAGTTCCTGCTCATTATTGCATAATGACTCGGCCCTTGGGGGCTACACTGGTTGAAGTTTTATGAACATAGGACATTTACAAGTCCCAGGTTGCTGCAGGCAAGACAACCTGGTACTTGGGGGCTACATATGTGGAACATTCAACTTATGACTGGTAATTCAGATAAACAATCCGGATTTCTCTAGAATTGCAATATTTTGAAGCAAGTCTTAAGGCTATCACTACGTTTCCCCTCTTAAGACTTGGGGGCTACAGGTAATATGGATATAAGGAAGTCTGAAATATTGAAAGTTGGCACAACATCAGACGAATTTTGATCAAGACAAGGCAGCGAGCAGTAAGGATTATTTTTTCTCCAAGAAGCCAGCGTCAGTGTATTGTATGACAGAGTTTCGGAATTTCCAGGAACTGATCAACTGGTCTTTTTGAATGGGTCGGTTCTTTTACATATTCTTATTTCAGGAGCTTACCATGAATAAATTCAAGCTAACCTGGGGGCTAATGTCGGGGATATACCCCGCAGTTATGACCCGGAATGGTTATGACCCGGTTACAGTTATGACCCGGAATGGTTATGACCCGGTTACAGTTATGACCCGGAATGGTTATGACCCGGTTACAGTTATGACCCGGTTACAGTTATGACCCGGAATGGTTATGACCCGATTACAGTTATGACCCGGAATGGTTATGACCTGAAGATGAGTCCCTGAAGATGAGTCTTGAAGATAAACCCTGTTGGAAATATGCCCTAGAGGCAATAATAAATTGGTTATTATTATATTTCCTTGTTCATGATAATCGTTTATTATCCATGCTATAATTGTATTGATTGGAAACTCAAATACATGTGTGGGTACATAGACAACACTGTGTCCCTAGTAAGCCTCTAGTTAACTAGCTCGTTGATCAAAAGATGGTGAAGGTTTCCTAGCCATAGACATGAGATGTCATTTGATAACAGGATCACATCATTAGGAGAATGATGTGATGGACAAGACCCAAACTATAAACGTAGCATATGATCATGTCAGTTTATTGCTATTGTTTTCTGCATGTCAAGTATCTGTTCCTATGACCATGAGATCATGCAACTCCCTCACATCGGAGGAGTACCTTGTGTGTATCAAACGTCGCAACGTAACTGGGTGACTATAAAGATGCTCTACAGGTATCTCCGAGGGTGTCTGTTGGGTTGGCATGGATCAAGACTGGGATTTGTTACTCCGTGTGATGGAGAGGTATCTCAGGGCCCACTCGGTAATACAACATCACAATGAGCCTTGCAAGCAATGTGACTAAAGTGTTAGCCACGAGATCTTGTATTACGGAACGAGTAAAGAGACTTGCCGGTAACGAGATTGAACTAGGTATAGAGATACCGACGATCGAATCTCGGGCAAGTAACATACCGAAGAACAAAGGGAACAGTATACGGGATTAACTGAATCCTTGACATAGAGGTTCGACCGATAAAGATCTTCGTAGAATATGTAGGAGCCAATGTGGGCATCCAGGTCCCGCTATTGGTTATTGATCGTAGAGGTGTCTCGGTCATGTCTACATAGTTCTCGAACCCGCAGGGTCTACACACTTAACGTTTGGTGACGATTAGTATAGTTGAGTTATTGTGTTGGTGACCGAAGGTTGTTCGGAGTCCCGGATAAGATCCCGGACATGACGAGGGTCTCCGGAAGAGTCCGGAGGTAAAGATTGATATATGTGATAATAGTGTTTTGTTCTCCGGAAGGGTTCCGGAATTCACCGGAAGAGGTTCCGGATGTTTACCGAAGTGTTCGGGTGTAGCAACACTTTATATGGGCCAAAGGGGTAAAGCCCACGAGGTATTGGAAAGTGCAAAAGGAAGTTTTGATGCTGCCTTAAGCGGTACTACCGCTGGTAAGGCAGTACTACCGTGTAAGCGGTACTACCGCTTGTGTGAAGCGGTACTACCGCTCAAGCGGTACTACCGCTCGTGAGCGGTACTACCGCTTGTGCGCGATACTGCTGGAATCCGAGTTGGACTCTTTCCCTGCGGGCCAAACCGACCTTGTGCGGGCAAAACCGACCTGGAGGAGGCTTTTACTCCAAGTTTAGACCCCAAGGCTCAACATATAAATAGAGGGGCAGGGCTAGCACACGGGACACATCAAGATTTCCCAAGCCGTGTGTCGGCAACCCTAACCCTCTAGTTCTCCCGTCATAATCTCCGTAGTGCTTGGCGAAGCCCTGCAGAGATTGTTCCTCACCACCATCACCACGCCGTCGTGCTGCCGGAACTCATCTACTACTTCACCCTCGCTCGCTGGATCGAGGAGGTGAAGGCGTCATCAAGCCGTACGTGTGTTGAACGCGGAGGTGCCGTCCGTTCGGCACTAGTTCGTGATCGGATCGAGGGACGACTTGCGATTTGGATCGCGGAGACGTTCGACTACATCAACCGCGTTTCTTAATGCTTCCGCTTAGCGATCTACAAGGGTATGTAGATTCACTCTCCCTCTCGTAGATGCTCATCACCATGGATAGATCTTGTGTGTGCGTAGGAAATTTTTTGTTTCCCATGCAACGTTCCCCAACAAACCCGGCTGTAAGCCGCCCGGTTGTAAGCCGCCCGGGACTCAGAAGCCCACGAAGAAGAAGCCCGTGATGGAGAGTCATAATAGGTTAAGTCATAATCCGACTTGGACTCTACATGTAAACCGCCCCTTCAACTTATATAAGGAGGGGCAGGTCACCCCTAGAGGGTCAAGTTTTTAGACGTCTCCATAGACAGGTCTTAGACAGACAAGTCATTAGAGATAGACAGATTAGAGGCTCTCGAGATTAGAGGTAGCGGTTCCGCACCCTTGTAATCGAGATCATCCTCATCATCAATATAGACACAAAGCAGGACGTAGGCTTTTACCTCCATCGGAGGGGCCGAACCTGGGTAAACTCGCGTCTCTCGATTCCGACCAACCCCTCTCAAGCCGCCACATAGTTGCGATGGCCTCACACCTAAGTTCTCTCACGAGGACATCTGGCCGTGACAAATCCACGACAAGCACGTCGCAGCAGCGGAAGCAATGATCGTAACCTAAGCTGATACCATATTAGACGTAGATTTCTTTTGGTGAATCGCACAGCCCTCTAGGGGTGGCGTGAGTTGTATATATATTGGTGGTACATAGGTACAAAGTACAAATCCTAACCATACACGGTTAGGTATACAGAAGCTATACGTAATACAATTACATAGTCTAACATGACTTCTGGCGGTGGTGTTGTGATGGCGTGGTGCACAAGCACGAACAACGCCCCCCCTGATGCGGTGGTGTTGTGATGGCGTGGCCACAAGCACGAACAACGACCCCCCTGATGCAATCGACAACGACAAGCGGCAGGGGGCTGCACTATCAAGGTCGACGACGTCGACGAATGCGGCCGCCACGTCTCATGAAGGTGCACTGGATGGGGAAGGCACGCTGCGGGTAGTGACTCCGCTTTTCTTGCCCCCTGCACGCGTCGTTATGATTTAGGAAAAGAAGAGAGGGACACGTGGTTGGGAGGTTGGGGACAAAGAGGGATTCAGATCCAACGGCTGGGAGACAACTCATCCGACGCATGGGATGCGACAGCCAAAATTTGGGCCGACCAACCAGCGCCTAGGATCACCCCAGGAAAAAAGCTTTGATCAACAAACAGTTTAAAAATATGTGAATGATATGATACAAAAATGGTACTATCGAGAAGTAATTGAAATACGGCAGCAATTTGGTACCATACAAGTTAAATGCTGTCGACTAACTGTCGTTAAAGCTAGTGTATCTCAGGAAACACAGACGCCTTGCAATATCTGGATGTACCGCACCCCACAATAACAATATACTCCTACTTGAAATGCACATATTGGAATCTGCAGGACTCCAAATGTATGAGCTGATTCACGATAAAGCAGATCAAAACAAGTTCCTACAGATCAAGCTTCCCTTCTTTGAGGGATCCTACAGACCCAGCTAAGTCAAGCAACAAAACACCACAAAAGGGGACACCTTGCTTTTCAGTCCCCAGGAGACCCAGGATCTCCACTCTACACGCACGGGAGTTGTCGAAGCCAATTGAAATTCAGCATGAAAGAGGGCTTCACTCCACATCGTCTTCCTCCTCTTCTTCATCCTCATCATCGTCTTCTTCATCAAATCCCTACAGAAGTTGCAAAAGAATGATATATACATGTACAAGAGAGATAAAGTGCAACGAAACTCCGCAACCAGCATCAGGCTTCATATTAAATTTATGTGTGTGTAGAACAAAAACAAGGTCCCGAGTGACATCACCAACTCAAACTCATTTCCTTTCAGGCCTCATGAGAGCACAAAAGCCTGACACAATGCTAGCTAGCAAATTTAAGGAAGTTGGGCCAAATGTTAGATGTGTAGTGCATGGCGTGCTAATGTCAACCTAAATTCCTTTTGCTGTTGGCGTTGGAGCACCTGTGATGAACAGATGATGCACAGTGGTGTGGTATGAACAGGAAATATGTATTGAGAAGTCAAAAAAGCCATCAGGATAACTGAGGTGGTTATGCATTATTGCATGAGTATCAGGATATTGTACACCATTGCAAATGAACTATAAGAATGTTATGCATTATTGCATAAGTGCACACACCCAACGAGTATCATATATATATACGGAAGTAATGGAGGTATGGAACTGCTTATAAAGAAAGCAGGATTACCTCTTCATCCTCGTCATCTTCAAATTCATCTTCCGCCTCCTGCAATGAAAGATTCAAGGGACATGACACAAAGGTCCAGAATAAAAAAATATAGAACCCAACAAAATAACACTTATATCACACTAGAAGCACTAACATTGTTAAAATACTTCAAAGGATTAGGCCACAATTCTTCCTTGATAACATCTGCCACCTGCATGATTGGAATTTCTCAGAGAGGCAAAACTTCAGATCAATTGAAATAATCCTGATTTAGCAGGAGCTACGAGCATAGGAGACACGTAATCCTATACCTCATCCATCACTCCATCAGAAAAACTTTTGTTCTTTGCATCATTGAACCAAGTGAAGAAACTGCAAAAAATAAATAAAGGAAAGAAAACAGAACATGAATCCTCTTCACAAATTTCCTACTTGCACATTGTAACTCAACTGGGATGATGACCTCTCTATGTTGAAATGAATCATATATACAGGTAAGGCATGGAGCAAAAATTAATAATTTATAGCACAGAAGAGGAAGAAGACATCCGATTCTCAAATTGCATGCAGAAACTCCTGCTGCAAAAAATGGAAAGGGAATTGTGAAAGAAGAAAATACTAACCTCTCATCAATCAATAGTCGTTTCTCCCCATTCTCCGTGTACGCCTTTCCGTTTGCAATATCCTTAATGTATAATTAGAAAACTCGTTAGATCTAATTTTACAGACAGAAGCATCTTAACTGAAGCGCTTATACGATTAACAAGGCATAGTACCATTCCATCCTTCCAATTGATGGAGGTAGCCTTTACAGTTATTTTTCCATCATCACTGAACGAACATGTTTTCGTAAGCTTCGTATCTTCAAAATATGGATTAGAAGAGAATCTCTGCCAGTTCAAGTTAAAAACATGTAAGCAAAGGGAAGGAAACCAAAGCTTGTAGATGCAAAAGAAGCTTACAAGAGCAATGGAGTAGCCTGATTTAATATCTTGAAACTCATCCACATCGATAGACACCAAGTGTTTGAATATCTACAATGGAACAGGAGGTGATCAAATAGTATGAGTATGGTTCCACATAATTACTGAGTAAATTTGATATAGTATTTTTAGTATTTTTATTACTTGTTGCCACTTTTAATACAAATGCTAAAAGTTAAAGAATGTGTTGATGTTAAACTTCCCACAAATAATGTACCTTCTGATCATCTTCAGTCAGAAGTTCACCAAGCATAGGATGGCTAAGAAACTGCAGCATAAATGCATGAAATAAGTAACGATGAGACTATACCAATCAGCAGTTTCAGGAAATAAACAGACGACATATAAATCAGAATAGAATATGTTACAAACCGCAGTCAACCAGAAGTCCGGAATTTCCTTGATAATTTCATTCCGTCGAGTATAAACTGGCCTGCGAACTTCATTGTACTTCTGTTCCACCTCCAAAACTTTATCACTGGCTTCCTCATTAACCTGCAGTAAATGAATGTATAAGCTAATCAATGTTTGTAAGGCAGTAAGGCGAGGCGCTGTACCCCCACATCACCTTTCAAGCACACAAAGTGTAAGGCGAGGCGACGCCTTATAGACACATAAATATATAATATATGGCACTCTAAATCGGGCCAGAACCCATACTTCCAAGCTGGATCACTGGATGTAGCTCTTCTCATAGGATCATTGGATATCATAAGCATTACCAGCCACAGGATACATCAGAGCAGGGACACCTGGCTACTGCAGCAGCACTGAGAGAAGGCCCAATCAGCCGCCAAAGAAAAAGAGAGAGGGGCCAAATCACTAGAGCAACCAGATAAAGCATGGGGAAGAAGAGAAGCGGTGGTGGGGCTGCTGCCTTGTGGGTGGAGAAGCAGATTTGGGAGGAAACATATGCGGAGGAGAAGGAGCAGCCAAGCACATCTAGCTACACTGCTGGGAGAAACAGAGCACTGGGAAGGGATGAAAGAAAGAGCAGAGGAGGGTAAGGGAGAAGTGACAGCAGGACGGGAGCCACACCTTGTTGTTGCGCCGGAGGAGGAGGGGGAGGAGCTGAGCCCGGAGAGGAGGAGGGGCACAGATCGAAGTCATAGAGGAAGGAGACGTCACCAAAGGTCCAGAGAGGAGAGGAGGAATCCCTCTCGCTTGGATTAGACAATTGATTTAATCCTCTCTGCCCCCCCCCCCCCCCCCCCCCCCTCTCCTCGTACTTATTCCCGCATGAGGCAGTCTTTCCCGCAAAAGTTTCCCGTGCGGGCTACTGTTTCCCGCCTGGGAGCAGCCCATGGGGCGTGCCTAGGCGGACGATTCAGACGCCCTACTGTCCAAGGTGGACACCTTACGAAGCTGTCAAAGGCGAGCTCGACACCCTGCCATCAGAGGGCGTCCTGACGCCGAAGTGACGCCTTAGGGACGAATTTTAAAAAGTGAAACTAACTGCCTAGTAATTTAATTGCATTCAAATATTCCAGCCAAATATAGCCTGTCCATTCACAATATGTTCTTGTCACTGTAGATATTCAGGCAATAATTCTGTTTCAGAAAGACAAGAGTACTAAGCAATTAAAAGACTGTTTAACTAGCAAATGAGGTGCCTTACTCTAATAAGAAACTGACAAATCCTTAGGTGTTTCATCATTATCTCATACATAGAATGCATAATTGTGCAATTATCACCGAGTCCAGTTATAGCACTAAACTTGACACAAAATTTACATAATGGAACAATTATGGAGCCCATAAAAACAGGAGGTGAAGCTGATTTGGTAATAGTATAACAGAGTGGAAGAAGCGCTACATTTGGTGGTAATGGAGATTGTCGTGTCATACATTTTCTGAAGAAAGGCAAGATGTAGAGCGAGGCATGTGATCATTTTCTAATTCTAAAGGAAATTAGCTTATATCTGTCTGAAGCGTATAGTGATTCTATATGTACATGGGAGTATTTAGATGGCATTCCTGTGTTTACTTTCCACAAAACTTAAATCAATTGAGGTATTCAAATAGGGTGTTGATATGTGTTTCCTTAAGCACTACTTACTGTATTTTCAGACCACCAGCTATCAAAATGAATCTAAAATAGACCATTGCAGTCGCCACACACCCTGCTCGGTGGGCCTCTCAGAGTGCTCACAAGTCACAAACATTTAAGTGCACCCAAAGCTATTGTAAACGTCTACAAACCAGTGTGCATAAGCTCACGAGCAAGTGATTTGAAGTATCGACATAGAACGCAGACGCAGGCCACGATTCTGCAGCAGCACAAGCAGAGGTCTCTGAATCTATCATCACTACCCAAAAGTCCAGAACGGTCGTACTAGCCAGACCCCTGGGCCTGGAGGGAAAGCACAAAATTCCAACCCAATCACCCAATACTCCTATCGAGGGCACACCCAAATCAGTGGGTCACCAAACGCTGAATCGCGGCGAGACCAGCCCCCTCGCGCATAAACAAATCGGGAGTTGAAATTCTCCCAAATTCCGCGCAGCCTTCGTCCAAGCTGCTCCGAAAATGAAAAAGACGACGCTGAAATCAAAGGCCGGGCAACCGGAGCGCGCGGCGACAGCTGTCAGCTGGCGAGAAACGAAGCGACTCACCCTCTCGATCTCGTCCTGGATCTCCTGGAGCTTCTCGATGGAGAGCAGCAGGGCGTCGTCGAAGCGGTCGCCCTCCTCCGCCTCGATCCTCGGCCTCTTCCCCTTCTGCTCCGCCGTCGCCATCTCGGTAAAACCCTCCGCGAGCTCTAGGGTTTTAGCTTTGGGTTTCCGGGGAGGCTTGACTGGCTGCGCACCCACTCTGCTGTGGAGAGAGGAGACTTCTAATTGGGCCTCATTTTAGGGGGCCGCGTGTTCGCGGGGCCTTTATCACGCGAGCTGTCGGGTTTATATACTGTTCCAAAAAAAAGTTCAGTATTTTGGCCCTAAAAAAGAGCAGCTGCTGCCTCAAACAAAATGAAGGATTGGAGAATACAAACGTTTAAAATTCATGTGATGAAAAAAGAGTTTAAAATTCATTTTACACATGAGCTTTGGATTATAGGATTGAAGTCCTCAAAAAATCTACAGAATGCATTTAGATGTTTTTTTTTCTTTTGCCGTTGAAAAATAAAATACTCTTTATCTTTGCATTATCGGCCTCACCTGTCGTGAGATGCAAATAGGCAACTCTAGTCTTTGAGGCGAAGTTTCCATGTTTGCCACCCCCCCCCCCCTCCCCCGCGGTTGCCTCTTTGACGTCGGGAGGCAGGGAGATCGTGGATATGTAGGGTTGGAGATTTCTGAACATATTTGGTTTACGTGTAGTGAAGGCGGGTTTACAAAAAAAATCACGGCTCTATAGCCTCATGGTGTCGTTGTCATGGCCTTTGGTGATCTTATTGGCGCATACCTTGGTGGGGTCTTCGACTAGGGTGAAGTCGTAACAAGGTAGTCGTAGGGGTACCTGTGGCTGGATTGAATCCTTCGCGACGGAAATGCCCTCGCCTAATTGACTAAACTAAAGACCTCAACGGTATAAACATGTAGATTCTACTTTTCCATTTTTCTTCTTGTTTATGAATCACCAGTCAAGACAAACCGGGCACTACGGTGAGATATGAAACACTCTATCCCATTCCGACCTTGATATATATGTGGAATCGTCTTGCGCCATATGTACTAAAATTGTTTGGAGACATGGTCAAAGCCCGAAGAAAGAGCAAGAAAACTAAAGAAAGTGTTAGCGCATTGGATTCGAAATTCAAATTGTGCTAGCTAACAAAGAAAAAACAAGATATAACAGAGAAATATTGGTTCTAACTTGTTGGTAAAAGGACTCTAAATCCTTTGGATAAAAGGACTAAAAATCCGTTGAGTGCTAGCGTTTCAATTCCACTACAGAACAAAGAATGAAATGAATGAATGATACTCATGCCTCCAGTAGGAAGATCGAGGAACCGATGTTGGCGCTCCTGGTTGATGGGATCCTAACCGCGTTGGAATTTGTGGTATTTAGGTCCCAAGGATCGATTTCCCCCCATTTTGAGACGTGTGTTTGTAGATTTCAGTTCTAACATATTGGTTAAGTTTCGCAACTATATTTGGACATGGTGTGGTAACATTGTCGATACTGAAAATTTTGTGGTGTTTAGGGCCCACATATCAATTTCCGCCGATATTGTTGTTTAGCATCCAACACTTCTGGCATGTCTTGACGCCATGACGAAAAATGGTGATGCAAGTATACTTTGGTCATTGGCTCCCGTGTTTCTGTTTGTGTCCACCTTGATATTTTTGGACAACACGACAATGAATCGTCAGGACCCGACTTAGAAGTGGTGTGTGCCCAACCACAACACTTGTTCTCACTTATTGGGTGAGGTGGACAACTCATGTGTCTTTTCGCAAAAAAAAATTATTAGTTCAATTTGTGCCAATTTGGTCTTCTGTTATTTTCTCGCTAGAGTCATGGTGAAATGCCAATATGCATGATGTAAACCTAGAGATGACGTCTTCAAAGAGTTTTGATGTAACTTTTAGTGTTATCACAAATCTTTGTCGTCCATTTTGGTTTTATTGTGTCAATACCCCGTCAAAACCATTCAAAGGCATCACCTACAAAGTTTTTATACGTTATTACACAATGTAGAAATATACGGTAAAATACATGGTATCCCATTCATATGTAAAAGCCATCATGGCCGCCAGGTTTTAGTCAAGCCCCATGCAAACAGGTATGTATAATCCGAAACAGTACCAAATATTGTAGTTGTAGCTATAGTCAATGAATGGTCAGCCAGCCATGCCCGAGGCCGAGGCCCTGGCTGCATGGGGCCTGGCGCCGCCCCTAATCATGGTAGTGTATATTGCTTAGGCAATATCAACACACTGTCCGCGATGATAGAAACTAAAAAAACTAAACTGGAGGTCACCATCCCACACACAATCGAGATGGATCCTCATCGTGCTTAGCTAAAAAATGAGGTGATCTATTAGCCTCTCTAGGATAGTGATTAAAACTAACACGTGAAACAATCGACAGAGGAATGAGCATTCTTCATATAGCTAGGATGGATCAGAAGAGCTCCCTCCATTCATAAGAGCATCTCCAAGAGATGACCAGAAATTTGGTGCCCTGAAAATGGTTTTAGGTGAGAAGAGAGAAGTTTTTTTGGCACAAGAAAAGTTTTTGGTTCTCCAAATGATCTAGAATTGATGCCCTCGAAATTTGTCCTTCTCTACTCCATAATCCCATACTACTGAAACAAATCATGAGGTGACGATTAAATCTTTGCAAGATAACAATACACATAACCAAGAGCATATCAAATTCAAGTTCAAATCAAGCATTGCGCATCACAAACATAAACAAAATGTGCATAGAACATGAATGCATAGAGCTATCAAATGTCGTTGCCAGTTGCCATCACTGGTTCTTGGCATTCTCTCCATTGGCACAATTGCCACTCATGCATGCCATGCCACCCATGAATCCTCCCATGGCACTCATGCCTCCTCCCATGAATCATCCAAATCCTCCAAACCTTCCAAACCCTCCCATGAAGCCTCGCATATACCTCATCACCAATACTTGATCGTGGCAAAGCTCCAAGTATGGTCCTGACTTCTCATCAAGATAAATGGTGTCCATGAAGATGATTGTTTGCTCATTTTTTAATGCTTTTGATTATTTATTCCATGGCCACCTTCCTATCCTCAACCTCAGCTTTCTTCTCCTCGGTCACCACCCTCCTCTCCTCGGCTCCCTTCCCTCCGCCCTTTCTTCGGCCTTGTAGTTCTTTCTTTCTCCGGTCATCTCCTTGACTCCTTCCTTGTTTCCATGATGTAGTCCAATGATTCCTTCATATCATTATCTCCTCCCTTCTTCATCTTCACTTTGTTGTTCTTTCTTTCATCGTGTCTCTTATTAGGAGCAATCGAGTTGGGAGGTGGGGCTTCCCTTTTCCATCCTCGCCACTTGATGCATCATCATTGGTGTCAACTTGTGTTGCATCTTAAACCGAGGTCTTGGACTTCCTCTTAGGCATTTCATTGTATTCGCGGTTGTTCCACTTCTCATCATTTCCAATCTCCGCATAACAATGGTGCAAATTGAATGCATTGCCTTTCTTTGTGCGTTTTCCCCCGACCCTTAAACAATTCACTAGCAATGTTGAGGTACATACCACAAGTGTCTCCAACAGATGAACAAAAATAGCAACAATACATGTGTCTACTAGTTTCTCTCTGTCCCCTTGGGTTTGTAACCTCTAGCATTATTAACTTTGGCAACAACGGTCGTAGAGGATGGACGACTGGTGCTCCAAGAGTGTAGTACAAGTGGCGGGCTGGCTTGACAGCTCGTAGATGTTGAAAGAAGGAGCAACGAACAATAGAAGAACACTCGCTCGCTAGCGTGCATTCACCGAATAGAAGGCTCTTTGAAACACACGAAAAGATTGATTGAAATGTCATGTATTTTTCAGTTCTAGGACAAACAAAACTCATTTGCTTTAGTGGAGTAAATATCATAAAACTACCACAATTCGGTCTAGGGTTCCAAAAAACTACTGAAAGGACGTGGATGTCGCCTAGAGGGGGGGGGGGTGAATAGGCGCTTTAAAATAATTACGGTTTAGGCTTGAACAAATGCGGAATAAAACTAACGTTTAATATGTCAAGCACAAAACCTAAAACAACTAGGCTCACCTATGTGCACCAACAACTTATGCTACGCAAGATAAACAACTAAGTGATAGCAAGATATAAAGCATGAAACAATATGGCTATCACAGAGTAAAGTGCATAAGTAAAGGGCTCGGGTAAGAGATAACCGAGGCACGCGGAGACGACGATGTATCCCGAAGTTCACACCCTTGCGGATGCTAATCTCCGTTCGGAGCGGTGTGGAGGCACAATGCTCCCCAAGAAGCCACTAGGGCCACCGTAATCTCCTCACGCCCTCGCACAATGCAAGATGCCGTGATTCCACTAAGGGACCCTTGAGGGCGGTCACCGAACCCGTACAAACAAGGTTGGGGCAAACTCCACAACTTAATTGGAGGCTCCCAACAACACCACGAAGCTTCACCACAATGGATTGTGGCTCCGAGGTGACCTCAAATGCTCGGGGCAATCTCCACAACCTAATTGGAGACCCCGAAGCTTGCCCGGAGCTTTGCACCACAATGATTGAGCTCCGAGGCACCACCAACCGTCTAGGGCGCCAAAGCACCCAAGCGGAACAAGCTCAAGGGTGCTCAAACACCCAAGAGTAATAAGCTTCTCAAACTTCACTTCCACGTATCACCGTGGAGAACTCAAACCTATGCACCAAATGCAATGGCAAGGGCACACGAAGTGCCCAAGTCCTTCTCTCCCAAATCCCACCAAAGCAACTAATGCTAGGGAGGAAAATGAGAGGAAGAACAAAGAAGAACACGAAGAACTCCAAGATCTAGATCCAAGGGGTTCCCCTCACTTAGAGGAGAAAGTGATTGGTGGAAATGTGGATCTAGATCTCCTCTCTCTTTTCCCTCAAGAACTAGCAAGAATCATTGGAGGGATTGAGAGTTAGCAAGCTCGAAGAAGGTCGACAATGGGGGGCAAACTCGAGCTAAAGAGATAAGGTTCAAAGGGGAAGAAGACCCCCTTTTATAGGTGGGGAAAAATCCAACCGTTATGCTCACAGCCCGCACAGAGCGGTACTACCGCTAGGGCGGTGGAAGCCCTTTGAAAAACAACAGCGAGGAGGCAAAAGGCCAGTAGAACCGCCGGAGCGGTACTACCGCTCGTCCTCACGGTACTACCGCTAGGGATAGCGGTACTACCGCTAAGGGTAGCGGTACTACTGCTTGCGAGCGGTACTAAAAAAATACATCCGTGCCTACCACCGTTGGACTTAACACGAGATTTTGGTCCGGAGCGGTACTACCGCTCTGGAGCCACGGTAGTACCGCTCTGGAGCGGTGGTAAAAAAATTACATTCGCTCTAGCCGCGGTAGTACCGCTGCAGCCTTTTAAGAACACCAAAACTCCCACAACTTATGCAAACGGACTCCGAATTCAAAGAAACCAAGTTTGTTGGAAAGCTAACGACATGGGCTAACACAATCTTGATAGAAATATCAATAAGAAGCAAATGAGAAAAGACCCATAAGAAAATGGTGAGAACCCTTCCTCGCATAAGACCGGTAAAACCTCCAACACCGAAAACGCAATAGAAGAAGCATATGAAATCCGTTTTCGATGTACTAGAGCTTGTCACGAAGATAACCACAAGCTCTAAAACCTCAAAAAGAGAAAATAAAAATAAGAATCAAGAAAGATGATGCAAGCATGCAATGGTTTGAGCTCTCGATGAACGATACGATCAAGCTACTCACTTGAGAGCCCCCCTTGATAGTACGGCTATCGATCCTATAACCCGGTCTCCAAACTATCACCATGAGACCGGTAAAATAGAAAACCTATCAAGGGCAAACCTTTGCCTTGCACGAAATCCACTTGAGCTAGATGATGACGATCTTGACTCCCTCAAGTTGGACCACCTTTCGTGATTGCGTTGGCTCGATGAAGGCTAGTTGATTGCTCCCCCATACGCCACTATGGGTGAGTCACTCTTCGGCACACCTTCACAAGTCCATTGTCACCACAATGGACGGCAAGCTACAAGCATGATTTCTTCGTGATGCTTCACTTGAACTTGCACACCGCAACCTTGATGACGATCACCACTTGATGTCATCTTCCATGGGTTGTATGGGATCTTCCTCTTGATGCAATCCCATGAAAATATACCTAACCCTACAAAGAACACTCACGTAGACCATGGGTTAGTACACAAAGCGTAATGGACAATGCTTACCATACCATGGGATCACTTGATCCTTCTCGGTATATCTTGTACGCTTTGTGTGTTGATCAACTTGGTTCACTCTTTGACTTAGTCTTGATCAACCTTGTATCTTATCTTCTCTCTTCATAAAGATGATGTCTTGAAGGTAAACATGAATGCTCACACAATCTTCTTCTTCAAGACATGCTTGCAGTAAGCTCAACTCTTACATGACCAATCTTTGGATAACACCTTGAATACCACCTTGGTCACCATATAAACTCCTTGAAACCAACAGATGGACTTCAAGAAGTACCTACGGACAAATCCTTCGAATATAACTCAAGGCAACCATTAGTCCATAGGGGTGTCATCAATTACCAAAACCACACATGGAGAAATGTGCTCTTACAATCTCCCCCATTTTGGTAATTGATGACAACCACTTTCAAGAGAGTTTATATAAGGAAAGAAGCACAACCAAGCACACACACATGCAGAGCAATGCATGGGTGTGAGATGCAAATGCTTAAACAAAAAAAGCAAAACTCTCTAAGCTTTCCAAACTAAACTCTTTATATAAGGAAAGAAGCACAACCAAGCACACACACATGCAGAGCAATGCATGGGTGTGAGATGCAAATGCTTAAACAACAAAAGCAAAACTCTTTATGCTTTCCAAACTAAACTCTCTAAACTTCTCCCCCATTGGCATCGATTGCTAAAATGGGCGAAAAGCTTAGAAAGCCAATATAATAGGTGTTCCTCCAAAAGGTGTGTATTTCTCAAAATATGAGTCCAAAAAAATACACATATCCAATGATAAGTAGTTGGAGGAAAACAAACTATATTGAGAATCCAAAGATTGCAAAAAGGATCGTATGGCACAAAGACATACAAAAGAGAAGCAAGCAATCAAAAGATACCAATTGGACCAAACAATCACATGATCCAACGAGCCACATTAATAAAAGATATTATGATATGGGCAAAAGAGTGTCCTAAAGAAACTAGAGAAGCTCCCCATGATTTTCACACTATTAAGAATTTTTGTATTTGGATACAAGAGCACAAAATAGGATCATCACTCCCCCAAAATCAATAGAAACACACAATAAGTGCAAGCAAGTAGATAAGACAATAAGAATATCACTTGCACCAAACATATGGTTGAGCAACATGTAAAAGAGGCAATTTAAGAATAGGCTCAACCAAAATGATGTGTGTGAGTCATGGCAAAGCACTTGAGAAGACTAATATAAGGATGAACATTAAGCATCAACATAGTCTTGATGAAATGAGACACAAAGTGCAAGACATATCCTTCCCACACACAAACCACTAGCAAATGGGTTCACAAGCTTACTAATAATAAAATTAAAAACCAAAGCTTGTGACGACCCATGGTGAAGATAGGAAATAATAGCCTTGTCAATAGGAGGGTTACCAATCGAAATGGCAAAACCCTCATGAAGACAAGCATGAGGAAAATAATCTTCACCACCAAAGAGTGCATCAAGATGCAAGGATATAAGATCCGCACTCAAGACACATTCTTTCACGAAACCACCAAGGAAATAAAAGGAAATGCAACGGTGGACGTGAAAGAAAAGAGGATATCAACTAGAGATGTAACTTCTCTCATGTGTATAAGATTCTAGGTAGAGGACAATCATGATGATATATCCACAAAGAATGATGTACATACGAAATAGTTACAAGAAGGAAGGAACAAGATATCCAAAAGGAAGTCATAAATATACCAATAAGATCTTTGCTTGAAAGCATAGCACATGGCCTAATATTTTCTTATTGTACATAAATGAACTCCCATCATACGAACATCAAAGACATCACAACTAGCAACAAGAGATCATCGTTGGGATGCTTTGAGAAAGGAAACAAGTACCACAAGAATGAATCAAGAGCTTCATGCCATGATGCAACCTACAAAGGTTGAATGCAATTAATGTATGCATGAAGTAGACACTTGTTACCGAGATAGCATTGGATTGATGTAGTAAATAATGTTTCATCGATCATCCTAGCATGGCTCCAATAAGCACATGGTGTCAACACCTTCCTTGTAAGTGAGCCGAGCATCCAATGCATCTCCAATTGTTCCTAGAACAACAACACAAACAAAGTGGTACCCAAACTCATTGGGACCAAAGAGTTAGTGGACCAACAATACATAGGACAAACTCCACATAACTATGTGCATATAGATATGAAATTGAATTTCATGCACACTTTAGCCAATTTGTGACATAGTGGAGTTTCCCCTATATATTGGGTCAAAGAAAGAGAACATGCCAACGAAAGTACATGTAGTAAATATGCATGCTCAAGGCTTTCAAGAATCAAATCAACACACAGTTGATAAGACACCGAAAGATAAGGTATCAAGTGAAAATAAGATACCAAACGAAAAATTATCACTTGACGGATACCAAATAAAAGATACATCAAGGAATGAGATATCCATTGACACATGCCAAATAGAAGGAAACAAGATACCAATTGAAGGAAAACAAGAGGTATCAAGTTGCCAAAAGAGAGCTAGGTTCCAAACAAACCAAACCCTCCGCAAATTTTCATGATGGCACAAAGCACCATAGAGAAAAGGCTTGCCTCCCACCAACACACACTTGATGAAGATCAAAAGATTTTATGATAAACACATAAAGGGAGTGTTCTAAAGAAAATAGGATAGCTCCCCCTAGAGATGTGCGTTATATAGAATTTGCATTTGAATACAAAAAGCACACGATGGGATCATCACTTTCCCTATATCTATAGAAACACTAGACATGTTCAATAAGATCCACAAGAGGCAAGGAAGACAAACGATAAACAAAAACCTGTGTAAAGATGATTAGCAAATTCTACCACTTAAAAGGAATACCAATTGTCAAAGGACAAGAAGTATTTGGAAATAATTCCCATTGGTAGATTGCAAATGGATCCAACAACATCTTTACTCCTAAATCACAAGCAAATGACACTTGTAGAGCTAGCATGCCACCTAGAAACAAGATAATTTACAATATCAATTCTAAGTGGCAATACCTCAAATGTACACATTTTCTAGGCTTGTAATATGCACATAGCATATTACTCCCCCATAATGTGATAACCCACAAATTTAACAAGTGGCAAACGAAATCCAACAAGAGATAATTAATGGACTGTTTAGAATTTAAATTTCTCATGAGAAGACATACCACATAGAAGCTAGATAATTTTGTAATATCAATACTAAGTGGTATTCCTCATGTACACACATTTTTAGGGTCGTGAAGTGCACAAAGCACATCACTCCCCCAAAATGGGATAATCCATTAATCTCTCAAAAGAGCCAACTAAGATTCAAACTAGATGCAAAAGGCTCAACACAAGTCTCACACATACATGATGTGCAACCCACCATACATACTTGATTACTCAAGAAAAATAAGTAGGAAGCACAACATATATAAATACATGCAAGGTACAAAACCACAACATGCAAAGGGGCAAGTAACTAACAATGTAAACAATTTAAGTACAAGTTACCGCAAG
This sequence comes from Elymus sibiricus, assembly GCA_039707655.1. Taxonomy (NCBI): domain Eukaryota; kingdom Viridiplantae; phylum Streptophyta; class Magnoliopsida; order Poales; family Poaceae; genus Elymus; species Elymus sibiricus. Next base: position 382,272,412 of record CM077665.1, on the reverse strand, counting down.
GAGGACATTGTATATAGGATAGAAACTCGATAGTCAAAATGACTTGGCTTGAGATAATATGAATGATGAAGATCCCTTAATTCTTCATAATGTAGCCAAGTCTCCAATGCCCTCCAACATCACCTATTGATCAAGATTGAGCTTGTTGGTCCCCAACCAAGTTGGGTCCTAAGAGGTTAGTCACAATAGGCTTGGCTACCCAAATGGTTCTTTTCTTGACACCACATTGAGTACCAACAAACTTGGCAAACACATTGCCAACCTTATCCTTCCCAAGAGAATAGATATCATCAATAATAATTGGGTTGGATAAGTTACCATTCGTGCATGAAGAAGCAAGGTGACCCTTCTCACGACATAAGTAGCAACACCTACCCTTTACTTTCTTCTCAATTGATTTCTCAACTTGAGGAGCGTTGACTTGGGTCTTCTTGGGAAGAGGCCTTTCTTCAACTTGAGGTTGAGCATGAGATTGAACTTGTGGCCACTTCCCTTGTTGCTTGTCACTATGGGGCTTCTTCTTCAATGGGCAAGATCTAACATGGTGCCCTTCTATTTTGCACTTGAAGCAAATAATTTTGGCCGAAATCTTGACTTGTTCTTGGCCCTTCTTCTTCTTATAGCTTTTGGACTTCTTCTTCTTATTGGAGTTGAATCCAAGTCCACCCTTGTCATTTGGGGATTTTTGCACACTCATGATATTGTTGAGTGTGGACTTCCCTTCATGACACTTTTCCAAGTCATTCTTCAAAGAAGTGACTTGGGCCTTGAGCTCTTTGATTTCCTCTACATGGTTAGTATCAACACAAGTACTAGAGGAAGTAAAAGCTTCATCGTTAGAGCAACAAGGCAATGAAAGTAATTCATCACAAGATGTAGAAACATTATGAGTAGATGAACTACGAGGACTAGCACATGGCAATAAAGCATTTCTACTAGATGTAGTGCTAATGTCCACATGAGGCTCACTAGATGTTACCTTAGTAGTACTAGCCTCATGAGCTATCTTTAGCACATTATGGGATACTAGAAGATCACCATGAGAGCTCGAGAGCTTTTCATGACTTTCTTCCAATTTCCCATAATTGCTAGATAGCAACTCAAGTTGAGCCCTTAGCTCAACATTCTCCTTAAAAATGGATGCTTCACAAGAAATAGAGTTAGTAGCACAAGCATCATCATTAACAACAAAAGGAGAAGGCAACTTGGCAAGCTCTTTAGCATATGAAGCTTCAAGTTGAGCATGAGACTCGGTGAGTTCAATGAGCGAACTCTTAATGACCCTTGAGCCATTTTCGAGGTGCTCAAAGTCCTCAAGGAGTTTAGCATGTGCAACTGCAAGCTCATCATTTTTAGTTCTAAAATCATTAGCCACCTTGAGAGCTCTATCATGGGATTCCTTTAATCTAGATAATTCTAGAGCAAAGGTCTCCTCAAGAGATTCCTTGGTGGTTTGTTCATTTTCAAGAGCTTGAGATAGCTCCGCGATCTCATTAGCATAATCACGCTCATGACCTTCCATTTTATCAATGGTGGCCTCATGCTCCTCGAGATGAGCTTCCAACTCCTCAATATATTTCTTGCCCTCAATTGCAATAGACATGATTTCCATGAAGTTGGAACGAGCAATTTTATTCTTATGAAGAGCTTTAAAAACCATTTCTCCCTTAATTTTTAAGGAAGCAATATTATCACTCTCTTCATCATCATCGACATCATCATCATGGGATATATTGGGATTCAAAGTAGGAGATACCTTTGAAGCCTTAGCCATAAGGCAAAAGTGAGAAATAATAGATGATGATGTAGGATCCCTTGACGCACCATTCAAGACCACATCTTGTTCCATGGAGTATTGGGTTTCCTCTACATTGTTAGCACAACAACTCGAGGAAAGCAATGCATTTTTATCACGATAACAAGACATGGCAAGCATATCATCATTAGATTTAGTCAAGCAATTTCTACATGATATGCAAGGACTATCAACACAAGCATGTGAAACATTTAGAGTGCTCGAAGTGTTGAAGTCCAAAGACGAAGCATTGCAATAAGATAGTGATGAAGAATCATCAACAATAAGCCCACTATCATCATTACAATGAACACCACTACTCACCATAACATTACCTTGTGGCAATCCACATGTAGGTGAAGTAGATGAAGTTGAGAAGGCAACACGACCGGAGGTGGAGGGAGAACAATCATCCCTAGAAATCTTGGACACACCATATTTATCTTGAAGCTTTGTCCACAACTCATGAGCATCCCGGAATGGCATGAGTTGAAATATAACTACATTGCTCAAAGCATCAAAAAGCACATTAGAAGCTTGAGCATTGAGATAAGAGTTTTTCTCATCCTCTAAAGATATGTGTTGAGAATCCTTTGGAGGAGAAAAACCCATATCTACAATTCGCTCCAAATTTGGGTCCATGACCCTAAAGAGATTAAGAATGCGAATTACCCAAACATCAAAATTTGTGCCATCGAAACTAAGAGTGTCAGAGAATCCTAATCCCCTAGTCGACATCCTTACTCTCTAGGTGGTTAAACCTAATAATGAGAGACCTAGCTCTGATACCAATTGAAAGGACGTGGATGTCGCCTAGAGGGGGGGGATGAATAGGCGCTTTAAAATAATTACGGTTTAGGCTTGAACAAATGCGGAATAAAACTAACGTTTAATATGTCAAGCACAAAACCTAAAACAACTAGGCTCACCTATGTGCACCAACAACTTATGCTACGCAAGATAAACAACTAAGTGATAGCAAGATATAAAGCATGAAACAATATGGCTATCACAGAGTAAAGCGCATAAGTAAAGGGCTCGGGTAAGAGATAACCGAGGCACGCGGAGACGACGATGTATCCCGAAGTTCACACCCTTGCGGATGCTAATCTCCGTTCGGAGCGGTGTGGAGGCACAATGCTCCCCAAGAAGCCACTAGGGCCACCGTAATCTCCTCACGCCCTCGCACAATGCAAGATGTCGTGATTCCACTAAGGGACCCTTGAGGGTGGTCACCGAACCCGTACAAACAAGGTTGGGGCAAACTCCACAACTTAATTGGAGGCTCCCAACAACACCACGAAGCTTCACCACAATGGATTGTGGCTCCGAGGTGACCTCAAATGCTCGGGGCAATCTCCACAACCTAATTGGAGACCCCGAAGCTTGCCCGGAGCTTTGCACCACAATGATTGAGCTCCGAGGCACCACCAACCGTCTAGGGCGCCAAAGCACCCAAGAGGAACAAGCTCAAGGGTGCTCAAACACCCAAGAGTAATAAGCTTCTCAAACTTCACTTCCACGTATCACCGTGGAGAACTCAAACCTATGCACCAAATGCAATGGCAAGGGCACACGAAGTGCCCAAGTCCTTCTCTCCCAAATCCCACCAAAGCAACTAATGCTAGGGAGGAAAATGAGAGGAAGAACAAAGAAGAACACGAAGAACTCCAAGATCTAGATCCAAGGGGTTCCCCTCACTTAGAGGAGAAAGTGATTGGTGGAAATGTGGATCTAGATCTCCTCTCTCTTTTCCCTCAAGAACTAGCAAGAATCATTGGAGGGATTGAGAGTTAGCAAGCTCAAAGAAGGTCAACAATGGGGGGCAAACTCGAGCTAAAGAGATAAGGTTCAAAGGGGAAGAAGACCCCCTTTTATAGGTGGGGAAAAATCCAACCGTTATGCTCACAGCCCGCGCAGAGCGGTACTACCGCTAGGGCGGTGGAAGCCCTTTGAAAAACAACAGCGAGGAGGCAAAAGGCCAGTAGGACCGCCGGAGCGGTACTACCGCTCGTCCTCACGGTACTACCGCTAGGGATAGCGGTACTACCGCTAAGGGTAGCGGTACTACTGCTTGCGAGCGGTACTAAAAAAATACATCCGTGCCTATCACCGCTGGACTTAACACGAGATTTTGGTCTGGAGCGGTACTACCGCTCTGGAGCGGTGGTAAAAAAATTACATTCGCTCTAGCCGCGGTAGTACCGCTGCAGCCTTTTAAGAACACCAAAACTGCCACAACTTCTGCAAACGGACTCCGAATTCAACGAAACCAAGTTTGTTGGAAAGCTAACGACATGGGCTAACACAATCTTGATAGAAATATCAATAAGAAGCAAATGAGAAACGGCCCATAAGAAAATGGTGAGAACCCTTCCTCTGATAAGACCGGTAAAACCTCCAACACCGAAAACGCAATAGAAGAAGCATATGAAATCCGTTTTCGATGTACTAGAGCTTGTCACGAAGATAACCACAAGCTCTAAAACCCCAAAAAAAGAAAATACAAATAAGAATCAAGAAAGATGATGCAAGGATGCAATGGTTTGAGCTCTCGACGAACGATACGATCAAGCTACTCACTTGAGAGCCCCCCTTGATAGTACGGCTATCGATCCTATAACCCGGTCTCCAAACTATCACCATGAGACCGGTAAAATAGAAAACCTATCAAGGGCAAACCTTTGCCTTGCACGAAATCCACTTGAGCTAGATGATGACGATCTTGACTCCCTCAAGTTGGACCACCTTTCGTGATTGCGTTGGCTCGATGAAGGCTAGTTGATTGCCCCCCCATACTCCACTATGGGTGAGTCACTCTTTGGCACACCTTCACAAGTCCATTGTCACCACAATGGACGGCAAGCTACAAGCATGATTTCTTCGTGATGCTTCACTTGAACTTGCACACCGCAACCTTGATGACGATCACCACTTGATGTCATCTTCCATGGGTTGTATGGGATCTTCCTCTTGATGCAATCCCATGAAAATATACCTAACCCTACAAAGAACACTCACGTAGACCATGGGTTAGTACACAAAGCATAATGGACAATGCTTACCATACCATGGGATCACTTGATCCTTCTCGGTATATCTTGTACGCTTTGTGTGTTGATCAACTTGGTTCACTCTTTGACTTAGTCTTGATCAACCTTGTATCTTATCTTCTCTCTTCATAAAGATGATGTCTTGAAGGTAAACATGAATGCTCACACAATCTTCTTCTTCAAGACATGCTTGCAGTAAGCTCAACTCTTACATGACCAATCTTTGGATAACACCTTGAATACCACCTTGGTCACCATATAAACTCCTTGAAACCAACAGATGGACTTCAAGAAGTACCTACGGACAAATCCTTCGAATATAACTCAAGGCAACCATTAGTCCATAGGGGTGTCATCAATTACCAAAACCACACATGGAGAAATGTGCTCTTACAACTACGAAATCTTTTTTTTCTCTGATAACTACCAAGTCAGGGGTCGGTTATTTCAAAAAACCCAAATCGTCCGCTGCTAGCGAATTGAACTGTTTTCTGACCACCCGGACCCATTGGTCAGGCCACGTGGCCAGGCGCGCTCACGGCGCAGCTGCTAACGGTTGTTGTCCCGACCGGCGCGGTGGGCACCTAGTCATAAAGACCGGTGCGGTTGATCCCCTGCTCTCACTCTCTTCCCTCCCCTGCTCCCACTCTGTTCCCTCTCCACTCCTCTGGGTCACCGAGCTCGCCGCCGCTGCCTCTTCCTTCCGCCATGCCTTCTTGGAACGACGGGAGAACGAGCTCAGAAGATGACTGCGAGATGGTCAGCATGGACATGGGCATATTTGTAAGTTGTTCTCTTGGCCAGACCTAGGGTTAGGGTTTAATTTGAGTTGCTGCTAAGGATCTTGGTTGTGGTGGTGAAGTACATCCAAGCCCTGTATAAGGATGTGGCCTAACAGTCTCAAATGAAGATATGGGTGTACATTTTAGGGGAATGTGAAGTTAACCTAGGTTATGAACTGTAATGTGTTCTTAAGTATGTTGAGCCATATTTGTTATGTTCTTAAGTATGTTGTAATGGATCTTGTATGCTATGCTATGGATCTTGTATGCTATGTTATGGATCGTGTATGCTCTTCTATGCTATGCTATGGAGTTAGCTTAAATTCTCTGTTGTTAAGATTGTGGTTTTATATTACAAAAAGTGGTTTATTGGGCTATCTTGGCACATTTTTAAAAATCTAGCAACAACATTGGCATGCCTGTATGAATGAATGCCATTCTTCTCTACAAATCTGGCAATGTCATTCTTATCTTAATGAATGCAGCTACAAATCTGGCAAGAAGAATGACCATTCTTCTTGCAATGAATGCTACTACAAAACTGGAAACAAGAGTTCTATAAGTGCAATGATCTGAGCTTGACACATGTTGAAACCATAGTAATATTATTACAAACTGCGCAAACTCACACAAACTTGATAGTACTTCACTCACAGTAACAAGTGACCATAGTACTTCAACTGACACAAACCACACAAGATAGTACACTCATTACAAACCATAGTACTTCACTCACATTAAACACAAGCTGGCAGAAACCACACAAGTTCATGAATTCTAAATGGAACTCAGTTACCACTACCATATAAATAGTCCTTGAACTTCCAAGTTGGCTTCCTCAACCTCTTGGACCCATCCTGGACAGCTGTTGAAGCTGATTGCCTTGGTGCATTAAAGGTCCTTGAGCCTTCTCTCCCGGCAATTGCAGACCTGGTGTTCTTTGCTGGAGAAGATATTGATGACCCAGTGTTCTTTGCTGGAGAAGAAATGTTGACCTTTGTGGGGAGTCAGGGAATACATCATTTATTGCATTCAGCAGTCCCTGTAAGTGTTTGGCTTAGTCATGGATAAGAGTAGATGTTATTGTGCAAGCAAACAAAGAATTGATGGAACACATACCTTTTGCCTATCAGACATAATTGTGTATTTGCCAAACTTGTTACCACTGCCTATAACTATTCTCAGCTGTGTGAGAAACCATGTCCAACTGTCTGTGTCTTCCTTGTCAACAACACCAAATGCTACGGGGAAGATGTTATTGTTCCATCCCTCCCTCTAGCTGTCAATATGTGTTGTCCAGTGCTAAGCTTGATGAAGCAACCATCCAGACCTATAGATGTGATCACATTAATGCCAAAATTAATGCAAACAGGTTGTGGATCTATGTGTATGAATACATACCTATAAATGGCATGCATCCATTGATGAAGCCCTCCTTACATGCAAATAGGCAGTAGAACATGTAGTGAAACCTAGGGGTGGGAGATGGATTTTCTTGATCCTCTTGTGTTGTCACTATGTACCTACCGCCAGGGTTAGTATCTAGCACACACTGTAGGTAATACTGGACTTTGTGATCTCCTTGCACAACTTCAACTGCTTGCTTCCTTGTCCTATAGGCCAAACTTTTAGGCACATGCACGCCATACTTTTTCTTTGTGTATTTCATAATTGTCTCAACACCAGCTCCAGGGTTGGATCTGACTGTATCCTCACAAACCTTGGCCACCCAATTTACTGGAACCTTGGTGTTCTCTCCACTTGCTCCACGGGTGTGATCCAAGTTCATCTTCTTGATGGTGAAAGTTGCCTCATGAGCTATCCTAGAGGCAACTAAAACTCACAACCATGCTTTCTATCAGAGCACCAAGCAATAACCCTAGTTAGTTCGTTTCTGTAATGGTCAAATTTTCTAAGAGTACTAACATGGAAATTCATAAGTGCTTCTCTGAACTCAACAACATTTTGGAAGCATAAATGAATTGAAAACTGCTCATGTGCATCAGGCAGTGATGGATCATACCATCTCCTCTCCTTCCTCTTCACCCTACTCTTCCTTCCAGAAGGCAACACTATTGGAACTTCTTATTCATCACTTAGGCCAAAATCACCTGCAAAGCATGTTTTATCAGGTTCAGGCACATAGTCTTGAAACTTGATGTGTTCAGGCTCACTATGTGACCTGCTAGTTGGGCCTGCTTTCCTCACTGGCTTTAGCTTCATTGCTTCTTTTTGAGGTACTTCTTCCTCTACTTGTTCATCATCAGATACAATTTGCTCTTCTTCCCAAAACTCAGAAGGTTCTGAGTTAGCTCCACAATAGTGTTCTGTAGTATGTTCCTCTTCCCTCTGCTTATGACTGGTCCTTGTGGCAGACTCATCTACACCCCTAGCCCAATCCTTCTTATCAACATAAATGGTAAGCATTTCCTCTACTTTCTCCTGACTATCTAGGACCTCAACCCCCTTCAAGCCCTTTCCCTCTTCCTTAACATAAGTCAAATAAGAATCCAATCCATACCCCTCCAATTCAATTAGTGCTAATAAGGTAAGATATTTCATATCTAACAGTGAAAACTTTCTCTCAATATTATCTCTTCCTTGAAAATGTATCCTCACTTCCCAAACCTCATCATCTAACCTGCAGCAGATTTAATTGACAACAAATGAAACGGATTGAACAAATTACAATAATTAAATCACTGCCAGACAGTGAACAAACCTAATTATGCATGGCCATGATGTGACCAAATTGCTAATACTAACTTCCTAATTATTCACTCTATTCTAACCTTAATCTGTCAATCACTTCTAGCCCTAAATTACTAAGTTCAACTACAAATATGAGTACAAATGAAACTACTTACCTAACTCCACCAAACGACGACGCCCAAGTGTGGCCATCATATGGATCCGCGTGAATGCACTTGGCCACTACCCTAGCCGCACGAAATGCTGGATCCATCTGGACCTCCATATGTGTTGGCCGCGGCGACCGTTGCGTCGGGAAGCTTGAGCTGTCGAGCCCCCTATCAATCTCTGAATGCCCACCGCCCTCCCCGATGGCGCCGCCTTGGCTCAAAGGATCGCCGACGGGATCTGGATTATCGGCCGCCGCCATCGCCGGAACTAGGTCAGAGAGAGGAGAGCGCATGTGAGGAGAGGAGAGTGACAGAGAGGTAGGGGCCGACCGAGCGCCTATCGTTCCGACTGTGCCGGTCGGTTCAAACGGCCGTTAGCGACTACACCGTGAGTGCGCCTGGCCACGTGGCCTGACCTGTGGGTCTGCGTCGTCAGAAAACGGTTCAATTCACTAGCAACGCACGGTTTGGACTTTTTGTAATAGCCGACCCTGACTTGGTAGTTATAAGAGGGAAAAAAAGATTCCGTAGTTTTCTGGAACCATAGCCCGAATTGTGGTAGTTTTATGCTTGTTTGCTCGCTTTAGTGACACTAGATTTCTTCATAATGTGCAGTGCAGGAATTTGAAGAGTGCTGAATGCAAGACACGAAAGATTTTTTTTTCCACGAGAATCCTTCAAAACTCATGTAAATTCCTTCATCCCAAATGGAGCACTACTCCCCAGTACTATTGCCACTGTCAAGAAAACACTCATCTACTTCTGTATCCTGGACGGATCAGAATGCTCATACCCTAACAGGGGTCTGGATCCAGTGTCACCCGTATCCCAAATCGAGAGAAAGGATTCCAACATCGCCTCAGGACAACCACTGTGAAAATAAGTTACACATTTTGTCTACTTAGCATCTGACATCCGAGCAGGACACCAGAAAGCTCCAATGTGCAGTTGCACCATCGTCAGAACATCCCGAAAGTGGCATATAATACATCTCTGATATCCTCTCTAAATATTACAGTCAAGTTTGACAATCACACTAAATCATGTACGACATCTTAGAGGAAAAATCAATGAAAACCTTGTAAATCTCCACGTTTGCTTATTACCCGCATACTGGTGTAGCATGTCAGCAAAAAACCAGTTTGTTTCTGATAACTTAAAGATCCTTATTCAGCGTGCAATCTAGCATTGCACAACATCATAACTCAGCAGCTACCTCTTCTGGTGACAATTAAATAGCCGCCAGCTGATGCAAATGTCATGGCACACCTCTGTCTGGCTTCAGCACAACATGCCAGCACAACATAGCTGGCATACGCCAAAACTGGAAGAATAGCAATAGCCGTGACATGCTATAGGTAAGCACCAGATTTGGGGGTTGAAGAGGCGTCGCAACTTGGCTCAACAGATTCTTCTCTAGCACTCAATTGGGTATAGCCAACCCCACAATCAGGCCAGAAGGTTCAAAGAAGAATTATGGCTGGGCTGACCATGTCTTGTCCTTCAGGAGGAAACAATACATCATAAGTACATCCAGAATTATCTTAGTTAAATATGTTTTGCTATGTAAACTTTTCAAACATGCCCAAATCCACTATTGTATCAGAAAGTTCATTTTTAGGAATTGTTTGAAAATTTCTTTTTAACTCAAAAGGTCAGGCAATGTAACTGAATATAATCTTCAGAAGCACTCATCTACTCCCTCCGTTCCTAAATATAAGCCTTTTTAGAGATTCCAATACTGACTACATACGAAGCAAAATAAGTGAATCTACCCTCTAAAATATGTCTATATACATCCGCATGTAGTCCGTATTGATAAAATCTCTAAAAAGGCTTATATTTACACAAGGAGGGAGTAAGATGAAAAGCCATGCTGCAGTATATCAAATCTGGACTATATGGCTCGGTAACTCAATTCTCGAAATGAGGAAAACATATAAAGAAAGATAGCGTCATATAAATCATACCGAGAAAAACATTCTGAAATTTAGATTGCCTAACAGCAAAAAATGCATAATGGGCTTGTAACCTTGTATGAAAACAACTTTGTTCTGGATGGAAACAAGAATAAAAATATTAAACCATATGTTCCATCAGTTGACTCAAAAATTACGGCCGATCCTTGGCTATGGAAGAAGTTGACGAACAACTATTTTGTTCAACATGACATTGCCAAAAGCAATAGATGTTAACCAAAACAGAGTATCACTATGTTAAATGCCCTTAATTTAACAGATACACCATAAACTGGAGATGAATATTTTCTGGTGGTGAACAGCTTCTTGCCAGATGATAATATCTCATCTGGCACCTTTCTACAGACTCACTGGCGTACTCTGCATATTTAGTGTGAGAGCAACTTGAGGTTCGGCAACATAATACACAATTACCATTACCATTCCCAACTAAGTCTGGAAAACGCATTAGGTTATAGGTTCATGAAAATCTACACCTTATGTGCTCTGGCAATTTTGTAATGACAGTGATTGCGTATTTCTTCTGGTGTTTTGAAGTTTGACGATTCTACAGGTCCACACAAATCCTTCTATGATAATAGTCCTTCCTCAAAAAGGCACATTTTACCAAAATGAACTCCTGATTATTGGTAATATAGTTCTTGCAAACTCATGTATTTGAAGAAATAAACACTTTTTTTGCCAAGATGCCCAAATCAGCTTCAAATGAAAGGATCATAAAATGTTCAAGAAATACATGCTCCCAGCAAATCACAAAGCTAACCAGAATAATATCCAGCTAAAGAGGATACCAGGATCAGGATGAAGTGATATGCCAGCGAACAAGAAAGTTGGCTAAGAAACAACCCGAGATTTACATGTTCGGAACTTCAGGTAATATTCGATAGTTTACTATTAGATAATATATACAAATCAGGAACAATTTAACGTTTTAAGCAATATAATTCCAAATTAAAACTATTATCTCAAATCCATTTTGAAGAGATTGATTTTGCCAACTGGAAGTTGAGTTTAGGATTACTAGAATTATTATAAGTTGGCATTGGGATTGTAGTTACTTGAACAATAAAGAACGGGAATACCTAGAGTTCACAAACTCACTTGCCAGCTGTTGTATGGAATTAAAGCATAGAGTTCTCTCATGTTTCTTCTGACCCAAAGTGAAGCCGAATAAATTCCATAGTATAACTTAACTGCATTAGGTGGCATGGATTCTTCATTATTAGCCTCTATTTATCAGAAACACAAGTTTTTTTTATTCAAGAAAAGCAAATATGACATCTACTATACATGACAAGAAAAAAAATATTATCTCCACAAACGATCACCATATGTTTGAAAAGATGCGGGCTAGAGCTATATTACCTTGGAAATGTTTTAGGAAGCGACCTTGTCCTTTCATAACCAACTTTGGAAACATTCTTTGCATCGTCATCTGACGCCTGTTCAGCATTGCTGTCACTCTCCTCTTTTTCTTCTCGCCTCTGCTTTGCTTGTTGTCTTGATTCAGGCTTCCAGGATGCCTTGGCAAGTGACTTGCCAAGCAAATCAGCAATATTCGTTGCCATTTCCTCAGCTTTCTGCACATGAGGAAAGTTATCTTCCTCAAAATGGTGTGACAGCCACAAATACATCGACAGGACCTGGTGCTTCGTCTCGAGATCCAGCAGTTCGGTGTCATTCCTTGCCGAACCCTTTGGCATTCCCATCGCAATGCTAACACGACGGCTCTGGCTATAATGAGTAGCAAATCTCAGAAGATGATACATGGCTTTCGGATCCCTTATATTAACTGGCGCGAAACAAAAATTGTAGCGATCCTTGAGGGAGAGACCCTGGACCCTCTCGAGCATATTAGCAACCTTCTTGATACTATCCTGCTGGCACATGAAGTATGTCTTGTCGATGCGGCAATTGTCACGGAACTTATCCAACAAGTCAGTGAAAGTGAGGTTGGGGAACTGACTGGCAAACATTTCCACTTGTTCGAAGCAAGGAAACAGACCAATTTTTTGTGCCTCCTCAAACGGCTGTTGCAGGCACTGAATTAAATAATCCAAATCATCCAACAAGAAAGTGGTTGTGAGTCCATCTGGATAAACACTTCCCCGCCGACCAGCACGCCCAGCTATCTGTTTTACCTGTGAAGCAGCAACGGGTACCATCTTGTCCCCGTTGTACTTGCACAAGCTATAGAACACAACCCTCCTAATGTTAAGGTTCAGACCCATACCGACCGCATCACTCGCTACAAGCACATCATACTCATTATCCTGTTCGTTGAACAATTTTGCTTGCTGGCGCCTTGTCTCCGGTGGCAAAGCTCCATATATGACGCAACACTTGTGCTTCGTAAACTTCTCAATTGCCAGCTTCACCTCAAATATTTCTCTGCGTGAGAAGGCAACAACGCAATCACCAGAGCGAACATTCTTGAGGTCTCCAAGTAGCGACTTTGCCTCGACAACAAGTGGCTTGAACCGCTCATACTGATGCACCTCCAAATCATCTCCAGTATCTGCACAGATCTTACGAACAATCTTGAGCACGCTAGGGTCACCACAGAGATGTATCTCATCTGCCTTGATCCCAAGAACAGCACGTGTCCACGCATAGCCCCTGACAGAGTCACCCATCATCTGTATCTCATCAACCACGGCGACTTCGTAGAGCTCCTCCGTGGACAGCATCTCAATAGTGCAAGCAACATGGTTGGAGAAGGGCACTTCCTTCACCTCCTGACCAGTGCGGAGGGTGCAGTAGACACCGAGGGCATTCACCTTGTCGAACACCTCCATGGCAAGGAGCCGGAGCGGGCTGCAGTACACACCGGACTTGGCGGCGCTGAAGCGTGCGAGTGCGTTGTGCGTCTTGCCGCTGTTGGTGGGCCCGCAATGGTACACCACCCACCGGCGCATGGCGCGGGCGAAGGGGTACCAGGTGTGCGGCGCCGTGAGGTCGGCCGCAGCCATGACGGACTTGTTATGCCTCAACTGATCCGCATGGTAGTTGAGACAGTACTCAGCGAAGGCCGGGAGGAGGAGGGCGTGCGCCTCCTCGCCCGGGAGAGAAAGGAGCCGCTCGGCGGATTCTTGGGAAAGGCGCGCAGGGATGAAGTGGCGGAAGTGCCGAGCATACGTGGGAAACTCTGAGGAGGAGATGTAGAGCGCGAGGACCTGGTCGGCAATGGCGGGATCCTTGGCGAAGCGGCGGGTGAGGGCCATCACGTCGTCCCACGTGGCCTTCGGGAGGCGCGACGAGCCCGTCGCAGGCTCGGTGGTGGAGAGCTCGCGCCATAGCTGCTTCGGGTCCAGCGGAGGCAGCTTCCGATCAGGGTCGGCGGTTGCGTCGGACGAGAGGAAGCGATTTTGGGATGGGAGCCATGGGGATGGAGGTTGGGGGGCAGGGCGGTGGAGGTGGGAGAAGGTGGGGAGGAGAAGGCGGCGGTACGGCGACGAGGTGGTGCGGCGGATAAGCGAGGCAGCGATGGCGGCGGCCATGGGTCGGTTTTGGTTACGAGACGGCGGCTGCCGGCGGCATGGGGTGGAAGAGGGGAAGGAAGAGGGGGAAGCGGTGCGCGACAGGCGGGCGGCCCCGGTCGGGTTCCTGGGCCAAAGTGGGCTAGGAGCGGACGGCGGGGAGATAGGTGGGCTTCAAACGAACCATGTCGCGGGGCGCTGACTGCGTGGAGAATGTGATGATTGATTTACCCTAAAATAACTTGCTCAAAAAGAAAGCATCTACCGGTCTACCCTAAAAACGAATCTACTGATTATAGCAAGACATCTATTTTTTCAAAAATAAGTAAAATCATGATAGCTAAAAGTAAAACTATTTTTGGTACCAAAACTGAAAATGTTGTAAAAGGGCGAAATGTCACTTTTATTCCTAGTTTCCTTATTTGGCATTCTTTTTTAGAAATTTAAATTATTATTTTGGGATTCTTTTGAAAAAATGTATTTTTTGCAAACAAAAATTTATAGTAATCACTTAAGTTACAAGTGGAGTGTCAAAATCACACAGTAAGACTTGAATCCAAGGCGGTGCCGCTGGAAATCCACTTCCCGAACTATTTTTTTTTGTTTTCTTCTTATGATTTCAAAGATTTTAATTTAATTTAATTTTATAGTTTTTTTTGCAATTTCTTTCGACAGTTTAGCAAGCCATAGTTGGGTAGATATGTTTAACGATTCACTTAAAGATAGCAATGTGAGTAAAAAAAATATTGCATGACGACGAGCAAACTCGAAAATTCTCACAAACACCGTCACGATGTAATCTAGTGATGTGTGAAATGAATTTAAGAGTTCATTTCAGCATGAACCACTTACCTATGACATGGTGATGCTTAAATCATATTTAGTTTCCGTAAAACATTTTGAACCACATTTTAGACCAGCAATTTTACTTTGAATCATGTGGTCCTGATATATTGGTTCCACCCACTCATTTGTCGGAACGACAACACTCACACTTATATATGTTGCTCGCGAGATCAGACATGTCTTTCTTCTGCGCATATTCAATGTAATGTAGGTCTAGCCTAATCACAACATGTTGGTCTTTTCTACTTGTAATAATGCGATGTACGCACGAAGAATTCAAAGGGATACACACGAGACAAGGATATGCCTAAGCCCGTATGCCCGTGTCCTCCATGATAGGAAATACCCTACTTCTTACCCTTGTGGGTTGCATTGATGGCCGCCTCGTATAAATAAGCTAGGGTTTTTATGCAAGCACGTTCGGTTTACAACGATGTTGGATGTAAACTGGCTATGAGAATATAACGATCATAGGTCCTAGCCCATATTACATTGGTGGGTGAGGCTAGGGTTACAACGAATCCAAGTCGGTATAGAATACATGTGCTAGTCAAATGTGACTGGACCTAATATATATGGTGAAATACTTGTCTTATATTCCACGTAGATGATGTGCATCTGTGTAGTGGACGGACTCAGGTCGTCGGTTAATGTTCCCAAGCCCTGACCCTTCTAGTCAG
Source organism: Elymus sibiricus (assembly GCA_039707655.1). Classification (NCBI taxonomy): domain Eukaryota; kingdom Viridiplantae; phylum Streptophyta; class Magnoliopsida; order Poales; family Poaceae; genus Elymus; species Elymus sibiricus. Next base: position 382,256,937 of record CM077665.1, on the reverse strand, counting down.
GGTGGGTGGAAGGAAGAATCAAGGGTGTGAGCATGAGATCATATGTTGTTATGCTGGACTAAGAAATATAGTACTTCCTTCGTCCCAAAATAAGCGCCTCAACTTTGTACCATGTACTAAAGTTGAGACACTTATTTTGGGATGCAGGGAGTATCAATTATTCCATTGTTGGAGATATATTTGGGTAAATACGTTCCCTATGTGGTCAAGCGTGGTCGATAGAGCAAATGAGAATCAAGGCATGATAGAACAAAGGTGGTATGAGCCCTACTTGTTTTTGTTTTGTAAATATGTTTACCTTAGTAATCCTGGTTTAGCTTATTATGGATAAACATGTGTATGATGACGACTAGAGTTCGTAGTTGCCCATGCCATGCCTAATTAGCTAGGAGTGGATAATATGTCATATTAGGTATCAACATGCATTAATTTCCTTATGATGTGGTATTTTGGGGTGGTACCCTTCTTTGAAGAATTTAAGTGGCTTGACTTGGCACATGTTCAAGCATGTAATAGATTGAAACCCGATGCATCTACGATATTTATGTTCAGAGTTTATATCCTCCTCAACTCCGCCTATGTTGTCTCAACATAGCGGTCGCAAGCCCGGATAAAGGAGGAGGGTTGTGATAGGCTTGGTGAGCCAACGTCAAAACTCAGGCACTATTGTGGAGATGAAACCCAAAAGATTTTTGTTGGGGCGTAACCCTATCAGCGACGCGCCACATCGGAATCCGGCTTCAACCTGTGGTACATCGGGACAACTGCAAAACAAAAATGGAGTAGGCATCTTGATCAACAAGAGCCTCAAGTATGGAGTGGTAGACGTCAAGAGATGTGGGGACCAGATTATTTTGGTCAAGCTAGTAGTTGGGGACTTAGTTCTCAACGTTATCAACGCGTATGCCTCGCAAGTAGGCCACAATGAAAACACCAAGAAGGGGTTCTGGGGAGGCCTGGAGGACATGGTTAGGAGCGTACCGATCGGCGAGAGGCTCTTCATAGGAGGAGATCTCAATGGCCACGTGGGCACATCTAACACATGTTTTGAAGGGGTGCATGGGGGCTTTGGCTATGGTATCAGGAATCAAGAAGGAGAAGATGTCTTAAGCTTTGTGCTAGCCTACGACATGATCGTAGCTAACACCCTCTTTAAGAATAAAGAATCACATCTAGTGACTTTTAGTAGTGGTCAATGATGACCCACAAGTATAGAGGATCAATCGTAGTCCTTTCGATAAGTAAGAGTGTCGAACCCAACGAGGAGCAGAAGGAAATGACAAGCGGTTTCCAGCAAGTTATTCGCTGCAAGTGCTGTAACTAACAATAGTAGATAGTTTTATAGCAAGATAATTCGTAACAAGTAACGAGTGACAATAGTAACAAAGGTGCAACAAGGTAGCCCAATCCTTTTTATAGTAAAGGACAAGCCTAGAAGTACTCTTATATTAAGCAAGTGCTCCCGAGGACACATGGGAATTTCTGTATACTCATGTTCATCATGTTGAGTTGATTCGCGTTCGCTACTTTGATAATTTGATATGTGGGTGGACCGGTGTTAAGGTGCTGTTCTTACTTGAACTAACAACCTACTTATGATTACCCCCTCTCGCAAGCATCCACAACTACGAAAGAAGAATTAAGATAAATCTAACCATAGCATGAAACATGTGGATCCAAATCAGCCCCTTATGAAGCAACGCATAAACTGGGGTTTAAGCTTCTGTCACTCTAGCAACCCATCATCTACTTGTTACTCCACAGTGACTTCCCTTAGGCCCATAACAGTGTGAAGTGTCATGTAGTCGACGTTCACATGACACCACTAAGAGAAGTAACAACATACATATCATCAAAATATCGAACGAATACCAACTTCACATGATTACTTATAACAAGACTTCTCCCATGTCCTCAGGAACAATAGTAACTACTCACACCTCATCAACATGTTCAAGATCAAAGGTATAATAATGATGATTAAGGATCTGAACATAATATCTTCCACCAAGTAATCCAACAAGCATCAACTACAAGATGTAATCAACACAACTAGTAACCCACAGGTACCGATCTGAGGTTTTGAGACAAACATTGAATACAAGAGATGAACTAGGGTTGGAGATGAGATGGTGCTGGTGAAGATGTTGATGAGGATTGGTCCTCCCATGAAGGAGGAAGCGTTGGTGATGATGATGGCTTCGATCTCCCCCTCCCAGAGAGGAGTTTCCCCGGCAAAATCTGACTACCGGAGTACAAAAGGGCCTCTGCCCAGGTTTCCGCCTCGAGACGGCGGCGCTTCGTCCTGAAAAGTTGCTTATGATTTTTTCTAGGGTAAAACACACCATATAGGAGAAGAGGGACGTTGGGAGGCCAGCAGGGGCCTGATACTTCTCCAACGTATCGATAATTTATGAAGTATTCATGCCATATTCACCTATGTTTACAATACTTTTATATGGTTTTGATGCACTTTATATGATTTATTTAGAACTAGCCCGGACTGACGCTGTTTACAGCAGAATTACCGTGGTATTGTTTTTGTGCAGAAAATGGAAGTTCTCGGAATCGCATGAAACTTTTTGGTGATTTTTTTGGACCAATACAAGACCTAGAAGCTCCGGAGGAGGGCCAGTAGATGCACCAGGGGCCCACCACATATCTAGCCGCGCAGCTATGTGTTCAATCTCTCTTCTCGTGTTCTTGAGATGGCATGATCTTGATGTATCATGGGCTTTGTTAATATAGTCGGATCATATGATATTATTCCCTTGCTACCTTGTTGTGATGAATTGAATCTTTACCTTTGAGATCTCGTTATGTTGGATTGAATATTATGGTTTGAGAACACTTGATGTACGTCTTGCGTGGGATACCCGTAGTGACATTGGGGTATTCTATTGATTCACTTGATATATGTTGAGGCATCAACTTGCGGATTCCGGTAACCTAGGGGATCTATGCATAGGGGTTGATTGCACGTTTTCATACCACGTTCTCTGATAGAAATCTTGGGGTGCTCCTTGAAGTTCTTTGTGTTGGATTGAATATGATAGATCTGAAATTGTTTGATGCATGTCGCATAATTTACCCACGGATACTTGAGGTGACATTGGAGTATCTAGGTGACATTAGGGTTGATTGATATGTATCATTGGTGTTATTCTAGTAGGAACTCTAGGGTTGTTTGTGACACTTATAGGAATAGTCCAATAGATTGATCAGAAAGAATAACTTTGAGGTGGTTCTACTACCTACACCAATTTCATCTTATTGTTCTCCGCTAGATAGGAACTTTGGAGTGATTCTTTGTTGCACGTTGAGGGATGACCATATGATCCAACTATGTTAGCATTGTTGAGAGATTGCACTAGTGAAAGTATGGACCCTAGGCCTTATTTCCAAGCATTTATACACCGTTTTGCTCGCTTTTTTACACTTGCTACCTTGCTGTTTTTATATTTTCAGATTACAAAAACCTATATCTATCATCCATATTGCAATTATATCACCATCTCTTTTCCGAACTAGTGCACCTATACAATTTGTCATTGTATTGGGTGTGTTGGGGACACAAGAGATTTCTTGTATTTGATTGCAGGGTTGTTTGAGAGAGACCATCTTCATCCTACACCTCCCACAGATAACCTTAGGTCATCCACTTGAGGGGAAATTGCTACTGTCCTACAAAACTCTGCGCTTGGAGGCCCAACACGAGTCTACAAGAATAAAGTTGCGTAGTAGACACCAAGCTCTTTTCTGGCACCGTTGCCGGGGAGGTGAGTGCTTGAAGGTATATCTTTAGATCTTGCAATTAAATCTTTTAGTTTCTTGTTTTTCACTAGTTTGGTTTTGTAAAAGAAAACTACTAGAAAAAATGGAGTTTAGGTTGCCTCAATTGCTTCGTCTTTTGTATGTCTTTCGTGAAAATGATGGTTCGGAAAATTGTGCTCGATTGGTAGAGGAAGAACTTATGAAAATACTTAATGAGAATTCCTTGAATGTTGAGCATGATTGCAATGTTGCTAGTATGAATTCTCTGAATATCCATGATGCTAATGATATGCAAAGCCACAAGCTTGGGGATGCTATGTTTGATGAAGATGATATTTTTAGTCCCCCAAGTTTTGATGAGCAAATTTATTATGATGATGGCATGCCTCCTATCTATGATGATTATGATGATGAGATGTATTCTATAAATAATAATTATAACTATGAAACTTGTCATCATGATTTTAATTTTCAATTTAGTTATGTCAATCATGTATCTCATGATAGTTATTTTGTTGAGTTTGCTAGCACCACAATGAATGAGAAGAAATATGCTTATGTGGAGAGTAATAAATTTTCTATGCTTGTGCATCATGAAAACAATGATTTATGTGATAGTTATATTGTGGAATTCCTTCATGATGCTACTGAAAATTATTATGAGAGAGGAACACATGCTTGTAGGAATTGCAATAATATCAAGTTTCCTCTCTATGTGTTCATAATTTTGAAGTTGCATTTGTTTTGCCTTCCTATGCTAGTTGATTCTTGCTCACATAAATTGTTTGCTCACAAAATCCCTATGCATTGGAAGTGGGTTAGACTTAAATGTGCTTGTCATGTGATTCATGATGCTCTCTTGTTTTCAACTTTTATTCCTATACGAGCATCATTGAAATCATCATGCCTAGCTAAAAGGCTTTAAAGAAAAGCGCTTGTTGGGAGACAACCCAACACTTATAATTTCTGTTTTGATGTGTTCACATGATTAAGATACTGTAGTAATCATGTTTTGTGTCTTTTATTTCAATAATGTGCCAAGTAAAGCCTTTGGGTTAGTATGGATACTTGTTGATTTGATTTTGTTCAAAAACAGAAACTTTTGCCTCTAGTAAAGAATTTCTCTGATTTTACTGGGGCGTGAAAAAATTCTGAAATTTTTACACAGTATTTATATGAAAATTCTTTAAGTGTTTACAATTTTTCAGAATTTTTAGAGACAGGTAAATACGGTTATACTACAGATCTTCATAGACTGTTCTGTTTTTGACAGATTCTGTTTTGCATGCATAGTTTGCTTGTTTTAGTGTTCCCATAGCTTATATTCAGTGATATAAATTATGTGAATGGTAGAATACAGTAGGTATTATGTGATAACAATTATGTATCTTGTCTTGACAGTACCTAAGTGAATGATCTTTATTTATTATACTAACCCATCTCACGAAGTTCCGTTAAGTTTTGTGTGATTGAAGTATTCAAGTTTTGGGTGAGACACCGATATGAGGAGAATAAGGAGTGACAAGAACCTAAGATTGGGGATGCACAAGGCACCCCCAAGGTAATATGCAAGGAAGACTCAAGCGCCTAAGCTTGGGGATGCCCCGGAAGGCATCCCCTCTTTCGTCTTCAACACTATCGGTATATCTTACTTGGAGCTATATTTTTATTCCTCACATAATATGTGTTTTGCTTGGAGCGTCATCTTATTTTATTAGTATTTGCTTGATTTTATTTATAATCTTGTTTTTTAATAAAAAGTTCCAAGAATTGCCTCTTAGGATGCTTGAGTTACATGTTTGATATATGCTGTGTAAAAACAGAAACTTTTCCTGAAGTGTTTGAATTTTCATATTATACTGGAACGTGGAAAGTTTCTAAAATTTTTACACAGTGTTTTCATATAAATTCTTTATCACGTCCTAAATCTTCATAATTTTTTGAGTTACTGAAGTACACTGCTTTCATAAATTGCTACAGAGTGTTCTGTTTGGACAGATTGCTGTCATAGTTTTGTTATCTACTTATCCTATAGTTTCCATAGCCTATATTGGTAGATATAAATTGTGAAAGCCATAGTAAACAGTAGATGATGTTTGAAAATTATTGTGCAACTTGTCTTGGCAGTACTGAAGTGTTGATTTGTTTTTATGTGTACTAACCTATCACACGAGTTATTTTCAAGTTTTTGTGGATGAATTTTTTGAGAATAGGTGAAACCGTGATATGAGAGGATTGAACGAGATACAAAAGCTCAAGCTTGGGGATGCCCAAGGCACCCCAAGTAAATATTTCAAGAAGTCTCAAGCATCTAAGCTTGGGGATGCTACGCATCCCACCTCTCTTCATCAACAATTATCGGTTAGCCTATGTTGAGCCTAATTTTTTATTTGTCCACATGATATGTGCTATTATTGGAGTGCTATTTTTCTTATGCTTTCTATTTAAATAAAATACTCAGATCTGAAAATATTTATTGAGAGAGAGAGAGAGCCCTCACATAGCTACTTGATTGTTTACCTACTCATTGATCTTCACTTATATCTTTCGAGAGTAGTTTGAGGTTTACTCATGTGCTTCACTTATATCTGGAGAGTAAATTATGAATGAATTGAATATCATAAATATGAAATTAGCAATGAGCTTTATGCTTAGTAGTAGCTTCACATCTGGTTTAGAAAGTAAAATCTATTGAAGTTTGGTAATCATCAAATTGGCCAGCCAAGCAATTCATGAATGATTAGTATAAGAAAGAGAACTTTCACATATAAATATATTATCTTGGACACCTTTTATGATTGTGAATACCCATCCATTATTTTCAACCTTGATCAAATAGTTGAAGTTGGACAAGGAAGACAACGTAACGGTTATGTTTGGGTATATTTGCATAGAAGTTATATTGTTATGGATCCTCCAACATGTGGTGCTTGTTTAGAACCTTTTGCTAGCGAAAACTTCGTACTAAGTAGAGATACTACTTGTGCATCAAAATCCTTGAGCCAAGTTTCTTCCATGAGAGTCCACCATACCTACCTATATATGGTATTTCACTGCCATTCCAAGTAAATTTGCATGTGCCACCTCTAAACATTCAAATAAACATCCGTTTTGTGTGCTCGTACCGCTCATGGAGCGATGGGGCAGTCATTATCTTCCATGCTAAGCGAGTTATTCTCAAGATGAGTGTTTATTCACTTGTCATTGCACGAGAGAGGCTAGTAAAAAGGATTCCCAGTCCTGCATAACACAAAAATAAATAAACAAAACTCCCCCTAGAATGTTGATTGTTTGGAGGGCAACCATGAATTCGGCCAGCCATGGAATGTGTTTGAATGGTGGAGGGGGAGTAAAAATTTAAATTCTGTTTGGGAACCGCCAATAATGTGATTAGCATGGAAGATATTGAATACTCTGTTGTGACGTTGATAGGAAAGGCACACCACTCAAAATTACATATTCATCTCTGTTTTAAACAATGAGCTCTGGCACATATGCAAATCCCTGCTTCCCTCTGCGAAGGGACAATCTATTTACTTACTTTCATGTTGAGTCAACTTCTTATTCCAACCTCAATCTATTAGTGGGCAAGCACCATGTGGTGGGGAAAGACCCAAACATATATATCCACTCAAATATATTTGATCATGATTCATTATTGTTGTCAATTATCTTTATGATAAGTGTGTTGGGAGGCGAAACATCAAGCCCCTATCTTTCTCTGTGTTCGATGGATGTTGTTTGTTCTAAAAATATGCCTTGAGTATTAGCAATCATAAAAGACTTCTTACTTAGACTTGATGATGTATTGAAATTGTTTGGTGACCAAGAACATAGATTGTTAAGTTTCAATAGAATGCATTGTTTGAACCATCACATATGAATTGATTGCTACTCTATCATGATGATTTTTATGAGAAAAAATTGTTGGTTATGATGCTAGAAAAGTGACTGAAATTATCAATGATCAAAACTATTCACTAAGCTAGCATTCACACTTCATAAATTATTTCTTTTATCATTTACCTACTCGAGGACGAGCAGGAATTAAGCTTGGGGATGCTGATACGTCTCCAACGTATCGATAATTTATGAAGTATTCATGCCATATTCACCTATGTTTACAATACTTTTACATAGTTTTGATGCACTTTATATGATTTATTTAGAACTAACCCGGACTGACGCTGTTTTCAGCAAAATTACCGTGGTGTTGTTTTTGTGCAAAAAATGAAAGTTCTCGGAATCGCACGAAACTTTTTGGTGATTTTTTTGGACCAATACAAGACCTAGAAGCTTCAGAGGAGAGCCAAGAGATGCACCAGGGCCCAACCACATATCCAGCCGCGCCCCCTAGGGGGGCGCGGCCAGATATGTGGTGGCCCCGTGGAGCGTCCCCCGACGTCGTTCTCTGGCCTATAAATTCACATCTACCCTAAAAACATCAGAAGCGCCCCCGAAAAACTTATTTCGCCGCCGCAAGCCTCTGTTCCGACGGGAGGCCATCTACACCTCCGTTCTGGCACCCTGCTGGAGGGGCGATCGATCACGGAGGGCCTCTTCATCAACCTTGCTGCCCTCACCATGACGAGGAGGGAGTAGTCCACCCTCGGGGCTGACGGTTTGTACCAGTAGCTATGTGTTCAATCTCTCTCTCTCGTGTTCTTGAGATGGCACGATCTTGATGGATCACGGGTTTTGTTAATATAGTCGGATCATATGATGTTATCCCCTTGCTACCTTGTTGTGATGAATTGAATCTTTACCTTTGAGATCTCGTTATGTTGGATTGAATATTATGGTTTGAGAACACTTGATGTACGTCTTGCATGGGATACCCGTAGTGACATTGGGGTATTCTATTGATTCACTTGATATATGTTGAGGCATCAACTTGCGGATTCTGGTGACCTAGGGGATCTATGCATAGGGGGTGATTGCACATTGGCATACCACGTTCTCCAATAGAAATCTTGGGGTGCTCCTTGAAGTTCTTTGTGTTGGATTGAATATGATAGATCTGAAATTGTTTGATGCATGTCTCATAATTTACCCACGGATACTTGAGGTGACATTGGAGTATCTAGATGACATTAGGGTTGATTGATATGTATCATTGGTGTTATTCTAGTAGGAACTCTAGGGCTATTTGTGACACTTATAGGAATAGCCCAATAGATTGATCGGAAAGAATAACTTTGAGGTGGTTCTACTACCTACACTAATTTCATCATATTGCTCTCCGCTAGATAGGAACTTTGGAGTGATTCTTTGTTGCACGTTGAGGGATGATCATATGATCCAACTATGTTAGCATTGTCGAGAGATTGCACTAGTGAAAGTATGGACCCTAGGCCTTATTTCCAAGCATTTATACACCGTTTTGGTTGCTGTTTTACACTTGCTACCTTGCTGTTTTTATATTTTCAGATTACAAAAACCTATATCTATCATCCATATTGCACTTGTATCACCATCTCTTCGCCGAACTAGTGCACCTATACAATTTTCCATTGTATTGGGTGTGTTGGGGACACAAGAGATTTCTTGTATTTGATTGTAGGGTTGTTTGAGAGAGACCATCTTCATCCTACACCTCCCACAGATTGATAAACCTTAGGTCATCCACTTGAGGGAAAATTGCTACTGTCCTACAAAACTCTGCGCTTGGAGGCCCAACACGAGTCTACAAGAATAAAGTTGCGTAGTAGACATCAGGGCCCCACAAGCCATCAGGGCGCGGCCTGGGGGTGGCGCACCCTGTTGGCTTGTGGCCAGCAGGTGGCCCCCCTCTAGTATATTTTTGGCCCATAAATTCTTAAATATTCCATAAAAGTTCTCCGTGAAGTTTCAGGTCATTTGGAGTATGGTGATTTTTCTGCCTTTTCCTCGGTTTTCAGTTAGAATTCCAGTTTCCAGATATTTCCCTCTTTGTGATGTACCTTGCATATTCAGAGAGAAAGAGCATAAGAATTGTATGATAATAGGGAATAATGGACAAGAATAACATAAATATCAAGAAGAAATCATGATGCAGAATGGACGTATCAGTCAACACTCTATCCAGATTGATTTCATCCTCTCGAGAAGAGGAGACAGGCGTGCGTGCCTAGATTGTAAGGTGATACTTGGAGAGAGTGTTACCCCTCGGCATAAGCTTGTGGTTGCCGACTTCCGCTTTCGGATTCATGTCCATCGGGACAAGCGTGCCAAAGTCGCTAGAACGAAGTGGTGGAAGCTCAAGGGAGTGGTAGCTCAGGCGTTCAAGGAGAGTGTCATTAAGGAGGGCCCTTGGGAGGAAGGAGATGATGCAGAGAACATGTGGATGAAGATGGCGACTTGCATTCATAAGGTGGCCTCAGAGGAGTTTGGAGTGTCCATGGGAAGTAGAAGCGAAGCTAAAGATACCTGGTGGTGGAACGATGATGTGCAGAAGGCAATTAAGGAGAATAAAGATTGTTTCAGACACCTATACCTGGATAGGAGTGTGGACAACATAGAGAAGTAAAAGATGGCAAAGAAGGCTCAAAAGTGAGCTGTGAGTGAAGCAAGAGGGCGGGCGTATGAGGACATGTACCAGCGGTTAGACAAGAAGGAAGGTGAAAGGGACATCTATAAGATGGCCAAGATCCGAGAGAGGAAGCGTGGGATGTTGACCAAATCAAATGCATCAAGGATGGAGCAGATCAGCTCCTGGTGAAGAACGAGGAGATCAGGCATAGATGGCGGGAGTACTTTGACAAGTTGTTCAACGGGGAGAGTGGGAGCTCTACCAGTGTTTTGTGCGGCGAATCCCGGAGTCGGAGGTCAAGGAGGCTTTAAAAAGGATGAAAGAAGGCAAGGCGATGGGCCCTGATTGTATCCCCATTGAGGTGTGGGCAGGCCTCGGGGACATAGCGATAATATGGCTAACCAAGCTTTTCAACCTCATATTTTGGGCAAACAAGATGCCAGAAGAATGGAGGTGGAGTATATTAGTACCAAACTTCAAGAACAAGGGGGATGTTCAGAGTTGTACTAATTACCATGGAATTAAGCTGATGAGCCATATAATGAAGCTATGGGAGAGAGGCATTGAGTGCCTCGTAAGAATAATGACTAGCGTGACAAAAAATCTGTTTGGTTTCATGCATGGGAGGTCGACCATGGAAGCCATTTTCTTGGTACGACAACTTATGGAGAGATACATGGAGCAAAAGAAGGACCTGCATATCGTTTTCATCGACTGGAGAAGGCCTATGACAAGATACCACAGAAAGTCATGTGGTGGGCCTTGGAGAAACACAAAGTCCCAGCAAAGTACATTACCCTCATCAAGGACATGTACGACAATGTTGTGACACTGATGATTTTTTGATTAAATTAGGACTGCACCAGGGGTTAGCTTTGAGCCCTTATCTTTTGCCTTGGTGATGGATGGGGTCATAAGGGATATACAAGGAGATATCCCATGGTGTATTCTCTTTGCGGACAATGTGGTGCTAGTAGATGATAGTCGGACAGGGGTCAACAAGAAGTTAGAGCTATGGAGTCAAACCCTGGAATCGAAAGGTTTTAGACTTAGTTGAACTAAAACCGAGTACATGAAGTGCGGTTTCAATACTACTAGGCACGAGGAGGATTATGAGGTTAGCCTTGATGGGCAGGTGGTGCCTCATAAGGACACCTTTCGATATTTGGGGTCAATGTTGCAGAAGGATGGGGATATCGATGAAGATGTGACCCATCGAATTAAAGCCGGATGGATGAAGTGATGCCAAGCTTATGGCATTCTCTATGACAAGAGAGTTCCACAAAAGCTAAAAGGCAAGTTCTATAGGACGGCGGTTCGACCCGCAATGTTTTATGGCACTCAGTGTTGGCCGACTAACAGGAGACATGTGCAACAGTTAGGTGTGGCACATATGCGCACGTTGAGATGGATGTGTGGCCACACAAGGAAGGACCGAGTCCGGAATGAAGACATACGAGATAGAGTTGGGGTAGCACATATTGATGAGAAGCTTGTCCAACATCGTCTGAGATGGTTTGGGCATATTCAGCGTAGGCCTCCAGAAGCTCTAGTGCATAGCGGACGACTAAAGCGTGCCGATAATGTTAGAAGAGGTCGCGGTAGACCGAATATGACATGGGAGGAGTCCGTAAAGAGAGATTTGAATGACTGGAATATCACCAAAGAACTAACCATGGACACGGGTGTGTGGAAGCTTGCTATCCATGTGCCAGAACAACGAGTTGGCCGCGAGATCTTATGGGTTTCACCTCTAGCCTACCCCAACTTGTTTGGGACTAAAGGCTTTGTTGTTGTTGTCGTCGTCGTCATTGTTTTTGTTATTGTCGTACTTGGTTCACAACAAGATAATTTATGTCCCATTATATTTGGTTTTCTTGAATACCGTTAATGCTGAAATTAATTGTGTTAAAGAGAAGGTTAAAGTAAGCTTTGGTGATGTGTCTCATGAATTTAATTTCTCTAAGTTTGGTAGACAACCACATGAGAAAGAGTTATCTAGTAAAGATGAAATTATTGGTCTCACTTCTATTGTTGTGCCTCCGACTGATCCATTAGAACAATACTTGCTAGACCATGAGAATGATATGCATATGAATGAGAGAAATGAAATAGATGAGATATTCTTTAGACAAACACCTATTCCTAAACACAACTTGCATGTTGACATTTTAGGGGATCCTCCTCTACCTAAGGGAGATCCCGTGTTTGAGCTAAATAAATTACCCAATACTTTGAAATATGCGTATCTTGATGAAAAGAAGATATATCATGTTATTATTAGTGCTAACCTTTTAGAGCATGAAGAAAAGAGATTACTTAAAACTCTGAAGAAGCACAAAGCCGCTATTAGATATACTCTTGATGATATTAAGGGCATTAGTCCCACTCTATGTCAGCACAAGATTAATATGGAACCGGATGCTAAACCTGTCGTTGATCATCAATGCCTCTTGAATCCTAAAATGAAGGAAATGGTGAGAACTGAAATATTAAAGCTTCTGGAGGCAGGTATAATTTATCCTATTGCTGATAGTAGATGGGTAAGTCATGTTCATTGTGTTCCTAAGAAAGGAGGTATAACTGTTGTTCCTAATGATAAAAATGAACTTATCCCACAAAGAATTGTAAATGGTTATAGAATGGTAATGGATTTCAGGAAATTAAACAAATCTACTAGAAAGGATCATTACCCCTTGCCTTTTATTGATCAAATGTTAGAAAGATTATCTAAGCATACACACTTTTGCTTTCTTGATGGATATTCTGGCTTTTCTCAAATACATGTGTCAAAGGAAGACCAAGAGAAAACTACTTTTACATGCCCATTTGGAACTTATGCTTATAGACGTATGCCTTTTGGTTCATACAATGTACCTGCTACCTTTCAAAGATGTATGACTGCTATATTCTCTGACTTTTGTGAAAAGATTATTGAGGTATTCATGGATGATTTTTCCGTTTGTGTGGCTTCTTTTGAGGATTGCTTGAGCAACCTCTATCAAGTTTTGTAGAGATGTGAAGAAACTAATCTTGTCTTCAATTGGGAGAAGTGCCATTTTATGGTGAATGAAGGTATAGTAGTTGGGCATAAAATTTCTGAATGAGGTATTGAGGTAGACAAAGCTAAAGTCGATGCAATCGAGAAAATGCAATGTCCTAAAGATGTTAAAGGTATAAGAAGCTTTCTTGGTCATGCTGGTTTCTATAGGCGTTTCATTAAAGATTTCTCAAAGATTTTTAGGCCATTAACTAATCTTCTTCAAAAGGATATTTCATTTGTTTTTTATGATGATTGTGTAGAAGCCTTTGAAATACTTAAGAAAGCCTTAATTTCTGCACCTATTGTCCAACCACATGATTGTTATTTACCCTTTGAAATTATGTGTGATGCTAGTGATTATGCTGTTGGTGCTATTCTAGGGCAAAGAGTAGACAAGAAATTGAATGTTATCCATTATGCTAGTAAGACTCTAGACAATGTTCAAAGAAATTATGCTACTACTGATAAGGAATTTTTAGCAGTTGTGTTTGCATGTGATAAGTTTAGACCTTATATTGTTGATTCCAAAGTTACAATTCACACTGATCATGCTACTATTAAATACCTTATGGAATTTTTAGCAGTTGTGTTTGCATGTGATAAGCTTAGACTGATTAGGTGGGTGCTTTTACTTCAAGGGTTTGATTTGCATATTGTTGATAGAAAGGGAGCTGAAAACCCGGTAGCAGATAACTTGTCTAGAATGGAAAATGTTCTTGATGACCCACTGCCTATTGATGATAATTTTCCCGATGATCAATTAGCTATTATAAATGCTTCTCGTAGCACTCCTTGGTATGCAGATTATGCTAATTACATTGTTGCTAAATATATACCACCTAGTTTCACCTACCAACAAAGGAAAAAATTCTTCTATGATTTAAGACATTACTTTTGGGATGACACACATCTTTATAAAGAAGGAGTAGATGGTGTTATTACATGATGTGTACCTGAGCATGAACATGAAAAATCCTATGGAAGTGTCATTCCGAGGCCTACGGAAGGCATGATAACCCACAAGTATTGGGGATCGCGACAGTCTTCGTGGGTAGTATTTCACCCTAATTTATTGATTCAACACAAGGGGAGCCAAAGGATATTTATCGGCCTTAGCAGTTGAGTTGTCAATTCAACCACACCTGCGATATCTCTCTGCAGCAAAGATTTAGTAGCATGGCAAATAGTAGTAGAAATAGTAACAGTGATAGTGACAACAACAATTTTGTAAAAGTTGTAACAGTAGTAGCGACAGTAGTAACTTAGCAAGATTCAATATGTGAAAAACATAGGTACGTGGATCGGTGATGAATAATGATTTGGATGACATCAACCATGTAACAGTTACACACTAGGGCAACACAGAACTAGCTACAATTCATCAATGTAATGTAGGCATGTATTCTGTATATAGTCATACGTGCTTGTGATAAGAACTTGCATGACATCTTTTGTCCTACCCTCCCGTGGTAGCGGGGTCCAATTGGAAACTAAGGGCTATTAAGGCCTCCTTTTAATAGTGAACCGGAACAAAGCATTAACAAATAGTGAATACATGAACTCCTCAAACTACGACAATCATCGGAAAGAATCCCAATTATTGTCACCTTGGGGTATGCGGATCATGGCAGGTAATAGGTGACTACAACTTGCAAGATAGGATCCAAATCACTCTTATATTCATGAAAACATAATAGGTTCAGATCTTAAATCATGGCACTCGGGCCCTAGTGACAAGTATTAAGCATAGCAAAGTCATAGCAACATCAATCTCAGAACATAGTGGATACTAGGGATCAAGCCCTATCAACTTAACTCGAATACATGATCAATCTCATCAAATCCCATCACCATCTAGCAAGCTTACAAAGGAATTACTCACTCACGACGGTGAGCATCATGGGATTGTCGATGGAGAAGGGTTGGCGATGACGACGACGATGAATCCCCCTCTCCGGAGCCCCAAACGGACTCCGGATAAGCCCTCCAGAGGAAGAACAGGGGGTGGCGACGGCTTCGTCTCGTAAAACGCGATGAAGTCTTCTCTCTGATTTTTTCTCTCTGAAGATGTATATTTATAGGACTGGAATTAGGGTCGGGGGAGCTGCATGGGACCCACCACACAACAGGGCGCGGTCAGGGGCTGGGTCACGCCCTGTTGCCTTGTAGCCCCCTGACAGCCCACCTCTGGTGGCTCTTCACTCCATAATTCATTATATATTCCATAAAAAATTCACAAAAAGTTTCGTCCAATTCCGAGAACTTTTATTTCTGCACAAAAATAACACCAAGGTAGCTCTGCTGAAAACAGCGTCAGTCCCGGTTAGTTTCATTCAAATCATGCAAATTAGAGTCCAGAACAAGAGCAAAATTGTTTGGAAAAGTAGATACGTTGAAGACGTATCAACTCCCCCAAGCTTAACTCATTGCTTGTCCTCAAGCATTTCAGTTGATAAACTGAAAGTGATAAAGAAAACTTTTACGAACTCTTTTGTTCTTGTTGATGTATATATGCTTAGGTAGTGTTCAGGCTTTCAACATAAATCATAAACAACCATATCCATGGTAACAATTAAACATCATATTTACTCATGACAATACATAACCAACTAGTGAGCAATAATAAGATATCTCTCATGCTAACAATTTGTCAAAACAATCATGATATAATATGATAACATGGTACTTCGCTAGCCCTTTCTAAGACCGCAAAACATAAATGCAGAGCACCTCCAAGGTTCAAGCAGCGACTAAACATTATAATTCAGAGTGGGAAAGATCCAGTCATGCTCACATCCAACATTAACTAGACTCAATGCAAAAGAATGACAATAGTGCTCTTCGGTCTAGTGCTTTTAGTAAGAAGGTGATGACTCGATAACACAAAAGTAAATAGAAAGGCCCTTCGCAGAGGGAAGCATTGATTTGCAGATGTGCCAGAGCTCAAGGTTTAAAATAGAGATGAAATTGTAATTTTGGGTGGTGTGCTTTTCCTGTCAACGCTATAATAGAGTTTTCAATATCTTCCAGGCTAAACACATTATTGGCGGTTCCCAAGCGAAATTGTAAAGTTTACTCCTTCCACCATACATACACAAACCATGACTGACCGAATCCACGGGTGCCTGCCAACATATCAACTTGTCCCAGGAGTTTGTTTAATTATTTTTGATTATGCAGGATCGGGCAACCTTTTTACCAGCCTCTCTTGTGCAATGACGGACGAATAAACGTCCATCCTGAGAATAACCCGCTTAGCATGGAAGATACGGACCGCTCCATCGCTCCATGAGCGGTACGAGCACACAAAACAGATGTTTATTTGAAAATTAGAGGTGGCCCATGCAAATTTACTTGGAACGGCAGGGTAATACCGCATATAGGTAGGTATGACCGACTCATGTGGAGCAACTTGGGTTTATGAGTTTGGATGCACAAGCAGCATTCCCGCTTAGTACAGGTGAAGGCTAGCAATAGATTGAGAAACGACCAGCTAGAGAGCAAAAACGGTCATAATTATGCATTGTGAATAATTAACGTCGGACGTTAGCATGGGTAGGATATGAATACTCTGAATTTAAGTATCATGAAGGCTGCATTGGTTTTGAATCAACTACATGTTTGCACATGGGCCAAGTCAAGTTGCTCGAATTACTCAGAGGGAAATACCATACTACCATACCACATCATAACCATTTTAATGCATGTTGACACATAAGATAAATCATTATCCACTCCTAGCTATTTAAGCATGGCATGGGAAACTATGATCTCTAATTGTCATCATAAACATGTTCACTCATGATATACTGAATCAAGATCAAACGAGCTAAACATATTTACAAAACCGGAAGACAAGAAGAGTTCATACCAGCTTCCTTTGCCATGATCACTTCATCAAATATCATCATTACTGCCTTTCACTTGCACGACCGAATGATGTGATAATAATAGTGCAAGTGTATCGTGGATTAAGCTGGAATTTGCGAAACAATTTAAACAAAGGAGAAGACAAGGTAATGGTGGTTCTTTTTGTTAGATAAACATTTATGCATATAAGAGCCACTCAACATTTTCATCACGGTCTTCTCCTTTAAACGACTCAAAGGAAGGAAAATAAGTTCAGACAAACACACTGAAATATTTTTGGAGTTTTTGTTTTTTCACGAAGAAAGCAACAAACAAAACAAAAAACAAAAACGAGAAAACCTATTTACACGGGAAAGCTCCCAACAAGTAAAGGAAATCTTTTTGGGTTTTCTTTTTAATACTACTACTAATTAAACGGGAAAGAAAAACCGAAAAGAAGCGAGAAATATTTTTGGATTTTTCAAAGTTTTTTCAAACACACAAGAAAAAAGCGGAAAAATAAAACTAACATGGATATACAATGAAAGAGGATGAACACCGACAATTTATATGAAGTGTGAACATGAATGTAATGTCGGTGAGAAATACGTACTCCCCAAGCTTAGGCTTTTAGCCTAGCTTGGTGGTCACCACAGATAGTAGCCGTCGGGTCCAGGAAAGTATTGTTGATGAGGCACCCGAGCGTCCCATGCCTGGGCCTCGACCTCCGCCTCAGCCAACTCGTTCCGGTAAGCAGTTATATCTTATGGCATGATAATGTATCCGTGCTTGGCATGAAAGTTAAACAAAGAAGGTGCATGCAATACAATAACATCGCGAGTAGTCTCGCTGTATACTAAGTTGTAGAGAATGTGCTGTGGAGGTTGAGGTTCCTCAATAAACCGGTGATCTAACATAGACTTGTGATCTAAATAAACCTTAGGCAACAAATAATCAGTTTGGAGTATGGCAACCTCGAAACGCTTTGCTAGGCGTGTGGCATAAATACCACCATGGATCTTGCCCCTAAGCCGGTTAATATGCAAGCGGCATGCAACAATAGCTCCTAAGCTGTAGGCATTCTCACCATATAGTGAGCAACGTAAGATACAAGGATGGGAGCACTGAGACCACCACCCTGAGTCATAGCAGTTAAACATTTTCCTATAAATAAAGCAAAGTAGTGCATAGAAGGAAAATGTAAACTAGTGGCCCTAGCCTTCGATACGCCCCTAGTTTCTCCCACGGTTAAGGTGAGGAGGAAGTCCTTGAACTCCTCTGGTTTAGGCTCACGAATTTCCCCGTCATAAGGAATCATGCATATTTCACAGAATTCAAAGAGTGGTAATTCATGATGTTCAAAATATAAATCAAAACGCACCATGGGAGCATCGAGCCTATTATTGAAATAAAAAAAATGCACAAAGGAATTTGTAAGGAGATATTATATTGGTCACACTCATCTGCGAGGAAGTTGGTCAGTGGCATTTGCAATGAATTGCATGAACTCTTGATGAAAACCTGCCTCACTCATGAAAGGTGTATGTGGCCATTCACACGGCCTAACCTCCGTGTTGTGAGGGATGTTGATATCTTGGTCCGGGGTGCTCACAACAACTCCTTTAGAGCTCCGGGTTGAAGAAACTCTCCTAAGGAAATTCATCTTCCTACAAACAAATTTCTGAAATTTTTGGACCATAAAATTATGTCAGTAAAACTTTCCAAGATTGGTATCAACTACTCATATAGATGCCTAGAAGCCATATCAAGCGCTCCAACTACTTGGAGCTCAAAGAATTCAACATGCAAGCTCATTTTTAGTGGCACCAAGTGCAGCAAAATATGCAAAAATATAAACCACTGAAGCAAAAACTAATTGGAGGAATGAGAGAGTCACATACCAAGGAGCAATTCCTTAAAACAGTTTCGGAAACGGAGTTTCGAGCAAAGAGATCAAAAATTTCAGTTTTGGGAGCAAGAACACGGGAGAGAGTGTGCGAATGAATTTTTTCTGGAGGTAGGGGATGACATGGGCTAAAGAGATAAGGCAGGGGGCCCTATGGGACCCACCACACAACAGGGTGCGACCAGAGGCTGCGCCGCGCCCTGTTGCCTTGTGGCCCACAGGTGCCCCTTCCTGATGTGTTTTCAGCACCAAAAATTCTAAAATATTCCAAAAAAATCATGTTAAAATTTTGTGGTAATCTGAGACCTTTTATTTTTGGGTCATTTTTTAATGCACGAGAAACTCAAAAAACAGGAAAAGCACGGCTTTATTTTATTTAACTAAGAATAACAGAGAGTAAACTAATGGTACAGAGAGTTGTGATTACCAAATTCATCAACCACATGTCTTTCAAAAAGGATTCATTAATAAGGTTGATCAAGTCTTATTAATAACCATTTTTGATTGACATGAGACACAGGAATTTTCGTATCACACTAAGTTACCTCAATGGGGATTTGCATCTCCCCAATAATAAGATTATAATATTTCTTCTTGGCAGTAGGTAGAGGGATTTTAAAACCTCCAATGTTGACCGTGGCACTAGGCTCAATGACATTAATATTATTAACCAGAATTTGTTTCTTCGGGAAATGCACGGTATGTTGTTTTCCATTGACATGAAATGTGACCTTGCTTTTGTTGCAATCAATAACAGCCCCTGTAGTATTTAAAAATGGTATACCAAGGATAATCGACATGTGGTCGTCCTCGGGCATATCAAGAATAACAAAGTCTGTTAAGATAGTAACATTTGCAACCACAACAGGAACATCCTTACAAATTCCAATAGGTAAAGCAGTGGATTTATCATCCATTTGCAAAGATATCTCAGTATGTGTAAGCTTATTCAAATCAAGTCTTTTATATATAGAGAAAGGCATAACACTAACACCAGCTCCTAGATCACATAAAGCAATTTTAACATAGTATCGTTTAACGGAGCATGGTATTGTGGGTATACCAGGATCTCCCAACTTCTTAGGCACCTCTCCATCAAAAGAATAACTAGCAAGCATACTAGCAATTTTAGTTTCAGGTATTTTTCTTTTGTTGGTAATAATATCCTTCATATACTTAGCATACAGAGGCATTTTCAAAATATCAGTCAAGCCAGTGCGTAAAAAGATAGGCCTAATCATTTCAGCAAAGCGCTCAAAATCTTCCCATCCTTACTCTTGGAAGGCTTACGAGGGAATGGCATGGGTTTTTGAACCCATGGTTCTCTTTCTTTACCATGTTTCCTAGCAACAAAGTCTTTCTTTTCATAACGCTTATTTTTGGGATGTGGGTTATCAAGATCTTCAGCGGGCTCTATTTCCACATCATTATCTTGCTCTTTATTATCTGGCTGAGCATCTATGTGAGTCTCATCATTATTATTATCATCATTTTCATTATCACTAGGTGCATGTTCACTACCAGATTGTGTCTCAGCATCAGAAATAGAGGCATCGTTAGGATTTTCAGCAGGTTTTTCTATGACAGGTTCACTAGAGGCATGCAAAGTTCCACCCTTTTTCTTCTTCTTTTTATTATTAGTTGGACTAGATGCATCATCATTATTTATTTGAGAATCTTGTTCTATTCTTTTAGGATGACCTTCAGGAAAAAGAGGTTCCTAAGTCATTCAACCTCCTCTAGTCATTACTCTAACACCATGATCATTCATATTATCATTTATTTCAGCAAGCAAATCACTTTGTGACTTAGCAACTTGGTCTAGTTTGGTGTGAACCATAGAAGCATGTTTACCTAGACCCTTAACATCATTAGCAATTCTAAACATCAAGTCACTCAAGAGATCTATCATCATAGCATTACACCTTAATTTATCTTCGACATAGTTGTTGAAATGCTCTTGCTTAACAATGTAGTTATTAAATTCATCCATGCATTGACTAGGAGTCTTAGTATAAGGTATATCATTTTCATTAAAGGTGCGGAGAGAATTTACCTCTACTACCTGTGTTGGGGTGTCAAGTCCATGTATTTCTTCGATAGGTGGTAATTTCTTGACATCTTCAGTTTTAATACCTTTCTCTTTCATAGATCTTTTGGCTTCTTGCATATCTTTCGGACTGAAGAATAGAATACCTCTTTTCTTTTGAATAGGTTCCGACGGTGGTTCAGGAAGTGTCCAATCATTGACGTTTTGCAATATGTTATTCAATAGTTCTTTAGCTTGTCCAACAGTTCTTTCCCTGAAAACACAACCAGCGAAATATCTAGGAAATCCCTAGAAGCATCGGTTAGTCCATTATAAAAGATATCAAGTACTTCATTTTTCTTGAGAGGATGATCAGGCAAAGATCTAAGTAACTGGAGAAGCCTCCCCCAAGCTTGAGGGAGATTCTCTTCTTCAATTTGCACAAAGTTAAATATTTCCTATAAAGCAGCTTGTTTCTTATGAGCAGGAAAATATTTTTCACAGAAGTAATAAAGCATATCATGGGGACTACGCACACAACCAGGAGCAAGAGAAAGGAACCATTCTTTAGCCTCGCCCTTTAGCAAGAAAGGGAAAAAGCTTAAGGATAAACAAAATTCATAATCCTTATAAGTAACAAATACAGGAGAACTAGCAAATTTAGGATCACGTTTCATTTTCTCCATCATAGTTTTTTTCTAGTTTGGATACTAGTTTCCTCAAGTCATCTCTATTCTCACAAGAAAGAAAGTCCCTAGCTACTTCCTCATCCATAACATAACCTTCAAGTACATAAGGCAATTCATATTTATTGGGAGAGCGAGGTGTAGTAGGTGATTCAAAATCTTCATAAGTTTCAGCATTTTCAAGTTCTCTAGCTTTAGCGATATAAGCATCAAGTAATTCATTCAGTGGCACAATTTCAGTTTCGTCAAGTCTAGCAGTAGTAGTATCATTAATTTCAGAGGTAGCATCATCAAGTTCATGTGACATATCAGAACGATCAACGGGTGGTGGTGTAACAAGCTGATTCAAAACAGTAGGTGAATCAAAAGCAGAGATAGATGGCAGTTCCTTACCTCCTCTCATGCGAGAGGGGACGATCTTGGTTCGAGTATCTTTCAGATTCTTCATAGTGGCAATTGGATATCCTCAAGTTAACACAATAAATATAGCTATGCTCCTCGGCAAATGCGCCAGAAAAAGGTCTTGATAACCCACAAGTATAGGGGATCGCGACAGTCTTCACGGGTAGTATTTCACCCTAATTTATTGATTCGACACAAGGGGAGCCAAAGGATATTTATCGGCCTTAGTAGCTGAGTTGTCAATTCAACCACACCTGGGATATCTCTCTGCAGCAAAGATTTAGTAGCACGGCAAATAGTAGTAGCAATAGTAACAGTGACAGTGAGAGCAGCAATTTTGTAACAGTTGTAACAATAGCAACGACAGTAGTAACTTAGCAAGATTCAAAATGTGAAAACATAGGCACGTGGATCGGTGATGAATAATGATTTGGATGACATCAACCATGTAACAGTTACACACTAGGGCGACACAGAACAAGCTCCAATTCATCAATGTAATGTAGGCATGTATTCCGTATATTGTCATACGTGCTTGCGATAAGAACTTGCATGACATCTTTTGTCCTACCCTCCTGTGGCAGCGGGTTCCAAATGGAAACTAAGGGCTATTAAGGCTTCCTTTTAATAGAGAACCAAAACAAAGCATTAACACAAGGTGAATACATGAACTCCTCAAACTACGACAATCACCAGAAAGAAACCCAATTATTGTCACCTTGGGGTATGCGGATCATGACACGTAATAGGTGACTACAACTTGCATGATAGGATCCAAATCACTCTTATATTCATGAAAACGTAATAGGTTTAGATCTGAAATTATGGCACTCGGGCCCTAACAAGCATTAACCGTAGCAAAGTCATAGCAACATCAATCTCAGAACATAGTGGATACTAGGGGTCAATCCCTATCAACTTAACTCGATTACATGATCAATCTCATCCAATCCCATCACCGTCTGGCAAGCCTACAAAGGAATTACTCACTCACGGTGGTGAGCATCATGGGATTGTCGATGGAGAAGGGTTGGTGACGACGATGACGAATCCCCCTCTCCGGAGCCCCAAACGGACTCCAGATCAGCCCTCGCGAGGAAGAACGGGAGGTGGTGACGGCTCCGTCTCGTAAAATGTGATGAAATCTTCTCTCTAATTTTTTTCCGAAGATGTGAATTTATAGGACTGGAATTAGGGCCGGGGGAGCTGCATGGGACCCACCACACAACAGGACGTGGCCAGGGGCTGGGCCGTGCCTTGTTGCCTTGTGGCCCCCTGGCAGCCCTCCTCCGGTGGTTCTTCGCTCCATAATTCATTATATATTTTATAAAAAAATTCACAAAAAGTTTCGTCCAATTCCGAGAACTTTTATTTCTGCAAAAAAAAAACACCAAGGTAGTTCTGCTGAAAACAACGTCAGTCCGGTTTGTTTCATTCAAATCATGCAAATTGGAGTCCAAAACAAGATCAAAAGTGTTTGGAAAAGTATATATGTTGAAGACGTATCAGGGCATCACGCTGGTGACAGAACTGCACACAAGGTACTACAGTCTGGTTTTTGTTGGCCCACTCTTTTCAAAGATGCTTGTAAGTATGTCCTCTCTTGTGATGAATGTCAAAGAATTGGTAACATTGGTAAATGTCAGGAAATGCCTAGGAATTATTTACTTGCTACTGAACCATTTGATGTTCGGGGTTTTGATCATATGGGACCTTTTCCTTCCTCTAATGGGTACACTCATATGTTAGTTGATGTTGATTACATTACTAAGTGGGTAGAAGCTATTCCAACTAGTAGTGCTGATCATAATACTTCTATTAAAATGCTTAAAGATGTTATTTTCCCGAGGTTTGGAGTCCATAGATATTCAATGACTGATGGTGGTTCACATTTTATTCATGGTGCTTTCCGTGAACTCCTAGCTAAATATGATGTTAATCATAAAATTGCATCACCTTATCATCCTCAGTCTAGTGATCAAGTTGAATTGAGAAATCGAGAAATAAATTTGATCTTGCAAAAGAGTGTTAATATATCTAGAAAGAATTGGTCTAAGAAACTTGATGATGCTTTATGGGCTTATAGAACCGCTTATAAAAATCCAATGGGGATGTCCCCATATAAAATGGTCTATGAAAAGCATGTCATTTACCTCTTGACTTAGAACATAAAGCTTATTGGTCAATTAAAGAACTTAACTACAATTTCAAACTTGCCGATGAAAAGAGGTTATTTGATATTAGCTCATTAGATGAATGTAGGACACAAGCTTATGAAAATGCCAAGTTGTTCAAAGAAAAAGTTAAAAGATGGCATGCCAAGAGAATCCAAAAACGGGAATTCAATGTAGGAGACCTAGTTCTTTTGTGCAATTCTCATTTCAGATTCTTTACAGGTAAGCTTCTCTCCAAATGGGAAGGACCCTACATCGTTGAAGAGGTCTATCGCTCCGGAGCTATCAAGATCAATAATGCCGAAGGCACACATCCAAGAGTGGTTAATGGGCAAAGAATTAAGCATTATATCTCAGGTACTCCCATTAATGTTGAAACTAATGTTATTCAAGTGATGACACCGGAAGAACACATAAGAAAGACCTTCCGAAACACTCTAGAAACCTGAAAAGGGGCAGGTATGTGTTACGGTAAGTAAACCGACTCCAAAAATTTCATAAAAATATTTTCTGTTGGTTTTGGTATTTTAGAAAAATTACAAAAATAAAAACTAGCCAGGGGGACCCATGAGGGACTCCCAAGACAACAGGGCGCGACCACCCCCCTGGGCGCGCCCTGATGGCTTGGGAGCACCTCGTGTGCCTCCCGGACTCCGTTTTCTTCCTGAACACGTATTCTGACCTAGAAAAATTCATTATATATACTCCCATATGTTTTGACCACCGCATCGCAACTTTCTCCTCTATTCTTGTTTCAGGTTGTTTTCCTGACAGATTTAGAGGCAATACGTCATCATAAGACTCAGAGGAAGAGAGCTACATTTCAGACCTCATTGCCAATCCCCAAGTTTATGGGGATATGGATCCTTATGGGTGGTCAACGGAGGAAGAGGTGGAGGCTGATCTAAAAAGGATTGAGCCTGCAAGTGATGAAGAAGAAGAGGAAGTACCTCTACCTAAACCTGAAGATATGCACGTGGAGTTCAGAAAGTCGAGTCTACCAAATAAGGTTGCACCTTCCAATACTCGATTTACCCCTTATTGTCGTACGCGGGTAGACACCACCGCTGCCTCCGCTAGCAAAACCCATCCTTTCTGGAAGGAGCCATGATCGTCACCAACAAACTCCACAAGGAGAATTTAGACCTTAGGCGAGAGGTTGACAAGCTTAATGAGGAGATCCGTATCCTAAGGAGAATCATCGCTGAGAAGATCACGCCATCACCACCATCACTCAAGAAGGACACTTGAGTACACGGGTATGGGCACCACCCTTAGCTTGTTCCAAGCTTGGGGGAGGTGCCCTGGTATCGTATCACCATCACTTTTACCATTATCATCTATCTTAGTTCGACCCTAAGTTATTTCGTGATTTAGAGGAATACAAATGTAGTGTTACTTTGCTTTTAGTGTTTGCTTTGTGATCTATCTATCCTTGTAATCGAGTATGAGAGTTATATAATAAAGATTAGTTGAGTTTGTTTGCTTCACTCTCATCCATCAATCATCATAGCAATGAAATAAAAGAAATAGAAAGATCATATGCTAATACCATGTGGAGTAATGACTTCACATAGAAAAGTATGATTGATAAAAGTTGTTGAGAGTTAACAAACATAGCATTAGTCATTGATACAATCCATGCAAAAGTATGATAGAGGAGAGGAGTGATGTCTATGATCTGCGTTGGGTTTTCCGTGAAGAGGAACGGGTTATTGTAGCACAAATGAGTAAGTATTTCCCCTAGTTAAGAACCAAGGTTTATCGAACCAATAGGAATAACACGCAACCACCGTCTTGAGCGACTGCACACAAAAGAGCAAACACTTGCACCCAACGCGGGCAAAAGGGTTGTCAATCCCCTTGGACTCATTATTTGCGAGCAAGTGAAACAAGTAGATACTAGTGGATAATTGCTAAATAAAATAAAAGATAATAAAGGCAGCGAGGTATTGAAATCTTTTTGTAAATTATAAGTGAGAAGACCTGGAGGCCGTAGTGTTCTCTAGTGGCATCTCTCATGTAGGAAACTGATACGTCTCCCTCGTATCTATAATTTTTGATTGTTTCATGCCAATATTATACAACTTTCACATATTTTTGGCAACATTTTATATGATTTATTGGACTAACCTATTGATCCAGTGCCTAGTGCCAGTTCCTGTTTGTTGCATGTTTTTTGTTTCACCGAATATCCATATTAAACAAAGTCCAAACGCGATAAAAATTTACGGAGATTTTTTTTGGAATATTTGTGAATTTTGAGAAGTGGAATCAACACAAACGGAGGCCCACAACCCCCACGAGACACCAAGGCGTGCCCCTAGGGCCCAGGCGCGCCCTGGTGGGTTGTGCCCAGCTCGTAAGTCGGTTGGAGCTCTCCTTTGGGTGCAAGGAAGCTAATTTTTGTATAAAAATCCCCTCCAAATTTCAGCCCGATCGGAGTTACGGATCTCCGGGAATATAAGAAACGGTTTTCGGCCAGAAAACAGGAACGTGAAACAGAAGAGAACAGAGAGGGAGATCCAATCTGGGAGCGGCTCCTGCCCCTCCGCCGCCATGGCGGCCATGGACCAGAGGGGGAGCTCTCCTCCCATATAGGGGGAGGCCAAGGAAGAAGAAGAAGGAGGGGGGCTCTCTCCCCCTCTCTCCCGGTGGCACCGGAACGCCGCCGGGGCAAGGATCATGACGGCGATCTACATCAACAATCTTGCTACCATCAACATCAACTTTCTCCCCCTCTATGCAGCAGTGTAACTGATGATCGTGGTTGGTATCTGGCTGTCCTATAATTTCCGTATATTATTTCCCAATGATATGTGGCTAACTGATGATCGTGGTTGGTATGAGTGTATATTTTATTATGGTGCTGTCCTACGGTGCCCTCCGTCTCGTGCAAACGTGGGGGATCCCTGCTATAGGGTGTTGCAATGTGTTCATGATTTGCCTATGGTGGGTGACGTGAGTGACAGAATACACAGACCCGAGTAGGTGGGTTGTTGCATATGGGAGTAAAGAGGACTTGATACTTAATGCTATGGTTGGGTTTTACCTTAATGAACTTTGGTAGTTGCGGATGCTTGCTAGAGTTCCAATCATAAGTGCATATGATCCAAGTAGAGAAAGTATGTTAGCTCATGCCTCTCCCTCATGTAAAATTACAAGAATGATTACCGGTCTACTTATCAATTGCCTAGGGACAAATAACCTTCTTGTTTGACAAAAGCTTTCTACTAAACAACTAACTTTTATTATCTTGCTTTTTACTCGTAGTTTTATTTCCCGCAAAGTACTTCTAGTTTTATTCGTGCAAACTATCCTATCACCTACAAAATAGTTTCATACTTGTTCTAGGTAAAGCAAACGTTAAAGTGTGCGTAGAGTTTTATCGGTGGTCGATAGAACTTGAGGGATTATTTGTTCTACCTTTAGCTCCTCGTTGGGTTCGACACTCTTACTTATCGAAAAAGGCTACAAACGATCCCCTACACTTGTGGGTTATCAAGACCTTTTTCTGGCGCCGTTGCCGGGGAGCAATAGCGTGGGGTGAATATTCTCGTGTGTGCTTGGTTGCTTTATCACTAAGTAGTTTTTATTTTGTGCTCTTGTTTTCTATCTTTATATATGGGTAGGAAACGCAAAATACCAAAAAAATTAGATGTACTTGCTGCTCCAAAAGTTGAGGAACCACTAGTGTTCCGTACTACTGAAGAATATTACTTGGATCATCTTCGATCCATTTGTACTCGTGCTGAAAACCCAACTAGCTTAGTTGAGGGAAAATCATTAAATGAGCATGCTTATTATGTGCGACACCGCATATCTCAAAAAGGGAAACTCTTGTGGCATCAAATTAATACTTTGTGTTGCTATGCTTGGAATCTATGTGAAATTCATGATTTTACTTGTTGTTCTGAAGAAACTAAAAAACACCTTCCCTACCAATGTGTGTTTAATGATAATGAGATACTATCTTCTTCTGAAGAATTTGTTGCTTTTAAGGGTGCCTATGAAATTGCTTCTTTGATTGAAAAGTATGATGCTACTCTTTACAAATCTAAATTTTTTGCCATACTTAAATATTGCTATGAAAACTATGCTTCTAATGCTTATGTTAAAGAATTTTTTGAGAGAATGACCGCTGCCTTGGAAGAGACTAATAATTTGCAGGAATCTATGGAAGAAGAAATTGCTGAAATTGTGAGCTCATTAGATGAAAAAGATGAGGAGGAGAGTGAAGAACAAAAGGAGGAAGAGCGGATTAGCTACCCGTGCCCACCTTCTAATGAGAGTAACTCTTCAACTCATACATTGTTTAATTTCCCTTCGCACATACTGAAGGATGAATGCCATGATGAATGCTATGATGATTGCTATGATCCCTTGGATTCTTTTGAAATATCCCTTTTTGATGAACTTGATGCTTGCTATGCTTGTGGCCATGATGCCAATATGAATTATGCTTATGGATATGATCTTGCTATAGTTCCTTATGTTAAGCATGAAATTGTTGCTATTGCACCCACACATGATAGTCCTATTATCTTTTTGAATTCTCCCAACTACACTATATTGGAGAAGTTTGCTCTTGTTAAGGATTATATTGATGGGTTGCGTTTTACTACTACACATGATGATTTTGATGAATATAATATGCATGTGCTTGCTGCTCCTACTTGCAATTATTATGAGAGAGGAACCAAATCTTCACCTCTCTATGTTTCCAATACTATAAAATTGCGAGAAACTACTTATGCTATGTATTGGCCTTTACTTAATGTGCATGAATTGTTCTTATATGACATGCCGATGCATAGGAAGAGAGTTAGACTTCGTTGTCACATTATATATATATATCACTTTGTGCTCACTACTAAATTACAAATCATTGTTAATTAAAATTGGCTTTGATATACCTTGGGATCCGGGTGGATCCATTACTTGAGCACTTTATGCCTAGCTTAATGGCTTTAAAGAAAGCGCTGCCAGGGAGACAACCCAGAAGTTTTATAGAGTCATTTATTTCTGTTGTGTGATTTTATAAAGTTTAAAAACAAAAAAATATAGAGGGGAACCTAAAACCTCACAAAAGGAAAGGTGAAAGTGAGAAGAGATGATGAGCATCGTTGAAGTGGGGGCTAGCCTTGAACTTTTGTTCATGCCCATGGAAACTTTGTGAATCTTGAATCACAGAAACTTTTCCAGCAAAAATAATTATCCCCTTGTACAAATCCATTGTATTATAAAAATAATGTGCCAAGATTTGCCTTTAGGATGTTTGAATTGCTTGTTTGATGTGTGCTGTGCAAAAACAGAAACTTTTGCCGTAGTGTTTGAATTTTCATATTTTACTGGAGCGTGCAAAAATTCTGAAATTTTTACACAGTACTGTTATGCAAATCATTTATCACGTCCTAATTGTTCAGAAGTTTTTGAGCTACAGAAGTATACGTGTCTACAAATCTTTACAGACTGACCTGTTTTTCACAGATTGTTGTTATAGCTGCTTTGCGTGCTTATGTTTGAATTCTTGTTGAGCCCCATTGACTTGGGAGCCATAGAATTGTGATAGCATACAATGGGTAATGTTAGATTATAATTATGCAATAATGTTATGGCAAGACATGATGGGATTTGGTGTTATGTGTACTAACGGATCTCACAAATTTTTTGTTAAGTTTTGTGTGATTGAAGTTTTCAAGTTTTGGGTGTTATCACGATGAGAAGGAATAAGGAGCAGCAAGAGCCTAAGCTTGGGGATGCCCAAGGCACCCCAAGGTAATATTCTAGGAAGACTCAAGCGTCTAAGCTTGGGGATGTCCCGGGAAGGCATCCCCTCTTTTATTCCAAATCATCGGTATGTCACTTGGAGCTATATTTTTATTCATCACATGATATGCGTAAATCTTGGAGCGTCTTTTGTGTTTAGTTTTCACTTTTCTTTTATGCACCATGCTGGTATGAGATAGTCCATGGTTGATTTATAGAATGCTCATTGCACTTCACTTATATCTTTTGAGTATGGTTTTATAGAATGCTTCATGTGCTTCACTTATATCATTTGAAGTTTGGATTGCCTGTTTCTCTTCACATAGAAAACCGTTATTCATAGAATGCTCTTTTGCTTCACTTATATTTATTAGAGCATGGTCTTTTGTAGAAAGAATTAAACTCTCTTGCTTCACTTATATCTATTTAGAGAGTCAACGGGAATTGGTCATTCACATGGTTAGTCATAAAATCCTACATAAAACTTAGGGATCACTGAATATGATATGTTTGATTCCTTGCAATAGTTTTGCGATATAGAGATGATAATATGTGGGAGGTACTAGTGTATGATCATGTTTAGTAAGATATTGGTGTTAAGGTTTGTGATTCCCGAAGCATGCACGTATAGTCTCCCGTTATGCTAGGAAGTTGGAGCACAATTTATTCCTGATTGTCTATCTTTGTGTGAAGGTCGGGGGCGCACGATGGTTAACTCCTACCAACCTCCCCCCTAGGAGCATGCGTAGTAATACTTTGCTTCGAGAGAGATAATAAAACTTTTGCAATAAGTATGTGAGTTCTTTATGACTAATGTGAGTCCATGGATTATACGCACTCCTACCTTTCCACAATTTGCTAGCCTCTACGGTACCGTGCATTGCCCTTTCTCACCTCGAGAGTCGGCGCAAACTTCGCTGGTGCATCCAAACCCCGTGATATGATACGCTCTATCACACATAAGCCTTATTATATATTCCTCAAAACAACCACCATACCTACCTATTATGGCATTTCCATAGCCATTCCGAGATATATTGCCATGCAACTTCCACCGCCTCCGCTTTGATGACTTGAGCATCCATTGTCATATTGCATTACATGATCGTAAGATAGCTAGCATGATGTTTTCACGGCTTGTCCATTTTTTGATATCTTTGCTACGCTAGATCATTGCATTCATATAGGGTTATACTTTGTTCTACTATCGTTGTAATATTGAGTTGTAAGTAAATAGAAGTGTGATGATCATCATTATTCATTATTAGAGCATGCCCCAGTGATGAAAGGATGATGGAAACTATGATTCCCCCACAAGTCGGGATGAGGCTCCAGACAAAGAAAAAAAAGAAAAAAAGAAGAAAAAGAAGAAAATGAAAAAAAATGAAAAAAATGAAAAAAATGAAAGAAGGAATAGGGGCATGCTAATTCCACACTTGTGCTTCAAAGTAGCACCATGTTTTTCATATAGAGAGTCTCCTATGTTGTCACTTTCATATACTAGTGGGAATTTTTCATTATAGAGTTAGATGCATACCCACTTAGTTTTCATATTGAGCTTTCATACACTTATAACTCTTAGTGCATCCGTTGCATGGCAATCCCTACTCCTTGCATTGATATCTATTGATGGGCATCACCATAGCCCGTTGATACGCTGAGTTGATGTGAGACTTTCTTCTCCACTTTACCCCTTTGAAACCTACCACCATATTCTATTCCACCCATAGTGCTATATCCATGGCTTGCGCTCATGTATTGCGTGAGAGTTGAAAATGCTGAAGCGCGTTAAAAAGTATGAACCAATTGCTTGGCTGACACCGGGGTAGTACATGATTTATACTTTGTGTTAAGAAGACAGAGCATGACAAGGCTATATGATTTTGTAGGGACAGCGTTCTTTAGCCTTGATATTTTGAAAGACATGATTGTTTGTTGGGATGCCTGAGTATTAATGTCTTTATGTCAAAACTAGACTATTGCTTTGAATCACTTGTGTCTTAATATTCATGCCATGATTAGATATATGATCAAGATTATGCTAGGTAGCATTCCACATCAAAAAATATCTTTTTTATCATTTACCTACTCGAGGACGAGCAGAAATTAAGCTTGGGGATGCTGATACGTCTCCGTCGTATCTATATTTTTTGATTGTTTAATGCCAATATTATACAACTTTCACATATTTTTGGCAACATTTTATATGATTTATTGGACAAACCTATTGATCCAGTGCCTAGTGCCAGTTCCTGTTTGTTGCATGTTTTTTGTTTCGCAGAATATCCATACCAAACGAAGTCCAAACGCGATAAAAATTTACGGAGATTTTTTTTGGAGTATTTGTGAATTTTGAGAAGTGGAATCAACGCAAACAGAGGCCCACAACCCCCACGAGACATGAAACAGAAGAGAACAGAGAGGGAGATCCATGATTAGATATAACTTCGTTTGGTACAGTAAACCTGACAAGCCAAAAACATGCAGAAAACATGAACTGGCACTTGGCACTGGGTCAATAGGTTAGTGCTCAAAAATAATATAAATTGGTAAATAAGTACCCCAAAAGTATCCTAGAATGATAATATTATATCATGGAACAATAAAAAACTATAGATACGTTGGAGACGTATCAAGGAGATTCACATATAAATACACTATCTTGGACATCTTTTATGAATGTGAGCCCCATCAAATATTATATAATGATCAAACTGTTGATGTTGGAGAAGAAAGACAACGTAATGAGTTATGTTTGTTTACATTCACATAGAAGTTATATTTTCATGGATCCTCTAACATGTGGTGCTTGCTTAGGATCTTTTGCTAGCCCAAAAATTCCCACTAAGTAGAGATACTACTTGTGCATCCATAACCCATAAACCCAGTCTCTTGCCATGAGAGTCCACCATACCTACCTATGGATTGAATAAGATCCTTCAAGTAAGTTGTAATCAGTGCATAAAGTAATAAAAATTTCTCCTAAATATGTATGAGCTTTTATTGTAAGGTAAAATAAGCTTTGTACGATTTTGTGATGGCAAAGAAATAAAAGCAACAGACTGCATAATAAAGGTTGCTATCATAAGGGGCAATATAAAGTGCCGTTCCTTTACATTAAAAGCTTGAACATCCAAAAATAAAAAGCGCATGACAACCTCTACTTCCCTTTGTGAAGAGCCTATCTTTTACTTTCATGTATTTACTTTTATGCAAGAGTCAATAATGTTTATCCCTATTCCAACCTATTAATTCTACAATTGGCAGCATCATGTGTTGGGGAAAGATCCATATATATATATATATATGTATATATATATATATATATATATATATATATATATATATATATATAGTTGGATGTAGGTGATCATGAGTCATTATTGTTGACATTATCCTTGAGGTAGATAAGTTGGGTGGCAAAAACAATAAAGCCCCTATCTTCCTATGTGTCCGATGGAAACACTAGCTCCAAAAATATGCAATGAGTGTCAGCAATCAAAGAAGACTAAATGATAGTTGAGTATGTGAACTGCTAAAATGAAAGCTCTTACATACACTCTTCTCTGAAATATGATGGATTGTGATTGTCTCAATGACTAAGATGTTGGAAATATGCCCTAGAGGCAATAATAACATGGTTATTATTATATTTCCTTGTTCATGATAATCGTTTATTATCCATGCTATAATTGTATTGATTGGAAACTCAAATACATGTGTGGGTACATAGACAACACTGTGTCCCTAGTATGCCTCTAATAGACTAGCTCGTTGATCAAAGATGGTCAAGGTTTCCTAGCCATAGACATGAGATGTCATTTGATAATGGGATCACATCATTAGGAGAATGATGTGATGGACAAGACCCAAACTATGAACGTAGCATATGACCGTGTCAGTTTATTGCTATTGTTTCTGCATGTCAAAGTATCTGTTCCAATGACCATGAGATCATGCAACTCACTAATACCGGAGGAGTACCTTGTGTGTATCAAACGTCGCAACGTAACTGGGTGACTATAAAGATGCTCTACAGGTATCTCCGAGGGTGTCTGTTGAGTTGGCATGGATCAAGACTGGGATTTATTACACCGTGTGATGGAGAGGTATCTCAGGGCCCACTCGGTAATACAACATCACAATGAGCCTTGCAAGCAAAGTGACTAAAGAGTTATCCACGGGATCTTGTATTACGGAACGAGTAAAGAGACTTGCCGGTAACGATATTGAACTAGGTATAGAGATACCGACGTTCTAATCTTGGGCAAGTAACATACTGAAGAACAAAGGGAACTGCATACGGGATTAACTGAATCCTTGACATAGAGGTTCAACCGATAAAGATCTTCGTAGAATATGTAGGAACCAATATGGGCATCCAGGTCCTGCTATTGGTTATTGACCGTAGAGGTGTCTCGGTCATGTCTGCATAGTTCTCGAACCCGCAGGGTCTGCACACTTAACGTTCGGCGACGTTTCGGTAGTATTGAGTTATGTATGTTGGTGACCGAAGGTTGTTCGGAGTCCCGGATGAGATCCCGGATGTCACGAGGAGCTCCGGAATGGTCCGGAGGTAAAGATTGATATATAGGAAAGTGGTGTTTGGACTTCGGAGAAGTTTCGGGCACTTCCAGTAGTGTACCGGGAGTGACGAATGGGTTCCGAGGGTCCACCAAGTGAGGCCCACCCACCCCAGGGGCCACATGGGCCTAGGAGGTGGCGCACCAGCCTCTGGTGGGCTGGGCAGTCAGCCCCTAGAGGACCTTGCGCAAGGGGGTGGGGAGAGGGCCAAGTGGGAGGGAGTCCTACTAGGACTCCACCTCCCTTGTGGGAGGTGGACTCCTCCCTCTTGTGGCTGGCCAAGCCCCTAGGGGAAACCCTAGGGTGCCCCAACTACCCCCTCTCCTCCTATATATATTGGAGGGTTTTGAGGGCAGCCACCACCTGAAAAAGCCACGGCTGCCTCTCTCTCCCTCTAGATCTGTTCTCCACTAGATCGTCTCGGTCGTGCTTGGCGAAGCCCTGCCGGGACAGCTCCACCACCACCGCCACCACGCCGTTGTGCTGGAGGAGAACTCATCTACCTCTACACCCTCGCTTGCTGGATCAAGGAGGTGGAGATCGTCATCGAGCTGTACGTGTGCTGAACGCGGAGGTGCCGTCCGTTCGGCACTAGATCGGAAGGACCGTGATTGGATCGCGGGACGGATCGTGATTGGATCGCGGGATGGATCGCGAGACGGATTGTGATTTGGATCGCGAAGACGTTCGACTACATCAACCGCGTTTCTTAACGCTTCTCGCTTAGCGATCGACAAGGGTATGTAGATCCACTCTCCCTCTCGTAGATGCTCATCACCATGGATAGATCTTGTATGTGCGTACGAAATTTTTTGTTTCCCATGCAACGTTCCCCAACAGTGGCATCATGAGCTAGGTCTATGCATAGATGATATCTCGAGTAGAACACAAAGGAGTTTGTGGGCGTTGATATTCAGATTGCTTCCCTCCTTAGTCTTTTCTTGATTCATCGGTATTGTAGGATGAAGCGGCTCGGACCAACCTTACTCATCCACGTACGAGAGACCGGTTCCATCGACTGACATGTAACTTTGTTGCATAAGATGGCTGGCAGGTGTTTGTCTCTCCCACTTTAGTTGAATCGGATTCGACAAAGGCGGTCCTTGTAGAAGGTGAAATAGCAACTTGTATATCACCGTTGTGGTTTTGCGTAGGTAAGAATCGTTCTTGCTAGATACCCATAGCAGCCACGTAAAACATGCAACAACAAATTAGAGGACGTCTAACTTGTTTTTGCAGGGTATGATGTGATATGATATGGCCAAAGACATGATGAGATATATGTGATGTATGAGATGATCATGTTTTGTATAGATTATCACGACTTGCATGTCGATGAGTACGGCAATCGGCAGGAGCCATAGGGTTGTCTTTAATTATTATGTGGCATGCGTGTCACTCATTAAGCGCTATGTAATGCTTTACTTTATCGCTAAGCGGTAGCAATAGTAGTAGAAGCATGGTTGGCGCAACAACCCCGATGGCGACACGTTGATGGAGATCAAGATGATGGAGATCATGGTGTCATGCCGGTGACGATGGAGATCATGCCGATGCTTTGGAGATGGAGATCAAAAGCACAAGTTCATGGCCATATCATGTCACTTATGATTTGCATGTGATGTTAATCCTTTTATGCACCTTGTTTTGCTTAGGATGACGGTAGCATTATAAGGTGACCCCTCACTAAAATTTCAAGATAAAATTGTGTTCTCCCCGAGTGCGCACCGTTGCGAAAGTTCGTCGTTTCGAGACACCACGTGATGATCGGGTGTGATAGACTCTACGTTCGCAAACAACGGGTGCAAGCCAGTGTTGCACATGTGGAACACTCGGGTTAAACTTGACGAGCCTAGCATGTACAGACATGGCCTTGATACGTCTCCAACGTATCTATAATTTTTGCTTGTTCCATGTTGTTATATTATCATTCTTGGATGTTTTAGAATCATTTTATTACAACTTTATATCATTTTTTGGGACTAACCTATTGACATAGTGCCAAAGTGCCAGTTGTTGTTTTTGCTTGTTTTTTACTTCACAGAAAATCAGTACCAGACGGAGATAAAACACCGCGGGATTTTTTGTGGATTTTTTTCCAGACCAGAAGAGACAAGATGGGACAAAGAACACCAGCAGAGGGGGCACAGGGTGGCCAGCCCCCACCAGGGCGCGCCAGAGGCCCCCTGGCGCGGCCTGGTGGGTGTTGGGCACCTCCGGCACCCCTCAACCGACTATCGTGCCTATAAATTCCCAGAAAATCCAAAAACCCTAGAGGAGTCGACGAAACACAATTCCAGCCGCCGCAAGTTCCAGAACCTCGAGATCCAATCTAAACACCATCACGGAGGGGTTCATCTTTCTCATAGGTGCCTCTCCGATGATGCGTGAGTAGTCCACCATAGACCTTCGGGTCCGTAGGCAGTATCTAGATGGCTTCCTCTCTCTCTTATGATTCTCAATACAATGGTCTCTTGGAGATCTATTTGATGTAAACTTTTTCGGTGTGTTTGTTGGGATTCGATGAATTTTGAGTTCATGATCAGTTTTTATCCATGAATATTATTTGAGTCTTCTTTGATCTCTTATATGCATGATTGCTTATAGCATCGTATTTCTTCTTCGAATCTTTGGTTTAGTTAGGCCAACTAGATCGATTTTTCTTGCCATGGGAAGAGGTGCTTTGTGATGGGTTCGATCTTGCGGTGTTCTTTCCCAGTGACAGAAGGGGCAGCAAGACACGCATGTATCGTTGCTATTAAAGATAACAAGATGGGGTCTATTCCTACATGAATAGATCTTGTCTACATCATGTCATCGTTCTTATTGCATTACTCCGTTTTTCCATGAACTTAATACACTAGATGCATGCTGGATAGCGGTCGACGTGTGGAGTAATAGAGGTAGATGCAGGCAGGAGTCGGTCTATCTATCTTGGCCATGATGCCTATATAATGATCATCGCCTTGGATATCGTCATGACTATTCGATTTTCTATCAATTGCCCAACAGTAATTTGTTCACCCACCGTGCGCTATATTCATGAGAGAAGCCACTAGTGAACCCTACGGCCCCTGGGTCTACTTTTCCTATCATATTGCTTTCCGATCTACGTTTTTTTTGCAATCTTTGTTTTCAGATCTACAAAACCAAAAACCCAAAAACATATTGCTGCATATTTACTCTTTTTATTTGTGTTCTTGAGATATCTATCTCTCCTATCTACCACTACCTAATCTATCTTTTTACCGTAGAGAGATTGACAACCTCTCTTTCACGTCGGGTTGCAAGTATTTGTTGTTTGTGTGTAGGTCCTGCTTATTGGGTGGTGGTGATCCTCCTACTGGTTCGATAACCTTGGTTTCATAACTGAGGGAAATACTTACCGTCGCTGTGCTGCATCATCCCTTCCTCTTTGGGGAAATACCGACGCAGTCCAAGCCACGTCAAAGGAATTTCTGGCGCCGTTGCCGGGGAGGAAGCAGTCTCTTCTACGTGCCTATCGTAGGCGCCGAGGGGACTCCATCATCATCTACCAGGTTCCTAATCACAAATCTCATCTCCTTGC
Organism: Elymus sibiricus; assembly: GCA_039707655.1. Classification (NCBI taxonomy): domain Eukaryota; kingdom Viridiplantae; phylum Streptophyta; class Magnoliopsida; order Poales; family Poaceae; genus Elymus; species Elymus sibiricus. The sequence goes on along the minus strand of CM077665.1, from coordinate 382,218,642 downwards.
AATTACATTATTTGCCATTTGCCTCTCGTTTTCCTCTCCCCCACTTCACCAATTTGCCGTTTTATTCGCCCTCTTTTCTGTTTGCCTTTTTGCTTGTTTGCTATCTTTGTTTGTGATGCCATGTGCCTTCTATTTGCTTGCATCTTCGCTTGCTAAAAATCTATTGATATGGATCCTCATCCACTTTCTAATCTTTTCAAAAGACCAAATTATGATGAACCAATTGCTAGTGAGTTGAGTGCACTTGATTATCTGTATGAAGTTTTGTTTGAAAATCATGAATCTGAAAATTTTGATGAAGTGTTGAAAGAAGGAATTTATAAGGTGATTCATGTTAGTTCCTTGAATGATGAGCATGATTGCAATGTTGCTAGTATGAATTCTCTAAATATCCATGATGCTAATGATATGCAAAGCCACAAGCTTGGGGATGCTATGTTTGAAAATTCTATGCTTGTGCATCATGAAAAGAATGATTTATGTGATAGTTATATTGTTGAATTCCTTCACGATGCTACTGAAATTTATTATGAGGGAGGAACATATGCTTGTAGGAATTGCAATAATATCAAGTTTCCTCTCCATGTGTTCAAAGTTTTGAAGTTATGCTTGTTTTGCCTTCCTATGCTAGTTGATTCTTGTTCCCATAAATTGTTTGCTCACAAAATCCCTATGCATAGGAAGTGGGTTAGACTTAAATGTGCTTGTCATGAGATTCATGATGCTCTCTTGCATATTCCAATTACTAGTTTTTATGTGAGCATCATTGAAATCATTATGCCTAGCTAGGGGCGTAAAACGATAGCGCTTGTTGGGAGGCAACCCAATGAATAAATACATTTTTGCTTTTCCCTTTCTGTTTTTGAGTGTTGACACAATTATGCCTCTGTTATGATTGTGTTTTTATGGTTTATTTAGTGTTTGTGCCAAGTAGAACCGGTAGGATGATTCATAGGATGAGTAGAAGTGCTGCTGAATCTGAAACAGAAACTTTGTGTCCAGTATATGAATTTTCATTTTTTGCTGGAATGTGATATTGAGCTGAAATGTTAACACAGTGTTTATATACAAATTCCTTACGTTGTCCTAATTTTTCAGAATTTTTAGAGTTACACTAGTTGACCCGTTGCGCCAAATGGCGCAAAGACCCGCAAAATCCATGTTGTCGATGAAAATAATTTCATTTATTCGATACTGACAGTAGAAAGCATATCGGTTAAATCATGCTATACTGAAAAAATGTTTATCATACTAACACATTCATGATTTTAAATGGTGAATGTGCACAGAGGCCATGTGCTAATTAACTAAAGCATGGTATTTGTCATCGCACGACGGACATGAAGAACTATCACATAAGCCTACAACCCAATCACTATTTTCTCCAGCATCTGTTGCCAAGAAAACTGGAGCTTCTCATGTACATCAGACCCTTCCAGCCTACTGCTGCAGCCCAACACATCTATAGTGTTTTGAAATTACATAAAAACTAAGTCAGTCAAGAAAAAAGAGCTATAAAAGGAAAATATTCACAATCTTTGGTAACGCCCAACACAATGTAGTCAGCCATGAATTATCTTATAGAAGAAAATCTTAATAGAATAGCATCTATGCAGATCAGTTGGTAACAATGAAATACCAAGAGATTAAGTCAAAGGCAGTACAATTTATTTGGAAAAGATGAACCCTAGCTACTATAAAAGAACCAATTATATACGTCATTCATCAGTTAGCGTAAACACTTTATTCCCGCCAAAAAGTAAACACTTTATTGAGGGTGACATATTAATCAACACATAACTCCTAAATGAGTAAATACAGTACATGCATAGAGACGGTTTGCGAACATGACGATTGTTGTAATGTGCAAGTATTTACAAACAAAGAAAGCTAAGCTGCTATTTGGAAGCTACTGGCAACACATGTTTCTGAAAATTGATGAAGCAATCACACACACACACACACACACACACACACACACACACACACACACACACAAGCACACTGGTCTGAAGCTGAACCATACAACTGTTGATCGTTTTTGTGTGAAGAAGCAGCATCAAGTGAGTAAATCACAGGTAATCCCAGAACGAAATGTTGTATTGTGCCGCAGAAAAACTAGAGTAAGTTGGCGACCAGATCAATTATACTGTTCTCAACTTAGAATTAAATGAGTTACAGAGTTCTAGCTAAAGGTATGTAGCCGTTGAACCTATCTGTAACAAAGCCATACAAGCTTCTGGTGAGCATTGAGTATTACTACTACTACTACTAAATGGAAAACTTTTGAAAAATAGATATCCAAGACACTTCCAAAAAATATGATACTGGAAACTCTTAAACAGTAATCAGAAGCAGTCAACCTCATATAGAACTGCCCTTCCCCCGAGTCCGCGATTACTACTGGACCATGTACTGCAAAAAGCACAAGGCTAAAAAACAGAAGGAATAATCAGGGGACACATAAACTGAATTTGTTGCTATATATCAGAGGAAGAAAAACATTTATTCCTGACTATAGCAACTAAAATATCTTCTCAACTAACAAAAGTACCAAACTTTATGAAAATAAACTGTTTCTTAGAATTTTCTGCTTTGTGCCAAAAGTTTGTTTCGATCGATCAGAGAATTCCTTCCAATTTAGCAGTAAAACTTGCTTCTGCATAAAATGAATTGATTTCCATACAACTAATATTGACTACTATTAAACCCATCATATTTTTCCAATTTTTTTACTACTATTACAACAACCCATGTGTGTATGTGATAGAAAACTTGTCCAGGAGGGAGAAACACAACTACACAAGGTCAATTAATCAGCCTACAGGAGCAGGAAAAAAACAGTTCGGACAGTTCTATACAATTAAGAAGTGTTTCAAAACAAGAAGTTATTTTGTCATCGAAAGCAAAAAAAGATGAAGCACCAACCTTTTTCAGATACGTTCAGCTCGGCCCTCAAGAACAGCTGCAACAACTACACATGCACCAGGCCACAAGCAACAGTTGCTCCTACAGTCCAGATCATACAGTTTATTTTGTATATCCACTACATGAAAGAAATCCCTGGAGATGAAAGGATATTTCACTGAAAATCATCATATATCGGAGTTATTTACATTATGGGTTAATAATGTTTTGGTAGACCAAAACATGTGTAACATTTTATAACATATAAAGATAATGTTGGGATGGAAAGGATTTCTCATGTTCAAGCACAATGCATATCCTACAAAAATTAACGAAGATCAAGGGGATATCAGTTATACCATCACCGCGCTCCCAAACTTGCATTTTGAGGCATGAGCGAGACAAGACCTGAACAAATTCAGAGTGTGTTTCATGGAGAGTGAGAATATAATTTATGTCAACAATTAGGTGGATTATGCGATTAGAGCAACTTTGCCGGCTCAAATGCTACAAAGACCAAATGATGGTGTGAGGCAGCTAACCATATATCATCAACTCTTGAAATAATAGATCACACACATACAAATAAAATGTACAACTAAATCAGGAATAAGAACACCGTAAAACATTGGTCTTGGGCTGCAAACCATTAATCCAATTGGAGATGGAAAATAAATCAAGATCGAGTAAAGTCTGAAAGGGAATTGTAAGTACAGTCATTTGAGTAAATAACAGAAAGGTAACTACCAACTTTCTATTAATTATACATATGAAATAGCCTTCATCACGTCTTAAATAAAAAAAACATGAAGCTCACCTAGTCATGTATTGGTCTTTCTCTCTTACTCAACGAACATCAGGTACTTACACCATAGAGAGATTATGTTAGCAACTAAACATATGGCATATTCATCATCACTTCTCCTTGGCTCGTAGCCTTCTCTTCAATAGTTGCATCTTGGGAAGAGTTTTTAGTTCACAAATAACCAGCAGATAGTAGCACATGGCAGCAGGGCAAGCAACAACCAAACATTGCAACAGCAGAACCAACAGCACACAACACCACTAAACTGATGTATACCCAGTACCACAAGTAGTATCCATAGCCCACAAAAAAGCACAAAATCGAGGGGAGGCCGAGAGCGGAAGCAGGAGCTCACATGCCTGATGGATGTGAGAATGAATCAGGTAGGAGGGGCGTGGGTGACGGTTGTCGTTGGTGCGGAGGCCCTCGGTGGTGGACGAGTTCCACGCGCATGGCGAGCTCCCGCTGCTCGGCGCCCTGCTCTGCGTCGCCGACTGTCACGAAGGCCAGCGGGACGAGGAGGCGTGGGTGAGGACCCTCACTGGTGGACGAGCTCCACACGCACGGCGAGCTCCCGCGGCTCGGCGTGCGGAGGGGCCTCGCTGGTGGACGAGCTCCACGCGCACGACAAGCTCCTGCGGCTCGGTGCCTTGCTCTGCGTCGCTGTGACGGCCGGCGGCATGAAGACGAGGAGGGGCTCGTAGCAGGGGGCGGGGAAGGAGGAAGGAAGCGGTGGCGGCGCCAGGAGAGCCAGGGGAGAGGAGAGGAAGAGATCCGAGGAGGAGGGAGGCGGCGGCGGCTGCGAGAGGGAGGAGGAGGGAGGAGGGAGTGGCTGTGGATCGGGGGCTAGGGTTGGCGCGGTTGTGACGCGGGACGCACGGCGCGCGAGGAAAGGTTCACCCAGGTGAAGATGACCCGCCGCTGAACCAGCCAATGCAAGCGTGAGACGAGCCCACCAGTCATTGGGCATTAAAAAGTACCACGTGGTGAAAACAGTTTTTGACTGGCTGATGAAAATCTGACGGCTGAAACACCCGAGTTGACCAAATCTAACGGCCACGAACAGCCCATCACGAGGGAGCGCCGTGGAGGCAAGTTGGCCAGCCTCCTTTTATGTTTAAATAAGTATGGGTAGAGTACAGATTACTATGGACTGTTCTGTTTGAGACAGATTCTGTTTTTGTTGCATTGTGTGCTTGTTTTGATGAATCTATGGTTTGTATTGGAGGGTATAAGCCATGGTAAAGTTAAAATACAGTAGGTATAATGCAATTATAAAATTTGAATGGGTTTACAACAGTACCTAAAGTAGTGATTTGCTTTCTTATAATAACGGATCTCACAAAGATTTTGTTGAGTTTTGTGTGATTGAAGTTTTCAAGTTTTGGGTGAGATCACGATGGATGAAGGAATAAGGATTAGCAAAAGCCTAAGCTTGGGGATGCTACCGCACCCCCAAGATATATCCAAAGAGTAACAAGCAACTAAGCTTGGGGATGCCCCCGAGTGGCATCCCCTCTTTCTTCTAACGACCATCGGTATTTTACTTGGAGCTATATTTTTATTCGTCACATATCATGAGTTTTGCTTGGAGCGTCTTGTATCTTTGCTTGCTTTGCTTGTTTGTTTTTACTTTGTATCCTTGCTGTACATACCTATTGGGGAGAGCCAAAATTATGCCATGATTTGTTAGAATTGCTCTGTATGCTTCACTTAAACTTTTTGAGCTATAGAATTGCTCTAGTGCTTCACTTATATCTTTTTGAGCACGGTGTGCTTGGAATTTTTTGTAGAAATACTCTCATGCTTCACTTAGATTAATTTGAGAGTTAGTAAATTTTGAAGAAATCCTCTCATGCTTCACTTATACCTTTTTGAGAGATGAAATCTTTATGCTCATGTGCTTCACTTAAATTTGTTTGAGCTTACCAAAAAGCAATGGGAATATATGAAACTAGTCCCAAAGTGATAGATATCCAAGGAGGATATAATACAAACTTTCATGAAGATCATTTGACAAATTAAACTTGATTCCTTGTAATAGTTTTGAAACATGATGATAGTAATATGTGAGTCATGTTAGTGAGTAATTATGCTTGAGTAGGAATATTGGTGTTAAGGTTTGTGATTCCCTATGCAAGTACGAAAGTCAATAGTTATGCAATGAAATTACATCCTACTTGTGGTGCATTATTCGGTGTTAGTTATGCTCAATTCTCACTTATGTGAATTTTCGTTTCTTGGTTTGGTTGCTTCTTAATCTATTTGCCAGCCTCCATTTGTACTAAGTAGAAATACTACTTGAGCATCCAAAATCCTTAAACCAAGTTTTGCCTTATGAGTCCACCATACCTACCTATATGCGGTATTTCCATGCCATTCCAAGCAAATTTGTATGTGCCATCTCTAAATTTTCAAAATAAATTTTCTCTTTTGTGTGCTCGTACCGCTCATGAAACGGTGGGGAGTGTCCAATATTTTTCCATGCTAGATGTGTTATTGTCAAGATGAGTGTTTATTCACTTTTCATTGCACGAGAGTGCGGCGGTAATAGGGATGCCCATTCCCGAAATGAAAAAGAAAAAAAAATATTTACTTTATGTTGTCAAATAATAAATTCCTTGGAAAGTGTTGGTATGGAAGGCAACCGTGGATACGGCCCGCCATGGAAAGTGAAAAGTTTGGTGGAAAAAGGAATAAACTTTATTTTCTGTTTGGGAACCGCCTTTGATATATCTAGCATGGAAATTATTGTGAGCTACTTTGTTGTTTTCGTTGACAGGAAAAGCATGCCACCCAAAATATTTTTCTCTCTCAATTTAAAACTATGAGCTCTGGCACCTCTACAAATCCCTACTTCCCTCTGCGAAGGGCCTATCTATTTACTTTATGCAATTTTTATTTTTTTGCTTTGAGTCTCCATTTTCTCTTATAAGCACCAACTAGGGGGCACTATGATCGTACTTGAGCATTGGGCATAGCTAATATTTGAGTGTGTATCATGAATGGATCAATGATTTAATATGATGGGCTAGGGATAACTTTCTTTAGTGTTGATATTTTGAAAGACATGGTTGCTTGTTGACATGCTTGAGTATTGAAGTCATTATGTTAAAACTAGACTATTGCTTTGAATCACTTACAAGTCCAAATGTCCATGCTATACAAAGAAGAAAAGAATGAGATGAACATGTTAGGCAGCATTCCACATCAAAAATTCTGTTTTTATCATTTACCTACTCGAGGACGAGTAGGAATTAAGCTTGGGGATGCTAATACGTCTCCAACGTATCTATAATTTTTGCTTGTTCCATGCTGTTATATTATCATTCTCGGATGTTTTAGAATCATTTTTTACAACTTTATATCATTTTTTGGGACTAACCTATTGACATAGTGCCAAAGTGCCAGTTGCTGTTTTTGCTTGTTTTTTACTTCGCACAAAATCAATACCAGACGGAGATAAAACGCTGCGGGAATTTTTGTGGATTTTTTCCAGACCAGAAGAGACCAGATGGGCCAAAGAACACCAGCAGAGGGGGCCCAGGGTGGCCAGCCCCCACCAGGGCGCGCCAGAGGCCCCTTGGCGCGGCCTGGTGGGTGCTGGGCACCTCCGGCACCCCCTCAACCGAATATCGTGCCTATAAATTCCCAGAAAATCCAAAAACCCTAGAGGAGTCGATGAAACACAATTCCAGCCGCCGCAAGTTCCAGAACCTCGAGATCCAATCTAAACACCATCACGGAGGGGTTCATCTTCCTCATAGGTGCCTCTCCGATGATGCGTGAGTAGTCCACCATAGACCTTCGGGTCCGTAGGCAGTAGCTAGATGGCTTCCTCTCTCTCTTATGATTCTCAATACAATGGTCTCTTGGAGATCTATTTGATGTAAACTTTTGCGGTGTGTTCGTTGGGATCCGATGAATTTTGAGTTCATGATCAGTTTCTATCCATGAATATTATTTGAGTCTTCTTTGATCTCTTATATGCATGATTGCTTATAGCATCGTATTTCTTCTTCGAATCTTTGGTTTAGTTAGGCCGACTAGATCGATTTTTCTTGCCATGGGAAGAGGTGCTTTGTGATGGGTTCGATCTTGCGGTGTTCTTTCCCAATGACAGAAGGGGCAGCAAGACACGCATGTATCGTTGCTATTAAGGATAACAAGATGGGGTCTATTCCTACATGAATAGATCTTGTCTACATCATGTCATCGTTCTTATTGCATTACTCCGTTTTTCCATGAACTTAATACACTAGATGCATGCTGGATAGCGGTCGATGTGTGGAGTAATAGAGGTAGATGCAGGCAGGAGTCGGTCTATCTATCTTTGGACGTGATGCCTATATAATGATCATCGCCTTGGATATCGTCATGACTATTCGATTTTCTATCAATTGCCCAACAGTAATTTGTTCACCCACCGTGCGCTATACTCATGAGAGAAGCCACTAGTGAACCCTACGGCCCCCAGGTCTACTTTTCCTATCATATTGCTTTCCGATCTACGTTTTTTGCAATCTTTGTTTTCAGATCTACAAAATCAAAAACCCAAAAACATATTGCTGCATATTTACTCTTTTTTTGTGTTCTTGAGAGATCTATCTCTCCTATCTACCACTACCTAATCTATCTTTTTACTGTAGAGAGATTGACAACCTCTCTTTCGCGTCGGGTTGCAAGTATTTGTTGTTTGTGTGCAGGTGCTGCTTATTGGGTGGTGGTGATCCTCCTACTGGTTCGATAACCTTGGTTTCATAACTGAGGGAAATACTTACCATCGATGTGCTGCATCATCCCTTCCTCTTTGGGGAAATACCGACGCAGTCCAAGCCACGTCAGGCCTCGGAACACAAGAGACCGAAAGGTCGAACATGAGTCATATAGTAGATATGATCAACATGGAGATGTTCACCATTGAAACCACCTCATCTCACGTGATGATCGGACTTGGGTTGGTGGATTTGGATCGTGTCACACTTAGACAACCCGAGGGATGTTGATTTGAGTGGGAGTTCTTAAGTAATATGATTAATTGAACACATTATCATGAACATAGTCAAATTGACTTTGCAAATTATGTTGTAGATCAATAGCTCGCGCTATAGCTCCCCTGTTTTTATACGTTCCTAGAGAAAATATAATTGAAAGATGATGGTAGCAATAATGCGGACAGGGTCCGTGATCTGAGGATTGTCCTCATTGCTACACAGAAGGCTTATGTCCTTAATGCACTGCTCGGTGCGCCACCCCCTCAAGGCGTCGTTTGTAGATGTTGTGAACATCTGACAGGCAGGTTCTGATGACTACTTGATAGTTCAGTGCGTCATGCATTACGACTTAGAATTGAGGCTCCAAAACGTTTTGAACGTCACGGAACATATGGGATGTTCTAAGAGCTGAAATTTGGATCTCAGGCTCGTGCCTGTGTTGAGAGGTATGAGACCTCCAACAAGATTCTTTGCCTGCAAGATGAAGGAGAATAGCTCAATCGATGAGCATGTGCTCAGATTGTCTGGGTGCTACAATCGCTTGAATCGAGTGGGAGTTGATCTTCCAGATAAGATAGTGGTTGATATAGTTCTCCAAGTCACTGCCACAAAGCTACTAGAGCTTCATGATGAACTATGAAATGCCAGGGATGGAAATAATGATCCCCGAGCTATTCGCGATGTTTGACGCCGCGAAGGTAGAAATCAAGAAGGAGCATCAAGTGTTGATGGTTAGTAAACCACTAGTTTCGAGAAGGGCAAGGGCAAGGAGGGAAACTTCATGGATGGCAAGCCAGTTGCTGCTCCAGTAAAGAAACCCAAGGTTGAACCCAAACCCGAGACTGAGTGCTTCTATTAGGAGGAGAACGGTCACTGAAGCAGAACTGCCCTAGATACTTGGTAGATAAGAAGGCTGGCAACGTCAACAGAAGTATATTTGATATACGTTTTATTCATGTGTACCTTGCTAGTACTCCTAGTAGCACCTGGGTATTAGATACCGGTTCAGTTGCTAAATGTTGGTAACTCGAAATAAAAGCTACGGAATAAACAGAGACTAGCTAAGGGCGAGGTGACGATGTGTGTTGGAAGTTGATGTGATCACCATCACATGCTCTCTCTACCTTTGGGATTAGTGATGAACCTAAATAAATGTTATTTGGTGTTTGTGTTGAGCATAAACGTGATTAGATCGTATTTATTGCAATACGGTTATTCATTTAAGTCAAAGAATAATAGTTATTCTGTTTACATGAATAAAACCTTCAATGCTCATGCACCCAATGTGAATGGTTTATTGAATCTCGATCGTAGTGATACACATGTTCGTAATATTGATGCCAAAAGGATGCAAAGTTAATAATGATAGTACCACAAACTTGTGGCACTGCCGCTAAATGTCATATTGGTGTAAAGCGCATGAAGAAAACTCCATGCTGATGGATCTTTGGACTCACTCGATTTTAATCGGTTGAGACATGCGGACCATGCCTCATGGGCAAGATGACTAAAACCCCGTTTTCCGGCTTGATGGGGCGGGCAAGTGACTTATTGGAAATGATACATGTTGATGTATGCGGTCCAATGAGTGTTGAAGCGTGCGGTGGATATCGCTATTTTCTTACCTTCACTCATGATTTGAGTAGATATGGGGATATTTACTTAATGAAACACAAGTCTGAAATGTTTGAAAAGTTCAAACAAATTCAGAGTGAAGTTTGAGATCATCGTGACAAGAAGATAAAATGTCTACGATATGATCGTGGAGGTAAATATCTAAGTTACGAGTTTGGTATGCAACTTAAGACAATGTGGAAATTGTTTCACAACTCACGCCACCTGGAACACCATAGTGTGATGGTGTGTCCGAACGTCGTAGTCGTGCTCTATTCGATATGGTGCATACTATGATGTCTCTTATCGTTTTGCCACTATCGTTTTAGGGTTATGCATTAGAGACAACTACATTAACTTTAAAATAGGACACCATCTAAGTCCTTTGAGATGACACCGTATGAATTTTGGTTTGGCAGAAACCTAAGCTGTCATTTCTCAGAGTTTGGGAATGCGACGCTTATGTCTGATAAGCTCGAACCCAAAGCGGAAAAATGCATCTTCATAAGATACCCTAAGGAAACAATTGGGTATACCTTCTATCTTAGATCCAAGGGCAAAGTGTTTGTTGCTTAAAACGGGTCATTTCTCTAGAAAAAGTTTCTCTCGAAAGAATTGAGTGGGAGGAAAGTAGAACTTGATGAGGTTGTTGAACCGTCACTTCAGTTGGATAGTAGCACGACGCAGAAAGATGTTTCTGCGATCCACACCAAGTGAAGAGGAAGCAAAAGATGTTGATCATGAAGCTTCGGATCAAGTTACTACCAAAGCTCGTAGGTTGACAAGAACTCGTACCGCCCCTAAGTGGTACGTCAATCCTGTCTTGCAGGTCATGTTGTTAGACAACAGTGAACCTATGAGCTATGAAGAAGCGATGGTGGGCCCGAATTCCAACAAATGGCTAGGAGCCATGAAATCCGAGAAAGGATCCATGCATGAAAACCAAGTATGGACTTTGGTAGACTTGCCCATTAAACGGCAGGCCGTTGAGTACAAATGGACCTTTAAGAAGAAGACATACGCTGATGGTAAATGTCACCATTTATAAAGCTCGAATTGTCGCAAAGAAGTTTCCGGCAAGTTCAAGGAGTTGACTACGATGAAACTTTCTCACCCGTAGCGATGCTAAAAGTCTGTTGGAATTATGTTAGCAGTTGCTGCATTTTTCGATTGTGAAATCTGGCAGATGGATGTCAAAACATCGTTTCCTTAACGGTTTCCTTGAGGAAAGGTTGTATGTGATACAACCGGAAGGTTTTGTCAGTCCTAAGGATGCTAAAATGTATGCAAGCTCCAGTGATCCTTCTATGGACTGGAGCAAGCATCTCGGAGTTGGAATATACGCTTTGATGAGGTGATCAAAGTTTTTGAGTCTATACAAAGTTTATGAGAAACTTGTATTTACAATAAAGTGAGTGGGAGCACTATAGAATTTCTGATAAGTATATGTGGATGACATATTGTTGATCGGAAATGATGTAGAATTTCTGGAAAGCATAAAGGGTTGTTTGAAAGGAGTTTTTTCAAAGGAAAACCTGGAATGAAGCTAATTAAATATTGGGCATCAGGATCTATAGAGATAGATCAAGATGTCTGATAAGACTTTCAATGAGTACATACCTTGAAAAGATTTTGAAAGAGTTCAAAATGGACGAGTCAAAGAAAGAGTTCTTGCCTGATTTGTAAGGTGTGGAGTTGAGTGAGACTCAAAGCTCGACCACGGCAGAAGAAAGAGAAAGGACGAAGGTCGTCCCCTATGCCTTATCCATAGGCTCTGTATAGTATGGCATGCTGTGTACCGCACCTGGTGTGTGCCTTGCCATGAGTCTGTCAAGGGGTACAAGAGTGGTCCAGGAGTGGATCACAGGACATCGGTCAAAATTATCCTTAGTAACTAGAGGACTAAGGAAATGTTTCACGATTATGGAGGTGATAAAGAGTGTCGTAAAGGGTTACGTCGATGCAAGCTTTGAAACCAATCCGGATGACTCTGAGTAGCAATCCGGATACGTATAGTGGAGCAGCCATTTGGAATAGCTCCAAGTGGAGCGTGGTAGCATCTGCAGTATGACATATAGATTATTGACTCTAGTGCAAGTGGGAGACTGTTGGAAATATGCCCTAGAGGCAATAATAAAATGGTTATTATTATATTTCCTTGTTCATGATAATCGTTTATTATCCATGCTATAATTGTATTGATTGGAAACTCAAATACATGTGTGGGTACATAGACAACACTGTGTCCCTAGTATGCCTCTAATAGACTAGCTCGTTGATCAAAGATGGTCAAGGTTTCCTAGCCATAGACATGAGATGTCATTTGATAATGGGATCACATCATTAGGAGAATGATGTGATGGACAAGACCCAAACTATGAACGTAGCATATGATCGTGTCAGTTTATTGCTATTGTTTTTGCATGTCAAAGTATCTGTTCCTATGACCATGAGATCATGCAACTCACTAACACCGGAGGAGTACCTTGTGTGTATCAAACGTCGCAACGTAACTGGGTGACTATAAAGATGCTCTACAGGTATCTCCGAGGGTGTCTGTTGAGTTGGCATGGATCAAGACAGGGATTTGTTACACCGTGTGACGGAGAGGTATCTCAGGGCCCACTCGGTAATAGAACATCACAAGCCTTACAAGCAAAGTGACTAAAGAGTTAGCCACGGGATCTTGTATTACAGAACGAGTAAAGAGACTTTCCGGTAATGAGATTGAACTAGGTATAGAGATACCGACGATCGAATCTCGGGCAAGTAACATACCGAAGAACAAAGGGAACTGCATACAGGATTAACTGGATCCTTGACATAGAGGTTCAACGGATAAAGATCTTCGTAGAATATGTAGGAACCAATATGGGCATCCAGGTCCCACTATTGGTTATTGACCGTAGAGGTGTCTCGGTCATGTCTGCATAGTTCTCGAACCCGCAGGGTCTGCACACTTAACGTTCGGTGACGTTTCGGTAGTATTGAGTTATGTATGTTGGTGACCAAAGGTTGTTCGGAGTCCCGTATGATATCCCGGACGTCACGAGGAGCTCCGGAATGGTCCGGAGCTAAAGATTGATATATAGGAAAGTGGTGTTTGGACTCCGGAAAAGTTTCGGGCACTTCTGGTAGTGTACCGGGAGTGACGAATGGGTTCCAGGGGTCCACCAAGTGGGGCCCACCCACCCCAGGGGCCACATGGGCCTAGGAGGTGGCGCACCAGCCCCTGGTGGGCTGGGCAGCCAGCTCCTAGAGGCCCTTGCACAAGGGGGTTGGGAGAGGGCCAGGTGGGAGGGAGTCCTACTAGGACTCCACCTCCCTTGTGGGAGGTGGACTCCTCCCTCTTGTGGCCGGCCAAGCCCCTAGGGGAAACCCTAGGGTGCCCCACCTACCCCCTCTCCTCCTATATATATTGGAGGGTTTTGAGGGCAGCCACCACCTGAAAAAGCCACGGCTGCCTCTCTCTCCCTCTAGATCTATTCTCCTCTAGATCGTCTCGGTCATGCTTGGTGAAGCCCTGCCGGGACAGCTCCACCACCACCGCCACCACGCCATTGTGCTGGCGGAGAACTCATCTACCTCTCCACCCTCGCTTGCTGGATCAAGGAGGTGGAGATCGTCATCGAGCTGTACATGTGATGAACGCGGAGGTGCCGTCCGTTCGGCGCTAGACCGGAAGGACCGTGATTGGATCGCGGGACGGATCGTGATTGGATCGCGGGACGGATCGTGATTGGATCGCGGGACGGATTGCGATTTGGATCGCGAAGACGTTCGACTACATCAACCGCGTTTCTTAATGCTTCCCGCTTAGCGATCTATGAGGGTATGTAGATCCACTCTCCCTCTCGTAGATGCTAATCACCATGGATAGATCTTGTATGTGCGTAGAAAATATTTGTTTCCCATGCAACGTTCACCAACATAAGAACATATTTTGTTGATTGTCAAAAACGTTTATACTTCATACTTGAATGTTGTGGATTGATTGTTACTTGTTTATGAGAAGTCATATGATGAAAAACTTGTTGCTATGCTGATATTCATGATGATCTCATGTCCGTATCTATTTTTATCGACACCTCTCTCTCAAATTATGTGGTCATTAGTATTGAGTTTGGCTTTCGATTGAGGACACACGAGGTCTAAGCTTGGGGGAGTTGATACGCCCATTTTGCATCATGATTTCTTATTGATATTTATATTATTCTTGGTCATTATTCCATATTATGATACATTTCTTATGCCTTTTTTCTCTGAATTTACAAGGTACAACAAAAAGAGGGAAATTGGAATTCTGGACGAGAAAACCAAGAAAAAGGCTGAAAATTCACTAGACTCCAAATGACCTGAAACTTTACGAGGAATTTTTGTGGAATATATCTGAATTTATGGAGCAAAAATATACAAGAGGGGGCCACCTGTTGGTGCCAAGCCAACAGGGTGCGCCCACCCCCTGGGCACGCCATGATGGCTTGGGGCCACCTCCCAGGTGCTCCGACCTCCCTCTTCTGCTATAAGATGGGTTTTGACCTAGAAAAAATAACAAGATACTTTCGGGACAAAGCGCCACCGTCTCAAGGTGGAAACCTGGGAAGAGGCCCTTTTGCTCTCTAGCAGAGTGATTCTACCGGGGAAACTTCCCTCCGGGAGGGCGAAATCAAAGCCATCGTCATCACCAACGCTTCCTCCTTCGTGAGAGGATCAATCTTCATCAACATCTTCCCCAACACCATCTCATCTCAAACCCTAGTTCATATCTTGTATTCAATCTTTGTCCTAAAATGTCAGATTGGTACTGGTGGGTTACTAGTAGTGTTGATTACATCTTGTAGTTGATGCTTGTTGGTTTACTTGGTAGAGGATGTTATGTTTAGATCCTTATTCATCATTATTACACCTCTGATCTTGAACATGGTGATGATTTGTGAGTAGTTACTTTTGTTCCCGAGGACATGGGGGAAGTCTTATTATAATTAATCATGTGAAGTTGATATTCGTTCGATATTCTGATGATATGTATGTTGTTGCTTCTCTTAGTGGTGTCATGTGAACGTCGACTACACGACACTTCACCATGTTATGGGCCTAAGGGGAGACATTGTGGAGTAATAAGTAGATGATGGGTTGTTAGAGTGACAGAATTTTAAACCCTAGTTTATGCGTTATTTCATAAGGGGCTGATTTGGATCCACATGTTTCATGCTATGGTTAGATTTATCTTAATTCTTCTTTCGTAGTTGCGCATGCTTGCGGGAGAGGGCAATCATAAGTGGGTTGCTTTTTCAAGTAAGAACATCACCTTAGCACCGGTCCACCCACATATTAAATTATCAAAGTAACGAACGCGAATCAACTCAACATGATGAACATGACTAGACGGAAATTCCCATGTGTCCTCGGGAGCGCTTTGCTTTATATAAGAGTACTTTCAGGCCTTTCCTTTGCTACAAAAAGGATTGGGCTATCTTGATGCACACTTGCTACTATTGATACTTGTCACTTGTTATGAATTATCTTGCTACAAAAATATCTACCACTGTCACTTACAGCATTTGTAGAGAATACCTTGCTAAAAACTGCTTATCATTTCCTTCTGCTCCTCGTTGGGTTCGACACTCTTACTTATCGAAAGGACTACGATTGATCCCCTATACTAGTGGGCCATCAGTGTTTCATCACCTCCGGAAGGTAGGGGTTGATGACCTTCTCATAGAACTTTTCCTTGTATGAGCTTGATGGCATCATGGCGATCTAGATCTGTCAGAAAAACAGCCCGAAACAAGGACATAGGAGAAACTTGCAATGCGGTGGTCAAAACATACGGGAGTATATATAATGATTTTTTCTATGGAAGAATACGTGTCCTGGAAGAAAACGGAGCCGGGGAGGCACACGAGGGGCCCACAAGGCAATCCGGTGCGCCCAGGGGGTAGGACGCGCCCTGTTGCCTTGTGACCTCCTCGCGGGTCCCCTAGGCTGGTTCTTATTTTTGTAATTTTTCTAATATTCCAAAATGGACAGAAATTATTTTCATGGAATTTTTGGAGTCGGTTTACTTACCGTATTACATACCTACTCCTTTCTAGGGTTTTGGAGAGTTTAGGAAGGTCTCTTCTATATGTACTTCCGGTGACATCACTTGAATAATATTAGTTTCAACATTAATGGGTGTATGTGAGACATAATGCTTAATTCTTTGCCCATTAACCACTCTCCGATTTGTGCCTTCTGCATTGTTGATCTTAATATTTCCGGATCGATAAACTTCTTCAACAATATATGGTCCTTCCCATTTGGAGAGAAGTTTTCCTGCAAAAAATCTAAAACGCGAATTGTACAAAAGAACTTGATCACCTATTTTAAATTCCTGTTGGATTCTTTTGTCATGCCATCTTTTAACCTTTTATTTAAACAACTCGGCATTTTCATAAGCTTGTGTCCTCCATTCATCTAGGGAGCTAATATCAAATAACCTCTTCTCACCGGCAAGTTTGAAATCATAATTAAGTTCTTTAATTGCCTAATAAGATTTATGTTCTAACTCAAGAGGTAAACAACATGCTTACCCATAGACCATTTTATACGAGGACAATCCCATAGGTTTTTTTATAAGCAGTTCTATAAGCCCATAATGCATCATCAAGTTTCTTAGACCAATTATGTCTAGATCTATTAACAGTCTTTTGCAAAATCAATTTTATTTCTTAATTTATCAATTCAACTTGACCATTAGACAAAGGATGATAAGCGATGCAATTGTATGGTTAACATCCTATTTAGCTAGAAGTTTACGGAAGCACCATGAATAAAATGTGAATCACCATTAGGTATTAAATATCTAGGGACTCCAAACCTTGGAAAAATAACTTATTTAAGAATTTTAATAGAAGTGTTATGATCAACACTACTAGTTGGAATAGCTTCTACCCACTTAGTAACGTAATCAACATCAACTAAAATAAGAGTATACCCATTAGAGGAAGGAAAAGGTCCCATATAATCAAAGCCCCAAACATCAAATGTTTCAATAACAAGTGAATAATTCATATGCATTTCCTGACATCGACCAATATTACCAATTCTTTGACATTCATCACAAGAGAGGACGAACTTGCGTGCATCTTTGAAAGAGTAGGCCAACAAAACCAAACTATAGTACCTTATGTGCACTTCTATCTTCAGCACGGTGCCCTCCGTATGCCTCGGAATGACACTTCCGTAGGATTTGTTAGTATTCATGCTTAGGTACACCACATCTAATAACACCAGCCACTCCTTCTTTATATAGATATGGGTCATCCCAAAAGTAATGTCTTAAATCAAATAAGAACTTTTTCTTTTGTTGGTATGTGAAACTAGGTGGTATGTATTTAGCAACAATGTAATTAGAATAATCTGCATACCAAGGAGTATTACAGGAAGCATTTATAACATCTAATTGTTAATCAGGAAAACTATCATCAATAGGCAGTGGGTCATCAAAAACATTTTCCATCCTAGACAAATTACCTGCTATAGGATTCTCAGCTCCCTTCCTATCAATAATATGCAAATCAAATTCTTGAAGTAAAAGAACCAACATAATTAGTCTAGGCTTAGCATCTTTCTTTTCCATCAGGTATTTAATAGGAACATGATCGGTGTGAATAGTAACTTTAGACTCAACAATATAAGGTCTAAAGTTATCACATGCAAACACAACCGCTAAAAAAACCTTTCTTCGTAGTAGCATAATTTGAGCACTGTTTAGAGTTTTACTAGCATAATGAATAACATTTAATTTCTTGTCTACTCTTTGCCCTAGAACAACACCCACAACATAATCACTAGCATCACACATAATTTAAAATGGTAAGTTCCAATCAGGTGGTTGAACGATAGGTGCAGAAATCAAAGTTTTCTTAAGTATCTCGAAGGCCTCTACACAATCGTCATCGAAGACAAATGGAATATAATTTTGAAGAAGATTAGTTAATGGCCTAGAAATCTTTAATAAATATTCTATATAAACCAGCATGACCAAGCAAACTTCTTATACCTTTTACATCTCTAGGACATGGCATTTTCTCAATTGCATCAATTTTAGCTTAGTCTACCTCAATACCCCGTTCAGAGATTTTATGCCCAAGTACTATGCCTTCATTCACCATAAAGTGGCACTTCTCCCAATTCAAGACAAGATTAGTTTCTTCGCATCTCTGCAAAACTCGATCAAGGTTGCTTAAGCAATCATCAAAATAAGTCCCGTAAACGGAAAAATCATACATGAATACCTCAACAATCTTTTCAAAAAAGTCCGTGAATATAGCAGTCATACATGTTTGAAAGGTAGCAGGTGTATTACATAAACCAAAAGGCATACGTCTATAAGCATAAGTTCCAAATGGACAAGTAAACGTAGTTTTCTCTTGATCTTCTTTTGACACGGGTATTTGAGAAAAGCCAGAATATCCATCAAGGAAACAAAAGTGTGTTTGCTTGGATAAACTTTCTGACATTTGATCAATAAAAGGCAAGGGGTAATGATTTTTTCTAGTAGTTTGTTTAGTTTCCTAAAATCAATTACCATCCTATAACTAGTTACAATTCTTTGTGGGATAAGTTCATTTTTATCATTAGGAACAACGGTTATTCCTTCTTTCTTAGGAACAGAATGAACATGACTTACCCATCTACTATCAGCTATGGGATAGATTATACCTGCCTCGAGAAGCTTTAATATTTATGTTCTTACCACTTCCTTCATTTTGGGATTCAGACGACGTTGATGATCAACAATGGTTTTAGCATCCGGTTCCATATTAATCTTATGTTGACATAGAGTGGGACTAATGCCCTTAAGATCATCAAGAGTATATCCAATAGCATCTTGGTGCTTCTTCAGAGTTTTGAGTAATATCTTTTCTTCATGCTCTGAAAAGGTTAGCACTAATAATAACAAGATATATCTTCTTTTCATCAAGATAAGCATATTTAGTGTATCAGGTAGTTTCTTTAATTCAAACACGGGATCTCCCTTCGATGTAGTGGCGGAGCCAGAATTTTTGTGAAGCTGGGGCAAATTTAAGCCTAAGAGCATCTACAACTACGGACATCAAATCCGGACCCTCAAGCACTCATTTGTCCACTGCATCCAAGTATCTAATAGTTGATACCTCAAATCCATACAAACCATGCAAAATAAAAACCTATGTACTACATAGATATCCTATCTACCCTACACTACTCGTCAGAGATGTCCATGATCTTCGTGTCGGGCTCTGGGTAGATGGCTGTCTGTGACAACTCCGAGTCATCATCAGACTCGCTGAAGGCGAAGATTTTGCCGATCTCCGCCCCGTCCTCCTCCTTCGGATCCACGCCCTCCATGGGATGGGGTCCTGCTCTGACTGCTGCTCCCCCTCCTCCTCTTGCTTTGGCGAGTCCATGCTTTGTGCCTAGCCCGGACCATCTCTAGCAATTGGAGGCGCCGCTCCGGCGTGAGCATGGCGTAGGTGGCCACCCTCTATCGGGCCATGGCGCGGACGACGAGCGCAGAGGACGGTTGAGAGGGAGAGAAGTGGATGCGTGATACGTCTCCGTCGTATCTACTTTTCCTAATGCTTTTGCTCTTGTTTTGGACACTAATTTGCATGATTTGAATGAAACTAACCCGGACTGACGATATTTTCAGCAGAACTACCATGGTGTTGTTTTTGTGCAGAAATAAAAGTTCTCGGAACTGGACAAAACTTTTCGGAGAATTATTTTACAATAAATAAAAAATACTGGAGCCAAGAACCACCGGAGGGGCTGCCATGGCTGGGCACGATACACCAGGGTGCGCCACCCCCTCGAGGCGCGCCCTGGTGGGTTGTGCTCACCTCGTGGCCCTGACCCTAATTCCAGCACTATAAATTCTTATTTTCAGAGGAAAAAATAGGAGAGGAAGTTTTATCACGTTTCACGAGACGGAGCCGCCACCACCTTCTATTCTTCATCGGGAGGCCAGATCTGGAGCCCGTTTGGGGCTCCGGAGAGGGGAATCTTTGGTCTTCGTCATCACAAACCCTCCTTCATCGCCAATTCCATGATGCTCCCCATCGGAAGTGAGTAATTCCTTCGTAGGCTCGCTGGTCGGTGAGGAGTTGGATGAGATTCATCATGTAATTGAGTTAGTTTTGTTAGGGCTTGATCCCTAGTATCCACTATGTTCTGAGATTGATGTTGCTATGACTTTGCCATGCTTAATGCTTGTCACTAGGGCCCGAGTGCCATGATTTCAGATCTGAACCGTTTATGTTATCACCATTATATCTATGTTCTTGATCCGATCTTGCTAGTCATATGCACCTATTACGTGTTATGATCCGTAAACCCCAAAGTGACAATATTTGGGATACTTTCCGGTGATGACCGTAGTTTGAGGAGTTCATGTATTCACTATGTGTTAATGCTTCATTCCGGTTCTCTATTAAAAGGAGGCCTTAACATCCCTTAGTTTCCTTATGGACCCCGCTGCCACGGAAGGGTAGAAAAAAAGATGTCATGCAAGTTCTTTTCCATAAGCACGTATGACTATTTACGGAATACATGCCTACATTATATTTATGAACTGGAGTTAGTTCTGTGTCGCCCTAGGTTATGACTGTTATATGATGAATATCATGCAACGAATCCACCGATCCAGTGCCTACGAGTTTTCCACATATTGTTCTTGCTTAGTTACTATTGCTATTGCTACTGTTACACTTGCTACAAAACCATTGCCATCACTGTTACTGTTACTTTTACTACTGCTATCAAAACTATCATACTACTATGCTACTGAACACTTTGCTGCAGATATTTAATCTCAAGGTGTGGTTGAATTGACAACTCTGCTGCTAATACTCACAAATATTCTTTGGCTCCCCTTGTGTCGAATCTATAAATTTGGGTTGAATACTCTACCCTCGAAAACTGTTGCGATCCCCTATACTTGTGGGTTACCAAGAACTTTTTCTGGAGCCGTTGCCGAGGAGCATAGCTATATTTGTTGAGTCACTTGGGATTTATATCAATTGATCACTATGAAGAATCTGAAGGATACTAAAACCAAGATCGTTCCCTCTAAGACGAGGGGAGGTAAGGATTTGCCATCACACTCTGCACTTGATTCACCTTCTGTTTTGAGTAGACTTGTAACACCACCACATGTTATTAATCCTTATATGTCGCAAGTTATTGATGATGCTACTTCTGCTATGAATGATGCTTATGATGATGCTAGTACCATGCCTGATGATAATGTGCTGCTAGGTGAATTTCTTGATGAACAAATTGCTAGAGCTAAAGAGAATGAAATAAATGAAACTGACGAAACTACTGAAACTGATGTAGTCTTTGAAACTGAGAACTATGAAACACTTATTAGACCTAGCTCTCCTAGATTTGAAATGCCTAAGATACCCGAGGGTTATGTTATGGATGAGGAGATAGCTAGAGAAATCCTTGCTTGTAAGGATAGAGATGATCTTAAGAAATTATTATGCAAGTATAAAGAAAAGACTTTGAATGCTAGAATGAAATGTGATCCTAAGTTTGCTACTTCACCTATCTTTGTTACCGATAATGATTATGAATTCTCTGTCGAACCAGAGTTAATTACTTTGGTTGAATCTGATCCTTTTCATGGCTATGAAACTGAAACTATAGTGGCACATCTCACTAAGTTTAATGATATAGCCACCCTTTTTGCTCATGATGAAAATATTTGCTACTATTATATTCTCAAATTATTTCCATTCTGATTAAAGGGTGATGCTAAGATATGGTACAATACCCTTGCTCCTGGTTGTGTGCGTAGTCCCCAGGATATGATTTACTACTTCTCTGAAAAATATTTTCCTGCTCATAAGAAACAAGTTGCCTTACAGGGAATATTTAACTTTGTGCAAATTGAAGAAGAGAGTCTCCCACAAGCTTCGGGGAGGCTTCTACAATTGCTTAATGCTTTGCCTGGTCACCCTCTTAAGAAAAACGAAATACCTGATATCTTCTATAATGGACTAACTGATGCTTCTAGGGACTTCCTAGATAGTTGTGATGGTTGTGTTTTCAGGGAACAAACTGTTGAACAAGCTGAGGAATTATTGAATAATATATTGAAGATCTATGATGATTGGACTCTCCCTGAACCACCACCTAAACCCACTCCGAAGAGGAGGGGTATCTTATTTCTTAGTCCTAAAGATATGCAAGAGGCAAAGAAATGTATGAAGGAAAAATGTATTAAAGCTGAGGATGTTAAGAATTTACCACCTATTGAAGAAATACATGGCCTTGACACACCACCACCTCAACAGGTGGTGGAGGTAAATTCTTTATTAAAGTTTAATGAAAGTGATATCCCTTACAATAAACATCCTAGTCAATGCTTATATGAGTTTGACAACTACATTAGGAAACAAGATCACTTCAAGGCAAATGTTCTGAAACAATTGAAATATAATTCTGATATGATTGCTCACTTGAGTGACTTGTTATTTAGAATCTGTAATGATGTTAGGAGTGTAGGAAAACATGCCTCTATGGTTCAAACCCAGTTAGAACAAGTTGATAAATCTCAAAGAGAATTGCTTAATGAAATGAATAATAATATGAATGATCATGCTATTAGAGTAGTGACTAGAGGAGGTAGAATGACCCAGGAACCTCTTTATCCTAAAGGTCATCCTAAAAGAATTGAACAAGACTCTCATAGAATTAACACTGATGCACCTAGTCCTTCTAAAAAGAAAAAGAAAAAGAAAAATGATAGGACTTTGCATACCTCTAGTGAACCTGAGATAGAAAAACCTCTTGAAGATCATGATGTCTCTATTTCTGATGCTGAAACTCAATCGGGTAATGAACATTCACCTAGTGGTAATGAAAATAATAATGATGATGTTCATGAAGATACCCAACCGAACAATGATAAAGAACCGGATAATGATGTTGAAATAGAACCTGCTGTTGATCTTGATAACCCACAACCTAAAAATAAACGATATGATAAAAGAGACTTGGTGGCTAGAAAGCATGGTAAAGAAAGAGAGCCATGGGTTCAGAAACCCATGCCTTTTCCACCTAAACCATCTAAGAAAAAGGATGATGAAGAATTTGAACGCTTTGCTGAAATGATTAGGCCAGTCTTTTTGCGTACCCGCTTGACTCATATTTTAAAGATGGCCCCTTATGCAAAATACACGAAAGACATCATCACTAATAAAAGAAAGATACCTGAAGCTGAAATCTCCGCCATTCTTGCTAATTATTCTTTTAAGGATGGAGTACCTAAAAAACTTGGAGATCCTGGAATACCAACTATACCTTGCTCCATTAAAAGTAATTATGTCAAAACTGCTTTGTGTGATTTGGGAGCTGGTGTTAGTGTTATGCCTTTCTCTTTATATAAAAGACTTGGTTTGAATAAACTCACACCTACTGAAATATCATTGCAAATGGCTGACAAATCAACCACCATACCTATCGGTATTTGTGAGGATGTGCCCATTGTTGTTGCAAATGTTACTATCTTAACAGACTTTGTTATTCTTGAGATGCCCGAGGACGACAACATGTCGATTATCCTTGGTAGACCCTTTTTGAATACTGCAGGGGCTGTTATTGATTGCAATAAAAGCAAAGTCACTTTTCATATCAATGGTAATGAGCTTACGGTGCACTTTCCAAAGAAACAATTCCAAGTGAACGGTATAAATGTTATTGAAGAATCTCCGACACTCACTATTGGAAGTTTTCAACTACCTCTACCTACTGTCAAAAAGAAATATGGCATACTTATTGTTGGGGATATGCATATCCCCATTGAGGTAACTTAGTGTTTTACGAAAGTTCTTCGGTTTCATGCTAATCAAAAGTGGTTGTTACTAAGACTTGATCAGCCTTATTAATGGATCATTTTTGAGAGGTATGAAGTTGATGAATCCAGTAGGCACAACCTTCTGCTCCCACCTTTTGTTTTCTATTTTTCTTATTCAAATAAAATAAAATGCCATGTTTATCCTGTTTTCTGTTTTCTCCGTGCAATAAAAAATGACCCAAAAATAAAATTCTCAGAATGTCCTGAAAATTTAACACGATTTTTTCTGAATATTTCTGATTTTCTCGTGCAAATAACACCAGCGGGGGGTGCACCTGGTGTCCACAAGACACCAGGGCGCGCCAGCAGCCCCAGGCATGCCCAGGTGGGTTGTGGTCCCCACGTGGGCCCCTCACTTATCTCTTTAGCCCATTCCATCTCCTACCTCCAAAAAAATCACCATAGCTCTCTCTCTCTCTCTCTCTCTCTCTCTCTCTCTCTCTCGTGTTCTTGCTCTAAAACCCGCGGATTTTGATCTCTTTGCTCGAAGCTTCGTTTTCGAAACAGTTTTGGGGGATTGCTACTTGGTATGTGACTCCTCCATTGCTCCAATTAGTTTTTGACTTAGTGGTTTATTTTTAGAATAATTAGCTACTCTTGGTGCTGCTGTAGATGGGCTTGCATGTTGAATTCTTAGAGTTCTAAGTAGTTTGAATGCTTAATATGGCCTCTATGCATCCTTAGGAGTAGTTGCTATCAATCTTACGAAGTTTTGTTAACAAAAATTTTGGGACCCAAATGTTTTCAGAAATTTGTACGCGAATAAAATGAATTTCTTTGGAAGGATTTCTTCGAGGAGAAGGTCCTCGGAGGCATCATCGAGTAGTGGCTCAATACGACGTTCTTATGTTGAGCCAAGTGCAAGCTCGATGCGGGATGCCGCTACCAAATCACACTTATGGCCATGTGACGAATTCATGGTAGGTGCGGGTATCAAGGAGGAATTCGAGCAATTTATCGACATCGCGGAGCTTGCCCCCTTCATCGCAGATGAGTGCATTCAACATCTCGACCTCACAAAAACATTCAGCAAGAAATTTAAATATTTTCCTCGTGAGTCTAGAGTTTCATTTAACCTTTATGACCATCGCTTTACCATGCATTTAGATGTGTTCTGTGAAGCATGCAAAATTCCATATTGGGGTTTGCTAGACGAACCACCAACATCTGAGTATGAGTCATTTTTTATTAATCTTTGCTACTGTGAAGATAGAGGAGTGACACAGGGTAGAATAAAAAGCTTCCATTTTCCATCTATACACTACTTTGCACTCTTTAATGGCAAATGCATCGTAGGCAAGCAAGATTGCAGCACATTGTGTGCCCCTGATTTGAGTCTTATACACACTGCTACAACAGGAATTAAACGTTATAATCTTGGAGCGATCGTTGCATGGAGATTGCAACACAACACTACTTGTGGTCACTTTTATGGAGGGATCTATGCCTCCCGTGTAGCTAGGAAGCTAAATGTATCACCTTGGCCTAACGATCCGATTTTACCTACTCAGTACTTAGACTTTGAGGCCATGAAACATCATAAGTTCCTTAAGGGCACAGTCACTAACTATACTTATAACTTGAGGTTCAATAAAGATCCCATTGTACCTGTTGTCTTGCCTGCTCCTGCTCTCTTTGATTATCACAGTAAGAGAAGATACTATGTTCTTGAGAGCGAGGTCCGCGCGTACAATGTGGAGGTAGAAGCTGCCAGACGGGCTGAGGAGGCTGCACCAAGAGCCTCGGTGGGCTATCACTCAGACTATTGATACGTCTCCAACGTATATATAATTTTTGCTTGTTCCATGCTGTTATATTATCATTCTTGGATGTTTTACAATCATTTTATAACAACTTTATATCATTTTTTGGGACTAACCTATTGACATAGTGCCAAAGTGCCAGTTGGTGTTTTTGCTTGTTTTTTACTTCGCAGAATATCAATACCAAACAGAGTCCAATCGCGCCGAAACTTTTTGGAGATTTTTTTTGGACCAGAAGACACCCAGTGGGCCAAAGAAGTGCCGGAGAGGTGGGCCGTGGAGACCACAACCCACCAGGGTGCGCTAGGGGGCCCCCGGCGCGCCCTGATGGGTTGTGCCCTCCACAGGGCCCCTCTCCACCGCCTCTGATGCCTATAAATTCCCAAATATTCCAAAAACCCTAGGGGAGTCGACGAAACACAGTTCCAGCCGCCGCAAGTTCCAGAACCTCGAGATCCAATATAAACACCATCACGGAGGGGTTCATCTTCCTCATAGGTGCCTCTCCGATGATGCGTGAGTAGTCCACCATAGACCTACGGGTCCGTAGGAAGTAGCTAGATGGCTTCCTCTCTCTATCTCTCTCTTATGATTCTCAATACAATGGTCTCTTGGAGATCTATTTGATGTAAACTTTTGCGGTGTGCTTGTTGGAATCCGATGAATTTTGAGTTCATGATCAGTTTCTATCCATGAATATTATTTGAGTCTTCTTTGATCTCTTATATGCATGATTACTTATAGCCTCGTATTTCTTCTTCGAATCTTTGGTTTAGTTAGGCTGACTAGATATATTTTTCTTGCCATGGGAAGAGGTGCTTTGTGATGGGTTCGATCTTGCGGTGTCCTTTCCCAGTGACAGAAGGGGCAACAAGGCACGCATGTATCGTTGCCATTAAGGATAACAAGATGGGGTCTATTCCTACATGAATAGATCTTGTCTACATCATGTCATCGTTCTTATTGCATTACTCCGTTTTTCCATGAACTTAATACTCTAGATGCATGCTGGATAGCGGTCGATGTGTGGAGTAATAGTGGTAGATATAGGCAGGAGTCAGTCTCCTTATCTTGGACGTGATGCCTATATAATGATCATCGCCTTGGATATCGTCATGATTATTTGATCTTCTATCAATTGCCCAACAGTAATTTGTTCACCCACCGTGTGCTATACTCATGAGAGAAGCCACTAGTGAAACCTACGGCCCCCGGGTCTACTTTTCCAACATATTGCTTTCCGATCTATATTTTTGCATCTTCGTTTTCAGATCTACAAAACCAAAAACCCAAAAACATATTGCTGCATATTTTATTTGCTCTTCTTATTTTGTGTTCTTGAGATATCTATCTCTCCTATCTATCATTACCTAATCTATCTTTTTACCGTAGAGAGATTGACAACCTCTCTTTCGCGTCGGGTTGCAAGTATTTGTTATTTGTGTGCAGGTGCTGCTTATTGGGTGGTGGTGATCCTCCTAATGGTTCGATAACCTTGGTTTCATAACTGAGGGAAATACTTACCGTCGCTGTGCTGCATCATCCCTTCCTCTTTGGGGAAGTACCGACGCAGTCTCAAGCCACGTCAACTATTATCCAGGTCATGGATGGTGATTACCAAGCTAGGCCAAAAGCCTAAGCTTGGGGGAGTACGTATTTCCAGCGACATTATATTCATGTTTACACATTTCATTCCAGTTGTCGGTGTCTACACTTTTTCATTGTATTATCCTTGCTAGATTTATTTTCTCGCTTTCTTCTTGCGTGTTTGAAAAACTTTGAAAAAATCCAAAAATATTTCCTGCTTCTTTTCGGTTTTTCTTTCTAGTTTAAATTAATTGTAGTAGCAAAAGAAAACCCAAAAAGATTTCTCGTTTCTTCTTTTACTTGTTGGGAGCTTTCCCGTGTAAATAGTTTTTCTCGTTTTTGTACTTCCTACTTTAATTTGCTTTCTTCAAAATAAAAAACTCCAAAAATATTTTAGTGTCTTTCTCTGAAATTCTCTTCCTTTTATTTGAGTCGTACCAAGGAGAAGACCACGATGAAAATGTTGAGTGGCTCTCATATGCATTATTGTTAATCTAACAAAGAGCCCAAATTACTTTGTTCCTCTTGAATAAAATGTTTGTAGATTCTAGCTTAGTCCACGACACTCTTGCACTATTATTATTTTCATATCATTCGGTCGTGCAAGTGAAAGGCAATAATGATGATATTTGATGAAGTGACTGTGGCAGAGAGAAGCGGGTATGAACTCAACTTGTTTTTGTTTTTGTAAATATGTTTAACCTAGTATCCATGATTCAGCATATTATGATCAAACATGTTTGCAATGACAATTAGAGATAATAGTTGCTCATGCCATGCTTAAGTAGCTAGGAGTGGATAATGATTTATCTTGGATGTCAACATGCATTAAAATGTTTGTGATGTAGTATGATGATATGGTATACTCCTCTGAATGTTTCAAGTGGCTTGACTTGGCACATGTTCACGCATGTAGTTGAATCAAAACCAACATAGCCTCTACGATATTTATGTTCATGGTGTTCATATCCTACTCATGCTAGTATTCAATGTTGATTATGCATAATGCATGTTCATGACCGTTTTCGCTCTCTAGATGGCCACTTCTCAACCTATTTGCTAGCCTTCGCCTGTACTAAGCGGGAATACTGCTTGTGCGTCAAAATCCTTAAACCAAAGTTATTCCAGATGGTCCACTATATCTACCTATATGCGGTATTACCCTGCCGTTCCAAGTAAATTTGCATGTGCCACCTCTAAAATTTCAAATGAACATTTGTTTTGTGTGCTCATGGAGCGATAGGGGGCGGTCAGTATCTTCCATGTTAAGCGGGTTATTCTCATGTTGAGTGTTTATTCACTCGTCCTTGCACGAGAGGGGCGGTAATAGGGATTCCCAGTCCCAAAATCAAAAATTGCAAATAATAAACAAAACTCCCCCAGGAATGTTGTTGGTATGGACGGTACCCGTGGATTCGGCTAGCCGTGGAGTGTGTTTGTTGGTGGAGGGGGAGCAAACCTTTACATTTACCGCTTGGGAACCGCCGCTAATGTGTTTAGCATGGAAGATATTGATAACTCTTGGTCGTAAGGTTGACAGGAAGGGTGTACCTCCCAAAATTATATTTATCTCTGATTTAAGCTTTGAGCTCTGGCACCTCTGCAAATCCCTACTTCCCTCTGCGAAGGGACTATCTATTTACCTTTATGTTGAGTCATCACCTTCTCAAATAAGCGCCAGATCTGATAGCACTATTGTCATCCTCATGCATTGTGTATAGTTAATGTTGGATGCAGCATGACTGGATCTTTTCTACCATGAATTACAATGTTTAGTCGCTGCTTGAACTTTGGAGATGCTCTGCATTTATGTTTTGCGGTCTCGGAAAGGGCTAGCGAGATACCACTGTTGTCATATTATATCATGACCGTTTTGACAAAGTGTTGGCGCTTGAGATATTTTATTATTGCTCGCTAGTTGCTTATGTCATTGCTATAAACTAATATAATTTTTAAGAGTTATTGCTGACATGGTTAGTCATAATCTTTGCTGAAAACCTGGGTGCTACTTAAGCATATATATGTAAACAAGAACAAAAGAGTTCGTAAAAGTTTTTCTTTATCACTTTCAGTTTGTCAACTGAAATTGCTTGAGGACAAGCAATGGGTTAAGCTTGGCGGAGTTGCTACGTCTCTGTCATATCTACTTTTCCTAAAGCTTTTGCTCTTGTTTTGGACTCTAATTTGCATGATTTGAATGAAACTAACCCGGACTGACGCTGTTTTCAGCAGAACTACCATGGTGTTGTTTTTGTGCAGAAAAAAAAGTTCTCAGAACTGGACGAAACTTTTTGGAGAATTATTTTACAATAAATAAAAAATACCGGAGCCAAGAACCACCTGAGGGGGTGCCTTGGCTAGGCACGATACACCAGGGCGCGCCACCCCCTCCAAGCACGGCCTGGTGTGTTGTGCTCACCTCGTGGCCCCCTGACCCTAATTCCAGCACTATAAATTCCTATTTTCGGAGGGAAAAATAGGAGAGGAAGTTTTTGTTGGAAATATGCCCTAGAGGCAATAATAAAAGTAGTTATTATTATATTTCCTTGTTCAATGATAATCGTATATTATCCATGCTATAATTGTATTGATTGGAAACACCGATACATGTGTGGATACATAGACAACACTGTGTCCCTAGTATGCCTCTAGTAGACTATCTTGTTGATCAAAGATGGTCAAGGTTTCCTAGCCATGGACATGAGATGTCATTTGATAATAGGATCACATCAGTAGGAGAATGATGTGATGGAAAAGACCCAAAATATGAACGTAGCATATGATCGTGTCAGTTTATTGCTATTGTTTTCTGCATGTCAAGTATCTGTTCCTATGACCATGAGATCATGCAACTCACTGACACCGGAGGAGTACCTTGTGTGTATCAAACGTCACAACGTAACTGGGTGACTATAAAGATGCTCTACAGGTATCTCCGAAGGTGTATGTTGAGCTGGCATGGATCAAGACTGGAATTTGTTACTCCGTGTGACGGAGAGGTATCTCAGGGCCCACTCGGTAATACAACATCACAACAAGCCTTGCAAGCAATGTGACTAAAGTGTTAGCCACGGGATCTTGTATTATGGAACGAGTAAAGAGACTTGTCGATAACGAGATTGAACTAGGTATAGAGATACCGACGATCGAATCTCGGGCAAGTAACATACCGAAGAACAAAGGGAACATCATACGGGATTAAATGAATCCTTGACATAGAGGTTCAACCGATAAAGATCTTCGTAGAATTTGTAGGAACCAATATGGGCATCCAGGCCCCGCTATTGGTTATTGACCGTAGAGGTGTGTCGGTCATGTCTACATAGTTCTCGAACCCACAGGGTCTGCACACTTAAGGTTCGGTGACGTTTCGGTATAGTAGAGTTATGTATGGTGGTGACCGAAGGTTGTTCGGAGTCCCGGATGAGATCCTGGACGTCATGAGGAGCTCCGGAATGGTCCGGAGGTAAAGATTGATATATAGGAAGTCCTGTTTTGGTCACCGGAAAAGTTTCGGGTACTTCGGTAGTGTACCGGGAGTGCCGGGAGGGTACCGGGGGGCCATCGGGAGGGGTGTCTCGACCCAAAGGACCTCATGGGCTGTGGGAGGAGTCAAACCAGCCCCTAGTGGGCTGGCCAAACCCCCCACTAAGGCCCATGCGGCTAGGGGTGGGAAAAACCCAAAGGTGGAAAGGTGGAAAGGGTTTCCAAGTGGAGAGGAGGAATCCTACTCTCCTCCACCTCCTATTTCGGCCGAACCCTTGAGGGTTTGAGGCTGCCTCCTCTCCTCCCTCCCTCCTATATATACTAGAGGATTTAGAGGGGAGAGCTAACCCTAATTGCCATGTGCTCCCTCTACTTCCTCTAGATCGTTTTCTCCTCTAGTCTAATTTCGGCGGTGCTTAGGCGAAGCCCTGCCGGAATAGTTCCACCACCATCACCGCCGCGCCGTTGAGGGAGTCCTGGTTTAAGGGGTCCTTGGGAGGCCGACCTATTTCTTATGGGCCAGACTATATGGGCCACTTGCTGAGCACTGGATGGATCGAAGACCCTGTCTTCGGGAAGGAAGCTTCGAGAATCGTGGCGTATCCTCCACGTTTGGAGTAGTGAATAGGCATGTTTATCCCTTCGACGTGTAACCGACCATGTGTAAACCCTAGGTACCCTCGGCGTCTATATAAGCCGGAGGGTTTTAGGTCGTAGAATGAGAGAACTCATCTAGGGTTTTAGTCATACGATCTCGAGGTAGATCATCTCTGTAACCCTTATACCATCAATATAATCAAGCAGGACGTAGGGTATTACCTCCATAGGAGGGCCCGAACCTGGGTAAACATCGTCTCCCTTTTCTCCTGTTACCATCGATTCTAGTCTCACAGCTCGGGATCCCCTACCCGAGATCCGCCGGTTTTGACACCGACATTGGTGCTTTCATTGAGAGTTCCGCTGTGATCGCCAAAGGAATCGATGGCTCGCCTTGTCATCAACAAAGAGGTCCGCAATACGGACACTTTCGTCCCCGGGCAGATCTTCGCTTTCGGCAGCATTGTGCTGCACGCCGACCCGACCGGCCATCTAGGCCGTGTCGGAAGTTTCGCCCCTGATCAAGAGGTCAGATTCGGGAACTTAGAGTTCTCCGTAGACTCTCAGGGCGACCTGTCACTAACCGAGCTCGCAGTCTCGCCTGTCACGCCCGAAGACTCTGAGGCTTTAACCTCAGATCCATCTTTCGGCCCCGCCCACGGGATTTACCCCGGCGAGGACCCGACTCTCAGTCCAGACCCAGTCATAGTGCCGGACGTCCGGACAACTGTTCTTGCCGAACACTCTCCCCGCGCGGACGCATCGGTGGTTAACTCCGGAAGCTCTGAGTAGGCGACCCGATCGAGCTCTCGATACTCAACGAGGCTCTAGATCGGATCTCGTCGATGAAGATTACAGACGACCCAACCCCGATCTGTTCTCAGATCGGGCTCAAGGCGGGTCAGGACGAATTTTTCTCCCCACCCACCACCCACTTCGTAGCCACTGTCGAGGATTTAACCGACATGTTGGACTATGCCTCTGAGGAGGCAGAATACATGGATGAGGAGGATCGCGCCCTCACCCCCGTTAACACCGGGCGGTGGACTGCCACCTCCACATACGACGTCTACATGGTGGACACTCCGAAAAATGATGGTGACAAATCTGATGAAGCGCCGTCAAGATGCCGAAAGCCGCATAAACGGTCAAAAGGAAAAAAGGGAAGAAAAGCTATCGACGGCACTGGGGATGGAGACACCCCGGAAGACCTCGGCGACCCCGAAATCCCCAAACACCCGTTAGAGGGTCAGGAGAGGCCGGAAGACCGGCGTAACCTCGACGATCTAGATGATTCCGAGGACGACAATTACCGCCGCCCCGCCGAGGAGGAGGACATCGCGAAAGCCGATGACTTCGCCATCCCCGATAATCCCGAAGATCAGGAACTGTTCAGGAAATAGCTTATTGCCACGGCCCGCAGCCTGAAAGCAAAAAAACGGCAGCTTAAAGCCGAACAAGACGACCTCAACGATCGATGGACAAGAGTCCTCTCAGTTGAGGAAGGATACGGTACCGGTCTATCGGACCAACCTAAGAGCTATCCACGCCGAAGGCTGCTGCCACAGTTCGATGACGAGCTCACTGACACGCCATCTCCCAAACATACCCCATACGACAAGCCAGACTGCCCTCCTCGAGGATGAGACAGGACGGCTGACAACATCGACTATAGGCCGATGATACCCCATAGACGGGGCAAAGAGCCACTAGAGCCCGATGACAGGTTCGACCTGCGACACGACCTGGACCATAGGGCAGGTCGTACGCGATCCATCTACGGATCTAGAGGATACTCACCCGATAGACGGGAAAGGTACCGGCCTTGGCTCGACCGCAACAATGAAGGTCGGGAACGAAACCGGGCTAGGACAGACACCGATCACCGGCGCGACATAGCTCGGGTCAGAGGCGCTGCCCACCCACTGTGCTTCACGGACGAGGTGATGCGGCACCAGTTCCCGGAAGGGTTTAAACCCGTAAACATAGAACAATACGATGGGACAACTGACCCAACCGTATGGATCGAGGATTTCCTCCTCCACATCCACATGGCGCGAGGAGATGACCTCCACGCCATCAAGTACCTACCCCTGAAGCTTAAGGGGCCAGCTCGGCACTGGCTAAATAGCCTCCCTGAAAATTCCATTGGGTGCTGGGAGGATCTAGAAGAGGCATTCCGATCTAACTTCCACGGCACTTATGTTCGGCCGCCAGACTCCTCCGACCTAAGCAATGTCGTCCAGAAACCAGGAGAATCCACGCGACTATTCTGGAATCAGTTCTTGACCAAGAAAAACCAGATCGTCGACTGCCCGGACGCTGACACAATAGCCTCTTTCAGGCATAATATTCGGGATGAATGGCTGGCTCGCCAGCTCGGCCAGGATAAACCTAGGACAATGTCCGCCCTTACATCTCTCATGACTCGCTTTTGCGCGGGAGAGGATAACTGGCTAGCAAGACGTAGCCACAACCCCGAAGACCCCGAAACCTCCGAAGTTCGGGACGGAAACGGGAAACCAAAGCGCAACAAGAATAAGCGCCGGCACGCAAATAGTGATGCCGATGACACGGCCGTTAACGTCGGCTTCCGCAACTCCCGGCCTGGGCAGTGGAAGAAGCCTCCTAAAGGCAATAGCGATGGACCCACCCCGTTGGACAAGATCATGGAGAGGCCCTGCCAGATCCATGGCACTCAAGAGAAGCCCGCCAACCACACAAACCGTAACTGTTGGGTATTCAAACAGGCCGGCAAGCTCGCGTCTGAGGACCAAGGCAAGAGCCCACGCAGCGAGGACGAGGATGAGCCCCGCGGTCCGATCGGTGGCGGACAAAAGAAATTCCCTCCAGAGGTGAAAACAGTAAACATGATATACGCCACTCATATACCCAAAAAGGAGAGGAAGCACGCCCTTCGAGAGCTCTACGCCGTAGAGCCTGTAGCCCCGAAGTATAACCCATGGTCGGCATACCCGATCACCTTCGATCGACGTGACCACCCGACCAGTATCCGTCATGGGGGTTCGGCCGCCCTCGTCCTAGACCCCATCATAGACGGGTATCACCTCACAAAAGTCCTAATGGACGGAGGAAGTAGCCTCAATCTGATTTACTCAGACACGGTGAAAAAGATGGGTATAGATCCGTCAAGGATCAAACCCACCAACACTACCTTTAAAGGAGTGATCCCAAGCATTGAAGCCCGGTTCACGGGCTCTGTAAGCCTGGAAGTAGTGTTCGGCTCGCCCGACAACTTTCGAAGCGAGGACTTGATCTTCGACATCGTACCTTTCCGCAACGGCTATCACGCCCTGCCCAGCCGTACAGCGTTCGCTCGCTTTAATGCCGTCCCACACTACGCACACCTCAAGCTCAAAATGCCCGGCCCCAATGGGGTCATTACTGTCAACGGCAACATGGAGCGCACCCTCCGAACTGAGGAACATGCGTTGGCCCTGGCGGCCGAATTCCACTACACTGATGATCGGCAAACGCCGACACCCATCGTAAAGGCACATAAGGCTGGGAAGCGAGCTCGGTTTCAACCCGAAGTCCCAGAACCTTCTTCTCCCCATAAATAGGGACTCTCCCCCCACCGCATAGCCCTAGAACCAGCAAAGTACGTGCTGAGGAGGCACAACTTCGCGCTCAAAATTCCATGGGCGACGGTGGGGAAAAATTATCAAAGGGTAAGTGTTCGGCTAGACCGAACTATCACCATCAAAACGTCCTCGGACACACTACAGGTACCGTCAAGTACCTGCTAAGGCGTAAAGCTCATTCACACTTCGGTGACTTCTCAAGATTTTTTCCCAAAGTCCGCTCGCCGAACGACAGAATCCATAGCGGTATACAACTCCTTAGGAGACGCAGGAGCGGACAAACAACAGGGCACATCAAGGACGTCAGGTCACCCATCGAAGACCCCTGGTACAACCCCTCCTGTAAGGTTTATATTTCATTTTCAAATACCTATAAACAATTTGAATAATAAGAGTTGTTGTGCAAAGTACATACATATTATACATGATCGCTCTGCTGTCTTTTTTGGAGCACTCTCTATTTTCCACCTCTTCTTGCGAACCTGTTCGGTATACTTTAGGAATTGGCTAATAGACCGGGGGCTCGAACTTTAAAAATCGCCCCAAGCACAACTAATTTTGCGTTCGGCGTCTTGGAATTCCGCTTTATATGCATTGGTTCCGAACTATGTCTTGGGTCAATAGTTGGGTTGCCCGGCTCCTGTGCTTGCCCCTTTACGTTCCGCTCGTTCGGCTAAAGGGGCAAAGGGAGAACCGCTGCGATTGTGCTTCCGGCTAGTCTGGTCAAGCACCTCAGCGGAGAAAGCCAAAAACTGTCTGTCATAGTATGCGAGAACCGGTCTGCGAATCCAAGCTTAAATAAACCTCGATTAGAGGTTATTCCGTGTCATGCGATGAGTTTGGTATTCGTACAAACCATGTGATATCGGCTTTGGCCGCGGTTCATCCGAACATCACAAACCCCTGGGGGCTAGTCATCAACCGCCCGCACTCCTTTCTCGCGCCCCTATGGCTAAGTGAAAGCAATAAAGCATTATGGTCCGATTGCCTTGTCCACCCCACACTACCGCCTTCGGGTACCGATAGCTCGGCTAAGGGTCACAGTGCGTTGGCAGAGACACCCCGCGTAGTATCTACATGGGGGCTGAAGCCGACGACTCGCAGCTTTCAGTTTTAACGGCCACACAGGAGTTATAAAGGATGCAAAACACGAAAGACATGATAAACCATGCATCTTAAATATAAACGCGTTAAAAGGTATTCAGACATATTACAACGCTTTACGCATAAATG
The DNA here is from genome assembly GCA_039707655.1 of Elymus sibiricus. Lineage (NCBI taxonomy): Eukaryota > Viridiplantae > Streptophyta > Magnoliopsida > Poales > Poaceae > Elymus > Elymus sibiricus. Next base: position 382,182,154 of record CM077665.1, on the reverse strand, counting down.
TTCTCTCTCGAACACTGCGACTCTATCGCCCGAGCACCCTCCATTACTCCGGAGAAGTATAGCTTGGGGCACCTATGCTCCTTTCGAGAAGGCGGAGGGGCAGTGGCTATCTTCATCGGATCCAGCCCCGGCCAGTGCACCTTGGCCTTCGCAAAGGTCATCCGAGCTCCCTCGATACAGGAGGACCGCCTTAGCGCGTTGATCCGGGGTATGGCGTCGCTCAGCTTCTGCACCAGGCCGAAGTAGCTGCCCAGCAGTGGCTCGTTGGGCCATAGCCGGATGCAGAGATCCTTCATGGCCGGCTCCGCCATCTGGTGTAGCTCCATCAGCTGCTTCAGCTGCTCAACAAGGAGAGGAGAGCGCTCAGGGGCTTCAAACTGCGCCCAAAACTGCCGAGCTTCATCTCGTTCTCCCCGTGAAGCATAGAACTAGTTCGCGTCCGCTGTGCTCTTCTGGAGGTCCGAGAAGGCGCCTGAGGAACGCCATACTTGGGTAAGCAACTCGAACTTGCTATCCCCGAAGACACACTGCAATAAATACGGCTTACCATCCATGATAGCCTTGGCCTGGCTGACTTGCTCTTCAAAAGACTGCCTATCCACCCGCTCCTTTTGGAGATTGGTTTTCAGGGTGGATAGTTCGGCGGTTTGCTCCTTGCCTTTCCGCTCAAGGTCCTCGCACTTTTGGCTAGCGTCCCTGGGCTCCTGTTGGATTTCCTCCACCCGAGCCTCATGCTTCTCGCTGGTGGCTCTTAAGGCGGATAACGCGGTAGCCGCTTCTTTGGCCGCCGCCCTCTCAACCGAAGCCTCCTGCTTCGCCTTCTCAAGCTCGGCCTTGAGCTTCTCAATTTCCTTCGCCGAGGCTGCGTAAGCATTAAACATATATAAAATATTGCGTTGACAGTACGGTAATGAAGAATTTGGATACTCTAATCCGGCTTACCATGCGCCTCGTCGAATCTCTTGTTCAGAGCGTCAAGCTCGTCTTCGGAGCTCTTGAGCTTCCGATTTAGCTCATCCAGCTCGGCAGCATTAGCAGCCGCCGTCGTCGACGAAGCCTGTAAAAAACAAAACCATATCCAGTCACATGGGTTCAAAACTTCCGAACTGTCATAAATATGATCCTGTGTCCGGTCCTCTTAAGGCCTGTTAGAACGTTCTGGACAAATATTTTCCTGTACATAGTTCGGATAATGATCTATGATTGACCCCCAGGTAAGTTTTTCCAAACTCACCTAGGGCTCGGGGGCTACCATGTATATAATGATAACACAAAGAAATTAATATTTCACAAACAAAGCATTACGTGGCTCACCTGAAAGCCCGTCAGGAGACCGTTGAAGGCCTCCTTCAGTCCGCTGTCTACGGACTGAATGCTCTGCAATACCGCACCCATAAGGGTGCGGTGCTCCTCGGAGATGGAGGCGCTTGACAGAGCCTCCCCCATAGCCGGCCACCCATTGGTCGGTGGCGCCGGTGGGGATCGGTTGATCCGATCTCCAACCGGGGATTGAACCGGTGCCTCTGGAGGCATGGTGCGCTCCAGAGACGACCTCGGAAGGGACTGGACGTCCCCTTGTCCGGTCTCTTCAGTATCCGTGAGGGGCTTGTCCCCCCAGTCTTCGGCGGCCGAGGCGTTAGCCTCGACCATGACGTCGTCGCCCCCACCTCTGGTGTCCGGCTCCAAAGGAGCCTGTTGGGATGACACCTCCGCGGCATCCTTCACGGCGCCCGGAGGAGAGGGGTGCGACGCGGTCCCGCTCTCCACTAGCTCGGCGGGCGGGGTCTCCCCGTCCAAAACTTGATCGGCAGGGAGAACACGTGGTGGGCTGCAAGTCAATAGGTGCTCACATGTTAACCGCATTCAAAACTTAGCTCTAAATAGCTCATGAAGTCTTCGGATCTTTACCTTTGAGCCGGGGGCTTGACCCTGAGGTTCCTTCGTGGAACCCTCTCGAATTCCTCGGATTCGGTATCCGAGTCCGAACTGTCGTCGGACAGAACTACCTGTGTCCGACGTGCTTTCTTCAGGGCGGGAGGAGGTACATCCTCTGAGGCGTCCGATGACGCCGCCCTCTTTCCTGCGAGGGGGGAATCGCCTCCCCCCTCACCCTCGTGCTCCTCCTCTTGATTCAAGGAGGCGTGGGTTTCCTCGGACACAGCCCCCGGCTGGTCCCTGGTGCGCAGGCCTACTCGGCCTGGTTTCTTCTTCTGCTCCTTCTTCTCTGGCGCCTTGTAAGGCGCCACGACGAGCATCTCCGACAGCAGCTGGAACCTAGGGTCTTCGGGCTGTGGAGCCGGCCATTTGATGCCCGTGGCCTTGCTCAACCATTCCTGCGGAAGTGATCGGAAAGTACTTAGATTTTCTTCAGGAAAACAAAGCCGATCAAGCGAAACTGTGTTATACCTCGGAAGGGAGCTTATCGGCGCGCAGGCCCTGGTCCTCCTTCTTGGCCGGCCAGTTCTCCTGCGCCTTGAACAACGCCTTCCACAGCTTCTCCCGAGTGGTACGGAAGAGCTGACGAATCGTAGGATCATCGTCAGTCCGATAAGTCCACATAGGAGAGCCCCGGCGCTGGCAGGGGAGGATGCGCCGCCGGAGCATAACCTGGACCACGTTGGTCAGCTCGATTTTGTCCTTGATCATGGAGGCAATGCCCCTCTGCAGGTCGTCCACCTCTGTATCCGACCCCCAGTTGAGGCCCTTTCGGACCCATGAGGTCAATCTGGTTGGGGGGGCGGATCTGAATTCGGCAGGAACAGTTCCGCCCTCCTCCCTTGGCTCGGTGATGTAAAACCACTCTTTTTGCCAAGTTTGATGGTGTCAATGAAGGTGTCGGATGGCCATACTGCGCGGGGAAGCTTGCTGATGACCGCCCCGCCGCAGTCTGCGTGTGCGCCTGCGACACACTTCGGCTTGATGTTGAATATCTTGAGCCATAGTCCGAAGTGTGGTTCGACCCGCAAGAAGGCCTCGCAGACGATGATGAAGGACGATATATGCATGAAGGAGTTCGGCGGGAGGTTGTGGAAGTCGAGTCCATAGAAGAACATGAGGCCCCTCACGAAGGGGTGGAGCGGGAAGCTCAGTCCTTGGATGAAGTGAGGAATGAAAACCACCCTCTCGCCTGGTTTGGGGGTGGGAATCACCTGGCCCTCCTTCGGGGCGCGGTGGAAGATGTTGGCGGGGAGGTAGCCGGCGTCCTTGAGGTTCCGGATGTCCTGGTCTGTGACCGTGGAAGCCTCCCACTTGCCGTTGGAACCTGAGCCGGCCATGGTTGAGCTCGGAGGAGGAAAGGTGGAAAACCTAGATCTGGGCTCTGGAGGCTCAGGAGATTGGGGAAGCAGGGATGCGAATGGGAAGTGCGGTTAAGCCTTGGGGTTTTCTTCCCCTTTTATTGGACTTGTCGCCGGTTAGCCTCCCTTCACTGTGCCGTGAATCCCTCCGCTTCCCAAGACGTGCGTGCCGTTATACGCGCATGATTAAACATATCCCGTGTGAAACGGAGCACGATCTGTGCATTGAAGGATCGTGCTGATAAAGACAGCCTCGAACCGTGAATCGAGCTTTTTCGACTGGTTCAGCGGTCGTGGTGGGCCGTGACCTTTCATCTGAAAGGTTGTCAGGGAGTACTGTTTACTCCTTGACGTTTGGCCTTCAGGGCCGAATTATTCATGGTGTTCGGACGACCTATGATCGAGAAAACTACATGTCGTCGGAGGCCGAACTAAAACTCAGCCGATCACTATTTGGAGAAAGGAACTCGCCTCGCAAGCCGAAGACTCTGATCATATGAAGCTACTGGAGCTTGGACCCTTGGCGTTGGAGGCTAGTTCGGGGTCTACTGAGGGAGTCCTGGTTTAAGGGGTCCTCGGGAGGCCGACCTATTTCTTATGGGCCGGACTATATGGGCCACTTGCTGAGCATTGGATGGATCGAAGACCCTGTCTCCGGGAAGGAAGGTTCGAGAATCGTGGCGTATCCGCCACGTTTGGAGTAGTGAATAGGCATGTTTATCCCTTCGACGTGTAACCGACCATGTGTAAACCCTAGGTACCCTCGGCGTCTATATAAGCCGGAGGGTTTGAGGTCGTAGAATGAGAGAACTCATCTAGGGTTTTAGTCATACGATCTCGAGGTAGATCAACTCTGTAACCCTTATACCATCAATATAATCAAGCAGGACGTAGGGTATTACCTCCATAGGAGGGCCCGAACCTGGGTAAACATCGTCTCCCTTTTCTCCTGTTACCATCGATTCTAGGCTCACAGCTCGGGACCCCCTACCCGAGATCCGCCGGTTTTGACACCGACAGCCGTCGTGCTGCCAGAGAACTCATCTACCTCTCCGCTCCCTCTTGCTGGATCAAGAAGGCGGAGATCGTCATCGAGCTATACGTGTGCTGAACGCGGAGGTGCCGTCCGTTCGGCGCTAGATCGGGACGGATCATGATTAGATCGCGGGACGCTCGACGATTTGGATCGCGAAGACGTTCGACTACATCAACCGCGTTTCTTAACGCTTCCCGCTTAGCGATCTACAAGGGTATGTAGATCCACTCTCCCTCTCGTAGATGCTCATCACCATGGATAGATCTTGCATGTGCGTAGGAAATTTTTTGTTTCCCATGTAACGTTCCCCAACAGTGGCATCATGAGCTAGGTCTATGTGTAGATGAGATCTCAAGTAGAATACAAAGGAGTTTGTGGGCGTTGATATTCAGATTGCTTCCTCCCTTGGTCTTTTCTTGATTCGGCGTTATTGTGGGATTAAGCGGCTCGGACCAACATTACTCGTACGCTTACGAGAGACCGGTTCCATCAACTGACATGCAACTTCGTTGCATAAAGATGGCTGGCGGGTGTCTGTTTCTCCCACTTTAGTCGGATCGGATTTGACAAAGGCAGTCCTTGAGAAGGTTGAATAGCAATTTTTGTAGCACCGTTGTGGTTTTTGCGTAGGTAAGAATTGTTCTTGTTAGATACCCGTAGCAGCCACGTAAAACTTGCAACAACAATTTGAGGACGTCTAACTTGTTTTTGCAGGGTATGTTGTGATGTGATATGGCCAATTACATGATGAGATATATGTGATGTATGAGATTATCATGTATTGTATAGAATATCACGACTTGCATGTCGATGAGTACGGCAACCGGCAGGAGCCATAGGGTTGTCTTTAATTATTTTCGCCGTTTTTGCTTTACTTTATCGCTATGAGTTAGCAATAGTCGTAGAAGCAACAGTCGGCGCGACAACCTCATGGCGACACATTGATGGAGATCAAGATGATGGAGATCATGGTGTTATGCCGGTGACGATGGAGATCATGCCGGGGCTTTGAAGATGGAGATCAAAAGCACAAGTTCATGGCCATATCATGTCACTTATGATTTGCATGTGATGTTAATCCTTTTATGCATCTTATTTTGCTTAGGACGACGGTAGCATTATAAGGTGATCCCTCACTTAAATTTCAAGATAAATTGTGTTTTCCCCGAGTGTGCACCATTGCGAAAGTTCGTCGTTTCGAGACACCACGTGATGATCGGGTGTGATAGACTCTACGTTCGCATACAACGGGTGCAAGCCAGTGTTGCACGTGCGGAACACTCGGTTTAAACTTGACGAGCCTAGCATGTACATACATGGCCTCGGAACACAAGAGACCGAAAGGTCGAACATGAGTCATATAGTAGATATGATCAACATGAAGATGTTCACCATTGAAACCACCTCAACTCACGTGATGATCGGACTTGAGTTGGTGGATTTGGATCAGGTGACACTCGAATGACCGGAGGGATGTCAATTTGAGTGGGAGTTTTTTTAAGTAATATGATTAACTAAACTCATTATCTTGAACAATAGTCTATGTTGTTTTTGCAAAATTTATTTTATAGATCATGGCTCGCGCAGTAGCACCCCTAAATTTTAATGCGTTCCTAGAGAAAGCTAAGTTGAAAGATGATGGAAGTAACTTTGTGGACTGGGCCCGTAATCTGAGGATTATCCTTACGGCTTCCCAAAAGGGTTATGTCCTTGATGCACCGCTTGGTGATCCACCCGCTCCAGTTGAGTCTCCAGACGTTGTGAACGACTGGCAGGCTCGTTCTGATGATTACTCAATGGTTCAATGTGCAATGTTGTATGGCTTAGAACCGGGACTTCAAAGACGTTTTGAACGTCATGGAGCATATGATATGTTCCTTGAGTTGAAGTTTATCTTTCAGAAGAATGCCCGGATCGAGAGGTATGAGACCTCCGATAAGTTCTATGCCTGCAAGATGGAGGAGAACGGGTCTGTCAGTGAACACATACTCAAAATGTCTGTGTATTCCACACGTCTAGCTGAATTGGGGATGCCCCTTCCAGCAGAGGCGAACACTGACAGAGTTCTTTAATCATTGCCGCCTAGCTACAAGAGCTTCATCTTGAACTATAACATGCACGGGATGAACAAGTCAGTCGCCAAGCTGTTTGCGATGTTGAAAGTCACTGAGTCTAAGATTCAGAAGGAGCATCATGTGTTGATGGTTAATAAAACCACTAGTTTCAAGAAGAATGGCAAGGGAAAGAAGGGTAACACCAAGAAGAGTGGCAAAGCAGTTGCCCCTCCCGTGAAGAAACCCAAGTCTGGACCCAAGCCAGAAACTGAGTGTTTTCATTGCAAGGGAACTGGTCACTGGAAGCGGAACTGCCCCAAGTATCTGGCTGACAAGAAGGCGGCCAACAACAAACAAGGTATATATGATATACATGTTATTGATGTGTACCTTACCAACTCTCGTTGTAGTGCCTGGGTATTTGATACCGGTGCGGTTGCTCACATTTGCAACTCAAAACAGGAACTGCGGAATAGATGGAGGCTGGCAAAGGACGAAGTGACGATGCGCGTGGGAAATGGTTCCAAGGTTGATGTGATCGCCGTCGGCACGCTCGCTTTTCGATTACCATCGGGATTAGTGATGAACCTGAGTAATTGTTATTTAGTGCCTGCGTTAAGCATGAACAGTATATCTGGATCTTGTTTATTGCGAGACGGTTACTCATTTAAATCAGAGAATAATGGTTGTTCTATTTATATGAGTAATATCTTTTATGGTCATGCACCCAATGTGAGGGGTTTATTCTTATTGAATCTCAATAGTGATGATACACATGTTCATAACATTGATGCCAAAAGAAGTAGAATTGATAATGATAGTACCACTTTCTTGTGGCACTGCCGTTTAGGTCATATTGGTGTAAAACGCATGAAGAAGCTCCATGCTGATGGACTTTTGGAGTCTCTTAATTTTGAATCACTTGACACATGTGAACCATGCCTCATGGGCAAGATGACTAAGACACCGTTCTCTGGAACAATGGAACGGGCAAGTGACTTGTTGGAAATCATACATACTGATGTGTGCGGTCCGATGAGCATTGAGGCGCGCGGTGGATATCGTTATTTTCTCACCTTCACTAATGACTTAAGTAGATATGGGTATATTTACTTAATGAAACACAAGTCTGAAATGTTTGAAAAGTTCAAGCTATTGAAGTTGAGAATCATCGTAACAAGAAAATTAAATTCCTACGATTTGATCGAGGAGGAGAATATCTGAGTTATGAGTTTGGCAGTCACTTAAGACAGTGTGGAATTGTTTCACAATTGACACCACCTGGAACACCACAGCGTAATGGTGTGTCCGAACGTCGTAATCGAACCTTATTTGATATGGTGCGATCTATGATGTCTCTTGCCGATTTGCCACTATCTTTTTGGGGTTATGCATTAGAGACAGCTGCATTCACTTTAAATAGGGCACCATCGAAATCCGTTGAGACGACGCCATATGAGCTGTGGTTTGGCAAGAAGCCAAAGTTGTCGTTTCTTAAAGTTTGGGGATGTGATGCTTATGTCAAAAAGCTTCAGCCTGAAAAGTTGGAACCCAAAGCGGAGAAATGCGTCTTCATAGGATACCCAAAAGAGACAGTTGGGTATACCTTCTATCTCAGATCCGAAGGCAATGTGTTTGTCGCTAAAAACGAAACATTTCTTGAGAAAGAGTTTCTCTCGAAAGAATTGAGTGGGAGGAAGATAGAACTTGATGAGGTTGTTGAACCTTTACTTCAACCTGAGAGTGGCGCAGCGCAGAAAGATGTTTCTGCAGAGCCTGCATCAGTTGAAGAGGAAGTTAATGATGATGATCATGAAGCTTCGGATCAAGTTGCTATTGAACCTCGTAGGTCGACAAGGACGCGTACTGCTCTAGAGTGGTACGGCAACCCTGTCTTAGAGGTCATGTTGTTGGACAACGATGAACCTACGAGCTATGGAGAAGCGATGATGGGCCCGGATTCCAAGAAATGGTTAGAGGCCATGAAATTCGAGATGGGATCCATGTATGAAAACAAAGTATGGGCTTTGGAAGTATTACCTGAAGAGCGTAAGGCCATTCAGAACAAATGGATCTTTAAGAGGAAGACGGACGCGAACGGTAATGTCACCGTCTATAAAGCTCGACTTGTGGCAAAGGGTTTTTCACAAGTTCAAGGAGTTGACTACGATGAGACCTTCTCACCCGTAGCGATGCTTAAGTCTGTCTGAATCATGTTAGCAATAGCTGCCTTTTTCGATTATGAAATTTGGCAGATGGATGTCAAAACAGCGTTCCTCAACGGTTTCCTTGAGGAAGAGTTGTATATGATGCAACCAGAAAGTTTTGTCGATTCAGAGAATGCTGACAAAGTTTGCAAACTCCAGCGATCCATTTATGGACTGGTGCAAGCATCTCGGAGTTGGAATAAGCACTTTGATGAGGTGATCAAAGCGTTTGGGTTTATACAAGTTTACGGAGAAGCTTGTATTTACAAGAAAGTGAGTGGGAGCTCTATAGCGTTTCTAATATTATATGTGGATGACATATTGCTGATTCGAAACAATATAGAAATGTTGGAAAGCGTGAAGGAATATTTGAACAAGAGTTTTTCAATGAAGGACCTAGGAGAAGCTGCTTTCATATTAGGCATCAAGATCTATAGAGATAGATCGAGACGCTTAATAGGACTTTCGCAGAGCACATACCTTGACAACAGAAGATAGAGAAAAGATGAGTGTCGTCCCCTATGCTTCAGCCATAGGCTCTATCATGTATGCAATGCTGTGCACAAGACCCGATGTCAGCCTTGCCATAAGTATGGCCGGAAGGTTTCAAAGTGATCCAGGAGTGGAACACTGGACGGCGGTCAAGAATATCCTGAAGTACCTGAAAAGGACTAAGGACATGTTTCTCGTTTATGGAGGTGATCAAGAGCTTGTCGTAAACGGTTGAGTCGATGCAAGCTTTGACACTGATCCGGATGACTCTAAGTCGCAAACCGGATACGTATTCATTCTCAATGGGGGTGCGGTAAGCTGGTGCAGTTCCAAGCAAAGCGTGGTAGCTGATTCTACATGCGAAGCGGAGTACATCGCCGCCTCGGAGGCGGCGAAGGAAGGTGTCTGGATGAAGCAGTTCATGACATATCTTGGAGTAGTGCCTAGTGCACTGAACCCAATGACTCTGTTCTGTGACAACACTGGTGCCATTGCTCTAGCCAAGGAACCAAGGTTTCACAAGAGGACCAGACACATAAAGCGACGTTTCAATTCCATCCGTGATTACATCAAGGAGGACGACATAAATATTTGCAAAGTACACACGGATCTGAATGTTGCAGATCCGATGACTAAACCTCTTCCAAGGTCTAAACAAGATCAACACCAGAACTGTATGGGTGTTAGATTCATTACAATGTAAATCACATAGTGATGTGAGCTAGATTATTGACTCTAGTGCAAGTGGGAGACTGTTGGAAATATGCCCTAGAGGCAATAATAAAAGTAGTTATTATTATATTTCCTTGTTCAATGATAATCGTTTATTATCCATGCTATAATTGTATTGATTGGAAACATCGATACATGTGTGGATACATAGACAACACTATGTCCCTAGTATGCCTCTAGTAGACTAGCTTGTTGATCAAAGATGGTCAAGGTTTCCTAGCCATGGACATGAGATGTCATTTGATAACAGGATCACATCATTAGGAGAATGATGTGATGGACAAGACCCAAAATATGAATGTAGCATATGATCGTGTCAGTTTATTGCTATTGTTTTCTGCATGTCAAGTATCTGTTCCTATGACCATGAGATCATGCAACTCACTGACACCGGAGGAGTACCTTGTGTGTATCAAATGTCACAACGTAACTGGGTGACTATAAAGATGCTCTACAGGTATCTCCGAAGGTGTCTGTTGAGCTGGCATGGATCAAGACTGGAATTTGTTACTCCGTGTGACGGAGAGGTATCTCAGGGCCCACTCGGTAATACAACATCACAACAAGCCTTGCAAGAAATGTGACTAAAGTGTTAGCCACGGGATCTTGTATTACGGAACGAGTAAAGAGACTTGTCGGTAACGAGATTGAACTAGGTATAGGAGTACCGACGATCGAATCTCGGGCAAGTAACATACCGAAGAACAAAGGGAACATCATACGGGATTAAATGAATCCTTGACATAGAGGTTCAACCGATAAAGATCTTCATAGAATATGTAGGAACCAATATGGGCATCCAGGTCCCGCTATTGGTTATTGACCATAGAGGTGTCTCGGTCATGTCTACATAGTTCTCGAACCCGCAGGGTCTGCACACTTAAGGTTCGGTGACGTTTCGGTATAGTAGAGTTATGTATGGTGGTGACCGAAGGTTGTTCGGAGTCCCGGATGAGATCCTGGACGTCACGAGGAGATCCGGAATGGTCTGGAGGTAAATATTGATATATAGGAAGTCCTGTTTTGGTCACCGGAAAAGTTTCGGGTACTTAGGTAGTGTACCGGGAGTGCCGGGAGGGTACCGGGGGCCATCGGGAGGGGTGTCTCGACCCAAAGGACCTCATGGGCTGTGGGAGGAGTCAAACCAGCCCCTAGTGGGCTGGCCGAACCCCCCACTAAGGCCCATGCGGCTAGGGGTGGGAAAAACCCAAAGGTGGAAAGGTGGAAAGGGTTTCCAAGTGGAGAGGAGGAATCCTACTCTCCTCCACCTCCTATTTCGGCCGAACCCTTGAGGGTTTGAGGCTGCCTCCTCTCCTCCCTCCCTCCTATATATACTAGAGGATTTAGAGGGGAGAGCTAACCCTAATTGCCATGTGCTCCCTCTACTTCCTCTAGATCGTTTTCTCCTCTAGTCTAATTTCGGCGGTGCTTAGGCGAATCCCTGCCGGAATAGTTCCACCACCATCGCCGCCGCGCCGTCGCGCTGCCGGAGAACTCATCTACCTCTCCGCTCCCTCTTCCTGGATCAAGAAGGCGGAGATCGTCATCGAGCTGTACGTGTGCTGAACGCGGAGGTGCCGTCCGTTCGGCGCTAGATCGGGATGGATCGTGATTAGATCGCGGGATGCTCGGCGATTTGGATCGCGAAGACGTTCGACTACATTAACCGCGTTTCTTAACGCTTTTCGCTTAGCGATCTACAAGGGTATGTAGATCCACTCTCCCTCTCGTAGATGCTCATCACCATGGATAGATCTTGCGTGTGCGTAGGAAAATTTTTGTTTCCCATGCAACGTTCCCCAATAGTTTTATCGCGTTTCACGAAACGGAGCCGCCGCCACCTCCTGTTCTTCATCGGGAGGCCAGATCTGGAGCCCGTTTGGGGCTCCGGAGAGGCGAATCTTCGGTCTTCGTCATCACCAACCCTCCTTCATCGCCAATTCCATGATGCTCCCCACCGGGAGTAAGTAATTCCTTCGTAGGCTCGCTGGTCGGTGAGGAGTTGGATGAGATTCATCATGTAATCAAGTTAGTTTTGTTAGGGCTTGATCCCTAGTATCCACTATGTTCTGAGATTGATGTTGCTATGACTTTGCCATGCTTAATGGTTTTCACTTGGGCCTGAGTGCCATGACTTCAGATCTGAACCGTTTATGTTATCACCATTATATCTATGTTCTTGATCCGATCTTGCTAGTCATATGCACCTATTACGTGTTATGATCCGTAAACCCCAAAGTGAAAATATTTGGGATACTTTCCGGTGATGACCGTAGTTTGAGGAGTTCATGTATTCACCATGTGTTAATGCTTTGTTCCGGTTCTTTATTAAAAGGAGGCCTTAATGTCCCTTAGTTTCCTTATGGACCCCGCTGCCACGGGAGGGTAGGACAAAAGATGTCATGGAAGTTCTTTTCCATAAGCACGTATGATTATTTATGGAATACATGCCTACATTATATTTATGAACTGGAGCTAGTTCTGTGTCGCCCTAGGTTATGACTGTTATATGATGAATATCATCCAATGAATCCACCGATCCAGTGCGTACGAGTTTTCCACATATTGTTCTTGCTAAGTTACCATTGCTACTACTACTGTTACACTTGCTACAAAACCATTGCCATCATTGTTACTGTTACTGTTACTATTACTACTGCTATCGAAACTATCATACTACTATGCTACTGATCACTCTGCTGCAGATATTTAATCTCGAGGTTTGGTTGAATTGACAACTCAGCTGCTAATACTCACAAATATTCTTTGGCTCCCCTTGTGTCGAATCTATAAATTTGGGTTGAACACTCTACCCTCAAAAACGGTTGTGATCCCCTATACTTGTGGGTTATCAATGCGGCTCAGGCTGGCGGTGCAAAGAGGGAGGAAGTGGATGTGGCTAGGTCTAGGGGTTGCCGTACAGCTGAGATAGCCGGACTTTGGCACTTGGGCAGAGAGCCGGAGCGACGCCACACAACTTTCACACCACAAACGGAGGACACACCTGTCGGGCCGTTGGGTTTCCGAGCGTTTGCGTGTAAGACTAGATTTGGGCTGGATATGAGCGGTGTCAGTTAGCCCGAGCATTTGAGGTGTTTTGACGCGCCTGGGCGGGTCGTTATTTTTTAACCGGACAGTGAACGCTCGGGCGTTTGAAATCGATTTGAGGCTCCCGGTCGTAGATGCTCAAAGTGTCTACTCTTAAAGTCAAAATTGGACGTTTGGATACACAATGTACAAAATAGCATCAAATTTCTGAACCACAAATCCACAATATTAATGGAGCGAAATATAAACACATAGTCATACAAAAATAATTTAAAATTTGAACTAATATATTATGGGGACTGCTATGCGTCGGTCGGCAGATCTTTTAAAAAGATTTGTTGCCTCGCGAGCCGCTGGATCTCGTGGATGAACATTTTTTCTACTTTGTAACAAAGACCTTGTTGCAGAAACATTTATAACAAAGATTGTGTTGCAAAAATTTTGTGCAATAGAGGTTGTGTTGCGGAATTTTTTTTGGAACGGAGATTGCGTTACGTTTATTTTTTGCAACATAGGTGTGGTTTTGAAAAAAATGCAACACACACAATGTTTATTTTTTGCAACATGGGTGCTGCTGCGGAGGGCAATTTTGCAACACACGTAATATTATACGTCCATTTTGCATCATGATTTCCCACTGTTATTTACTTTGTTTTGTTGAATAATAATGCTTTGGGGAGTGATTCTAATGCCTTTTCTCTCATAATATTCATGGTTTACACAAAGAGGGAGAATACTGGCAGCTGGTATTCTGGACCTAAGAAAAGCACATCAGAGATACCTATTCTGCACAACTCCAATGAAGCTGAAATTTTACGGAGATTATTTTTGCATTTAATAAAAAATACTGGAGCAGAAAACTATCGAAGGGGGCCTGCCAGGTGGGCACAACCCACCAGGGTGCGCCCTGATGGGTTGTGGCCACCTCGGCCCACCTCCGGTGCCCATCTTCTGGTATATGGTCACATTTGACCTAGAAAAAATCAGAGGAGGACTTTCGGGACGAAGCGCCGCCGCCTCGAGGTGGAACTTGGGTAGGAGCACTTTTGCCCTCTGGCGGAGCGATTCCGCTGAGGGAACATCCCTCCCGGAGGGGGAAACCGAAGCTATCGTCATCACCAACACCCCTCTCATATTTGGGAGGCCAATCTTCATCAACATCTTCAACAGCACAATCTCCTCTCAAACCCTAGTTCATCTCTTGTGTTCAATCTTTGTATCGGAACCTCAGATTGGTACTTGTGGGTGACTAGTAGTGTTGATTACCTTGCGTAGTTGATTACTATATGGTTTATTTGGTGGAAGATTATATGTTCAGATCCATTATGCTATTCAATACCCCTCTGATCTTGAGCATGATTACTATTTGTGAGTAGTTACCTTTGTTCTTGAGGTCACGAGAGAAGTCATGTTGCAAGTAATCATGTGAATTTGATATGTGTTCGATATTTTGATGATATGTATGTTGTGATTCCCTTAGTGGTGTCATGTGAACGTCGACTACATGACACTTCACCATTCATGGGCCTAAGGGGATGCATTGTGGAGTAGTTATTAGATGATGGGTTGCTAGAGTGACAGAAGCTTAAACCCTAGTTTATGCGCTACTTCGTAAGAGGCTGATTTGGATCCAAACGTTTAATGCTATGGTTGGATTTTATCGTAATACTTTTCTCGTAGTTGCGGATGCTTGCGAGGGGGTTAATCATAAGTGGGAGGTTGTTCAAGTAAGAACAGCACCCAAGCACTGTTCCACCCACATATCAAATTATCAAAGTAGCGAACACAAATCAAACCAACATGATAAAAGTGACTAGACGAAATTCCCATGTACCCTCAAGAACACTTTGCCTATTACTAGTGATTGTTCTGGCCTGTCCTTTGCCTCAAAAGGATTGGGCTACCTTGCTGCACCTTGTTTACCGTTACCGTTACTTGCTTGTTACCAATTATCTTGCTATCAAACTATCTGTTACCTACAATTTCAGTGCTTGCAGAGATTACCTTGCTGAAAACCGCTTGTCATTTCCTTCTGCTCCTCGTTGGGTTCGACACTCTTACTTATCGAAAGGACTACGATTGGTCCCCTATACTTGTGGGTCATCAAGACTCTTTTCTGGCGCCGTTGCCGGGGAGTGAAGCGCTCTTGGTAAGTTGAAATCGGTAATGAAAAACTTATACTACGTGCTGAAATTTATTGCTACTTGCTACTATGGAAAACAATCCTTTGAGGGGTTTGTTCGGGGTATCTTCACCTCGACCGGAACCACAATTAGTTGCCCCTCAACCTACAGCACCTACTGAAAATGTTACTTATGAAATTCCTTCGAGTATGGTAGAACAACTGCTTGCTAAACCTTATGCAGGAGATGGAACTGAGCATCCTGATATGCATCTATTATATGTGAACGCAATATGTGGATTATTTAACCTGGCAGGTTTACCCGGAGATGAAGTTAAGAAGAAGGTTTTCCCTTTATCTTTGGAGGGAAAAGCATTGACATGGTATAGGCTATGTGATGATCTTGGGTCGTGGAACTGGAATCGTTTGCAATTGGAATTCCACCAAAAGTTTTATCCCATGCATCTAGTTCATCGTGATCGGAATTATATATATAATTTTTGGCCTCGTGGAGGAGAAAGTATCGCTCTAGCTTGGGGGAGGCTTAAGTCAATGTTATATTCATGCCCCAATCATGACATTCCGAGAGAAGTTATCATTCAAAAAATTTATGCTCGGCTTTCTCATAATGATCAATCTATGCTCGATACTTCTTGTGTTGGTTCTTATATGAAGAAGACTATTGAATTCAAGTGAGATCTCTTAGAAAGAATTAAACGCAACTCTGAAGATTGGGAGCTCGACGAAGGTAATGAGTCAGGTATAAAGCTTGAATTTGATTGTGTTAAATCTTTTATGAATACCGATATTTTTCACAAGTTTAGCACTAAATATGGACTTGACTCTGAGATAGTAGCCTCTTTCTGCGAAGCATTTGCTACTCACATTGACCTCTCTAAGGAGAAGTGGTTTAAATATCATCCCCCTATTAAAGAAGAAATTAAAGAACCAGTAATAACTAAAGAAGAAACCATCTTTTACAATGTTGATCCAGTTGTGCCTACCGCTTATATTGAAAAACCACCTTTCCCTGTTAGGATAAAGGAACATGCTAAGGTATCAACGGTGGTTCGTAAGAGTAATATAAGAGCACCTAAGCCCCCTGAGCAAATCAAAGTAGAACCTAGTGTTGCTATGGTTAAAGATCTCTTGGTAGAAAATATTGATGGGCATGTTATCTACTTCTGTGATGAAGCTGCTAGAATTGCTAAACCCGATGAAAAAGATAAACATAGACCCATAGAAGGCATGCCTGTTGTCTCAGTCAAAATAGGAGATCATTGCTATCATGATTTATGTGATTTGGGTGCTAGTGTGAGTGCTGTCCCTTTTACTCTATACCAAGAAATTATGGATGAAATAGCACCTGCTGAAATGGAAGACATTGATGTTACTATTAAACTTGCTAATAGAGACACTATCACACCACTTGGGATTGTTAGAGATGTTGAAGTCTTGTGCGGGAAGGTAAAATACCCTACTGATTTTCTAGTCCTTGGTTCCCCACAAGATGACTTTTGTCCCATTATCTTTGGTAGACCTTTCTTGAGCACCGTCAATGCTAAGATAGATTGTGAAAAACAAACCGTCGGTGTCAGTTTTGGTAATGTGTCTCATGAGTTTAATTTTTCCAAGTTTAGTAGACAACCTCGTGATAAAGCGTTATCTAGTAAGGATGAAATAATTGGTCTTGCTTCTATTGCTGTGCCTCCTACCGATCCATTAGAACAATATTTGCTCGACCATGACAATGATATGCACTTGCATGAAAGAAATGAGATAGATAAAAAATTCTTCGAACAACAACCTATCCTGAAACACAATTTGCCTATTGAAACTCTTGGAGGTCCTCCTCCACCGAAAGGTGACCCTGTGTTTGAATTGAAACAATTGCCTGACACTTTGAAGTATGCTTATCTTGATGAGAAAAAGATATATCCTGTCATTATTAGTACTAACCTTTCAGAACATGAAGAAGAGAGATTATTGAAAGTTCTAAGGAAGCACCGAGCTGCTATTGGATATACTCTTGATGATCTTAAGGGCATTAGTTCCACTCTATGTCAGCACAAGATTAATATGGAACCTGATGCTAAACCCGTTGTTGATCACCAACGGCGATTGAATCCTAAGATGAAGGAAGTAGTAAGAACTGAAATATTAAAACTTCTGGAAGCAGGTATAATCTATCCTATTGCTGATAGTAGATGGGTAAGTCCCGTTCATTGTGTCCCTAAAAAAGGAGGTATTACCATTGTTCCTAATGATAAGAATGAACTCATTCCACAAAGAATTTTTACTGGCTATAGAATGGTAATTGATTTTAGAAATTAAATAAAGCTACTAGGAAGGATCATTACCCTCTGCCTTTCATTGATCAAATGCTAGAAAGATTATCTAAGCACACACACTTTTGCTTCTTAGATGGATATTCTGGTTTCTCTCAAATACCTGTGTCACAATCCGATCAAGAAAAAACCACCTTTACTTGCCCTTTTGGAACCTATGCTTATAGACGTATGCCTTTTGGTTTATGCAATGCACCTGCTACCTTTCAAAGATGTTTGACTGCTATATTCTCTGATTTTTGTGAAAAGATTGTGGAGGTTTTCATGGATGATTTTTCCGTTTACGGAACTTCTTTCGATGATTGCTTAAGCAACCTTGATCGAGTTTTGCAGAGATGTGAACAAACTAATCTCGTCTTGAATTGGGAGAAGTGCCACTTTATGGTTAATGAAGGCATTGTCTCGGGGCACAAAATATCTGAACGAGGTATTGAGGTGGATAAAGCTAAAGTTGATGCAATTGAGAAAATGCCATGTCCTAAAGATATTAAAGGTATTCGCAGTTTCCTTGGTCATGCTGGTTTTTATAGGAGGTTCATTAAAGACTTCTCTAAAATTTCTAGGCCTCTTACTAATCTTTTGCAAAAGGACATTCCTTTTGTTTTTTTGATGATGATTGTGTGGAAGCCTTTGAAACACTCAAGAAAGCCTTAACCTCTGCACCTATCATTCAACCACCTGATTGGAACTTGCCTTTTGAAATTATGTGTGATGCTAGTGATTATGCTGTTGGTGTTGTTCTAGGACAAAGAGTAGATAAGAAATTGAATGTTATCCATTATGCTAGCAAAACTCTAGACTATGCTACTACTGAAAAAGAATTTTTAGCAGTTGTGTTTGCCTATGATAAATTCAAATCCTATATTGTTGATTCAAAAGTAATTGTTCACACCGACCATGCTGCTATAAAGTATCTTATGGAAAAGAAAGATGCTAAACCTAGACTTATTAGGTGGGTTCTCTTGCTCCAAGAATTTGACTTGCATATTGTTGATAGGAAGGGAGCTGAGAACCCCGTAGCTGATAACTTGTCTAGGTTAGAAAATATTCTTGATGACCCACTACCTATTGATGATAGTTTCCCTGACGAACAGTTAGCTGCAATAAGTGTTTCACAAAACACACCTTGGTATGCTGATTATGCTAACTACATTGTCTCTAAATATATACCACCTAGCTTCACATACCAACAAAAAAGAAAAAAATTCTATGACTTGAGACATTACTTTTGGGATGACCCACATCTTTATAAAGAAGGAGTAGATGGTATTATTAGGCGTTGTGTACCTGAGCATGAACAGGAACAAATCCTATGGAAATGTCATTCCGAAGCTTATGGAGGACATCATGCGGGAGATAGAACTGCTCATAAGGTACTGCAATCTGGTTTTTATTGGCCTACTCTCTTCAAAGATGCTCGTAAGTTTGTCTTGTCTTGCGATGAATGTCAAATAATTGGTAATATCGGTAAGCGTCAGGAAATGCCTATGAATTATTCACTTGTTGTCGAACCATTTGACGTTTGGGGTTTTGATTATATGGGACCTTTTCCTTCCTCCAACGGGTACACTCATATTTTGGTTGCGGTTGATTATGTCACAAAGTGGGTAGAAGCTATTCCAACTAGTAGTGTTGATCACCACACCTCCATTAAAATGCTTAAAGAGGTTATCTTCCCGAGGTTTGGAGTCCCTAGATATTTAATGACTGACGGTGGTTCACACTCTATTCATGGTGCATTCCATAAGATGCTTGCTAAATATGATGTTAACCATAGAATTGCATCACCCTATCATCCTCAATCTAGTGGTCAACTTGAACTTAGCAATAGAGAAATAAAATTAATATTACAAAAAATGTCAATAGGTATCGTAAGAATTGGTCTAAGAAATTAGATGACGCACTTTGGGCCTATAGAACAACTTATAAAAATCCTATGGGTATGTCTCCATATAAAATGCTATATGGGAAAGCTTGTCATTTGCCTCTAGAATTAGAACACAAAGCATTTTGGGCAATTAAAGAAATTAACTATGATTTCAAACTTGCCGGTGAGAAGAGGCTATTTGATATTAGCTCACATGATGAATGGAGAACCCAAGCGTATGAAAATGCTAGGCTATTCAAAGAAAAAGTAAAAAGATGGCATGACAAAAGAATCCAAAAGCGGGAATTCAAAATAGGAGACTATGTTCTTTTGTTCAACTCTCGTTTAAGATTTTTTGCAGGTAAGCTTCTCTCCAAATGGGAAGGACCATATATTATCGAAGACGTTTATCGTTCTGGAGCTATCAAGATTAATAACGCCGAAGGTACTAACCCGAAGGTGGTCAATGGACAAAGAATTAAGCATTATATCTCAGGTACGCCTATTAACGTTGAAAGCAATGTTATCCAAACCATGACACCGGAGGAACACATAAAAGAAACCTTTCGGAACACTTCAGAATCCCTAAAAATAGGAGGTACGTGATACGGTAAGTAAACGGACTCCGAAAAATCCGCAAAAATATATTTTGTCATTTTTGGAATATTTTAAAATTTTGGAAATAAAGAAATAAACCGGAAGGTGATCGAGGTGAGCACGATACACCAGGGCGCGCCAGGCACCCCTGGGCGTGCCCTGGTGGGTTGTGCCCACCTCAGATGCCTTCTCGACTCCGTTTTCCTTCCATATACTTGTTTACCAAGAATAAATATTCTCTATATATACCCCCGACTGTTTTAATGACCGCATCGCAGAAAAATCCTCTGTTCTTGTTTCGTGCTGTTTAGCTGGCAGATCTGAAAATATGTCGTCTCAAGATTCGGAGGGGGAGAGCCATGTTGATCCCTATGTTTCAGACCCAAAGATCTTTAGGGAAATCTACCCCTATCTATGGACCTCGGAGGAGGAAGAAGATGCCACCATGCAGGAAACAAAAGATGACAGCTCTGAGGAGGAGGATGATCCATTGACTCAGCCCGGAGACATGCATGTGGAGTTTAAGAAGTCAAGCCTCCCTAGAAGATACAAACCTAAGGTCCAATTTATCCCATCTCGTTTTCTGCAGGAGAGCAAGGAGGTCTTATGCAAAAGGATATTAAAACTTGAGTTGGAGAATCATGATCTAAGGGAGGAAAACTTTATGCTTAAATATAAGTTGAAGAAGAAAGTTGCATCATCACCACCACCTTCTTCATCACCACTACCAAAGGAGACTTGAGCACACGGGTATGGGCACTCCCCTTGGCTTGAGCCAAGCTTGGGGGAGGTGCCCCGGTATCGTATCACCACCACATTTATTCACCTTTACCTATTTTAGTTCGATCTTTAGTTTTCCTTTGCTTTAGTTGAATAAAAGTTTAGCATGATCTATTTTCGTGTGTTAGTTTCATGGCCTATCTATCTATGTAATCGTGTGAAAGTTATATAATAAAGTTTAGTTTGAGTTTTTGTCTCTGTACTTTCTTGTTGCAATCAAAATAAAAGGAAAGAAAAATAAATGAAAATAATCATATGCTAATCTTATGGTGAGTAATGACATCACATAAGGAAAAGTATAAGTAGTAAAATTTATTGGAGATTGACAAACATAGCATTGGTCAATGATGTAATTCATGAAAGAATTAATAAGGGAAGAGAAGATTCACATGCAAATACACTATCTTGGACATCTTTTATGATTGTGAGCCCCCATCAAATATTATATGTCAAAATTGTTGACGTTGGACAAGGAAGACAACATAATGATTTATGTTTGCCCATATTCACATAGAAGTTATATTGTCATAGATCCTTCAACATGTGGTGCTTGGTCAATATCTTTGCTAGCCAAAATTCCGCACTAAGTAGAGATACTACTTGTGCATCCAAAAACCCAAAACCAAACTCATTTTTGAGAGTCCACCATACCTACCTATGGATCAAGAAAGATCCTTCAAGTAAGTTGTCATCGGTGCAATAAGGCAATAAAAATTGCTTCTAAAAGTGTTTTGATCAATTAGTGTAAGAGAAAATTGAGCGCTATACGAACTTATGATGGCAAAGTAATAAAAGCGACGGACTGCATAAAAAAGGTTGCTATCATAGGGGGCAATATAGCGTGACGTTCTTTTACATTAAGGGATTGGGCATACAAATCAATAAGCGCATGACAACCTCTGCTTCCCTCTGCGAAGGGCCTATCTTTTACCTTCATGTATTTACTTTTATGCAAGAGTCAAAGTATTCTCCCCTATACCTTTTTACTTTTTCCTTTTGCAAGCATCATGTGGTGAGGAAAGATCTAGGCACATATATCCAGTTGGATATGGGCAGTGGCGAAGGCAGAAATAATTTTCAGGTGTGGCAGAGTTTACAAAGAAAAATACATGTATAATACAACTATGCAACAGTTTATACATGTTTTGTGTACGGAAAGTATAACCTAAATTCGAAACTACATTTTGGTCATTACTCAACAAAAAAAACTACATTTTCGTCAGCGGGTTTCAACAATGACAGATCACTATAATATGGGTGCCTATTTTGGTCAGCGGCAACAAGATTTACTTAAAAATTAAGTTCAGCATCAATTCTGAATTATTTTTCCATCGCAAAAAAAATCTGAATTATTTTTCATTATGTAAATGCTCTCCTTCTTCGGCGCTTAAAGTTTTCAACTTTTCAGGATTTTGGAAATCGCGATCGCTAGTATTTTGAGGAAAAAAATTGAGCAAAATGGTGATCCCTGATTGGCCGGCTGGATCCTGTATTCGTGTTTAATTTGTCTGTGGAGTCAAGTCACAATTTACAAACCTACTGACCGATGCATCAGGCTCACCAGTAGGAAACAATCAGGCCTAACACACACAAGATCTTACTGGTTCAAAGTTCTACATGTACTAGTATGTATACTAGGTGTATCTGTAGAAAAATTTAGGTATGGCACCTGCCAAACCTTGCCAGATAGCTGGCACCGCCCCTGGATATGGGTGGGCATGAGTTATTATTGTTGACATCACCCTTGAGGTGAGTAAATTGGGAGGCGAAACTATAAGCCCCTATCTTCCTATGTGTCCGGTTGAAACTTTTTGTTCATGGGTATGCCGTGAGCGTTAGCAATCATAGAAGACTAAATGATGGTTGAGTATGTGGACTTGCCAAAAGGCTCCGACATGAGACCTTTCCTGAAAATATGATGAATTGTAGTTGCAAAGTTGACTGAGAACATAGTTTGTTGGTTCCCAATAAGGTTTATGCTTCATACTTCTTTGTTGTGATGAATTGTTACTTGTTCATGAGAAGTTATATGATAAAAATGTATTGAAATAAGTTTTTATGATAGAGTTTGTTGCTGTTATGATAACTAGCAAAGTGGCCCGCTCGTGCGCGGGCTAGAATTTTATGAAGTTTAATAAGTAGAACATAATTATTTTATTTGTCTAAAGAAAAATTGGAAGCAAGTGATGATTTTTATAAATATAATAATTGCGCAAACATAGTTCCCTGGGCAATCACCAAAAGTATTTATTTATTTATATTTAAAAACATTCATTGTTAATCAAGTAATAGGTTTGATTTACAATAATTTTAAATTTTGTACATACTCATATCTTAATATGACAAAAACATTTGTAAGCATATTGAGTCATTTAAATTTTATTGTTCAAATAGGGTAAAATGATGAAGTTTTTGGTACAACATCAAGAAGTAGCAATACATTGTGCTCACTTAGTAATAGATGTTAGTTCGGTAGTAGGTTATGCATGAATAAATTTTATTGAGAAGGAAATCTAAACATGTATGAATATAGCACAATAATCTTTTAGTTTATCAAATATTAGATACAAGACCCACATTTCTTCTTGGCACATTCGAGCTCTCACCAACCTCTGATGCACTATTTTGCCATGATTTTCCACCACATGCCATGATTGATTAGTTAGCATCCTCATTATAATGGTAAGGAGGACTCCGATCATGTCCAACTCGAGCTTGGTGTACCTGCACTGCTGGAGCCGGTCGTGCTCATAGTGGATGTGGGCACGACGGACCGTTGGCCATAGTCACACACTGTTGGCCGAGTACGACATCCTGCTGCTGTTGGACTTGTCTTTCCAAATGCTGCAGTAGTATATATAGAATATATAAGAGGGAATCATAAAAATGTTGAGGGCTTGAGACACATGAGTCTTGATCACGGAGCGGGCGGCTATAGAGTGGCAAACTCGTATTTGTAAATCTTGAAGGGGGCATTTTTCTCTAACCATGGAGAAGAATTTGATGTTGAGAGCGCGTATTCAAAGAATGATCTACTCCATGATATGAACATGACGCACTCGCACCCAAGATTCCCTGATAATTGAGGTGTGCACAGAGTAGGTTTAGAAGGCCGACGCTAAGGCCGTGACATATAGTGCTTATCTTGTTGGGACATTTGCATGGGCGTCTTCTTTAATGTACAAAAAATATAGGTGAAATTAATTGATTTCTTGTGTGTATCCAACATTTATGTGCAATGATTTTATGATTTCTTTGATATTAGTATTACACGATTAGAAATAATATGGTTCCATATCCGCTGGAAATATTTTAATGGAACTCAAATATAGTTGGGCAGAAATTATCTTCATTGAGCTATTTTATTTTTGCGGAACAATGAGCTATATTATTTCGATAGAACATCATACTCCCTACATTCCCTTATACAAGGCCACTTCATATTTTTATGTCTAACTTTGACCATTAATTTAACCAACAAAAAGTGAGTTACATGTCACAAAAAGTATGTCAATGGATGCACGTTTCAAAGAACTTTCCGATGATATATTTTTTATGACATATAATCCATATTTTGTTGACCAAAATTACAAGTTAAAGTTTGACACGAAAAACGAAGTGGCCTTGTATAAGGGAATGGAGGGAGTACTACAAACATATGTATCAATTCAGAAATAAAATAAAAATAAAAATAATAAACATATGCAGTAGTCGCAGATGATATGATATCGATATATAGAGATAAATTTTGGATCATAAGCTAAACATATGTATTACTTGATTCTTACTCCGTTTTCGGACTCGCATATAATTTTTCACTATTCTTAACTAAAAATACATGGCAATTCTTGACACAACACATAGTTCATGAGAAACTTTGATCATTAGTCGTCACATATATAGTATCAACCATTTTTTACATGAAAATCAATTTGTAAAATATTACACACAAAAATAGTAAGTGTTTCTTACTAATTAGTGGTACATGGTAGGGAGACTTGGTAATCACAAGAAAAAACCAATGCCCACTTGTGATCCATCAAAGTTGAGATAACTTATAGACGTCGCAAACTGGTCAATTATTTGGAAAATCTCATTGCCTTCACTTGGATGCAACATTAGATGGGTCAAAGGTCTTTGCTTGAAAAATAGAAGAGGCCGAAAAGCTTGGGAATTAGACGATCTATTTAGAAAGTCATAATCACATACCAACTAGTCTGATTTGCATCAATATTGGGCTAAATTATTTCCGGAAGACAATGAAGTGAAAGCACATGATTTACCAAGCACTCGCTCTTGTTCTCTAAAAGTTTTTGCTTTGGACAAAGTTGATTTACATTTGTAACTTTGACTACAAATATTTAAATATTTGGATTGGGAACTTAAAAATGATCTGCATACATTTTACTTGAAACATACTATGTTTTATATATATATTACGTTATAAGAATGAGAATTAGGCCTTACAGATATGTTTTCTATGGTTGTGCTGATGTTCAAAACGGAAGCTTTAGGAGAGATGAGCGGACTATGAATTAATCTTGTATTGTAATGAAATTCTGAAGCTTGAAGTTATACCAACCTATATGTATGAAAACAAAAATATTCTGCAAAATAATTAAGATAACATTGATTTTAAGGTGACCACTGAATATTGTACTTTAAAGAAGATCAATGTCAAAAGATACTAAAATAACCGTAAGGAGCAGGTTTGTAACTCACAATTATATAGGTTTGTTGCCTGCAAATGCAGCTTTCAGTTATACTTGAACGACTGAATCTTTATATACCGAATGAATAACGCTTCATGTACCCCTTCTCTGGAGCTCCATGTTAGAGTCCCAGGGGCCACGTGCTGGTCAATAACAGTTGTTCACCATGCGCTTCTGTACGGAAGTCTCCATCATCATTGCCGACAGAATACTTCCACAAGATGATGCACTGGATGATGCAGGATATTGCTTATCGTGATAATGAAATCATTATCCTACCAGGAGTTAAAACTACATATGTAATGATTCATTTGGTTTCAAATCTTAAGGTGCACATCTGCTATTTGTTCAGTTTCTGACCTAAATCTGCTAGGATATATATATGAGACCACTTTATACTGTGATATTTCTTGTGCCTACTTATACTCTATATTTGCATTCTCTTGTAAAGTTTAGTAGAATCGCCTTATAAAGTAAGGTGCAGTTGTATGTTATAGGTATTGTCATGATTCATGGTAACGCTACCCCCTAACTCTGAATATATTTGCTTTAATCTATCATAATGTAGTATTCATTGATCTATTTAAGGAGCATATATAGAAATGCGCAACTTTATTCTTTGTTTTCTGTTCCCTTTCGAACTGACATGGTCTTTAACTCTAAAATATGCCGACATGAAGACATCATTTAGCCAAGCTGTGTTGATCGGTCCGTTTCGTGCCACTCCTACACTGAGAAAGATCACCTCGGCCATGGGCGGCATCACTCTTCATTTTAATTTGTATTGCTTAAGTTGCTGCAGTTGCCACTTAGTATAAAAAAGGAACAAAATACAGTCACATTCAAATAAGCAGCTAGGGAGAGCGCACATTTCTACCTATTAATCAATATACTAAGAATTCATCTATTCAACTCCTGGTACATACGTCCTGCACCAAAACTGAATTAGTAATCAGTAGATACAAATTAAAGCCAGCAAGATTAACATGGGGGCATGCACGCTATGGACAGTGGAGGTCCATATCAAGCCTTTTCTGTTTCTTTATTGGAAAACACTGGCTATCATACGGCTGATAGAAAGCAAACATCTTTGTCACAACTGCTGGCAGTGGCACACGTTTAGGGAGTTTCCGTCTAGCCATGCATGTAGCGATCAAGAGCCCTCCATAAAGCTAGTTAGCTTTGCTAAGGTACGTGCGTGGGCGCGTCATATATATATAGACTAAGCTAATGTACGTGGCGTTTCCGGCTAGCCGTGCATGTACCAATGAAGCCACTTGACCAAGCTAGCTTTGCCAAACTACGTGTGCGGCAGCAATTTACAACCAATCTGAATTTATCTTAAACCAATCTACACCCTAGGGTTTCGGGAGGGCACCATACCTTAAGGGGATAAATGGAAGAAGGGAGTCGGTGGTGTACCAGGTCGAATTCGTCGCGTCTCCGGTGATAGCCAACGTCGCCGGCGCTCGAGGCCGGTGATAGTTGTGGCTGCCACCAGGTCGCCCCCCTCTCTTATTTTTTCTTTCTTTTGAAGCCTTTCTATTTTGGGGCGTGCTACGCGTCCGCCGGTTGATCTTTTCTAAAAGATCAACCGGGTCGCGAGCCGTCGGATCTGCCACATCGAGCGGCGAGCGCTCCTTCACCATTGCAGCACAGACGTTGTTGCAGAATTATTTCTGCAGCACACGTCTTGTTGCATAAATTTTTACAACAATTGTTTTGTTGCAAAAATATTTGCAACTGTGGATTTGTTGCATATTTTTTTTGCAACTAGGATCTTGTTGCAAAAAAATTCTGGAACAGAGGTTTTGCTGCAAAACATAAACTCGTCGTAGACCATTGCAACACTGCATATGTTTCAGAAACATTGCCCCTGTTGCAGAAGCGAGTTTGACGGAAGATGGTATGTGTGCCCTTATCTGGACGCGTGTCAGAAGGAGAAGGTGGCGGACACGGCCACTCCAATCCGCCGGGTGATGGTAAGCGTTTTCCTTCTATTTTTCACGTATATATGAGAGAAAGAGATGAGATGGAACAGATCGACGGAAGGGCTCTATGTGGTTTTCTTTTGACGTGGGCGAGCGAAGGGCTTTCTTTTACGTGGGTGAGATATAACTTATGAAGGACATTGGTGGGTAATTCTTTTACCTTTTTATTATTCAATGGTTATCATTGCCCAATCAGTTAAAATTGATGGCCGGATGTTTCTAATTATTGTGGAAATTTCTAATCAATTATCTTTTTTCTGGTTAGCCCGTTAAGCACTTTTTATATATAATAGATAAGCATGATGCTACTATGTCCGTATTTTGTTTTTATCGACACATCTCTCTCAAACCATGTGGACATGCTTTTCAATTTCGGCTTTCGCTTGAGGACAAGCGAGGTCTAAGCTTGGGGGAGTTGATACGTCCATTTTGCATCATGATTTCCCACTGTTATTTACTTTGTTTTGTTAAATAATAATGCTTTGGGGAGTGATTCTAATATCTTTTCTCTCATAATATGCAAGGTTTACACAAAGAGGGAGAATACCGGCAGCTGGAATTCTGAACCTAAGAAAAGCACATCAGAGATACCTATTCTACACAACTCCAATGAAGCTGAAATTTTACGGAGATTATTTTTGCATTTAATAAAAAATACTGGAGCAGAAAACTACTGGAGGGGGCCTGCCAGGTGGGCACAACCCACCAGGGCGCGCCAGGCCCCCCTAGGCGTGCCCTGATGAGTTGTGGCCACCTCGGCCCACCTCCGGTGCCCATCTTCTGGTATATGGTCACATTTGACCTAGAAAAAATCAGAGGAGGACTTTCGGGACGAGGCGCCGCCGCCTCGAGGCGGAACTTGGGCAGGAGCACTTTTGCCCTCCGGCGGAGCGATTCCGCAGGGGGAACTTCCCTCCCGGAGGGGGAAATCGAAGCTATCGTCATCACCAACACCCCTCTCATCTTTGGGATGCCAATCTTCATCAACATCTTCAACAGCACCATCTCCTCTCAAACCCTAGTTCATCTCTTGTGTTCAATCTTTGTACCGGAACCTCAGATTGGTACATGTGGGTGACTAGTAGTGTTGATTACCTTGCGTAGTTGATTACTATATGGTTTATTTGGTGGAAGATTATATGTTCAGATCCATTATGCTATTCAATACCCCTCTGATCTTGAGCATGATTATTATTTGTGAGTAGTTACCTTTGTTCTTGAGGTCACGGGAGAAGTCATGTTGCAAGTAATCATGTGAATTTGATATGTGTTCGATATTTTGATGATATGTATGTCGTGATTCCCTTAGTGGTGTCATGTGAACGTCGACTACATGACACTTCACCATCCTTGGGCCTAAGGGAATGCATTGTGGAGTAGTTATTAGATGATGGGTTGCTAGAGTGACAGAAGCTTAAACCCTAGTTTATGCGCTACTTCGTAAGGGGCTGATTTGGATCCAAACGTTTAATGCTATGGTCAGATTTTATCTTAATAATTTTCTCGTAGTTGCGGATGCTTGCGAGGGGGTTAATCATAAGTGGGAGATTGTTCAAGTAAGAACAGCACCCAAGCACCGGTCCACCCATATATCAAATTATCAAAGTAGCGAACACAAATCAAACCAACATGATAAAAGTGACTAGACGAAATTCCCGTGTACCCTCAAGAACACTTTGCCTATTACTACTGATTGTTCTGGCCTGTCCTTTGCCTCAAAAGGATTGGGCTACCTTGTTGCACCTTGTTTACCGTTACCGTTACTTGCTTGTTACCAATTATTTTGCTATCAAACTATCTGTTACCTACAATTTCAGTGCTTGCAGAGATTACCTTGCTGAAAACCGCTTGTCATTTCCTTCTGCTTCTCGTTGGGTTCGACACTCTTACTTATCGAAAGGACTACGATTGATCCCCTATATTTGTGGGTCATCATAATATTGCAGGAAGAGAGCCGCAAAGACACGTGTACACGTGTCGCATAGAGGAGGCGGCGGATCGCTCGCATGCGATCCACTGGCTAAAGGTAAACGTTTCCCATATATTATACATCAATATTCCGTTTCATACTAGGCTGGTAGATTAATAAAAAATCTTATTGTCTTTGAAATTTAATGATTCTGAGTTTTAAAGTTAACATTCAACTTAAAAACTCCCGAAACCAAAGACTAGACTCGTGACCAATTTCCCACACCCTAACCTTATAATTTAAGCCCAGCATCTATCATTCTTCAAATCAGTTAGCAAACTTACCTAATCACGAAAAAGGAGCGATTAGTCGAGGATGCAAGCCATTCCAGCTCTCCGTCGGCCTCGCGCGCGGGCCAGCCTACACTCGCCGCCGCTAGTTCGTCTCCACGATTCGTGAAAACGAACAACCAAACGTTGACTGCTTGTTCCTTCTCAAGTAATTGTGAAAGTTAATTGGGCTATGAGACTATTTTAGTCTGAATTGGGCTATGAGCCTATGACTACGCCTCACATATCTCTGCATGTTGGGTGGCCCATTAAGAAAGGAAGCCCAACATAACTTGCCCTTGTGAACCACGATGCAGAGGAGGATTTGCCCCACTGTATGTCACATACGTACATTGCCTCATATCCAACGAGCCCGGGCAAGTGCCCGGGATGGCCGGGCGCTGGCTCCGCCCCTGCTTAGATGGGGGAGGATCTTCTAGAATGTCAACACGCAAATTGTGTTTAAGAATAGGTGCTTGCCTAAAGAATATCTCATCTGTTTCATTCCTCTCATTCATATGCATATCATTTTCATGGTCTAGCAAATATTGTTCTAATGGATCAGTAGGAGGCACGACAATAGAAGCAAGAACAATAAACTCATCTTTACTAGATAATTCTTGCTGGAAATATGCCCTAGAGGCAATAATAAAATGGTTATTATTATATTTCCTTGTTCATGATAATTGTCTATTGTTCATGCTATAATTGTATTAACCGGAAACCGTAATACATGTGTGAATACATAGACCACACCATGTCCCTAGTGAGCCTCTAGTTGACTAGCTCGTTGATCAATAGATGGTCATGGTTTCCTGACCATGGACATTGGATGTCGTTGATAACGGGATCACATCATTAGGAGAATGATGTGATGGACAAGACCCAATCCTAAGCATAGCACAAGATCGTGTTGTTCGTCTGCTAGAGCTTTTCTAATGTCAAGTATCATTTCCTTAGACCATGAGATTGTGCAACTCCCGGATACCGTAGGAATGCTTTGGGTGTATCAAATGTCACAACGTAACTGGGTGACTATAAAGGTGCACTACAGGTATCTCCGAAAGTGTCTGTTGGGTTGGCACGAATCGAGACTGGGATTTGTCACTCCGTGTGACGGAGAGGTATCTCTGGGACCACTCGGTAATACATCATCATAAGGAGCTCAATGTGACTAAGGAGTTAGTCACGGGATCATGTGTTACGGAACGAGTAAAGAGACTTGTCGGTAACGAGATTGAACAAGGTATAGGGATACCGATGATCGAATCTCGGGCAAGTAACATACCGATGGACAAAGGGAATTGTATACGGGATTAATTGAATCCCCGACATCGTGGTTCATCCGATGAGATCATCGTGGAACATGTGGGAGCCAATATGGGTATCCAGATCCCGCTATTGGTTATTGGCCGGAGAGGTGTCTCGGTCATGACTGCATGGTTCCCGAACCCGTAGCGTCTACACACTTAAGGTTCGGTGACGCTAGAGTTGTAATGGGAATTGTATGTGGTTACCGAAAGTTGTTCGGAGTCCCGGATGAGATCCCGGACGTCACGAGGAGTTCCGGAATGGTCCGGAGATGAAGATTTATATATGGGAAGTCCAATTTCAGTCACCGGAAAGGTTTCGGGGTTTATCGGTATTGTACCGGGACCACCGAAGGGGTTCCGGGGGTCCACCGGGAGGGTCCACCTGCCCCGGAGGACCTAATGGGCTGTAGTTGGGTGGGAACCAGCCCCTTAGTGGGCTGGTGCGCCCCCCCAAGGGCCCAAGACGCCTAGGGTTGGAAACCCTAAGGGGGCCGCCGCCGCCCCAAGGGCCCAAGGCGCCTAGGGTTGGAAACCCTAGGGGGGCCGCCGCCCCCCCAAGGGCCCAAGGCGCCTAGGGTTGGAAACCCTAGGGGGCCGCTGCCCCCCCCCTCTAGATGGATCTAGGGGGGCCGGCCCCCTCTCCCCTTCTTCCTATAAATAGTGGGGGGGGTGGGAGGGCAGCCGTACACCCTTCCCTTGGCGCAGCCCTTCCCCCTTCCTACACCTCTTCCTCCTCCGTAGCGCTTAGCGAAGCTCTGCCGGAGAACCACGAGCTCCACCGCCACCACGCCGTCGTGCTTCCGGAGCTCTCCCTCAACTTCTCCTCCCCCCTTGCTGGATCAAGAAGGAGGAGACGTCCCCGGGCTGTACGTGTGTTGAACGCGGAGGCGCCGTCCGTTCGGCGCTTGGATCGGATCTTCCGCGATTTGAATCGCCGCGAGTACGACTCCATCAACCGCATTCTTTGCAACGCTTCCGCTTAGCGATCTTCAAGGGTATGAAGATGCACTCCCTCTCTCTCGTTGCTAGCATCTCCTAGATTGGTCTTGGTGACACGTAGGAATTTTTTTGAATTATTAGTATGTTTCCCAACAGTGGCATCATGAGCTAGGTCTATGCATACATTCTATGCACGAGTATAACACAAGTAGTTGTGGGCGATGATTTGTTCAATTTGCTTGCCGTTACTAGTCCTATCTTGATTCGGCGGCATTGTGGGATGAAGCGGCCCGGACCGACTTTACACGTACGCTTACGTGAGACTGGTTCCACCGCCTGACATGCACTTGTTGCATAAGGTGGCTAGCGGGTGTCTGTCTCTCCCACTTTAGTCGGATCGTATTCGATGAAGAGGGTCCTTATGAAGGGTAAATAGCAATTGGCATATCACCGTTGTGGCTTTTGCGTAGGTAAGAAACATTCTTGCTAGAAACCCATAGTAGCCACGTAAAACTTGCAACAACCATTAGAGGACGTCTAACTTGTTTTTGCAGGGTATGCTATGTGATGTGATATGGCCAAAAGGATGTGATGAAATATATGTGATGTATGAGATTGATCATGTTCTTGTAATAGGAATCACGATTTGCATGTCGATGAGTATGACAACCGGCAGGAGCCATAGGAGTTGTCTTAATTTATTGTATGACCTGCGTGTCAATCAAAAACGCCATGTAATTACTTTACTTTATTGCTAACCGTTAGCCATAGTAGTAGAAGTAATAGTTGGCGAGACAACTTCATGAAGACACGATGATGGAGATCATGATGATGGAGATCATGGTGTCGTCCGGTGACGATGGTGATCATGACGCGCCCCAAAGATGGAGATCAAAGGCGCAAGATGATATTGGCCATATCATGTCACTTTATGATTTGCATGTGATGTTTATCATGTTTTTACATCTTATTTGCTTAGAACGACGGTAGCATAAATAAGATGATCCCTCACTAAAATTTCAAGAAATGTGTTCCCCCTAAGTGTGCACCGTTGCGAAGGATCGTTGTTTCAAAGCACCACGTGATGATCGGGTGTGATAGATTCTAACGTTCGCATACAACGGGTGTAAGCCAGATTTACACACGCGAAACACTTAGGTTGACTTGACGAGCCTAGCATGTACAGACATGGCCTCGGAACACGAGAGACCGAAAGGTCGAACATGAGTCGTATAGTAGATGCGATCAACATGGAGATGTTCACCATTGATGACTAGTCCGTCTCACGTGATGATCGGACACGGCCTAGTCAATATGGATCATGTATCACTTAGATGACTAGAGGGATGTCTATCTGAGTGGGAGTTCATTAAATAATTTGATTAGATGAACTTAATTATCATGAACTTAGTCTAAAATTGTTTTTACAATCTATCTTGTAGATCCAATGGCCCACGCTAATGTTGCCCTCAACTTCAACGCGTTCCTAGAGAAAACCAAGCTGAAAGACGATGGAAGCAACTATACGGACTGGATCCGTAACTTGAGGATCATCCTCATAGCTTCCAAGAAATTATATGTCCTTGATGCACCGCTAGGTGACGCACCCGTTTTCCCAGCAACTCAAGACGTTATGAACGCCTGGCAGTCGCGTAGTGATGATTACTCCCTGGTTCAGTGCGGCATGCTTTACAGCTTAGAACCGGGGCTCCAAAAGCTTTTTGAGCAACACGGAGCATATGAGATGTTTCAAGAGCTGAGAATGGTTTTCCAAGCTCATGCCCGGGTCGAGAGATATGAAGTCTCCGACAAGTTCTTCAGTTGTAAGATGGAGGAAAATAGTTCTGTCAGCGAGCACATACTCAAAATGTCTGGGTTGCACAACCGCTTGTCTCAGCTGGGAGTTAATCTTCCGGATGACTCGGTTATTGACAGAATCCTCCAGTCGCTTCCACCTAGCTACAAGAGCTTTGTGATGAACTACAATATGCAAGGGATGGAGAAGTCCATTCCTGAGTTATATTCGATGCTGAAATCAGCGGAGGTGGAAATCAAAAAGGAACATCAAGTGTTGATGGTGAATAAGACCACTAGTTTCAAGAAAGGCAAGGGTAAGAAGAACTTAAAGAAGGACGGCAAAGCAGTTGCCGCGCCTGGTAAATCAGTTGCCGGGAAGAAGCCCAAGAATGGACCCAAGCCTGAGACTGAGTGCTTTTATTGCAAGGGAACCGATCACTGGAAGCGGAACTGCCCCAAGTACTTAGCAGATAAGAAGGCCGGCAACGTCAAAGGTATATATGATATACATGTTATTGATGTGTACCTCACCAGCGCTCGTAGTAGCTCCTGGGTATTTGATACCGGTGCGGTTGCTCTCATTTGTAACTCAAAACAGGAGCTGCGGAATAAGCGGAGACTGGCAAAGGACGAGGTGACGATGCGCGTCGGGAATGGTTCCAAGGTCGATGTGATCGCCGTCGGCACGCTACCTCTACATCTACCTTCGGGATTAGTTTTAAACCTCAATAATTGTTATTTAGTACCAGCTTTGAGCATGAACATTGTATCTGGATCTCGTTTGATGCGAGATGGCTACTCATTTAAATCCGAGAATAATGGTTGTTCTATTTATATGAGAGATATGTTTTATGGTCATGCCCCGCTGGTCAATGGTTTATTTTTATTGAATCTCGAACGTGATGTTACACATATTCATAGTGTGAATGCCAAACGATGTAAGGTTGATAATGATAGTCCCACATACTTGTGGCACTGCCGCCTTGGTCATATTGGTGTCAAACGCATGAAGAAACTCCATGCAGATAGACTTTTGGAGTCTCTTGATTATGAATCATTTGACACGTGCGAACCATGCCTCATGGGCAAGATGACTAAGATTCTGTTCTCCAGAACAATGGAGTGAGCAACCAGCTTGTTGGAAATAATACATACCGATGTATGTGGACCGATGAGCGTTGAGGCTCGCGGTGGCTATCGTTATGTTCTCACCCTCACTGATGACTTAAGCAGATATGGGTATGTCTACTTGATGAAACACAAGTCTGAGACCTTTGAAAAGTTCAAGGAATTTTAGAGTGAGGTAGAGAATCAATGTGACAAGAAAATAAAGTTCTTACAATCTGATCGTGGAGGAGAATATTTGAGTCACGAGTTTGGCACGCACTTAAGGAAATGTGGAATTGTTTCACAACTCATGCCGCCTGGCACACCTCAGCGTAATGGTGTGTCCGAACGTCGTAATCGCACTCTATTGGATATGGTGCGATCTATGATGTCTCTTACTGATCTACCGCTATCATTTTGGGGATATGCATTAGAGACTGCCGCATTCACTTTAAATAGGGCACCGTCTAAATTCGTTGAGACGACACCGTATGAATTATGGTTTGGGAAGAAGCCTAAGCTGTTGTTTCTGAAAGTTTGGGGATGCGATGCTTATGTCAAGAAACTTCAACCTGAAAAGCTCGAACCCAAATCGGAAAGGTGCGTCTTCATAGGATACCCTAAGGAAACTATTGGGTATACCTTCTACCTCAGATCCAAAGGCAAGATCTTTGTTGCCAAGAATGGATCCTTTCTAGAGAAAGAGTTTCTCTCGAAAGAAGTAAGTGGGAGGAAAGTAGAACTTGGTGAGGTAATTGTACCCCCTCTCGAACCGGAAAGTAGCACAGCGCAGGAGAATGTTTCTGTGGTGCCTGCACCGACTAGAGAGGAAGTTAATGATGATGATCATGAAACTTCTGATCAAGTTACTACTGAACTTCGTAGGTCCACGAGGACACAATCCGCACCAGAGTGGTACGGCAACCCTGTCCTGGAAATCATGTTGTTAGACAACGGTGAACCCTCGAACTATGAAGAAGCCATGGCAGGCCCAGATTCCAACAAATGGCTTGAAGCCATGAAATCCGAGATAGGATCCATGTATGAGAACAAAGTATGGACTTTGGTGGACTTGCCCGATGATCGGCGAGCCATAGAAAATAAATGGGTCTTTAAGAAGAAGACTGACGCGGATGGTAATGTGACCGTCTATAAGGCTCGGCTTGTCGCTAAGGGTTATCGACAAGTTCAAGGAGTTGACTACGATGAGACTTTCTCACCCGTAGCGATGCTGAAGTCCGTCTGAATCATGTTAGCAGTTGCCGCATTTTATGATTATGAGATCTGGCAAATGGACGTCAAAACGGCATTCCTTAACGGTTTCCTTAAGGAAGAATTGTATATGATGCAGCAGGAAGGTTTTGTCGATCCTAAGAATGCTGACAAGGTATGCAAGCTCCAGTGCTCCATCTATGGGCTGGTGCAAGCATCTCGGAGTTGGAACATTCGCTTTGATGAGGTGATCAAAGCGTTTGGGTTTATACAGACTTATGGAGAAGCCTGTATTTACAAGAAAGTGAGTGGGAGCTCTGTAGCATTTCTCATTTTATATGTGGATGACATATTGTTGATGGGAAATGATATAGAACTTTTGGAAAGCATAAAGGCCTACTTGAATAAGTGTTTTTCAATGAAGGACCTTGGAGAAGCTGCTTACATATTAGGCATCAAGATCTATAGATAGATCGAGACGCCTCATTGGTCTTTCACAAAGCACATACCTTGACAAGATATTGAAGAAGTTCAATATGGATCAGTCCAAGAAGGGGTTCTTGCCTGTATTGCAAGGTGTGAGATTGAGCACAGCTCAATGCCCGACCTCGGCAGAAGATAGAGAAAAGATGAGTGTCATCCCCTATGCCTCAGCCATAGGCTCTATTATGTATGCCATGCTGTGTACCAGACCTGATGTGAACCTTGCCATAAGTTTGGTAGGGAGGTACCAAAGTGATCCCGGATTGGAACACTGGACAGCGGTCAAGAATATCCTTAAGTACCTGAAAAGGACTAAGGATATGTTTCTCGTTTATGGAGGTGCCGAAGAGCTCGTCGTAAAGGGTTACGTCGATGCTAGCTTCAACACGGATCCGGATGACTCCAAGTCACAAACCGGATACGTGTATATTTTGAATGGTGGGGCAGTCAGCTGGTGAAGTTGCAACGGGCCCGATGACTCTCTTCTGTGACAACACTGGAGCTATTGCCATTGCCAAGGAGCCCAGGTTTCACAAGAAGACCAAGCACATCAAGCGCCGCTTCAACTCCATTCGTGGTTACATTTAGGATGGAGATATAGATATTTTTAAAGTACATACGGATCTGAATGTCGCAGATCCGTTGACTAAACCTCTTTCACGAGCGAAACATGATCAGCACCAGAACTCTATGGGTGTTCGATTCATCACAATGTAACTAGATTATTGACTCTAGTGCAAGTGGGAGACTGTTGGAAATATGCCCTAGAGGCAATAATAAAATGGTTATTATTATATTTCCTTGTTCATGATAATTGTCTATTGTTCATGCTATAATTGTATTAACCGGAAACCGTAATACATGTGTGAATACATAGACCACACCATGTCCCTAGTGAGCCTCTAGTTGACTAGCTCGTTGATCAATAGATGGTCATGGTTTCCTGACCATGGACATTGGATGTCGTTGATAACGGGATCACATCATTAGGGGAATGATGTGATGGACAAGACCCAATCCTAAGCATAGCACAAGATCGTGTAGTTCGTCTGCTAGAGCTTTTCTAATGTTAAGTATCATTTCCTTAGACCATGAGATTGTGCAACTCCTGGATACCGTAGGAATGCTTTGGGTGTATCAAATGTCACAACGTAACTGGGTGACTATAAAGGTGCACTACAGGTATCTCTGAAAGTGTCTGTTGGGTTGGCACGAATCGAGACTGGGATTTGTCACTCCGTGTGACGGAGAGGTATCTCTGGGCCCACTCGGTAATACATCATCATAACGAGCTCAATGTGACTAAGGAGTTAGTCACGGGATCATGTGTTATGGAACGAGTAAAGAGACTTGCCGGTAACGAGATTGAACATTGTATAGGGATACCGACGATCGAATCTCGGGCAAGTAACATACCGATGGACAAAGGGAATTGTATACGGGATTAATTGAATCCCCGACATCGTGGTTCATCCGATGAGATCATCGTGGAACATGTGCAGGGCCGGCCCTTAGGGGGGGCGAACGGGGCGGCCGCCCCGGGCCCCCAAAAGTCAGGGGCCCCCTCCCACGTATGCATATGTAGTATTAGGGCCCGTATTTAGAACGAAAACAATGAAGCCCGTTTATTAAGCACACCTCTCAACTTCGCGTACATATAGAAGAAAAATAAGAAGAAGGGAGACGATGGATCTGGCCCATATTCACATGTATAGGCAGGACACACGAACAAGGAAAGGAATCATTCGTTTCCTGTAATTGTGCTCTATTTCTTCGGATCACGGGATCAAACCGATCGTTCCCTTCCTTCTTTTGCATGTTCTTGTTCGATAGGTGGACGACTCTCCCTGATGAACGAGAACGACGCGGGCACGCGGCTACGCTAGGTACGACTACGACTACGACTACGTCTCCTCGCGTCCTCTAACCCATGCCTGTACTGTTCTAGTGTTCTTGTTCCTTATCTAATCCTGAATTCTTGAATCTCGATCAATCGAACAGGGAATTATCGCATTGTATCGCTCGAATCATTGCGCATCGAATAAAATATCATAATTAGTTTAGAGAGAAGGTACTATGATATGCCCTAGATTTTTTCTGTAATTGATCTTATATCTACATAGCTTTGCGCTAATTTTAAAAGCTAATTGTTCCTTCTAATTTCAGCACCATCATGTGAGGCTCGGGTAGAAAGTATCTATCCGACAGTGATAAAAGAAAAAGGAGGATGGATGTAGATGAGATGAAAAGATCATTGAGAGGATTCCTTAGTAAATATTTTCAGAGTGATACAAGCACTTCAAGAAATCCAGACAAGTTGGCGATAGTTCTTGCTGATGACCAAACTAATACTAATCAGGGAGATGATCCTACAAAAGACAATGTTGACATCAACATGGATGATATGGATGTGAGTGATCCTGAGCACATATTTAATTCATCCGCACCAGAATATCCTAGTGTTGATGCACTTGACGGTTCTTTTTATTTGGACAATGATTTTGGATGTACTTGACTGTTTTTAATACAAATTTATATTTGCATATGTTGATTACTATTTAAACCTTTATACTAAGGGCCCTGTAGGGCCCCGGATTAGAGTTTTGCCCCGGGCCCCTGAAATCTCAGGACCGGCCCTGAACATGTGGGAGCCAATATGGGTATCCAGATCCCGCTATTGGTTATTGGCCGGAGAGGTGTCTCGGTCATGACTGCATGGTTCCCGAACCCGTAGGGTCTACACACTTAAGGTTCGGTGATGCTAGAGTTGTAATGGGAATTGTATGTGGTTACCGAAAGTTGTTAGGAGTCCCGGATGAGATCCCGGATGTCACGAGGAGTTCCGGAATGGTCCGGAGATGAAGATTTATATATGGGAAGTCCAATTTCAGTCACCGGAAAGGTTTCGGGGTTTATCGGTATTGTACCGGGACCACCGAAGGGGTTCCGGGGGTCCACCGGGAGGGTCCACCTGCCCCGGAGGACCTAATGGGCTGTAGTTGGGTGGGAACCAGCCCCTTAGTGGGCTGGTGCGCCCCCCCAAGGGCCCAAGGCGCCTAGGGTTGGAAACCCTAAGGGGGCCGCCCCCCCCAAGGGCCCAAGGCGCCTAGGGTTGGAAACCCTAGGGGGGCCGCCGCCCCCCCCCCCCCAACGGCCCAAGGTGCCTAGGGTTGGAAACCCTAGGGGGCCGCCGCCCCCCCCCCCCCCTCTAGATGGATCTAGGGGGGCCGGCCCCCTCTCCCCTTCTCCCTATAAATAGTGGGGGGTGGGAGGGCAGCCGTACACCCTTCCCTTGGCGCAGCCCTTCCCCCTTCCTACACCTCTTCCTCCTCCGTAGCGCTTAGCGAAGCTCTGCCGGAGAACCACGAGCTCCACCGCCACCACGCCGTCATGCTGCCGGAGCTCTCCCTCAACTTCTCCTCCCCCCTTGCTGGATCAAGAAGGAGGAGACGTCCCCGGGCTGTACGTGTGTTAAACGCGGAGGCGCCGTCCGTTCGGCGCTTGGATCGGATCTTCCGCGATTTGAATCGCCGCGAGTACGACTCCATCAACCGCGTTCTTTGCAACGCTTCCGCTTAGCGATCTTCAAGGGTATGAAGATGCACTCCCTCTCTCTCGTTGCTAGCATCTCCTAGATTGATCTTGGTGACACGTAGGAAATTTTTTGAATTATTACTACGTTTCCCAACAATTCTTTCTCATGTGGTTGTCTACCAAACTTTGAGAAATTAAACTCATGAGACACATCACTGATGATCCACAAGTATAGGTATCAATCATAGTCATTTCGATAAGTAAGAGTGTTGAACCCAATGACGAGCAGAAGGAAATGGCAAAAAGTTTTGAACAAGGTATTCTCTGCAAATGATGTAAGTAACAGTGATAAATAGTATTGTAGCAAGATAATTCGTAACAAGTAACAAGTAACAATAGTAGCAAAGGTGCAGCAAGGTGGACCAATCCTTTTTATGGCAAAGGAAAGGCGTGAAAGTTCTCTTATATAAAGTAAGGTTCTCTCGAGGACACATGGGAATTGTCGTCTAGTCACGTTCATCATGTTCAGTTGATTCGCGTTCGTTACTTTGATAATTTGATACCTGGGTGGACCGGTGCTTGGGTGTTGTTCTTACTTGAACAAGCAACCCACTTATTATGACCCCCTCTTGCAAGCATCCGCAACTACGAAAGAAGAATTAAGATAAATCTAACCATAGCATGAAACATGTGGATCCAAATCAGCCCCTTACGGAATAACGCATAAACTAGGGTTTAAGGTTCTGTCACTCTAGCAACCCATCGTCTACTTATTACTCCAAAATACCTTCCCTTAGGCCCAATTATGGTGAAGTTTCATGTAGTCGACGTTCACATGACACCACCAAAGGAAGCAACAACATACATATCATCAAAATATCGAACGAATACCAACGTCACATGATTACTTATAACAAGACTTCTCCCATGTCCTCGAGAACAAAAGTAACTACTCACAAATCATCACCATCTTCAAGATTAGAGGTGTAATGAATATGACAAAGGATCTGAACATATTATCGTCCACCAAATAAACCAACAAGC
Source organism: Elymus sibiricus (assembly GCA_039707655.1). Lineage (NCBI taxonomy): Eukaryota > Viridiplantae > Streptophyta > Magnoliopsida > Poales > Poaceae > Elymus > Elymus sibiricus. Next base: position 382,141,205 of record CM077665.1, on the reverse strand, counting down.
ATCAACTACAAGACGTAATCGACACTACTAGCAACCCACAGGTACCAATCTGAGGTTTTGATACAAAGATTGAATAGAATACATGAACTAGGGTTTGAGATGAGATGGTGTTGTTGAATATGTTAATGAAGATTGGTCCTCCCACGAAGGAGGAAGCGTTGGTGATGACGATGGCTTCGATTACCCCGTCCTGGAGGGAAGTTTCCACGGCAGAATTGCTTTGCCGAAGAGCAAAAGGGCTCTTGCCCAGGTATCCTCCTTGAGACAGTGGTGCTTCGTCCCGAAAGTATCCCCTTTATTTTTTTTCTAGGTTAAAACCCTTCATATAGCGGAAGATGGGCACCGGAGGCCGCCTGTGGGACCCCCAAGGCATTAGGGCCCGCCCTAGGGGGTGGGCGCGCCCTATTGCCTTGGGGGCAACAGGTGGGCCCCCTCTAGTGGTTCTTTGCTCCAATAATTCTTATATATTCTATAAAAAATCTTTGTGAAGTTTCAAGTCAATTGGAGTCTAGAAAATTTCCATCCTTTTCCATAGCCTTCAGATCCAGAATTCCAGTTTCCGGCAATTTCCCTCTTTGTGTAAATCTTGCAAATTAATATATAAAAGGTATTAGAATTTTATCATAAAGTGGAATAATGACCGAACACAATATAAATATCAATCGGAAATTATGTGTCAAAATGGACGTATCAGGTGTCGCCACACGAACTCGGCTATCCGACGCCCTTCGTTCGTGCCGGTGAAGTTCCATTGCGAGCTGCTGTTTTGGTGCCCATTTTTTATCACTAGGCCTTGTTGTGGTTCACTGTCTATGGTGGAGCAAGCCATTCCGCGGAGCTCGCTACTGAGATGTCGGCCTTCAGGGGTTTCAGTTTGGTTCTGTAGCCAACCTTCCCCTCCGCTTGTTTCTTTCTTCTAGTTTTGGGCTCTTCTCTTGGTGCCTTCCTCTATAATTTTATTTTGCGCTTACATGTATTTTTACTGACTGCCAAGTCGCCTTCGAGTTGGAATATAACAAACAGTGGGGTTTTTGCCCCCCGTCAATCTCAAAAAATTGTCAAAATCCCATCCATGAATCCAGTTTACATGGACATGGAGACACCAACCTAACACGCAAAATAAGGAAATTTATTTTGTTTTTCTTCATTGGTCCTTGATCCAGTGTGCTTATATTTGACCAACATGGTTTTCCGAATATTCAGGAAATACATGGCCTGTACCATGACATTACGCTGTGTAGACCATATTGTCAGTCTATGACAAAACAATTTTAGTTCTCCCGCAACAAAGTTATAACTTTAGTGTGATATATATTAGCTCAAGAAAACTACCACTACCGGTAACACCCTTAACAAACTTCCCAACGTCCCCTATATATTCTCTTGTGCAAAACTTGCATGTGGGTCCTGACACTAAATAATCTATGACAAAGGAATGATGGGTCCCACTGGTAGATATTTGACGAAAATATGAGCATCTTAATTGTACTATTTTGTGACCCTAGTACAAACCAGCATAATGAACTAAATGCTATGAAGAAGGCCCTAGCATGGCAACAGATAGAACTTGAAGCTGTCAAGAGAAGCATCAAGAATGTGAAGTTGTGAAGCATCCCCTGCCAGATTGGCAACATCAACTTGAATACGTCTACATTACCCTTCTAGAGTAGCAAAAAGTCCTTGAAGGTGTCAACAATGCACTGTTAGAGCAACATGATGACATTGAGAATCTAAAATTGGGCATGTTAGATCAGCACAACCGTATTCAATATATCGTACACTAGCCTCCAAGAGCAGGAGGAAAACTTGCAATCGTCAAGAATGCAAAGGAAGAGAAAACTATATCTATCAAAAAAAGGATTGATGAACCTGATGTCCTGGTTAGGTACATCGTCAGGGTTTCTAATTTGAATATTTTGAATGAAACTAACCCGGACTCACGCTGTTTTCAGCATAACTACCTTGGTGTGTTTTTTTGTGTAGAAATAAAAGTTATCGGAATTGGACAAAAAATGATGGAGAATTATTTCACAATATATAAAAAATACTGACGAAAAGATCTACTGGAGGGGGGGCCACCACAAGGCCACAAGTTCAGGTGGCGTGCCATTGATACGTCTCCAATGTATCTATAATTTTTTATTGTTCCATGCTGATATATTATCATTCTACGATACTTTTTGGGTCTTTATTTACCAATTTATAATATTTTTTAGCACTAACCTATTGACCCAGTGCCTAGTGTCAGTTGCTATTTTCTGCATGTTTTTCACATCTTAGGTTTACAATACCAAACGAAGTCCAATTGCCCAGAAACTTTTTGATGATTTTTTCTGGACCAAAAGAAGACCTCGGAGATTCGGAAAAAGGCTGGGGGCCACACCAGGGCCCCACAAACCAATAGGGCGTGCCATGGGGGCGCGCTCTGATGGCTTGTGGGCCCCTTGCGGCTCTCTTGACCTCATTCTCTGGCCTATAAATACTCCTATAACATGAAAACCCTGGAGGCAATCCGGAAACCCTTTTTACGCCACCGCAAGTCTCTGTTCCGTCGCGAGGCCATCTGGAGCTCTGTTCCGGCACCCTGCTGGAGGGGGGATCGATCACGGAGGGCCTCTTCATCAACCTTGCTGCCCTCATGATGATGTGTGAGTAGTTCACCACAGACCTACGGGTCCATAGCTAGTACCTAGATGGCAATCTCTCTATCTCTTGATATTCAATACAATGATCATTGCATCTTTGCTTTGATCTATCCGATGTAATTCTATTGTGCGGTGTGTTTGTTGGGATCCGATTAATTGTGGGTTTATGTTCAGATTATTCATGAAAATTAATTGAGTCACCTCTGAATATTAAGATTCTTATTTGCATGACCATTATATATTCATAATTCTCTCCGATCTATCGATGTGCTTTGGCCAAGTAGATTGATCTATCTTCAGTGGGAGGGGTGCGTTGTAGTAGGTTCAATCTGGCGGTGCTCTATATATCCCAGTGACAGAAAGGGACAAGACACGTCTTTGTGTTGTTGCTACTAAGGATAACACGATGGGGTTTATTCATATTGCTTGAGTTTACTTTATCTACATCATGTCATCGTTCTCCATGCATTACTTTGTTTTACTTAATACTCTAGATGCATGCTGGATAGTGGTCGATGAGTGGAGTAATAGTAATAGGTGCAGGCAGGAGTCGGCCTATTTGTTTATGGACATGATGTCTATATACACATGATCATTGCCGTGAAAATCTCATAACTATCCGCTTTTCTATCAATTGCCCAACAGTGATTTGTTTACCCACCGTATGCCTACTACATGAGAGATGCCGCTAGGGAAAACTATGGCCCCCGGGTCTATTCACTTATAAATTTACAAACCCTACTATTACCTTGCTGCCTTTATTTACCTTTTATTTTATTTTGCAATTTACAATTATCTAAAATTATGTACACAACTCATTTGCTTGCAATTAACGAGATCAAGGGGATTGACAACCCTCTTGTCCGCGTTGGGTGCAAGTTGTTTGCTCTTTTGTGTGCAACCGTTGAAGATGGTTGAGGATTGATATTCCTATTGGTTCGATAAACCTTGGTTTCATAACTGAGGGGAATACTTACCCACTTTGTGCTCCAATTACCCGTTCCTCTTCACGAAAAACCCAACGCAGATCACAAGTATCAGGAAGGATTTCTGCCGCCGTTGCCGGGGAAATCATCATCAACTACCAAGTAACTTCACACAAATTATCACTCACTTGTTCTTCTTTTTATTTGCTGTTATATTTTGCTTGTTTCAAAAAAATCAAAACTAGAAAAATATTTACTTTACTAGTTTGCTAGTTTGCTTGTTTCGTCTCTAGTTTGCTTTCTTGCCTAGCTATGTTATCTTTATCTTTATCACACACAAACAAAAAGTAAAAGGTAAAAATAAAGATAAATGGATCCTCATCCACTTGCTAATCTTTTCAAAAGACCCGATTATGTTGAACCAATTGCTAGTGAGTTGAGTGCACTCGATTTTCCTTATGAGGACTTGCTTGAAAATCATGAATCTAAAAATTGTGATGAAGTCTTAAAAGAAATTTATAAAGTGATTCATGATAGTTCCTTGAATGAAAAGCATGATTGCCATGTTGCTAGTATAAATTATATGAATATCAATTGTGCTAATGATCATGATTGGGGTGATAATCATGATGTTCCTTGTGATCTTGATAATTCTAGCCTTCATGATGAATCTATTATTGAGTATGGTATTCGCAACACTACTAAAAGTGGGGTTGGAAGAGTGTAACCTTTAGGTAATAATGATCCCACTACTTTAGAGAATGATCAATATTATGATAGTTATATTGTTGAGTTTGATTATGATCCTACATATAATGAGAGAGGCAAACATGGTTATAAGAATTTGCATGTTACTCAATTACCTCTCTTTGTGTTGAAATTATTAATACTTCATTCTTCCTATTTGCATATTCTTGATTTCACTTCTCATGAGAATTTATTTTCCTGTAAAATGCCTATGCATAGGAAGTATGTTAGACTTAGATGTGTTTTTCGCATGCTTTATGATGCTCTCTTTGTGCTTCAATTCTTATCTATTATTGATACGTCTCCAACGTATCTATAATTTATGAAGTATTCATGCCATTGTTTACAATAATTTTATATGATTTTGGTATGATTTGATTAGAACTAACCCGGACTGACACTGTTTTCAGCAGAACTACCGTGGCGCTGTTTTTGTGCAGAAATAAAAGTTCTCGGAACGGGCTGAAAATTTACAGAGAATATTTTTGGAAAATATAAAAAAATACCGGAGCGAAAAGATACCGGAGAGGAAGCCCGAGGCCGCCACAAGGGTGGGGGCGCCCGCCCCCTAGGGCGCGCCCCCCTGGCTTGTGACCTCCTCGGGAACCTTCTGGACGTGGGACCAACACCATATACTCGTATAAATACCCAAACCGCCGAAAAGAAACCTAGATTGGAAGTTCCGCCACCGCAAGTCTCTGTAGCCACGAAAGATAAATCTTGGCCCTCTCCGGCACCTTGCCGGAGGGGTCACCTTCATCGGAGACCATGGAGGAGGAAGACGGAGGGGCCATCATCGCCATGGAGGCCAAGGACCAGAGGGAGAACCTCTCCCCACCCAGGGGGGAGGCCATGGAGGAGGAAGCACAAGGGGGAGACCCTCTCCCCCTCTCTCTCGGTGGCGCCGGAGTGCCATCGGGGGAACCATCGCTGCGGTGATCGTCTTCATCGACATTACCTTCTTCATCACCGCCCTCATATCTTTTCAGCGGTCCACTCTCCCGCATCCCGCTGTAATCCCCTACTTGAACATGGTGCTCTATGCCACATATTATGATCCAATGATGTGTTGCCATCCTATGATGTTTTGAGTAGATTTCTTTTGTCTTATGAGTTGATTGATGATCTAGATTGGTTTGAGTTGTATGTTTTACTTTGGTGCTGTCCTATGGTGCCTTCCGTGCCGCGCACACGTGAAGGATCCCCGCTGTAGGGTGTTGCAATACGTTCATGATTCGCTTATAGTGGGTTGCTTGAGTGACAGAAGCATAAAACCCGAGTAAGGGGGTTGTTGCGTATGGGATAAAGGGGACTTGATGCTTTAATGCTATGGTTAGGTTTTAGCTTAATGATCTTTAGTAGTTGCGGATGCTTGCTAGAGTTCCAATCATAAGTGCATATGATCCAAGTAGAGAAAGTATGTTAGCTTATGCATCTCCCTCATATAAAATTGCAATAATGATTACCGATCTTGTTAACAATTGTCTAGGACAATTCCGCACACCGACCCATCATTATTCTACACTCGCTGTTTGTAATATATTGTAATATATTCTAACTTTATGATAACAGCACCTATTTTTATATTTTAGTTCTCCGATATCATGCAAAGGTATTCTCTTTATACCCACAACGTAGTTTTATTTCTCGTTTCTAGTTGGAAGCAAACGTTCGGCGTACATAGAGTCGTATCAGTGGCAGATAGGACTTGAGAAAATATTGATCTTACCTTTAGCTCCTTGTGGGTTCGACACTCCATACTTATCACTTCCACCTTTGGAAATTGCTACGATGATTCCTTGCACTTGGGGATTATCAAGCTCTTTTCTGGCGTCGTTGTCGGGGAGCAATAGCGTGGGGTTGATATTCTCGTGTGTGCTTGTTTGCTATCTTCACTAAGTAGATTTTGTTTTCCCTTTTTGCTTTCTTTAGTTGTGGGTGAAACATAAAAAAATTAAATAATGAAAAATACAAAAAGAATTACTTGCCTCTTATGCCTAAGAAGTTTTTCAAAAGGAGAAGTGATTGGAAGGTTGTGCATTGGAGAAGTGAGGGTCGACCTTGAACACTTGTATATATCCATTGTATTATAAAAATAATGTGCCAAGATTTGGTTTTAGGATGATTAGATTGCTTGTTTGCTTTGTGCAGTGCAAAAACAGAAACTTTGACTGTAGTGCATGAATTTACATTTCTTACTGGAACGTCAAAAGTTTCTGAAATTTTTACACAGTACTTCTATGCAAATTTTTTAATTTTTCCTAAATTTTCAGAATTTTTTGAATTACAGAAGTATACGAAATTTCCAGATTTCTACAGACTGTCCTGTTTTTGACAGATTCTGTTTTCTATGCATTGTGCTCTTATTTTGATGAATCTATGGGTAGTACCGGGGGGTATGAACCATGGTGAAGTTGGACTACAGTAGATATAATGCTAATATGAATTTGGAATGAGTTAACAACAGTACTTAAAGTAGTATTTTGCTTTATTATACTAACGGATCTCACGAGGGTTTTGTTAAGTTTTGTGTGAATGAAGTGTTCGAAGATCGAGGAGGTATCAATATAAGAAGAATACAGAGAGACAAGAGTTCAAGCTTGGGGATGCCCAAGGCACCCCAAGTAAATATTTCAAGGAGACTCAAGCATCTAAGCTTGGGGATGCCCCGGAAGGCATCCCATCTTTATTCTTCAACAATTATCGGTATACCTCGGTTTTTGTTTTGTTCACATGATATGCGTTTTTCTTTTCCTTTTATGCACCCTTCTAGTATGAGATAGTCCTTAATTGATTTTTTAGAATTCTTCATGCGCTTCAATTAAATCTTTTGAGTATGTATTTGTAGAATGCTCTTTGTGCTTCACTTAAATCTTTTGAGTATGGCTTTGTAGAATGCTCTTTGCGTTTCACTTAAATCTTTTGAGTATGGCTTTATAGAATGCTTCGTGTGCTTCACTTATATATTTTGAGCTTGGGTATTGGTTAATCTTCATTAATTGCAGAATGCTCTATGAACTTCACTTATATCTTTTAGAGTATGAATAGAATTTCCATCGGAATTGGGCTTGGAAGTGTATCAATGTCATGCCTAGCTAGAAAGGCATTAAAGAAAAGCGCTTGTTGGGAGACAACCCAATATTTACCCTTTATGTTTTTGTGTTTTAACATGATTAATATACTGTAGTAATCATGTTTTGTGCCTTTTATTTCAATAAAGTGCCAAGTAATGCCTTTGGGATAGTGTGGATGATAGTTGACTTGATTCTGTGCAAAAACAGAAACTTTTGCTCTCAGTACAGGAATTTTGTAAATTCACTGGAAAGTGATTTTGATCTGAATTTTTTACACATGATTGATATACAAATTTTCTAGATTTTCCTAATTTTTCAGAATTTTTGGAGACAGGAAAGTATGTCTGTACTATAGATCTTCTTAGGCTGTTCTGTTTTTGACAGATTCTGTTCTGCATGCATAGTTTGCTTGTTTTAGTGCCTCCATAGCGTATATTTAGTGGTATAAATTATGGAAATGTTATAATACAGTAGGCATAATGTGGTAACAACTATTAATCTGGTCTTGACAATACCTAAGTGAATGATTTATCTTTATTACACTAACCCTTCTCACGAAGTTTCGTTAAGTTTTGTGTCATTGAAGTTTTCAAGTTTTGGGTGAGACACCGATATGAGAAGAATAAGGAGGGACAAGAACCTAAGCTTGGGGATTCCCAAGGCACCCCCAAGGTAACATTCAAGGAAGATCCAAGCAACTAAACTTGGGGATGCCCCGGAAGGCATCCCCTCTTTCGTCTTCAACACTATCGGTATATCTTACTTAGAGCTATATTTTTATTCATCACATAATATGAGTTTTGCTTGGAGTGTCATATTATTTTGTTGTTATCTGTTAGGTGTTATTTATAATCTTGTTTTTCAACAAAAAAAGTTCCAAGAATTGCCTTAGGATGCTTGCATTACATGTTTGATGTGTGCTGTGTAAAAAAAACAGAAACTTTTTCTGTAGTGTTTGAATTTTCATATTTTACTGGAACGTGGAAAGTTTCTGAAATTTTTACACAGTATTGTCATATAAATTCCTTAGCATGTCCTATATTTTCATAATTTTTTGAGTTACGTAAGTACACTGTTGTTATAAATTACTACAGACTGTTCTGTTTGGACGGATTGCTGTCATAGTTTTGTTATCTACTTATCCTCTAGTTTCCATAGCCTATATTGGTAGATATCAATTGTGGAAATGATAGTAAACAGTAGATGATGTTTGAAAATTATTATGCAACTTGTCTTGGCAGTACATGAAGTGTTGATTTATTCTTATGTGTACTAACCTATCTCACGAGTTCTTTTCGAGTTTTGTGTGGATGAAATTTTTGAGAATAGGTAAAACCATGATATGAGAGGATTGAACGAGATACAAAAGCTCAATCTTGGGGATGCCCAAGGCACCCCAAGTAAATATTTCAAGAATTCTCAAGTATCTAAGCTTGGGGATGCTACGCATCCCACCTCTTCTCATCAACAATTATCGGTTAGCCTATGTTGAGCCTAAATTTTTATTCGTTCACATGATGCGTGCTATTCTTGGAGTGCTATTTTTATTTTGTTTTGTTGTTTGAATAAAATCATTGGATCTGAAATTCTTAGATGAGAGAGTCCTCACATAGTTATTTAATTGTTGGCTACTCATTGATCTTCACTTATATCTTTTTGGAGTAGTTTGTCATTCACTCTCGTGCTTCACTTATATCCTATGAGTAAATGGTTGAATGAATTGAATATCATAAATCTGAAATTAAATATGCTTCATATACTTATCCCATGGGGAGTAATGACTTCACACATAATAAGTATAGGTGGTGAAATTTATTGAAAGTTAGCAAACACCACATTGGTCACTTGAACAATTCATGAAAGAATGTTGAAGGAAGAGAGATTCCACATATAAATATACTATCTTGGACATCTTCTATGATTGTAAATACCCATTAACTATTTTCAAACTTGAGCAAATTAGTTGAAGTTGGACAAGGAAGACAACTTAATGAGTTATGTTTGGGTATATTTGTATAGAAGTTATATTGTTATGGATCCTCCAACATGTGGTGCTTGCTTCCACCTCATACTAGCCAAAACTTCCGCACCAAGTAGAAATACTACTTGTGCATCCAAACACCCTTAAACCAGTTTTTCCATGAGAGTCCACTATACCTACCTATGGATTGAGTAAGATCCTTCAAGTAAGTTGTCATCGGTGCAAAAAGCAATAAAAATTGCTCCTAAATATGTATGATATTTTATTGTGAGGGAAAATAAGCGTTGCACGAACTTGTGATGGTAAAGAAATAAAAGCGACGGACTGCATAATAAAGGTTGCTATCACAAAGGGCAATACAACGTGACGTTCCTTTGCATTAAGGGTTTGCACATCCAAAAACAAAAAGCGCATGACAACCTCTGCTTCCCTCTGCGAAGGGCCTATCTTTTACTTTCTAGTACTTACCTTTACGCAAGAGTCATGGTGATCTTCACCACTTCCTATATTTCGCCTTTTTCTCTTGGCAAGTGTCATGTGTTGGGGAATGATCTAGACATATATATCCACACAAATATATTTGATCATGAATTATTATTGTTGACAATTATCTATATGATAAATGAGTTGGGAGGCAAAACATTAAGCCCCTATCTTTCTCTGTGTTCGATGGATGCTATTTGTTCTAAAAATATGCTTTGAGTGTCAATAATCATGGAAGACTATATGATAGTTGAGTATGTGGAATTTGCTAAATCAAAGCTCTTACATAGACCCTTCCTGAAAATAAGATGAATTGTAATTGTTCGATGACTAGGAATATGGTTTGTTAGTTTTCAAGAAACTTTCTGGTCTATACTTTAACATGTGAACAGCTTGTTACTCGATCATGAGAAGTTTTATGAAATGAGCTATTGTTTATGGTTTATGTTGATACTAGAAAAGGTGATTGGAATTATCATTGATCAAACTTGTGCACTTGCTAGCATTCACACTTCATAAATTATTTCTTTTATCATTTACCTACTCGAGGACGAGCAGGAATTAAGCTTGGGGATGCTGATACGTCTCCAACGTATCTATAATTTATGAAGTATTCATGCCATAACTAACCCGGATTGACGTTGTTTTCAGCAGAACTACCGTGCTGTTGTTTTTGTGCAGAAATAAAAGTTCTCGGAATGGGCTGAAAATTTACGGAGAATATTTTTGGAAAATATAAAAAAATACCGGAGCGAAAAGATACCGGAGAGGAAGCCCGAGGCCGCCACAAGGGTGGGGGGCGCCCCCCTGGCTTGTGACCTCCTCGGGAACCTTCTGGACGTGGGACCAATGCCATATACTCCTATAAATACCCAAACCGCCGAAAAGAAACCTAGATCGGAAGTTCCGCCGCCGCAAGTCTCTGTAGCCACGAAAGATCAATCTTGGCCCTCTCCGGCACCCTGCCGGAGGGGGTCACCTTCACCGGAGACCATGGAGGAGGAAGACGGAGGGGCCATCATCGCCATGGAGGCCAAGGACCAGAGGGAGAACCTCTCCCCACCCAGGGGGGAGGCCATGGAGGAGGAAGCACAAGGGGGAGACCCTCTCCCCCTCTCTCTCGGTGGCGCCGGAGTGCCATCGGGGGAACCATCGCCGCGGTGATCGTCTTCATCAACATTACCTTCTTCATCACCGCCCTCATATCTTTTCAGCGGTCCACTCTCCCGCATCCCGCTGTAATCCCCTACTTGAACATGGTGCTCTATGCCACATATTATGATCCAATGATGTGTTGCCATCCTATGATGTTTTGAGTAGATTTCTTTTGTCTTATGAGTTGATTGATGATCTAGATTGGTTTGAGTTGTATGTTTTACTTTGGTGCTGTCCTATGGTGCCTTCCGTGCCGCGCACACGTGAAGGATCCCCGCTGTAGGGTGTTGCAATACGTTCATGATTCGCTTATAGTGGGTTGCTTGAGTGACAGAAGCATAAACCCGAGTAAGGGGGTTGTTGCGTATGCGATAAAGGGGACTTGATGCTTTAATGCTATGGTTGGGTTTTACCTTAATGATCTTTAGTAGTTGCATATGCTTGCTAGAGTTCCAATCATAAGTGCATATGATCCAAGTAGAGAAAGTATGTTAGCTTATGCCTCTCCCTCATATAAAATTGCAATAATGATTACTGATCTTGTTAACAATTGCCTAGGACAATTCCGCACACCGACCCATCATTATTCCACACTCGTTGTTTGTAATATATTGTAATATATTCTAACTTTATGATAACAGCACCTATTTTTATATTTTAGTTCTCCGATATCATGCAAAGCTATTCTCTTTATACCCACAACGTAGTTTTATTTCTCGTTTCTAGTTGGAAGCAAACGTTCGGCGTACGTAGAGTCGTATTAGTGGCAGGTAGGACTTGAGAGAATATTGATCTTACCTTTATCTCCTTGTGGGTTCGACACTCCATACTTATCACTTCCACCTTTGGAAATTGCTACGATGATTCCTTGCACTTGGGGATTATCAATTATGTGAGCATCATTGAAATCTCAAGCCTTTCTTAATGGCTATAAAGAAAGAGCTTGTTAGGAGACAACCCAATACTTTCTGTTTGTTTTTGATAACATGATTATCGCCTCTATAATGATTATGTTTTTATGTTTTAATTAGTGTCTGTGCCAAGTAAAGCCTTTGGGATGACTCACAAGATGAGTAGAATCGATGCTGAAACAAAACAGAAACTTTTGACTCCAATACAGGAATTTAATTTTTTTTACTGGAGCGTCATAATGATCTGAATTTTTTACACGGTATTTCTATACAAATTTTAGAGGTTGTACTAGTTTTTCAGAATTTTTAGAGTTACATATGTATAGGTTCTCTACAGATTGCTACAGACTGTTCTGTTTTAGACAGATTCTGTTTTTGCTTGCAAAGTTTGCTTATTTTGATTATGCTATGGACTGTATCGGGTGGTATAAACCATGGAGAAGTTAGAATACAATTCCTATTATGCAATTATGAAAGAAGAATCAATTTATAACAGTACCTAAAGTATTCAATATGTTGCTTATACTAACGGATCTCACGAAGTTTTGTTGAGTTTTGTGTGATTGAAGTTTTCAAGTTTTGGGTGTTATCACGATGGACAAAGGAATAAGGAGTGGCAAGAGCCTAAGCTTGTGGATGCCCACGGCACCCAAGGTAATATTATAGAAAGACTCAAGCGTCTAAGCTCGGGGATGCCCCGGAAGGCATCCCCACTTTCGTCTCAATCCATCGGTATGTCACTTGAAGCTATATTTTTATTCATCACCTGATATGAGTTTTGCTTGCAGCGTCGTTTGTTTTTGTTTTGCTTTTACTTTAAGTTTGCCACAATCATCGTTTGCTGGACACACCTATTTAATAGAGACACACCTTCATCATAATTTGTTAGAATACTCTATGTGCTTCACTTATATCTTTTGAGCTTAGCAGTTGCTCTAGTACTTCACTTATATCTTTTTGAGCACGGTGGCGTGTAGATTGTATAGAAATAATTTCACTCTCGCTCTTCACTTATATTTGTTTGAGAGTTAATAAATAGTGATGGTAATTTGCATGGGTCATAAGACTAGTCCAAAAATATTAGGTATTCAATGATTGATAATCAAAACCATCATGTAGCACATATAGAGAAATTATGGGTTAATGATATGGATGTGGTAATATGAAAAAGGTGTGAGTTCATAATTGTTGCTTCGTAGAAGTGTCGATATTAAGAGAGGTTAACTTCTTGTTCGTCTAAAAATTAAAGAGGCATGGTGATGATGTGTGAGCATTTCTATTCCTCGTTGAAATCATAGTGTTGTTTCGGATCGGAGGCGCGCGATGGTTAACTCCTACCAACCTCTTCCCTCGGGGCATGCGAGTAGTACTTTGATTTGTGATAAAACTAATAAAACTTTGCAATAAGTATATGAGTTCTTGATGACTAATGTTAAACCATGGACATACGCAATCTCACCCCCTCATATTTACTAGCCTCTTCAGTACCGTGCATAGCCTGTTCTCACCTTGAGGATCAGTGCAACTTTCGCCGGTGCATCCAAACCCCGTGACATGATACGCTCTGTTCCACATAAGCCTCATTATATCTGCCTCAAAACAACCACCATACCTACCTATCATGGCATTTCCTTAGCCATTCCGAGATATATTGCCATGCAAATTCCATCGCCACTTCACATTACTAGTTTGTTCATCATCATATTGCTTTGCATGATCATATAGAGCTGACATAGTATTTGTGGCAAAGCCACCGTTCATCATATTTTTGATACATGTCACGCTAGATCATTGCACATCCTGGTACACTGCCAGAGGTATTCATATTGAGTCGTATCTTTCTATCAGTTCTTCATAACGAGTTGTAAGTAAATAAAAGTGTGTTGATCATCATTGTTAGAGCATTGTCCCAGTGAGGAAATAAAAATGGGGGAGGCCAAATGAGCCCACCATTCTGAAAAAAATGAGAGAAAATGAGAGAAGGGACTTTGCTACTATCCTTTACCACACTTGTGCCTCAAAGTGACACCTTGTTCCTCATATAGAGAGTCTCATGTTATGTCACTTTCATATGCTAGTGGGAATTACTTTTTCATTATTATAAACTTGGCTTGTATATTCCTATGGCGGGCTTCCTCAAATGCCCGAGGTCTTCATGAGCAAGCAAGTTGGATGCACACCCCCACTTAGCTTCATTTGTGCTTTCATACACTTATAGCTCTAGTGCATCATTAGCATGGCAATCCCTACTCCTTGCATTGACATCTATCGATGGGCATCTCCATAGCCCGTTGGTACGCCTAGTTTATGTGAGACTATCTTCTCCACTTTTTACCCCTTTTATATCTACCACCATATTCTATTCCACCTAAATGCTATGTCCAATGGCTCACGCTCATGTATTGCGTGAAGAATAAAAAGTTGATGCATATTGAAAAGTACGATCCAATTGCATGACTTGGACACCATGGTGCTTGACATTTGTATTAATGTGGTGAAGATGGAGCCATGCCTTGCTAATATAATAAGATGAATGGGGGGGGGTAAACATTCTTTGAGGATCGTATACTTTGAAAGATTGATGATTTTGTTTTTTATACTAATAAGTATTGCTATGTTAATATTTGTTGACTCATCGTTTCTCAATGAGCATACATGCATAAGATTACATAATGGGTAGCATGTCACATCAAAAATTCTGTTTTCATCATTTACCTACTCGAGGATGAGCAGGAATTAAGCTTGGGGATGCTTGATACGTCTCCAACGTATCTATAATTTTTGATTGTTCCATGCTGATATATTATCATTCTAGGATACTTTTTGGGTCTTTATTTACAATTTATAATATTTTTGAGCACTAACCTATTGAGCGAGTGCCTAGTGCCAGTTGCTGTTTTCTGCATGTTTTTCACATCTTAGGTTTACAATACCAAACGAAGTCCAATTGCCACAAAACTTTTTGATGATTTTTTCTGGACCAAAAGAAGATCTGGGAGATTCGGAAGAAGGCTGGGGGCCACACCAGGGCCCCACAAGCCAACAGGGCGCGCCCAGGGGGGCGACCTGATGGCTTGTGGGCCCCTGGCGGCTCTCCCGACCTCGTTCTCTGGCCTATAAATTCTCATATACCGCGAAAACCCTAAAGGCAGTCCCGAAACCCTTTTTATGCCACCGCAAGTCTCTGTTCCATCGCGAGGCCATCTGGAGCTCCGTTCTGGCACCCTGTCAGAGGGGGGCGATCACGGAGGGCCTCTTCATGAACCTTGTTGCCCTCATGATGATGTGTGAGTAGTTCACCACAGACCTACGGGTCCATAGCAAGTACCTAGATGGCAATCTCTCTATCTCTTGATCTTCAATACAATGATCATCGCATCTTCGCTTTGATCTATCCGATGTAATCCTATTGTGCGGTGTGTTTGTTGGGATCCGATGAATTGTGGGTTTATGTTCAGATTATTCATGAAAAGTATTTGAGTCACCTCTGAATATTAAGATTCTTATTTGCATGATCATTATAGCTTCATAATTCTCTCCGATCTATCGGTGTGCTTTGGCCAAGTAGATTGATCTATTTTCAGTGGGAGGGGTGCGTTGTAGTAGGTTCAATCTGGCGGTGCTCTATATCCCAGTGACAGAAAGGAACAAGACACGTATTTGTGTTGTCGCTACTAAGGATAACACGATGGGGTTTATTCATATTGATTGAGTTTACTTTATCTACATCATGTCATCGTTCTCCATGCATTACTCTGTTTTACTTAATACTCTAGATGCATGCTGGATAGCGGTCGATGAGTGGAGTAATAGTAATAGGTGCAGGCAGGAGTCCGCCTATTTGTTTATGGACGTGATGCCTATATACACATGATCATTGTCGTGAAAATCGCATAACTATCCGCTTTTCTATCAATTGCCCAACAGTAATTTGTTTACCCAATGTATGCCTACTACACGAGAGATGCCACTAGGGAAAACTATGGCCCCCGGGTCTATTCACTTATAAATTTACAACGCTACTATTACCTTGCTGCCTTTATTTACCTTTTATTTATTTTGCAAATTACAATTATCTACACAATTCATTTGCTTGCAATTAACGAGATCAAGGGGATTGACAACCCTCTTGTCCGCGTTGGGTGCAGGTCGTTTGCTCTTTTGTGTGCAGCCGCTGAAGACGGTTGAGGATTGATATTCCTATTGGTTCGATAAACCTTGGTTTCATAACTGAGGGAAAGACTTACCCACTTTGTGCTGCAATTACCTGTTCCTCTTCATAGAAAACCCAACGCAGATCACAAGTATCAGCCATCCCCCTAGGGCGCAACGTCTGAGCTTGTGTCCATAAGTACCGTCTTCATGAGAGAAAAAAATCAAAGAGGAAGAATCGTCAAGTTTTACTGTACGGAGCCGCCGCCACCTCCTGTTCTTCATCGGGAGGCCTGATCTGGAGTCCGTTTGGGGCTCCAGAGAGGGCAAATTGTCGCTGTCATCATCACCAAGCCCTCTTCATCAACAACCTCATGATGCTCACCACCGCTAGTGAGTAATCCCATTGTAGGCACATTGGAGGTTGATGGAGATGGATGAGATTGATCATGTGATCGAGTCAATTTGTTAGGGCTTGATCCCTAGTATCCACTATGTTCTGAGATTGATGTTGCCATGCCTTTGATATGCTTAATGCTTGTCACTAGGGCCCGAGTGCCAGGATTTCAGATCTTAACCTATTATGTTTTCATGAATATAAGTGAGTTTTAGATCCTATCTTGCAAGTTGTATGGACATATTACATGCTATGAGCCGCAGGCCCCAAGGTGAAAAAAAATTGGGGTTAACTCACGTGATGATAGTAATATGAGGAGTTCATGTACTCACTTGTTTATGCTTTGATCCGGTTCTCTATTAGAGGGAGGGGCTTAATTACCCTTAGATTTCCATTAGGGCCCTGCTTCCAAGGGAAGGTAGGACAAAAGATGCCATGCAAGTTCTTATTATAAGTATGTATGACTATATATGGATTACATGCCTACATATGGTTGATGAATTGAAGCTAGTTCTGTGTCGCTCTAGGTTGTGATTGTTATATGGTGAATTTCATCCAAATATCCATCGCTACTCCATGCCTACGCTTTTCTCACACTGTGTTTGCTAAGTTACTACTACTATTGCTAATGTTCCAATTGCTACAAAACTACAACTACTATTGTTATCATTACTATCCAAACTATTATACTACTGTGCTACTAATACTTTGCTGCAAAGAAAATAACTTTTCAGGTGTGGTTGAATTGACAACTCAACTGCTAAGGCTTATAAATATTCTTTGGCTCCCTTTGTGTCGAATCAATAAATTTGGATAGAATACTTCCCTCGAAGATTGTTGCGATCCAATATACTTGTGGGTAATCACCCTGTTGCCATGGGAGGGTAGGACAAAAGATGTTATGCAAGTTTTCATCGCAAGCACGTATAACTATATATGGAATACATGCCTACATATGATTGATGAACTGGACCTATTTGTGACTGTTGCATGCTGGATCTCATCTAAATATCCATCGTTACTCCGTGCCTACACTTTAAAACTATTGTTGTTACTCAAGTTACTATTACTTTTGTTGTTACAAATCTGGTACAAAAACTGCAACTACTACTGTTACTGTTATTGTTACTACTATCACAACTATCATATTAGTGTGCTACTAATAAATTGCTCCAAGGAAGTGATTCTCACGTGTGGTTTAATTGACAACTCAACTTCTAAGGCTTATAAATATTCTTTGGCTCCCCTTGTGTCGAGTCAATAAATTTGGGTGAAATAATACCATCAAATACTGTTGCAATCCCTTATACTGATGGGTCATCAATACTCTCATAGTCTAAGGAACTAAGCATGTGTTAACTCTTCATGTTATGGAATATAGACTTGTGATGATAACATCCCTAAGTATAACAAACAACTTGGGTCAATTCAATATGATCATTCTACTAACATCATACTCTGAAAGCTGTTAGCATCCTTGTACACTTAACTTATGCCAATGATCAGGAAACCATAACCATCACGCAACACTGAGCTAGTCCTAGAGACGAGACTAGTAATCAAGTTTTATTATTTATTACTCTACATGTGTTTATGGGTTTTCCTATGGATCACATATTCAGGAACCATATCAAATTATAAATGTGGAAATAAATAATACAATCATTATTGCCTCTAGGGCACATTTCCAACACTTTCATGCTTGGGCAACACATTTTAGAGGTTATGGTCGTTCTACATGAAACCTTGCATGAAATTCATTCGAAGAAACTTGATGGAGTTATCTTCAAAATGGATTTCAAGAAGGCTTATGATAATGTTAAATGGTCATTTCTGCAACAAGCTCAGCGTATGAAGGGTTTCGATGCGGCCTGGAGGAAGTAGGTCGAAGTCTTTGTACAAGGAGGTACTGTCGGGATCAGAGTAAATGATGATGTAGGACATTACGTCCAGACATAAAAAAGGAATGTGTCGGGGATCCGTTATCCCCTATCATGTTGAATGTTGTTGCAGACGTGTTGGTGGTCCTCGTTGGTACAACCAAGGAGGAATATCAGGTAGGTGGTGATACGTCTCCAACGTATCGATAATTTTTTATTGTTCCATGCTACTATATTATCAATCTTGGATACTTTATATGCAACAATATACTATTTTATATGATTTTTTGGGACTAACCTATTAACCCAATGGCCAATGCCAGTTGTTGTTTTCTGCTTGTTTTTGGTTTTCCACGAAATCAGTACCAAACAAAGTCCAAACGCTATGAAACTTTTTGATGATTTTTTCTGGATAAGAGAGACCCTATAGGCTTCAGGAAGAGACCAGATGAGAAGCGAGGAGACAACATGGCAACATGGCTCCGTATGACCTAATTCCACCCCTATAAATTCTCTAAAATCAGGAAACCAATAGAGAGCCACCAGAAACAAATTGTCCGCCGCCGCTAAGTCTTTGTTCCGTCGTGATCCCATCTGGAGTGTAACAGCCCAAGTGCATTCCTTTCCAAACCTTTGTAATATTCCATGTATGACCTCCATGTTTGCCCTCATGTGTGTTGGGTCTAATAAAATTGCTTCATGACATTCCTCATTGCATCATGCCATCATGGCATCATCACATAAATCATTTGTTGCATCATGAGCTTGTTGTGCTTGTTGTGGTGTGAGTGTATGTGTGGAGAGGTGTGCTTGCAAGTGAGTTTGTGTGTGTGGATCCTCTCCCAACTCTTTTACAAAACCATGCCTAAACCCTTTTATTAGCAATACTATTATGTGGTGTTTTCACTTGCCTATTCATCTCAAACAAAATGTTGCTCTCCTTCTAAATAATCTGATAGGAATTTTAAAATAGCTCTCTACCATGTTTTAATATGTTTGACTTTTGATTCTTTGCAAAAACAAATTCCAATCATATATATATATGTGTGTGTGTGTGTGTGTGTGTGTGTGTGTGTGTGTGTGTGTGTGATTAATTGTTTGCTCTAAAAATGCCCAGACCATTTTTATTAAGTAGAGCTGAAATTTGTGAGTTCCAAACATATTTTATTTCTCCCCAAAACCTCCTTCCTTTTCTCTGTGATTTAATTGCAATGTGTGGTTTTTATAAAAAAAAACTTTATTTTCTTCGGGTGAGAGAGAGAGAGAGCGCAGCCGCTAGGCCTCCTCGCGGCCCAACTAGAGTATCGCCAGCGAGCCCACAGCCAAAGCGCGCGCGCTTTCCAGCATGGCAAGCGCTTGGCCCACCTGCCAGCGACGGAGAGCGCGTCGTCGTCCTCCCGGTCCCCTCTACGCTCTCTCTCATCAAAAGGTGCCGCGGCGGCAGTGCGTGGCCACGGCGGCAGGCAGCCAGGCGAGCACCCGTATAAGAACCCCCCTCGACGTCCGAGCCTCCTAGGGTTTCCCTCTCCCACTCCTCGCCGCCGCCAGGTGAGACGTTCCCCCAGATCCGTTTCCCCCTCATACCCAAGCGAGTCAGAGAGCGAGTCATCGTCGCCGGTGCGCCCTCCGGCGAGCTCCGCGGAGGTGCGCGTGTCTGGAAACTCCGCCAAGTCATCTTCTTCCTCGACGTCCACTACGTGCCCGCGAGACGCCAAGACAACGCCGTGCCAAGCCTTCTTCCTCTCCGGCCAGAGTTCAACTGTCGGCTAAATTCGTGGTAGCCCCGCGTCCCCGAGCAGTTTGTCGACGCCGAGCCCCCCTAGGTGAGCTAACGAGCCTCCCCGGCAGCTTTTCCCTCTCTTTTTGCACTTAGGGCCGTCCCCCTCTTTGAGTCCGAGAGCTCCGCCGCCGGACCTCGCCGTGAGCAGGTGCACCGGCCACCGTGTGGGTTTTGCGCATGTCCAGCGAGTTGACGCCGCGTAGTAGGTTCGATTCCACGAGCTAGCTCCTCTTGCACATCGCCGGAGCCTCGTTTAGCTCCTGCTACCTTCCCTGTTCGCGGTGAGCCGAAGCTAGAGTGTGCGCAAGCACCGCCCCGAGCACCGTAGTGCTGCGTCAAGCCAGGAATCGAGCCACCGCTTGGATCCGCTCCCCCGCTGATGTTAGGCTGCGCCGGGGATCGCCTGAGTCATCGTCGTCGTGTCGCCGGCTTCTCTGTCGCAGCAGAGGTGAGCCAGGGGGCGGTGACTGTATTTGTTCCGCAAGCCCCCTCCTTCAGTCAGTAGTCGAGCAGTAGCGCAGTGGTTTCGAGCCAAGGCAGGGGTTCGATCCCCCCCCCCCGAGCCCCATTTTCCCTTTGCGACGGAATAAATCCTGTGCCGCTGACAGTGGGCCCAAGGGCCCACGTGTCACCCTCTTTGGGGCCCTGGTGTGACTGCCAGTGGGTCCCCCTCTTTCTTTTATTTATTTATTTATTTTGTGATGGTGATTTAATTCTCTGTTATATGCATATTTCCGTTTAAGGAAAGTTGCCAAATCTGGCATGTTCTTTTCTGTCCATTGCCAAATAGAGCATATGCCTATTTTGGCATGTGCTAGGTTATAAGAGGATTTTGCAGATTTCGAATGGGATTTGTGGGAGTTTTGTCCATAGGACCATAGGCTTATGATATATGAATTTGCGGTAGAAAAATCTAGTGAATCCATTAGTGGCATTAGTTTCATCATTTGTGCAATTTTGTGAAAATGTTGTTTTGTGATAATATGCCCTTTTCTCTTTTTCACATGGTTTTATTCTTGCACCATATGATAAACTTGTCAACATGAAATATGTTCATTGATGTGTGTGCTAGCCCCTGGTATTTTGCTTGCCATGTTAGATCATGATATGGATGGAATTCTTGATGTCAACATGCCACCAAAATTCTATTTTCACATGCTCAAATATTTCTAAGTGTTAGAATCTGTTATTTTGTTGCCATGTTGTCTTGATGATTCCCATGGATCCTTAGCCCCTTTGAGATTGGCACAATGGTATGTATTGATGAGCATGTTGTCCTCTGTTATTGTGTGCCAAGATCTTGTAGATAGAGCTATTGCATCTTATTTAAAACTTGCTGTCAACATGCCATTCTGTTAATAATATGCCCTACTTACCACTTGTTAAAATTACTAAGTCTGTGAAACTGTTTTACTCAATATGCCATGTTGTGAGGATGGTAGCCAGTGATCTGTGCACTTATTGATGTTGATGTAATGGAGTGAATTGAAGTGCATGTTGTCCTCTATCACCCTGTAAATTTTCATGCCATGAAAGCCCCTGTTGAGGGATCACTAGAAGAGTGTCTAGAGGGGGGGTGAATAGACTACTAGCAGGAATTTAAAACCTAACCTTTTCCCAAGTTTATTGGTTGGCAGATTTTAACAGTTTTAGTAAGTCTAGCAAGTCTAACAGCCCTACACATGCATGTCAACAAATATGGTAGCGGAAAGTAAAGACATTGCACATGAAGTAAAGGGTAGAGATAGGAAGATCAAACGCAATTGGAGACGCAATGATTTTTTCCCGTGGTTCCGATAGGTGGTGCTATCGTACATCCACGTTTATGGACTCTTCAACCCACGGAGGGTAACGGTCGCGAGAGTCCATGGAGGGCTCCACCCATAAGGGTCCACGAAGTAGCAACCTTGACTATTCCATAACGGCTTCCGTCCACGAAGGACTAGCCTCACTATGGGTAGATCTTCACGAAGTAGGCGATCTCCTTGCCCGTTAAAACTTCTTGGTTCACTCCTCAACACGAAGTAGGAGGCTCCCAAGCGACACCTAACCAATCTAGGAGGCACCACCCTCCAAAAGGTAATAGGCTCGGTAATGACGATGGACTCCTTGCTCTTGTGCTTCAAGATGATAGACTCATCAACACACAATCACTCTCTCACAGATTTGGCTTGGTGGAAGAGATGGGATTGGTGGAAAGCAACTTGGGGAGGCTAGAAATCAAGATCCATATGGTTGGAGTGGAAGATCTTGACCTCAACACAAGGATAGGTGGTTCTCTCTCAGAAAACTGGATGGGGCAAGTATGGAATAGTTCTGAGTGCTTCTCTTCCGAGTAGGTGGTGGTGAAGGGGTATATATAGGCATCCCCAAAAATCCAACCGTTACACACAAAATGACCAACTCGGTGACACCGATGTGTTAATCTCGGTGGTACCGAAGTGACCAAAAGGTGGCAACTTTTGAATCTCGGTGAGACCGATATAGGAAACTCGATTGCACCGATAAGGTGACCAACGGTCAGATTCCCAATCTCGGTGATGCCGATCCAACAATCTCGGTGGTACCGATATTGTGAATTTGCGTAACAGAAAGTTGGCAACCTAAACTCGGTGGCACCGGTATGGAATCGGTTGCACCGAAGTGGCTAGGGTTTGGCTGAGTCTGTCTGAGGTTGAGAATCGGTGTCACCGGGATGGAAATGTTGGTTGCACCGATGTTGAGTATGTGGCTTTGGACAAACTTTGGTGGGAGAGTTTGTGGGTGTTTTTGGTGACTATCACTTGTGCACGTATGAGCATTTTGTTCACCAACAAAACCTTACCCCCTTTTAATAGTATTGCCTTTCCTATGGACTCAAAGTGATTTCTCACAAATGTAAAATGTAGAGTCCTTTTGCTTGAAGCTTTGCCAATCCATTTCCTTGCATATCTTGGGGTATTTCCACAATCTCCACAATCCTTTTGCCAGCCCTCTCTGTGGACTATATCTAAAATACACTAGGTAAAAGTATTAGTCCAAGAGACAATGTATGTTGTCATGAATTATCAAAACCACCAAGGGAGCATGTTGTGCTTTCACCTGTAGCATATGTAAATGTTGCTATCAAAATGCCATCCTGTTAACTCAGATTTGTAAAACTGGTAATTTTCACTAAGTCCCTAAAAACTGATTCAACATGCCATCTTGTGAGCTCAAATGCCATTGATCCTTGCTTCCATTCATGTTCCTGTAGATAGATGAATTGTTCAGCATGCTGTATAATTCATGTCCAAGCTTTGGTTGTGATTTGAAACTTGCTGTAGCTCTGGTTGTGTGTGTTGCAAGAGGACATGTTGCTGTTTGTGGACAGATTGTGTGTTTGAATGTTTTGTGACTTGTGGGTGTTATACCCAATGGTTTTGCATGATCTTTAGGTCTATTCTTGCTAGATTTTCATTCCTAATGCAGTGGCATCCTTGGAATACCAAGGAATAGCCCATGGCCTCCCTCATCTTGTTTATGACTCCATTAACGTTTGTACCTTGTCGTGAGTGTTCCGTGAGTTCCGTTGCTCCGTTTGCAACGTTCCACATATGCATTTGCATCGTTTTTATGAGGAGAATTCATTTTTTCCATGTGCATGCATGTTCAAATAACTAATATTGAGGTTCTATCCATAATACTAAAGAACTTAATAATTGCATGAGAAACATGACTAGCATAGGGTTGCCATGTTAAATACTTCAATTGGTCATGCATCATCTTTGGTTGCGCATTGCACTTTGTTTGTATGTTTATTTGGTGTTGTTTCTCTTTGGGTAGACCCGAGTGTCGAGCCTGAGTACGAGGATCCCGAAGAGAACAACTACGAGGACCCAGCTCTTTATCCCTCTGAAGACCCAACAGGCAAGATGATCGTACCCGGATCTCGACACTATTTTTGCTATGCTAGATGTCTCGCTTCTACGTTATGTTTCGTTGCCTACCACTTAAATTGTCAGCCTCCCAAATTGCCATGAAAGCCTCTAACCCCTCCACTTCCTAGCAAAACATTGATTGGCTACGTTACCGCTGCTCAGCCCCTTATCTTATAGAGTTGCTAGTTGCAGGTGCAAGCTGTTTCCATGTTCCAACATGGATATATGGAGATATCACCTTATTTACTGTTATTTAATTTAATGCACATATATACTTGGCAACGGTGGAAGGCTTGGCCTTTTGCCCGGTGTTTTGTTCCACTTTTGCCGCCCTAGTTCCGAGTACCGGTGTTATGTTCCATATTTTGCGCTCCTAACATGCTTTGGGTTGTTATGGGGACCCCCTTGACCATTCGTTTTAGATTAAAACTTGTCTGGCAAGACCCAACATTGGTACTACATTTGCTAAACAGCCTAATTAAAATGCATAGGGCTTAGCTACCCCGTGGATAATTAATCAACCCCCGGGCCAGTGCTCCTCATGAGTGTTGGTCCAAACTAGAGCACCGTGCGGGGCCAACCCAGGGCAACTCGGGAGATTTCTATCAGGCCACCGTACGCTTCTCTTATCCGTCGTGTCCTGAGAACGAGATACACGGCTCCTATCGGGTTCGTCGACACATCGGGCGGTCTTGCTGGACTTGTTTTACCTTTCTTGAATGTCTTGCACGAGGAATTCCAAGGATACTTTGGGCTATCTCGAGGTTGAGGTTTTTCAACGGAATTTCCATGGAGATCACGGGTTTCGTGGTCGAGGTTATTCTCGCGGCGTGTGGTTAGTTTGTGATGGATGAGTTGGAGCACCCCTGTAGGGTTAAATCTTTTCGAGAAGCCGTGCCCGCGGTTATGTGGCAACTTGGAAATTTGTTTAACACCCGGTTATAGTAAACTTGAAGTAAACTCAAATAAAATACACCAACTGTGTGTGTAACCGTGACTGTCTCTGCTCGTGAACATGAACCGAGAGAGAACACGGTAGGGTTATGTTTGACGTAAGTAGGTGTTAAGGATCACTTAGTGTTCATTCTAGTTCACGACCGTTATGCGTAGTCCACCATATTTATTCTTGCTCTCGTAAGTTAGCCACCAAATACACACTTAGTGCTTGCTGTAGCCTCACCACTTAACCATTCCTAACCTATTGGCTTATATAGTCTCGGTACCCGGGTTATGAGATTGTTGAGTCCCTGTGGCTCACAGATTACTACAATAAATACAGATACATGTACTGACGAGTTCGTGCCAGATGATGTTTCCCAGCTCCAGTGGGAGTACGATGAAGAACGTAGACATATGTACGTGACGTATCCGGATGAGTAGGGGAGCTTCGTGGTTGTGTTCCTGGGCTAGCAAGACAGTTTCATTGCTTTCTTTTATCGTTTGATTTCGTCCGTAGTCGGACCCTGTCTTCTCGATGAAAGTATGAATTATTGTGTGAATTTGTAAGATAGCTTGTGGCGAGTGTAAGCTAACTCATATACTCATCTCTTCTTTACATGTATGCAATGATTTCTGTACTTGCGAAATGACTAGATGCGCTTCTATCCCCATCGAGGCCCTCGCGCCTTAATAGGGATAGGACCGCATCTTGGGCGTTACATGGAGACCTTTTCTGGTGCCCTGTCGGAGGGGGAATCGATCATGGAGGCCGTCTACATCAACCTTGTTGCCTCCATGATGACATGTGAGTAGTCCACCATAGACCTGTGGGTCCATAGCTAGTACCTAGATGGCTTTATCTCTCTTTGATCTTCAATACCATATTCACCACGATTCTCGCAGTGATCTAAGCGATGTAATCCTCTTTTGCGGTGTGTTTGTTGGGATCCGATGAATTCTGGGTTTATGATCAGATTATTCATGAATATTAATTGAGTCTTATTTGAATTCTTTTATGCATGATTATTATAGCTTCGTATTTCTCTCCGATCTATCGGTTTGGTTTGGCCAACTAGATTGATTTGTCTTCAGTCGGAGTGGTGCATTGTAATGGGTTCAATCTTGCGGTACTCTATATCCCAGTGATAAAAAGGGACAAGACATGTATTTGTGTTGTTGTCATTAAGGATAAAACGACGGGGTCTGAAATTGATTGTCTTACTTTGTCTACATCATGTCATCTTGCTTAAGGTGTTACTCTATTTTATACTTAATACTCTAGATGCATGCTGGATAGCGATCGATGAGTGGAGTAATAGTAGTAGATGCAAGCAGGAGTCGGTCTACTTGTCTCGGACGTGATGCCTATATACATGATCATTGTCGTGAATAACATGTCATAACTATGCACTATTCTGTCAATTACCCAACAACAATTTGTTTACCCGCCGTATGTTATGTTCGAGAGAGAAACCTCTAGCGAAAACTATGCCCCCCGGATCTACCTAAGCATAAATACTAAAACAACAAAAATACCTCGTTGCCTTTTATATTTATATTATTTATCTATCAAGATTTAATCCTTGCAGGTAACGAGTTCAAGGAGCTTGACAAACCTCTTGCCCGCGTTGGGTGCAAGTGTTTGGTTCTGTGTGTGCAGGTGCTGCAGAAGGGAGTTTGCGTGAGTCTCCTATTGGTTCGATAGCCTCAGTTATCACTGAGGTAAATATGTATCTCTACTATACTGCATCTCCCCTCCTCTTGGGGGAAAAACTCAACGCGGTTTGCAAGTAGCAGGAGGCTCATCTCACATCTCATGGATGGGGGTGTGTCCATTATTGCTACTGATATGATAATTTTAATGGAGCATTACATGGCCAAAGCTAGGAATATGAAGTTGGTTCTATGTCCTTTGAATAATTATCTGGGCTAAAAATAACTTTCCATAAAAGTGAAATGTTCTGCTTTGGACGCGCTAAGGAGGAACATGAAAACTATAGACAATTGATCACGTGTGGAATTGGTTCCCCCCCCCCCCTTTTAGTTGTCTTGGGATCCCAATTCATCACCTAAAGCTTACTAACAAAGAATTAAAATGCATTGAAGATCGATTAAGCCGTTGAAGGGTAAGCTATGCCTTATGAGGAGCAGCTAATTCTTATTAATTTTGTGCTTATGCATATGTCGATGTTATTGTTATATTTCTTTGAAATACCAGTAGAGGTACAAAAAAGATTGGAATTTTATCAATCACATTTTTTTTGCAAAGCGGTGAGACTATATAAAATACAGACTGGCAAAGTGGGACATATTATGTAGTCCAAAAGACCAAGGGGGGTTGAGAATTTAAAATCTTGAAGTAAAGAATAAATGCCTCCTTAGCAAATGGTTATATCGGTCCTCCGTGGAGGAAGGGGAGTGGATTTAGTTATTGTGTAATAAGTATCTGAACTCCTTTAGTACAAGTTACGATGCAGCCAAACGATTCTCCCTTTTGGAAGGGTTTGATGAGACTTAAGATCGCGTTCCTTAACATGAGTAAATTTTTATCATTGGGGGTGAACGCACTAGATTCCAGGAGACTTGGCTCGGGAAGATGCCGCTAACTTTACAGCATCCAACACTTTATCATATTGTACAACGTAAAGACACACTTGCAAGTACAATATTAGGTTTCGTTCCCTTAAACATTCAGTTCAACGGGCATTAGTTAGGGAACAATGTGATAGATGGCTCCATTTAGTGTACGTTGATGAAGGATTGGTGGTCGACCTGTTTGATGAGCCAGATGCATTCCAATGAAAACTCTCGGCTTGAGCTGTGTTCTCAATCAGATTTATGTACGTGGACTTCATTAGTAATGGACCAATCCCCATGTCTATTCATATTTGGAAAACAAAGATGCCTTTAAAACCCAAAAAATGGTGATTTATGCATAAGGGAGTGATTTTGACTATTGGCAATTTGGCAAAACGTAGGTGAATAAGGAGTAAACGATGTTGCTTTTGTGATCACAAAGAAACAACAAGGTTATTGTGACGAACAATACATGTGTCCTTTAACGTCTCTCCACCCACTAACATCTTCAATTTGTTTAGCAATTGGTTAGGTGGGGTTGAGCCTAACACAGAATCACAAATTCGTGTGGAAGTTTATGCATTATTTTGAGCTATTTAAAACTATAGGAATGATATTGCATTTAATAGTGCAAGTATCACAAATTTTTGTAGTTTATCTACCCGGCGTCCGGATGGATTCGTACTTGGTCATTACTACACCATGCCGAGGAAAGGGAGCTTATGGCCTTTGGGTGCGACCGATGAGAGTTGCATGGGCTACATGTAATCGGTTTGGATGACGATTCAATAATAGGATAGAGGTATAGGTCTTGTATCCTATTTTGTGGGCTGTGGCTATTTTTATATATTTTTTGAACATATTTTTATATTTTTTTAATATGTTCACTTACTTGAGATGTTACTCGTACTTTGTTATCATGTTCAGTTAAATAAATGCATGTGTGCATCACTTGATACAGAGGCCGTATATTCCTCCTTTTGAAAAAAAAATTACTATATTTTTTTGGAAAAAAAAATACTACTATATGGAAGTATGGAACCGAGATAAACTAAGAATTTAGCTGATCTTGTGTGATGCATCCAGATGTGCAATAACAACATACGTCGTGGACTTGAATGTGAAACGTCGTCCTCTCTCCAACCGCAAGTTCCCCACATATCATCATAGTCTGAACTCTACTACGCCACACGCTTGGCTCTGACTACAGACTCCCCCCGTTTCTCGGATGCACTGCCTCGCCTGCGCCGCGCCGGCTACAGCGGCCGCCGCTCGTGCTCCCGGGAGGCGCTTCGGCCGCCGGAGGGTGGTCATCGACTGCGCTGCCTCCGCAGACCGCAACGTCGAAGGAACGCCTCCGAGGTCAGCGCACCTCTCGCCGCATTTCTGCAAATTTTCGGACTATGCGGTTGTCAGGAGCACAGTCATGCAGTCAGATTAGATAATCCCATTCATATTCCGTATCATAACTCAAGAGTCTTTTTCCCGACAAATTATCACTATCCCTAGCTTCTAATAAACAGTATACTTGAGTTGATCTTCTAATAAACAACACAACTAATAATATATATTTTTTTGCGAAAAACACAACTAATAATATGTGTGTGAATTTTCGTCCAGGTTAAGGGAAACATGTGAACTTTCTGAAATCTCAAGCAAAACACTGCTGTTTGCGTCAAAGAGGAAGATTCTTGCATTTTCGGCCTTTTGCCTTTGCTTACATTCTTCAAGGTACTTATCAGGTTCGGACTAGGTGACATGGTAATTAGGTGTTTATATAAATTAATCATACGTCTTTCATGTACCAGATTGTTTTACCTTTTACTCCTGTAACAGTGTTAGTTTATTGTGTCTGTGAGCTTTCTATGGCTTGATATGTTCTTATTACAGCACTTGCGTTGGGTGATCCATCTGTCAAAATTGAGGATGTAACTCCAAAGATATTTCCATCTGGTCCATTGTTTCCAACCGAGGTCCCTAGTCAGTACTCTGTTGAATTAACCTTACCCTATTTACTTGTTCTCAAAACATACTTACATTTCTTTGAATTTTTCTGCCTGTGCGACAGAAACGGATCGCAGAGCTTTTTGAAACAAATACTTACTCAGTGGTCAACATTTTTGATGCGACACTGCGCCCCCAGCTCAATGTAACAGGTGTTGTTGAGGTAAACTAACCACATGCTTGAATATTGTAAGTTTAGACCAAGGTTGTCTGCGTATGCTCCTAGAAGCACTAGAATATGATACGCTAAGCACCCTACACATTTTCTCCATCGAATAGTTTGATTGTGCTAAAGTTAGGCTAATAATCGCAGATTCATTCTTTGATATATTTTGCGTATGTACTTTCTAAATGACACTGAAACTTCAAAAGATGTGAGAAGCTCTTGTTTGAAAGAAAGTTTATAATATTCATTGTAGATCCCGGAAGGAAATGGTTCTGGAGTTGTTTGGGATGAGTCTGGACATATTGTTACAAATTATCATGGTATGTCAATCACATGATTATATATATGTCTACATTTATGAACAACACAACCTACTCCTCTCATGCCTATTTTACCGTGCTTGACTCTTTTCCCTTGTACACAATAAACTGAATTTACTTTTGATATATGCATGTGTTCGCAATGTTGGTATGATTATAGTGGTTGGCAATGCTCTTTCGAAAAATCCAAAGCTTGGTGAAGTTGTTGCACGTGTCAACATTCTTGCTGCCGAAGGGTAAATTCTTATATGACTACACTTGCTAGTACAATTCTCCATGAAATTTGAAGGGGCGTTATTATTCCTTGTGTATGCATGCCAATTAACAGTAAATACTCTCCTATATCTGCTTCAAAGGATACAGAAAAATTTCGAAGGAATATTGATTGGTGCAGACCGCGCTAAAGATCTTGCTGTCCTTAAGGTAAAAGCTTCTCCTGACTAATTGTTCTGAACAAGGGTCAGGGTTTAATTAAAAGTGCTAATGCTCTTATATAGAGAACTATTGTTGACGATAGTAATTCTGAAATTAACTATCGAAATGGAATTTATATATACTCATGCCACATAAAGCTAAAAAAGGGAGTGAGCAAACTTCAAAATGGGAGGGACTGGGGTGTGGTCGGTGGAGACTTAATGACTTCTACTTCACAGTTTCACCATGTCTCCTTGTCAATTAAATTAGTTTTCTGTTCCTCAGTTTCCTGTTGCCCCTTCTAGCTAAATAGATGGCATGCAATTAGTTTATCTTGTTTCTTTAGTTACAAGTGACACGACGTGATTCCAATGAAACAGATATAAAAATGAGAGTTGACTTATGAGACCAAAGGATCGCCGAGTCATATTAGAGATTGAGGTTACACACCGTTCTGTATGTCTTGTCGTTTCATCTATATTGGGAATGTCAACATGGTATTTCAGAGTGCCGAGATGATTATGTGAACCTGCTAACATTGTGCTCACCCTATCTCCATCTGGTTCATGGACGTGCATTGCAAGAGCTAGAATGTTTAATTTTGCTAGTACAAAAGAAGGCCGTCACAAACGAGTTCTGGAGCATGTCAGTGCCAGTTTTGTGATATTCACCTAAGTTCATTTTAGTTAATCGTAGTTATGTTTGTTGCTTAAATTGTTTCTATAGTTCGCTTCGGAAAACATCTCACTGAATATTTTCTCTCTGGGAATCTCATATATTGACATGTACATATGTCATAGGTGGACGCCCCTTCAGATATCTTGAAGCCAATTATTGTGGGACAGTCCTCAGCTCTAAAAGTTGGTCAGCAATGCTTAGCAATTGGAAATCCTTTTGGTTTTGACCATACTCTGACTGTTGGTGTTATCAGTGGTTTAAATCGAGATATATTTAGTCAAGCTGGAGTGACAATTGGGGGTGGGATTCAAACAGATGCAGCTATTAACCCTGGGAACAGGTTTGTGGAGATGGTCTAATCACCACATTTTGTATAATTATTTCAGAAGCAATTCATAGCAAATTTTACATTTCAGATTCCAGAACTTTTTGGAACTGAAAATTGTAGGGGAGGCCCCGACATTTATGATTTCAGAACTTGTGTAGAAAGTAGAAACTACTGCTAGTGGTACTGCTTTGAGGATTGGCAAATCTTTATATTTCATTATCTGTCACTCACAGTTAGACATTCCTAGGCATATGTGTTACTGGTTTCACCTAACTTGGCAATTATGGTGTTTATATTTCTTATTCAGTACCACATTACTAAATGCAAAATTGCAAAACATGAAGGGTCTATATTGGTACACAGACAAAACTAGTATTAAATCTTGTTCTTCTGTAAGTGATTAATCATAAGACAGGACACACAAACTTGGAGTTAAATGCCAGCTATGATAGTTGGCATAATTATCATATAGCATAATAGTCTGGAACTTAGCAGATAGCATCTAAATTGTTTGCTTCACTAACTTGAATGTATTTAATTCTTTGTGAAACCCACTCATTGAGCAATTACTCTGTGCATGATGTTGTATAGTATATGCTACCACATTCAAGATATAAGCTCAACTGATTCACTATTACATGTGCTATGGCCTATGGGACCGTGAACTCTATGTCTCTTACTCTCGAAATGGATCATTTGTTGATGTGAGGAGAATAGATATAACTCTTAACATCATTCACTGAAAGTGGTGGCTTATATCTGTAGCACCTTTAGTTAACTTGACGATTAATTAAATATCAGCCAATCTGATTTCTTTAACTGAAAATGTATTACAAAGGATTTTACTAACCATATAGTCTGATGAACCTTGATGCAGTGGTGGTCCTTTGCTAGATTCAAAAGGGCACATGATTGGTATTAACACAGCAATTTTTACACAGACAGGTTAGGTTCTTCCATTTTGACATCTACTATTCAAAAGTGCACTGTGAGATCATGATTGGATCTACTAATCCATAAACTAGTAGTAATTCTATTTAATTTTGAGACGTTATCAGATTTTTCTGCTTTTTATAGCTAAGCTATACCTCAGTCGCTATGCTTGTTACCATTTAAATGAGTGTCTAAATTTAAAATTAAGAGCACAATCCCTGTCAACTATCATGATCTTAAGTTCTTAACTAGTGGTTATCTTACCTACTTGCTGTATTTCAGTGTCATTTTCGAAGTTACTCTGCTCATTGTACTGACTGTTATCGGTGATGGCATGTTTTGGATTACTTTTGTTTGTGATGAGGTGATCAGTGGGTAATATCATGACTAAAATTCATTTTTGTTTTGTTTTCACATAGCATTCATCTAACTTGCTATATGCTCTCATCCTAGAGGCCAGGCGTATTTATTAGTAGCTGTTCGCCTAGTAATCGACTGATATATCTGCTGTTGGCTACTTTCTCAAGCCCAATATCGGCCAATGAATTGACTTCATTGTGTTGACTTGGCAGTGCATATCTCAGATTGAACTACATCCATTTATCCTTTCTACCTGTTAATGTAGTTTCTAAGTCTGAGATGCCATTATTTCTTTAATGTTGCAGGAACGTCCGCAGGTGTTGGTTTCGCTATCCAATCGTCAACTATACTCAAAATAGTTCCTCAGTTGATTCAGTCTGGAAAGGTATGCTGCCTTGACATCTTAAAGCCACATCATGAACTTAATATCATTTTCATAACCATTCCCTTAGAA
Source organism: Elymus sibiricus (assembly GCA_039707655.1). Classification (NCBI taxonomy): domain Eukaryota; kingdom Viridiplantae; phylum Streptophyta; class Magnoliopsida; order Poales; family Poaceae; genus Elymus; species Elymus sibiricus. The sequence goes on along the minus strand of CM077665.1, from coordinate 382,108,002 downwards.
TCATTCGTCATCTTATCGTGATGACATATGTGTAGAGAAGCATAGCATTCATGAAACAAACATCACCCTGAAATTTGAGAGTTATTTATCACTATCAGTAATACTTTCCCCTGTTTCGGTACACGTCTGTACTTGTGTATGTTTCAGTTGTCCAGGCATGATTGTGAATAAATGGATTAAACAATCCCAGATAAGTTATACAAAGTTATTGCACTAGGAGGAAAACGTTTAGCCTTTTTGGTTCTACAAATAGTAGAAAAAACATTTGTCAGAGATCACTGTACTTGCATTAAGAAAAAACTTGCACTATGTATGTATTCTTCTATACTAATAAAATCTACAGTATGAAATAAGCAAAGTTAGACTATATTATTATCCGACCATTTGGTTATTTGTTCGTTGCTGACACTCTTATTTGGTTTCTGTATTTTATCTTGGTCTAAGTTATGCTTACCTTTTATTTAAGGTTCGCCGTGCTGGCCTGAATGTGGAATTCGCGCCAGATCCGATTGCGTATCAGCTTAACGTCCGTGATGGTGCTCTTATACTGAAGGTAAGCTGCATTGTTAGTACCTATCTCTGCTCCGTTGGCCAAACAGAAACAGAAATAACCCCTGATCCCATAACTTGTGCTTGACTGCAGGTTCCCCCGGGCAGCGCCGTAGCAAAAGCAGGTCTAGTTCCTACGGGCCGGGGTTTTGCCGGCAATATTATTCTGGGTGACGTCATTGTTGCAGTGGACGGCAAACCGGTGAGTGCTTGCTGATCAAGTTGCATTTGTTAGATGTTTATATAGAGTTTGTATGATTTAGATAGGGTGGTCACGTCTTTTGCCTCCTCTTATTCGCACGGTCGCTTCTGGAGCAGATCAAGGGCAAATCTGACCTCCTGAGGGTTCTAGACGACTACGGCGTTGGAGACATGGTAACCCTGACGATCAGAAGAGGTGCCGAGACCATTCTGGTGGCGTTGTCGCTGGAAGACGCAAGCGTTTGATGTGCCCCTGGAGGGTTTTTTTTTTCTTCCCGTTCCCGGTTCTACAATCTAATGACCTCATGGATTTGATCAGTCGAGAATGTTCCTTCGAATCTTCTGCGTTAGCGCCAACATCGTGCCATGTTGTAATCTGTAACCGAACACAGGTGCAGAAGAATGGACAAGGGCATGCGTGGTGAATGAATGGAGAGTTTCTCGCCGAAATGGTGCTTTTTGGGCGCGCTTTAAATTGAACCGAGGGATTTTGGAAAAGAGAAAGCGAAAGGGGGAATGGAATGTCGCTACCAGCGGCAACAGCGTGAGGCTTTGGCTGTGGCCGAGCCTTTGGATCTTTGAACGCGGGGATGCTTGGCTTTGGGTTTTGGGCTGGCCCCACTCAGTCCAAGGCGGCAGCAGCGCGGCCAAAGAAGGGCGGAGGGAACATAAAGCGGCGGCCAACGGGAGCTTCGACTAGCTGCACAGCAAGCCAAAGCGGGTTGTGCTATGCTTCTCTTGTTTCTGGCACACATGGGGAGCCGTGCTCCTCCTTGCTTCAAAGAGAAGCTTCCAAAGTACACAAAGGTGAAAAAAAGCGCGAGTCTCTACATTGGATCATCTCTCTGCGATCCAAAGGAAAAAACAACAAAAGACGAGAAGATGGTCTCCACTCTACAGCTAGTAGAGAACATTTTTTGTTTTCCACCTGGCAGGACCATATTTAGAAGCGCCCTGAGCACAAAACCTCTGATTTTTCTTTCCTTCGTGGTCACGGTCACTAGCCTTTTTCTTTTCCGTTATATGTTATGTGGATTACTGGGGAAAATCCTGCATTACCGAAGATACCTCGGTATCTGATTCGTCCCCAGTAGATTTTAGCAGGCTATAGTATACGGGGTTTACATGCAAGCAAGTGTAAAGCCATATGTTGCCTTGTTGGGTGTGTGCCCAATGCTCATCGTATCTCTCTCTTTGAGCTTTATTTATGCCTTTGGACCAAGATGTTACCCGTCGCTGTTTCAGATGTGACCCTACGGGGATACTCTCCTCTCCTCTCCTCTCCTACCACTGCCCCCCCCCCCCCCCCCCCCCCCCCCATAAAACTTGCGTGCCGCCAAGCTAAGCTAGCTACCTCGGAGGTGTCTCACAGCTCACGACTCATAGGGGAGGAGAGGGCACACCCACTAGACACGACAGGATGACGAGAGTCCCCAGCCTTGCACTGGCGATCCTTGTCCTCGTCGCCCTCTCGGCCGCCACCAGCCGTCCGGGGGTCCTCGCGGCCCGGAGCCCGGGCGTCCCTCTCGCTCCAACGAGCAGCCGCGGTGCCGTGCCACCTGCCGAGCAACCGGGGAGACTCGCCGATGCTGGCGGCCATGGAGCCCCCGCCGCTAGCCTGGATGCTTCTGGGAAACCCGCGGCGGCGGCGGCCGGCTCTTCTGCGCCTCCGACGGTGTTCGACGCGGACAGGATGAGCAAGCGGCGAGTCCGGAGAGGCTCCGATCCCATACACAACAAATGCTGACGGTTGGGCAGACCCATTGATGGCCGGACTTGAAGGGCCAGCCAAGTCTCCTTGTTTCCCTTTCCCTCTACTTTTTTTTCTTCTTCTTCTTCTTTTGGCGCTTTTTTTTTTAACCTCTCTTGAGGTTTGGGTCGTTCCATTCCTTCTGGGGTTCAACCGGTTTTGTCATAGAAATACATGTACATAGATGCCGATGAAAGGATGGGCGCATGTGTACCTACTTAATTATTACTTGAGTCTGAATCGAGCAATGTCCTTCGTACTTTTCAAGATTCGTTCAGAGTTTCCGAGATTAGATTTGCACGACGAAATGCCTTTAGTTAATCACACTTCTTGTGCTGGACTGCTGGGTGCCTCGGTGGAAAATGTGATATCGTTTAAAAAAGATCTGATCCATTTTATAAGAGAAACCGGATCAAAAACCTTAACACCCCGAGAAGCAATATATTTTGCCAAAGCAAGAACATATAAAAACACAAAAAACACCAAACACATGATTTGACAGAACGCAAATAACAACCTCGAGAGGTATAGAAATGAGTGACGCAGCCCAGGTTATGTAAAATAGTAATACAAGGCAACACTGGGGAGCGCTTTGCTAAAGGTAACGCCGAAACCACCAGCAAGGATCACAAGTAGTCATCATCAAGGAGTTGAGTCATTGCCGACCACGCGGCCGCACACAGCCGAGGGTGGCCATTGTCCAATGTCGAGTACAAATGGGTATGAGAGAGACCCTCGCTCGTTGAACATGTATGAAGGACGCATAGATCCTTCGTCGGAAGGGTGCTCATCTACTACCCCTATAAAAGGAGAGAGTAGGCAGATCCAAACAATCAAGAACGTTCATCAGCTATATCTAAAGCCAGTAATCCTTCCATGTTTAACACAACAAGCCATCATTTAGCGCTAATCACGATTGGTAACCATACCGCACGACCGGACGCCTCCTACCCAAATTGTCTCCATCGACTCCTCCGCCCGCGACACCTCTTTCTCCTGCCCCGCGACCCGGCGTCGGCCCTCCGCGGCCTACCCGAGCCCCGTGCCCGGCTGGCCCTTCGCGCCCCACGCCCGGCCGCCCCCGCGCCCCGCGCCCGGTCGCCCCCGCCCGGCCGGCCCTTCACGCCCTGCCGCCGGAGCCTCACCGCCCCGCGCCCGGCCCTCTTCTCCCGCTCCGCGCCCGTCCCACCTCTCCCGCGCCACCACCGCCGGGGAGCGGGCGCCCCGCCACTACCGGGGGTGTCGCCGCTGCGCCCCGCCACCGCTAGGGAGCGGGTGACGCCGATCTGCCGCTGCTCCCACCCGGAAAGATGTGCCGTCGTTGGTGGAGCTGAAGGCAGTTGCCGATGGTGGAGCTGATGGCAGTTGCCTCCTTCCCCATCCCTAAAAGTTGCAAACTCCTCCTTCCCCATCCCTAAATTATGGTTGTCCCTTTGTTACTAAGATGATTTGTTCTTGTAGCTTGACTGCATGTAGCTGTTGGAAATATGCCCTAGAGGCAATAATAAAATGGTTATTATTATATTTCCTTGTTCGTGATAAATGTTTATTATCCATGCTAAATTGTATTGATTGGAAACTCTAATACATGTGTGGGTATATAAACAACACCATGTCCCTAGTGAGCCTCTATAGGACTAGCTCGTTGATCAAAGATGGTCAAGGTTTCCTAGCCATGGACAAGAGTTGTCATTTGATAATGGGATCACATCATTAGGAGAATGATGTGATGGACAAGAACCAAACTATGAATGTAGCATATGATCATGTCAGTTTATTGCTATTGGTTTCTGCATGTCAAGTATGTGTTCCTATGACCATGAGATCATGTAACTCACTGATACCGGAGGAGTACCTTATGTGTATCAAATGTCACAGCGTAACTAGGTGACTATAAAGATGCTCTACAGGTATCGCCGAAGGTGTCTGTTGAGTTGACATGGATCAAGACTGGGATTTGTTACTCCGTGTGACGGAGAGGTATTTCAGGGCCCACTCGGTAATACAACATCACAATGAGCCTTGCAAGCAAAGTGACTAAAGAGTTAGCCACGGGATGTTGTGTTACGAAACGAGTAAAGAGACTTGCCGGTAACGAGATTGAACTAGGTATGGAGATACCGACGATCGAATCTCGGGCAAGTAACATACCGATAAACAAAGGGAACAACGTACGGGATTAACTGAATCCTTGACATAGAGGTTCAACCGATAATGATCTTCGTAGAATATGTAGGAACCAATATGGGCATCCAGGTCCCGCTATTGGTTATTGACCGTAGAGGTGTCTCGATCATGTCTACATAGTTCTCAAACCCGAAGGGTCTGCACACTTAACGTTCGGTGACGTTTCGGTATTATTGAGTTATGTATGTTGGTGACCGAAGGTTGTTCGGAGTCCCGGATGAGATCCCGGACGTCACGAAGAGCTTCGAAATGGTCCGGAGGTAAAGATTGATATATATAGGAAGTCCCCTTTTGGTCACCGGAAAAGTTTTGGGTATTTCCGGTAGTGTACCGGGAGTGCCGGGAGGGGCCCACCCACCCCAGGGGCCACATGGGCCTAGGAGGTGGTGCACCAGCCCCTGGTGGGCTGGGCAACTAGCCCCTAAGGGCCCATGCGCAGGAGGTGGGAGGAGACCAAGGTGGGGAAGTGTGACGCCCTGGTTTTGTGCTACAGTAATCACTGTAAATAAGCTACAGTAATCCCACGCTAATGTTGTCACGTCACCACGATTAATGTTGCGAAACTGGCGTTGGATCAAACCCCGTTCAATTCTGTTGCAAATTTAATTCAACTGAAAAGTGGAATTTAAAAGTTGTGCAAAACCAGAATTAAAAATGTTGGATGGGTTGCAAATATTCCCTAGGGATTTATAAAATTGGAACCGGAATTTTTCGAAATATTTTAGAGCCTCTAAATAATTAAAATAGACGCTGTTAATAATAAATTAAAAAAAAGAGAGAAAAAGAAAAATCCCTACCGGGCCGAATTAGGCCGGCCCGGCTGGCCCCTATAATAGTCACGGCTGGGGCAACCCTAGCGCCCAGCCGCCCCCGTCCCGATTCCCCCCCCCCCCCCCGCCGCCGCACGCCAGCGCCAACCCCACCCCGCGTGTTCACACCCCCCCCCCCCCGCGCCGACGGACCGGCCGAACCGGCCCGGCCCCGTCCCCCCCCCCCGACGCGGCCGGCCCGCGCCCGCGGGATCCGCCCCGCCCCGGGCCACGCCGCCGTCGCCCCGCCGCCCGTCCGCCTTGACCTCGCTGCCCGCTGGATCCGCGTCGCCTCGCCGGGCCGCCTCCTCTGCCGACCGCCGCCGCGTCGTCGTCGCCGTTCGCCGACCCCCTGTGAGCCCCCCCCCCCCGGCGCCGGCCGCTCCCCCCCGGCAACCGCGCCGCCGCGCCGGCCGCCGCGCTCGCGCATGTGCGTGCATGTGTGCGTATGTGTGTGTGTGCTGCAGAGTGTGTGTGTGTGTGTGTGTATATGTGTGTATGTATGTATGTATGTATGTATGTATGCATGCATGTATGTGTGTATGTATGTATATATGTATATACTGGAATCAAAATAGAAATAATAAAATTAATTAAAATAAATAAATAGTTAATTAGTTAATTAAATTAGTTAATTAATTAATTAGTTAATTAAACAGTATTTACTGTTCAGGATAATTAAACAGTATTTTACTGTTTTGGATAATTCGAATTTAATAATTAAATTAATTTCAGAATATTGCTAAATCTTTATTAAATCATATAAAATAAACCGTAGTCCGGATTAAAAAGTTTTGAACATGAAAGTTGCTCAGAATAATTCTACGGTTCCAACTACGCAGTCCGTTAGTCTGTCGCATGCCTCTAGCATAGCAAACGTGGAACTTTTCCATCGTTTTCATCTGTCCGGTAAAAGCCAGAGACCCGAGAAATATCGTCAGATATTCTTCCGACCCGCCTGCGACGTGTAATACTGCGTTAGTGCATGCCTAGCCCTGCATATTGCCATGTCATGCATCGTGATGCATTTGTCTGCTTTGTATTTATTGTTTCTTCCCCCCTCTTCTCTCCGGTAGACCCCGAGACTGACGGTGCTGCCGTGTACGACTACGCGACTGACGATCAGCCTTTTGCCGCAGAGCAGCAAGGCAAGCAACCCCCCTTGAGCATTCCGATATCGCCTATTCCTTTTCCCTCTTATTCTTGCATTAGATTTTGCTACTATATTAGTTAGCTCCTATTCTGATGCATAGCCTGCTTTTGATAAACTGCTACAATACCTGCAATCATATCAATTGCTTAGTATAGGTTGATCAATGAATCCCCTGTGACCCCCTTAGTCCCAGTTGCCCCTGCTTCTTCATCGTTGACTCGACGACCCGAAGACTCGAAGACTCGGTCAACCGACCGACAAGCCAGGCCCCTCACATCACCGCACCCCCCCTTAGTTGTACGACTCTACAGCGCTACTATCGAGTACCGAGGGTGACACCTCGTGAAGTACTCATGATGCTAGCTCTGTGGTGCAGCTAGTCGGTCGTGGTTATCGAGGGTGATTCCTCCTTCACCACTCCCGACGATGACTCTGTCGTGCAACCCCTCAAGTGTGGGACCCTCGAGGGTGATTCCTCTAAGTCCACCTTGACGGTTTCATCGAGCGGGACCCCTTGAGGGTGATTCCTCAGGTTTCGTCTTGATGTTTTATACACACAGTTACTATGACCTGGTTTCAGAAACATGTTGGTGATGGGTCGGCCCTGAGGGGTACCCACGGTTTGATGTTGATGAGGCGTGGACGGGCAGGAGAGGCCCTTGCCACGGTCCTCGAGACGGGGCGACGGACCGCACTTCATGGGTCGCGCTTTCCCCGCATTAATAAAATGCTAATGGGTTGGGTACTTGATCTGAGTTAGGTCGTTGGCCTTAATATGCACTAACCTTCACGTGGGAGAAGTTATGGGTACTCAGCGTCGTTGTATCAGCCGAAGCTCTTCGGACGTCAGCAATGGAGCGGCGCGCGCCGGATTGGACTGGACGGTACAGCTCTTGGACTGGAGTGTACTAGGTTTGCTTCCGGCCGCCTTCGCATCGTGCAGGAGTGCAAGGGCAAGTGGGCCCACGAACCTGCGCGCTTAGGATTTAGACCGGCGGGCTGGCCTCTTCGTTGAGCCTAGGTGGGGCGACGACGTGCTGATATCCCGAGGCCGGGCATGACCCAGGAAAGTGTGTCTGGCCGGAGGTGATTCAGGCGTGTTGGGGAATATGTGGTGCACCCCTGCAGGGATGAATAATCTATTCGAATAGCCGTGTCCACGGTAATAGGACGACTTGGAGTTGTGCCTTGACCTTATATAACTATAACTGTGATTTAATTTGAAATGAATGTGGCTCCGAGATTGCTTCCTCGCAGGGAGTCGAGGAAGAATCTCTGGGCGTGGTTACTTAATAAAATTGCTACAATAATATGACTATATATGAGATACCAGTCTACTCTCTTCTAATGCTGCAAGATGCTGAAGATGCTAGTCTTTGATAGGACTAGGCCTTCCCCTCATTCTTGCTTTCTGCAGTCAGCCCAGATATAACCCCATTCCTTGATACTGATGCATACTTAGCATAGATCTGATGTCAGTCTTGCGAGTACTTTGGATGAGTACTCACCGCTGCTTTGCTTCCTCTTTCCCCCTCGATACGATACCGCGTTCAGACGATGGAGCCCAGGAGATGGAGTACGCCGGAGACGACTACTACACCACCGCTGGAGCCTACTACTACGTGGAGGCTGCCCCCGACGCTCAGGAGTAGTTAGGAGGTTCCCAGGCAGGAGGCCTCGCCTCTTTCGATCCGCTGCTTATGTTTGTGCTAGCCTTCTTAAGGCAAAACTTGTTTAACTCATGTCTGTACTCAGATATTATTTGCTTCTGCTGACTCGTGCTTTGTCGAGCTTTGTATTCGAGCCCTCGAGGCCCCTGGCTTGTAATATGAAGCTGTATGACTTTAATTTGTGTCTAGTGTTGTGTTGTGATATCAATCAGTGAGTCCCTAATCTTGGTCGTACGCATTGTGTGTATGATTAGCGTACGGTCGAAATCGGGGGCATCACAAGTTGGTATCAGAGCCGACTGCCTATAGGTAGCCCCCTTTCCAACTCCTTGGCCGAAGTCGAGTCTAGTCATTGGAAAACTTTTACTAACATAGTTGTGTGGGTTACGGGCCCACATCTCAATCGGGTGGTATTAGGATCTTTTACTCCTCGTCTATACTCTGGGTTCTAATCTCTCTTCTCTTTCGGGTTAAAGATTTTGCTAAATCTAACATTAGGTTCTCGTGATCACATCCACCGGAGAATTGTTTCGTCGAAAATTGTCTTCTTTGAAGTTATGATGCACGCACTGTCATTTGACATCTTGAATCTCCTTGTTACAGATGCGTCCCGCTAGGCAGATCGTTCGTCTGACCTTTGCGCACGATACGACTGGGTTTCCGGCCATTTTGGTCGGCCTCTTGAAGAAGCTGGGATATCGCTGGTACCCCGAGTACACTGTTTACGAGGACTACCGCGAGTTCAACCAGGAACAGTATGAGGCTGAGATAGTTATCTGGGATCGACAGGACCTCTCCATCACTGAGCTGCACACCTTCCGTGGCATTGGAGTGACTGTTGAGATGGCAGTACATGATGCTGCCTATGCTGCTATTGTTCGTCTCCGTGCAGCGAACCCTTGTTTGGAGGAGACGGCATACAGATACATCCCGTATGTCCCTGCTGGAGTTGATACGGCAGCCGACGCTGAGGTCTTGACCCCTTTCGCACGGCAGCGTACCGACCGGTCCTACACTGCGGTCTGCACCCCCTACGTGAGTCGTCGTTACGACCCACAGGTTCTGGTTCAGTACACTGAGGCTCTGGATCGCACTGTCAGGGCTCTTAACTTTGAGCTGTACGCCACCCGAGCTCTTCTTCATCAGGCTATGGTGCAGTTGTTGCCAGCAGTCAGTGCGAGGATACATCCGGAGTACATCCTTTGCCCACGCCGGACAGAGTTTCCTCCAGGTCTTGAATGGCCTGAGGTTGGAGGTCGTACTCCGGCACGTGGACCTGCGCTCCCGCTTGATATGCAGATTCTGCATCAGGCTGTGCATGGGATGCAGGACCCTGCCACCAGGTTTCACATTCAGGGTCACGTGCAGTTCCGTGGTTACTTTCGTTGTCCCCGACGTTGATGTAGCATATCGCTATGTCTCGTTGTTGTATCCCTCCACCGCGTGCCTGCGTGCCGCCTAGTTGTCTAGGTAAATTTCATGCCGGACCTATCGTCTATTTTGTAACGAACTTATGGTTTGTAATAGACCTATATATGGATCTGTATGTTGAAGTTTGAACTACTATGTCGTATCTATTGCACCTCCTTCTTTGTGCAATTTACTTCATGAATGATTCATTGTTTTTGCAATTACCCAATGCTAAACTACCACTGTTAAAAATTGACAGAATGGTTAGGCCAGCTGGTCGTGGTCGTGGTGCACCTGAACCACCACCACCACCGGAATACATGGCTGGTATGATGCAGCAGTTTGAACGGAATCGCCAGTTTATGCAAGGGCTTATGGAGCAGTTCCCGAGGCCGAATATGAATCAGCAGCCAGCCCCAATGACTCTGCAAGACTTCATGCGTCTCAACCCTACGATCTACCGCAGCTCAACTCAGCCGCTTGACGCAGATGACTGGCTCCGTGACATCACATATGAGCTGGAGTCTTCAGGCGCCCCAAAGGCTAGCTATGTCACCTTTGCCTCGTACTTTCTGAAGGGCCCCGCTGCTCAATGGTGGGACAGCCACAGGCGCTCACAGCCTGTTGGAACAATCATCACCTGGCCAGAGTTCCAAGCTGCATTTCGTGCTCGTCACATTCCTCAGGGACTGATGGACAAGAAGAAGCGTGAATTCCGCAACCTAGTCCAGGGCAACAAGACTGTGGATGCTTATCAGCGGGAATTTCTGGACTTATCTCGCTATGCTGAAGAAGACATCGCAACTGATGCTCGTAGGCAGGAGAAATTCCGTGAAGGCCTCCACCCGGATATCAAGCTGGCACTCCTTGTTCAAGACTTCAATAACTTTGCCACCTTGGTGAACAAGTCTATTCTAGTGGAAACAAGTCTGCAGGACTACAAGGACAGCTGCAAGCGCAATCGTGACATGGGCTCATCTTCGGGCTCATCTGCTCATAAGCGCAAGATCTGGATCCCCCACAACATGTACCATGCACCGCCTCCTGCTCCGAGGCCGTCCTATGCTGCACGTCGCCTGCCTCCACCCCCACCTAGGCAGCCGAGGCTCCCAGCTCCGCCACCACGAGCTCCTGTTCCTCCTTCTCATCCTGAGGATGGGTTGTGCTTCAAGTGTGGTCGTCCAGGACACCGTGCTAGAGAATGCAGGCAGAATCAGAATCAACTTGCACTGCCTACCAACCAGCCCCGCAACAACAATGCCAGGCCTGCTCAGGGACGTGTTCAAGCCAACAATATTGTTCTGAATGAAGTTCAAGACCAGCCTACTACTGTGATGGGTACCCTTCTCGTCAACTCAGTACCAGCTTCTGTATTGTTTGATACAGGAGCATCGCACTCCTTTATGTCTAAAGATTTTGCATACATGCATGGCATTAAGTACGAGGAGATGAACATTCCAATAATGGTAAACACCCCCGCTGGCCAATGTCAAACCTCAATGGTTTGTCAAGATGTCCCCATTGAAATAGAAGGAATGGAATTCCATGCTTCCCCCATTATATTGAAGTCTTCCAAGATCGACCTTATTCTGGGAATGGATTGGTTGAAGGCACATACTGCTTCCGTCGTTTGTGCCACCAAAACTGTCCACCTTCTACATCCTTCGAATGAGATAGTCAGCTACCATGCTCATCTTGTTCGAGATGCTGAAGCCCGACTATATGCCATGAATGCATTAAACGAGTCACCTCTTGAGGGAATTGAAAACATTCCAGTTGTCCGGGATTTCCAAGATGTTTTTCCGAAAGAACTTCCAGGGATTCCCCCTGCTAGAGCTGTCGAGTTTGTTATCGACTTGGTACCTGGTACTACTCCTATAGCCAAGCGTCTGTATAAGATGCCACCACATGAACTCCTAGAACTTAAGCAAGAAATTGACAATTCGCTTCGTCTGGGTTTCATTCGTCCAAGTTCCTCTGCTTGGGGAGCACCTTCTCTCTTTGTCAAGAAGAAAGATGGAACAAATCGGTTAGTTCAAGATTACCGTCCCATCAACCAAGCAACGATTCAAAACAAATATCCGCTTCCTCGGATCAACGATCTGTATGATCAACTTGCTGGTTCATCAGTGTATTCAAAACTTGACTTGAGGTTGGGTTATCATCAGATCCGGGTTCGTGAAGAGGATATTCCCAAGACTGCCTTTGTTACTCGCTATGGTTCATACGAGTACACCGTCATGTCCTTCGGCTTAACCAATGCCCCAACAACCTTCTCTCGCCTGATGAACTATATATTCATGGATTACCTCGATAAATTCGTCGTGGTTTATCTGGATGTTATCCTGGTTTATTCCAAGAATAAAGAAGAGCATGCTGAACATCTTCGTCTTATACTGGGGAGGCTTCGAGAACATCAACTTTATGCAAAGTATTCAAAGTGTGAGTTCTGGATGGACGAAGTAACCTACCTTGGTCATGTGATCTCCAAGGATGGTATTGCGGTCAACCCTGAACGAGTTCAGGCTATTCTTGACTGGACTCCCCCGAAGAATGTCAAGCAAGTCAGAAGTTTTCTCGGACTCGCCAGCTATTGCCGTCGATTCGTAGAGAACTTCTCCAAGATTGCAAAGCCCTTAACCAATTTGCTTCACAAAGGTGTTAAATATGAGTGGATAGAAAAATGTCAGGAGAGCTTTCAGGCACTTAAGGACAAACTGACGTCTGCTCCAGTGCTTGCTCCTCCGGATACTCGTAAGGACTTCGTCATTTATTGTGACGCTTCGCGTCAGGGAATGGGTTGTGTCCTAATGCAAGAGCGTAGAGTGGTTGCTTATGCATCTCGTCAATTGCGTCCTCATGAAGAGAACTACCCAGTTCATGACCTTGAACTTGCTGCGGTAATTCATGCATTGAAAGAGTGGCGTCAATACCTTGTTGGAAATCGTTGCTAGATCTACACCGATCACCAAAGTCTGAAGTACCTGTTTACTCAGCCAGATCTGAACCTCCGTCAACAGAGATGGATGGAGCGCATAGCAGATTACAATGTGGGTATTTCTTACACACCTGGCAAGGCTAATGTGATGGCTGATGCCTTGAGCCGCAAGTCTTATTGCAATCACCTTCAGGTTCACAAGGTTCACCCCCTTCTTCAAAAGGAATTCCGCAAGCTGAACCTCCACATTGTTCCTCATGGTTATCTCGCTCCCCCTCCTGAAGGGTCCTACAAAATGAACCTCCACGTCGTTTCCCAGGGTTCTCTTAATACCCTGGTTGCTAAACCAGATCTTGTGGACGTCATCAAGTGGATCCAGAAGTGTGACAATGAAGTCGAGAGGATTAAATTCGATCTCGCAGAAGGGAAGCCCTCATCCTTCACTATTGCCGAGGATGGCGCTTTGTACTTCAAGGGCCACCTAGTGGTACCGAGTAAGGGGGAAAACAATGATTTGACTCAGGAGGTCATGAAGGAAGCACATGACACTCCGCTGTCTGTTCATCCTGGTAGTACCAAGATGTACCAAGACATTCGTCAAAGATTCTGGTGGTCTAACATGAAGCAAGACATTGCACGCTATGTTTCAGAGTGTGACATTTGCCGTCGGATCAAAGCAGAACATCAAAAGCCTGCTGGAACTCTACAACCTATTTCTATTCCTGAATGGAAATGGGATCATGTTGAAATGGACTTCATTACTGGTTTTCCTAGATCGCAGAAAGGTAATGATGCTATTCTTGTCGTCATTGACCGGTTGTCCAAAGTTGAACACTTTCTGGCTGTCAAGGAAACTATTACTGCTAGTCAGCTAGCAGATCTTTACATGTCCAGAGTTGTTTCACTCCACGGTATTCCATTGGTGATTAGTTCAGACCGTGGCAGCTTATTCACTTCAAGATTCTGGGCAAGTTTCCAGGAAGCTATGGGAACTCATTTGTCATTCAGCACCGCTTTTCACCCTCAATCCCAGGGTCAAGTTGAAAGAGTCAATCAGATTCTCGAAGGCATGCTTCGAGCTTGTGTCATTTCTTTCGGCAAGAAATGGGAGGAATCTCTCCCGTATGTTGAGTTCTCCTACAACAATAGCTATCAAGCTAGTCTGAAGATGGCTCCCTTTGAAGTATTATATGGACGTAAGTGTCGAACTCCTCTGAATTGGTCAGAAACTGGGGAACGTACACTTATTGGTCCGGATATTATCCAACATGCCGAAGATCAAGTCCACATTATTCATGCAAATCTGAAGGCTGCTCAGTCTCGTCAGAAGAGTCAGTATGACCGTCATCACAAAGATATGGTATATCAACCTGGTGAGAAGGCTTATCTTCGAGTCACGCCAATGAGAGGTACACACCGTTTTGGAATCAAGGGCAAACTGGCTCCTCGATATATTGGTCCTTTCACTGTTCTCGAAAGGCGTGGTAAAGTGGCATATCAACTGGAATTACCGTCAAACCTTTCTCAGGTTCACGATGTGTTCCATGTGTCGCAACTTCGTCGCTGCTTCAAGGATCCTATCCGAGCGGTGGATCATGATATGCTTGAACTGCAACAAGACCTTTCTTAGAAGGAGCACCCAGTCCGCATTCTCGATGAATCTGAACGTCGGACTCGTCAGAAGGTTACCAAGTTCTTCAAGGTGCAGTGGGCAAATCATTCTGAAGATGAAGCCACTTGGGAACGCGAAGATCATCTTCGTGCAGAATACCCCGGGCTTTTTCCTTCTACTTCCTAATTCTCGGGACGAGAATTCTTTTTAGTAGGGGAGAATTGTGACGCCCTGGTTTTGTGCTACAGTAATCTCTGTAAATAAGCTACAGTAATCCCACGCTAATGTTGTCACATCACCACGATTACTGTTGCTAAACTCGCGTTGGATCAAACCCCGTTCAATTCCGTTGCAAATTTAATTCAATTGAAAAGTGGAATTTAAAAGTTGTGCAAAACCAGAATTAAAAATGTTGGATGGGTTGCAAATATTCCCTAGGGATTTATAAAATTGGAACTGGAATTTTTCGAAATATTTTAGAGCCTCTAAATAATTAAAACAGACGTTGTTAATAATAAATTAAAAAAAAGAGAAAAAGAAAAATCCCTACCGGGCCGAATTAGGCCGGCCCGGCTGGACCCTATAATAGCCAGGGGCAACCCTAGAGCCCAGCCGCCCCCGTCCCGATTCCCCCCCCCCCCGCCCGCCGCCGCACGCCAGCGCCAGCCCCACCTCGCGCGTTCGCCCTCCCTCCGGCCGAACCGGCCCGGCCCCGTCCGCCCCCCCGCCCGACGCGGCCGGCCCGCGCCCGCCGGATCCGTCCCGCCCCGGGCCACTCCGCCGTCGCCCCGCCGCCCGTCCGCCTCGACCCCGCCGCAGGTCGCCTGCACCGGCGCCGCCCGCGCCCGCCGCTGGATCCACGTCGCCTCGCCGGGCCGCCTCCTCCGCCGACCGCCGCCGCGTCATCGTCGCCGTCCGCCTCCCGCCGCCGCCGTTCGCCGACCCCCTGTGACCCCCCCCCCCCCGGCGACCGTGCCGTCGCGCCGGCCGCCGCGCGCACGCGTGTGCGTGCATGTGTGCGTATGTGTGTGTGTGCTGCAGAGTGTGTGTGTGTGTGTGTGTGTATATGTGTGTGTGTGTGTGTATGTATGTATGTATGTATGTATGCATGTATGTGTGTATGTATTTATGTATGTATGTATATATGTATATACTGAAATCAAAATAGAAATAATAAAATTAATTCAAATAAATAAATAGTTAATTTAATTAATTAATTAATTAGTTAATTAATTAGTTAGTTAATTAAACAGTATTTACTGTTTAGGATAATTAAACAGTATTTTACTGTTTTGGATAATTCGAAATTAATAATTAAATTAATTTCAGAATATTGCTAAATCTTTATTAAATCATATAAAATAAACCATAGTCCGGATTAAAAAGTTTTGAACATGAAAGTTGCTCAGAATAATTCTACGGTTCCAACTACGCAGTCCGTTAGTCTGTCGCATGCCTCTAGCATAGCAAACGTGGAACTTTTCCATCGTTTTCATCTGTCCGGTAAAAGCCAGAGACCCGGGAAATATCATTAGATATTCTTCCGACCCGCCTGCGACGTGTAATACTGCGTTAACGCATGCCTAGCCCTGCATATTGCCATGTCATGCATCATGATGCATTTGTCTGCTTTGTATTTATTGTTTCTTCCCCCCTCTTCTCTCTGGTAGACCCCGAGACTGATGGTGCTGCCGGGTACGACTACGCGACTGACGATCAGCCTTTTGCCGCAAAGCAGCAAGGCAAGCAACCCCCCTTGAGCATTCCGATATCGCCTATTCCTTTTCCCTCTTATTCTTGCATTAGATTTTGCTACTGTATTAGTTAGCTCCTATTCTGATGCATAACCTGCTTTTGATAAACTGCTACAATACTTGCAATCATATCAATTGCTTAGTATAGGTTGATCAATGAATCCCCTGTGACCCCCTTAGTCCCAGTTGCCCCTGCTTCTGCATCGACGACTCGACGACCCGAAGACTCGAAGACTCGGTCAACCAACCGACAAGCCAGGCCCCTCACATCACCGCACCCCCCCCCCTTAGTTGTACGACTCTGCAGCGCTACTCTCGAGTACCGAGGGTGACACCTCATGAAGTACTCATGATGCTAGCTCTGTGGTGCAGCAAGTCGGTCGTGGTTATCGAGGGTGATTCCTCCTTCACCACTCCCGACGATGACTCTGTCGTGCAACCCCTCAAGTGTGGGACCCTCGAGGGTGATTCCTCTAAGTCCACCTTGACGGTTTCATCGAGCGGGACCCCTTGAGGGTGATTCCTCAGGTTTCGTCTTGATGTTTTATACACACAGTTACTATGACCTGGTTTCAGAAACATGTTGGTGATGGGTCGGCCCTGAGGGGTACCCACGGTTTGATGTTGATGAGGCGTGGACGGGCAGGAGAGGCCCTTGCCACGGTCCTCGAGAAGGGGCGACGGGCCGCACTTCATGGGTCGCGCTTTCCCCGCATTAATAAAATGCTAATGGGTTGGGTACTTGATCTGAGTTAGGTCGTTGGCCTTAATATGCACTAACCTTCACGTGGGAGAAGTTATGGGTACTCAGCGTCATTGTATCAGCCGAAGCTCTTCGGACGTCAGCAATGGAGCGGCGCGCGCCGGATTGGACTGGACGGTACAGCTCTTGGACTGGAGTGTACTAGGTCTGCTTCCGGCCGCCTTCGCATCGTGCAAGAGTGCAAGGGCAAGTGGGCCCACAAACCTGCGCGCTTAGGATTTAAACCGGCGGGTTGGCCTCTTCGTTGAGCCTAGGTGGGGCGATGACGTGCTGATATCCCGAGGCCGGGCATGACCCAGGAAAGTGTGTCCGGCCGGAGGTGATTCAGGCGTGTTGGGGAATATGTGGTGCACCCCTGCAGGGATGAATAATCTATTCGAATAGCCGTGTCCACGGTAACAGGACGACTTGGAGTTGTGCCTTGACCTTATATAACTATAACTGTGATTTAATTTGAAATGAATGTGGCTCCGATATTGCTTCCTCGTAGGGAGTCGAGGAAGAATCTCTGGGCGTGGTTACTTAATAAAATTGCTACAATAATATGACTATATATGAGATACCAATCTACTCTCTTCTAATGCTGCAAGATGCTGAAGATGCTAGTCTTCGATAGGACTAGGCCTTCCCCTCATTCTTGCTTTCTGCAGTCAGCCCAGATATAACCCCATTCCTTGATACTGATGCATACTTAGCATAGATCTGATGTCAGTCTTGTGAGTACTTTGGATGAGTACTCACCGCTGCTTTGCTTCCTCTTTCCCCCTCGATACGATACCGCGTTCAGACGACGGAGCCCAGGAGATGGAGTACGCCGGAGACGACTACTACACCACCGCTGGAGCCTACTACTACGTGGAGGCTGCCCCCGACGCTCAGGAGTAGTTAGGAGGTTCCCAGGCAGGAGGCCTCGCCTCTTTCGATCCGTTGCTTATGTTTGTGCTAGCCTTCTTAAGGCAAAACTTGTTTAACTCATGTCTGTACTCAGATATTATTTGCTTCTGCTGACTCGTGTTTTGTCGAGCTTTGTATTCGAGCCCTCGAGGCCCCTGGCTTGTAATATGAAGCTGTATGACTTTAATTTGTGTCTAGTGTTGTGTTGTGATATCAATCAGTGAGTCCCTAATCTTGGTCGTACGCATTGTGTGTATGATTAGCGTACGGTCGAAATCGGGGGCGTCACAGGAAGAGTCCTCACAAGATTCCACCTTCCTTGTGGGGGGAGGACTCTCCCCCTCTGGTTCGGCCGAACCCCTCCTTGTTGGAGGGGCTAGGGCTGCCTCCCCCCTCCCCTTCCTCCTATATAAAGTGGAGGTTTGAGGGCAGCCCAATACAGAAAAAGCCACGTGCCGCCCTCTCCTCTCTAGATCGTCTCCCTCCTCTAGATTAGTTGGCGCGACAACCTCATGGCGACACGTTGATGGAGATCAAGATGTTGGAGATCATGGTGTTATGCCGGTGACGATGGAGATCATGCCGGTGCTTTGGAGATGGAGATCAAAAGCACAAGATCATGGCCATATCATGTCACTTATGATTTGCATGTGATGTTAATCCTTTTATGCACCTTGTTTTGCTTAGGATGACGGTAGCATTATAAGGTGATCCCTAAATAAAATTTCAAGATAAAATTGTGTTCTCCCCGAGTGTGCACCGTTGCAAAAGTTCGTCGTTTCGAGACACCACGTGATGATTGGGTGTGATAGACTCTACGTTCACATACAACGGGTGCAAGCCAGTGTTGCACATGCGGAACACTCGGGTTAAACTTGACGAGCCTAGCATGTACAGACATGGCCTCGGAACACAAGAGACCGAAAGGTTGAACATGAGTCATATAGTAGATATGATCAATATGGAGATGTTCACCATTGAAACCACCTCATCTCACGTGATGATCGGACTTGGGTTGGTGAATTTGGATCATGTAGCACTCATATGACCGGAGGGATGTCAATTTGAGTGGGAGTTTTTAAGTAATATGATTAACTAAACTCATTATCTTGAACAATAGTCTAAGTTGTCTTTGCAAATTTTATGTTGTAGATCAATGGCTCGCGCAGTAGTTCCCCTGAATTTCAATGCGTTCCTAGAGAAAGCTAAGCTGAAAGATGATGGAAGTAACTTTGTAGACTGGGCTCGTAATCTGAGGATTATCCTCACAGCTTCCCAAAAGG
Organism: Elymus sibiricus; assembly: GCA_039707655.1. Taxonomy (NCBI): domain Eukaryota; kingdom Viridiplantae; phylum Streptophyta; class Magnoliopsida; order Poales; family Poaceae; genus Elymus; species Elymus sibiricus. The sequence continues at coordinate 382,089,029 of CM077665.1, read as the reverse complement.
ATTATGTCCTTGATGCACCGCTCGGTGAGCCACCCGCTCCAGTGTCGTCTCCAGATGTTGCGAACACCTGGCAGTCGCGTTCGGATGATTACTCAATAGTTCAGTGTGCTATGCTATATGGCTTAGAGCCGGGACTTCAAAGGCGTTTTGAACGCCATGGAGCATATGAGATGTTCCGGGAGTTGAAGTTTATCTTTGAGAAGAATGCCCAGATCGAGAGGTATGAGACCTCCGATAAATTATATGCTTGCAAAATGGAGGAGAACGTGTCTGTTAGTGAACACATACTCAGAATGTCTGGGTATTCCAACCGTCTGGCTGAGTTGGGAATTGCCCTCCCGCCGGAGGCGATCACTGACAGAGTTCTTCAATCACTGCCACCTAGCTACAAGAGCTTTGTGTTGAACTATAACATGCAAGGGATGAACAAGTCAGTCGCCGAGCTGTTTGCGATGCTGAAAGTCGCTGAGTCTGAAATCCAGAAGGAGCATCAAGTGTTGATGGTCAATAAAACCATTAGTTTCAAGAAGAATGGCAAGGGCAAGAAGGGTAAATCCAAGAAGAGTGGCAAAGCGGTTGCCCCTCCCGAGAGGAAACCCAAGGCTGGACCCAAGCCAGAAACTGAGTGCTTTCATTGCAAGGGTACTGGCCACTAGAAGCGGAACTGCCCCAAGTATCTGGCCGACAAGAAGGCGGCCAACACCAAACAAGGTATATATGATATACATGTTATTGATGTGTACCTTACCAACTCTCGTTGTAGTGCCTGGGTATTTGATACCGGTTCGGTTGCTCACATTTGAACCTCAAAACAGGAACTGCGGAATAGACGGAGGCTGGCAAAGGACGAAGTGATGATGCGCGTGGGAAATGGTTCCAAGGTTGATGTGATCGCCGTCGGCACGCTCGCTCTTCGATTACCATCGGGATTAGTGATGAACCTGAATAATTGTTATTTAGTGCCTGCGTTAAGCATGAACATTATATCTGGATCTTGTTTATTGCGAGATGTTACTCATTTAAGTCAGAGAATAATGGTTGTTCTATTTATATGAGTAATATATTTTATGGTCATGCACCCATTGTGAGGGGTTTATTCTTGTTTAATCTCGATAGTGATGATACACATGTTCATAACATTGATGCCAAAAGATGTAGAGTTGATAATGATAGTACCACTTTCTTGTGGCACTGCCGCTTAAGTCATATTGGTGTAAAACGCATGAAGAAACTCCATGCTGATGGACTTTTGGAGTCACTTGATTTTGAATCACTTGACACATGTGAACCATGCCTCATGGGAAAGATGACTAAGACCCCGTTCTCTGGGGCAATGGAACGGGCAAGTGACTTGTTGGAAATCATACATACTGATGTGTGCGGTCCGATGAGCATTGAGGCACGCGGTGGATATCGTTATTTTCTCACCTACACCGATGACTTAAGTAGATATGGGTATATTTACTTAATGAAACAAAAGTCTGAAACGTTTGAAAAGTTCAAGCAATTTTAGAGTGAAGTTGAGAATCATCGTAACAAGAAGATTAAATTCCTACGATCAGATCGAGGAGGAGAATATCCGAGTTATGAGTTTGGCAAGCACTTAAGACAATGTGGAATTGTTTCACAGTTGACGCCACCTGGAACACCACAGTGTAATGGTGTGTCCGAACGTCGTAACCGAACCTTATTAGATATGGTGCGGTCTATGATGTCTCTTGCCGATTTGCCACTATCGTTTTGGGGTTATGCGTTAGAGACAGCTGCATTCACTTTAAATAGGGCACCATCTAAATCCGTTGAGACGACGCCGTATGAAATGTGGTTTGGCAAGAAACCAAAGTTGTCGTTTCTTAAAGTTTGGGGATGCGATGCTTATGTCAAAAAGCTTCAGCCTGAAAAGCTAGAACCCAAAGCGGAGAAATGCGTCTTCATAGGATACCCAAAAGAGACGGTTGGGTACACCTTCTATCTCAGATCCGAAGGCAAAGTGTTTGTCGCTAAGAACGGGTCATTTCTTGAGAAAGAGTTTCTCTCGAAAGAATTGAGTGGGAGGAAGATAGAACTTGATGAGGTTGTTGAACCTTCACTTCAACCAGAGAGTAGCGTAGCGCAGAAAGATGTTTCTGCGGAACCTACGTCAGTTGAAGAGGAAGCTAATGATGGTGATCATGAAGCTTCAGATCAATTTACTATCGAACCTCGTAGGTCGACAAGGGCACGTACTGCTCCTTAGTGGTATGGTAACCCTGTCTTGGAGGTCATGTTGTTGGACAACGATGAACCTACGAGCTATGGAGAAGCGATGGTGGGCCTGGATTCCAACAAATGGTTAGAGGCCATGAAATCCGAGATAGGATCCATGTATGAAAACAAAGTGTGGACTTTGGAATTATTACCTGAAGGGCGAAAGGCCATTCAGAATAAATGGATCTTTAAGAGGAAGACGGACGCGGACGGTAATGTCACCGTCTATAAAGCTCGACTTGTGGCAAAGGGTTTTTCACAAGTTCAAGGAATTGACTACGATGAGACTTTCTCTCCCGTAGTGATGCTTAAGTCCGTCAGAATCATGTTGGCAATAGCTGCATTTTTTTATTATGAAATTTGGCAGATGGATGTCAACACAGCGTTCCTCAACGGTTTCCTTGAGGAAGAGTTGTATATGATGCAACCAGAAGGTTTTGTCGATCCAGAGAATGCTGACAAAGTGTGCAAGCTCCAGCGATCCATTTATGGACTGGTGCAGGCATCTCGGAGTTGGAATAAGCGCTTTGGTGAGGTGATCAAATTGTTTTGGTTTATACAAGTTTACGACGAAGCTTGTATTTACAAGAAAGTGAGTGGGAGCTCTATAGTGTTTTTAATATTATATGTGGATGACATATTGCTGATTGGAAATAGTATAGAATTTTTGGAAAGCGTGAAGGAATATTTGAACAAGAGTTTTTCAATGAAGGACCTAGGAGAAGCTGCTTTCATATTAGGCATCAAGATCTATAGAGATAGATCAAGACACTTAATAGGACTTTCACAGAGCACATACCTTGACAAAGTTTTGAAGAAGTTCAAAATGGATCAGTCCAAGAAAGGGTTCTTGCCTGTGTTACAAGGTGTAAAGTTGAGTAAGACTCAATGCCCAGTGACTGCAAAGGATAGAGAAAATATGAGTGTCATCCCCTATGCTTCTGCCATAGGCTCTATCATGTATGCAATGATGTGCACAAGACCAGACGTCAGCCTTGCCATAAGTATGGCCGGAAGGTTTCAAAGTAATCCAGGAGTGGATCACTGGACGGCAGTCAAGAATATCCTAAAGTACCTGAAAAGGACTAAGGAAATGTTTCTCGTTTATGGAGGTGATTAAGAGCTCGTCGTAAAGGGTTACGTCGATGCAAGCTTTGACACTAATCCGGATGACTCTAAGTCTCAAACCGGATACGTATTTATTCTCAATGGAGGAGCGGTAAGCTGGTGCAGTTCCATGCAAAGCGTCGTAGCTGATTCTACATGCGAAGTGGAGTACATAGCTGCCTCGGAGGCGGCGACGGAAGGTGTCTGGATGAAGCAGAGTGCACTGGACCCAATGACTCTGTTCTCTGACAACACTGGTGCCATTGCTCTAGCCAAGGAACCAAGGTTTCACAAGAGGACCAGACACATAAAGCGATGCTTCAATTCCATCCGCGATTACCATCGAGGGAGGAGAGATAAGTATTTGCAAAGTACACACGGATCTGAATGTTGCAGATCCACTAACTAAGCCCCTTCCACGAGGGAAACATGATCAGCACCAGAACTGTATGGGTGTTAGATTCATTACAATGTAAATCACATAGTGATGTGAGCTGGATTATTGACTCTAGTGCAAGTGGGAGACTGTTGGAAATATGCCCTAGAGGCAATAATAAAATGGTTATTATTATATTTACTTGTTTGTGATAAATGTTTATTATCCATGCTAAATTGTATTGATTGGAAACTCTAATACATGTGTGGGTATATAGACAACACCATGTCCCTAGTGAGCCTCTATAGGACTAGCTCATTGATCAAAGATGGTCAAGGTTTCCTAGACATGGACAAGAGTTGTCATTTGATAATGGGATCACATCATTAGGAGAATGATGTGATGGACAAGACCCAAACTATGAACGTAGCATATGATCGTGTCAGTTTATTGCTATTGTTTTCTGCACGTCAAGTATGTGTTCCTATGACCATGAGATCATGTAACTCACTGACACCGGAGGAGCACCTTGTGTGTATCAAACGTCACAACGTAACTGGGTGACTATAAAGATGCTCTACAGGTATCTCCAAAGGTCTCTGTTGAGTTGATATGGATCAAGACTGGGATTTGTTACTCCGTGTGACGGAGAGGTATCTCAGGGCCCACTCGGTAATACAACATCACAATGAGCCTTGCAAGCAAAGTGACTAAAGATTTAGCCACGGGATGTTGTGTTACAGAATGAGTAAAGAGACTTGCCGGTAACGAGATTGAACTAGGTATGGAGATACCGACGATCGAATCTCGGGCAAGTAACATACCGATAAACAAAGGGAACAACGTACGAGATTAACTGAATCCTTGACATAGAGGTTCAACCGATAAAGATATTCGTAGAATATGTAGGAACCAATATTGGCATCCAGGTTCCGCTATTGGTTATTGACCGTAGAGGTGTCTCGGTCATGTCTACATAGTTCTCGAACCCGCAGGGTCTGCACACTTAACGTTCGGTGATGTTTTGGTATTATTGAGTTATGTATGTTGGTGAACGAAGGTTGTTCGGAGTCCCGGATGAGATCCCAAACATCACGAGGAGCTCCGTAATGGTCTAGAGGTAAAGATTGATATATAGGAAGTCCCGTTTTGGTCACCGAAAAGTTTCGGGTATTTCCGGTAGTGTACCGGGAGTGCCGGGAGGGTTCCGGGGATCCACCGGGAGGGGGCCACCCACCCCAGGGGACACATGGGCCTAGGAGGTGGTGCACCAGCCCCTAAGGGCCCATGCGCAGGAGGTGGGAGTAGACCAAGGTGGGGAAGAGTCCTCACAAGATTCCACCTTCCTTGTGGGAGGAGGAATCCTTGTGGGGGGAGGACTCTCCCCCTCTGGTTCGGCCGAACCCCTCCTTGTTGGAGGGGCTAGGGCTGCCTCCCCCCTCCCCTTCCTTCTATATATAGTGGAGGTTTGAGGGCAGCCCAATACAGAAAAAGCCACGTGCGGCCCTCTCCTCTCTAGATCGTCTCCCTCCTCTAGATTAGTTCGGTAGAGCTTGGCGAAGCCCTGCCGGATTAGTTCCACCACCACCGCCACCACGCCGTTGTGCTGCCGGAGAACTCATCTACCTCTCTGCCCTCGCTTGCTGGATCAAGGAGGCGGAGATCGTCATCGAGCTGTACGTGTGCTGAACGCGGAGGTGCCGTCCGTTCGGCACTAGATCGTGACTGGATCGCGGGACGGCTTGCGATTTGGATCGCGAAGACGTTCGACCACATCAACCGCTTTTCTTAACGCTTCCTGCTTAGCGATCTACAAGGGTATGTGGATCCGATCTCTCCTCTCATAGATGCTCATCTCCATGGATAGATCTTGTGTGTGCGTAGGAAATTTTTTGTTTCCCATGCAACGTTCCCCAACAGTAGCATACTGTGTCAAGGAAGATGTAAAGCAAGGAATCATTGTGAATACAATTATGTGAGCCTGATGTAACGTCTCTTTCCTTTTCTTTTTATACGTGGTAGCGGGGAATCAACAAATATGTTCTTAGTACCAACTACAATTCCAAAGGAGATTAATGAGAATATTGATCCCAAGAAATGAACCCACTATGTTAGAACACTATTTTTAACTGAATTTTGGAGCGGTGGAGGGGAGATAACTATTTTTTATACCATGATATGTGCCAGAAATAATTAAGTGGACATTGACACTTCTTTAACCTAGGAAGTTTTATACTCCTGAATAAACTATGATATATCATGAAGAGTTGGAACAAAACTCTGTAGCATCGCACCATATGTATTTTGTTGTTCAAGTTAAACAGTGGACTTATTCAGTAGTTGCTTTCAGGGATAAGAATAAATTCAAGTTTGGTGACGGATATGTTCTCCAAAATGGTAGTTGGGAGAATATTTGTGTTTCTATGATTCTCTAACTGTACATGAGTGTCACATTTATTTCATCAGTTCCTTGTATAGATTCAATCATGTTAACTGGAGTTGTTTCTTTTTTGCCAAGTGGTCTAAATTGGGATAAGGAGAGGTACTACTCTAATTCTTGTGATGTTTGGTTAATGTTGTTTTGGGTCAAAGGAACTCTTGTGCAGCAAAATTTTGCTTTACGGATTAGCTTTATATATTATGTATTCAAACCATGATTGTATATTCAGAACCTACATTCGTTTGTTGAATCTTTTGATCAGGGCATGGATAATACTTGTTTGCCACACTAACGCGAGTTTCAGATTACACCGAGTAGGATGCACAATTTCCATTGATTTCATTGTGTTCTTTCCAAAGGAATCTGAATATATTTATCTGGCTGCTAACTTTCACAATATCCTTTTGTAAAGCCTGTGAACTATGCGCCATTAGCTGGTGATGTGGATTCAAACAAAGTCTGCAACGATTTTGCTAAGTTTGGATAAAATTGTACATATGATTTAATTATTTTTAACATGGTTTACACATGCAGGATTAGTGACAATATCTGTTTATGTCTTGCAGTTCCAGGTGTGAACAAACACTTTCGAAAAATACATGTTTATTATTTAATAATGTACATAGAATTAATTGCAATGCACCGATGTGGGTGCCACGGCCTCTCATTTTCCGCACTGCCACTGCCTCCAACGACATGGGAGCCACCACAGCCGGTGAGGACGCGGGCGCCACCGGCCTGCCACTGTTGCATATCCTTCAAGAACTGAAACGTAGGTTTTCGTTTCCATTGCCTTAACTCACTTCCTATGCAGATATGGCTGCAGGACTGAAACACAGGTTTTTTATTACATACATAGTAGTTATCTTTGTAGATCATCAGTATAGTTTACAATTTTCAAAGCCTTGCATTGCTGCATTCACAATAGTTTCATTTCACAGTCTTCCGTTAAACCTAGAATATGACGTAGATTTTACAAAATCTCCGATTCGTTTCCTTGATGTAAATGAAGTAAGCAAATGCATTGCAGGGCCTTCTTTTCTATCATACATGTAAAAGCTTACTTCATACATTCTTCGACCAGCGTGCAACATCAGAGGTATGAGGGACATTTTCTTAATTGTTACTATGGAATTACACCATGTCTTAATCATCTAAACTATGTGATAGGTTCCTGGTGGTACAAACTTGGGTTTGATGCCTAGGAAATTAAGGACAATCACCATTCTAGGTTGTGGACTTGTGAATTTTGAAACTGCTATCGCAATGATACCGAGTAACTACCATACACACTAGAATATTTACCGCAATGATACTGAGTAAATATCATATATTTCTTGCTTAAGCTTTAAATCATAGCTTGTTATCTTAGAGGACATACATTTTTGGAATTAGTGTAATATATCCACTTTTTTACGTGTAAAAGAGCATCAAGAAAGCATGGGAGAGCACATTTGCAGATCACACTGCCTTGCTTTTTTGTTCCTTCCATTTTCACGATGTCCGCTTGCTTCACATCTGAAAACTTTGCTATTTAAAAATTCTCTAGGTATCATCTAGGAAATAGTCGGTTATGCATTTGACGATCGATTAATAGGTTTATGCAATCAAATGCGCATTAAATATGCACTTGTTTACTTTAAAATGTATAATGGTGTCAACTTGCTTTGTCTACTCTGCTCTAATATCTGACTTTTTTCCTCTGTAGGTGATGGTACTGGATTGCTTTGGCTTGGGCTTCCATTTTGGTCGTTGTGCCATTGTGTTGATAAAGTGCCCGCCCCTTCATTCAGTCCATATGCATACTCAGCACTAGAAATTGTGCTAGAACCAAAATTCATTTACTATAAGAAGAATGAGTTGTTCTGGTGCTCTGTTGGATATGATTGGTGATGTGGAAACCTGTTTTGTTATAATATCCATGACACTACTACTTATGATGCCTTTTCTTTACATGCTTATATTTGGTAATAGTTTTTTTAGAATTATTACATCTCCTATTTTTGCAAGATGTGTTAGGCTTCAACATGAAGATATTTCTAATTTAATTTCAGTTTTGTGTCTTCTTCCTAGCTTAAGGATGTAAGTGATTCAGGAGATGTAAGACATGCTGCAATCTCACTGTGGATATATTTAAACAAGATCTTGATATATAGTGATGCAAGCGTACAACGTCCACATGTCCATGATGGCCAGAAACATACTAATCCTTGTTGCTTTAATTTTCGTCCACATGTCCATGATGGTCGGGAAACGTACTAATCCTTGTTGCTTTAATTTCGTGCATGCTTGAATTTTGTATTTGCGGACTCGTGGCCGTCTGCCCGCATGCCTATCTTGATACATGTTGCATATTGTTAGACTTATTATTTGCTTAATGTATTAATACCTTGATGAATCCAAGTTTCCACTAAAGTTGCCCGGGTCACTCAATACTCAATGTTGTGTCTTGGAATGATATCCAAAAACATGAGCTTGGTAAAGACATTCATATTTTCTTGGGGGTATAATTTAATGAGTCGATAATGTGTTTTTATTAAATTTGCATTCGTCGAGATACATATGTAGTATTACTATTTGATAATTATTTAATGACAACATAGAATTATTTGATAATTATTTAATGACAACATAGACATGCATTTGCACGTGCAAGCTTACTATTTGCCCAAGGAAGTGGGAAGAACAAGCAATGAAAAATGATATGATCTTAGAAAGTGCCAACAATGAGTAAAATCTCTGGACATTGACAACAACAGAGTGTATGTGAAGGTCATTGCACAACATCTAGATTCACAACAACATGGAATCAAAAGGCGGCAAGATGAAGATTTTGGAGGAAGCCCACGATGATGTCAATGTGCGAAGGATTTCACAGGAAGGAAGGAAGAGTCTAGCATGGATGTTGGGACCACACGACCATCATGAGTGGGTAGATGGTAGCATTGCGATGCCATTATGCACCGCCTTTGAGGACGACAACGTGCATGGCAAGGATAGGGTTCCCCGTGACACCTTTAGAAACAGGTAATGATGTCCACGGGTGCCAACATCGCTGAGCTTTTGCTCGGAACCCAAGAGGACAAAGGTTTGCTGCAACAACGACTTCAGGAAGTGACGTGGCTTGGACTGCGTTGGTATTTCCCCAAAAAGGAAGGGATGATGCAGCACAGCGACGGTAAGTATTTCCCTCAGTTATGAAACCAAGGTTATCGAACCAGTAGGAGGATCACCACCACCCAATAAGCAGCACCTGCACACAAACAACAAATACTTGCAACCCGACGCGAAAGAGAGGTTGTCAATCTCTCTATGGTAAATAGATAGATTAGGTAGTGATAGATAGGAGAGATAGATCTCTCAAGAAAACAAATAAAAAGAGTAAATATGCAACAATATGTTTTTGGGTTTTTGGTTTTGTAGATCTGAAAACAAAGATTGCAAAAAATGTAGATCGGAAAGCAATATGATAGGAAAAGTAGACCCGGGGGGCGTAGGGTTCACTAGTGGCTTCTCTCATGAGTATAGCGCACGGTGGGTGAACAAATTACTATTGGGCAATTGATAGAAAATTAAATAGTCATGACGATATCCAAGGCGATGATCATTATATAGGCATCACGTCCAAGATAGATAGACCGACTCCTGCCTGCATCTACCTCTATTACACCACACATCGACCGCTATCCAGCATGCATCTAGTGTATTAAGTTCATGGTAAAATGGAGTAATGCAATAAGAATGATGACATGATGTAGACAAGATCTATTCATGTAGGAATAGACCCCATCTTGTTATCCTTAATAGCAACGATACATGCGTGTCTTGCTGCCCCTTCTGTCACTGGGAAAGAACACCGCAAGATCAAACCCATCACAAAGCACCTGTTCCCATGGCAAGAAAAATTGATCTAGTCGGCCCAACTAAACCAAAGATTCGAAGAAGAAATACGAGGCTATAAGTAATCATGCAAATAAGAGATCAAAGAAGACTCAAATAATATTCATGGATAGAAACTGATCATGAACTCAAAATTCATCGGATCCCAACAAACACATCGCAAAAGTTTACATCAAATAGATCTCCAAGAGACCATTGTATCGAGAATCATAAGAGAGAGAGAAGAAGCCATCTAGCTACTGCCTACGGACCCGAAGGTCTATGGTGGACTACCCATGCTTCATCAGAGAGGCAACTATGAGGAAGATGAACCCCTCCATGATGGTGTTTACATTGGATCTCGAGGTTCTGGAACTTGCGGCGGCTGGAATTGTGTTTCGTCGACTCCTCTAGGGTTTTTGGATTTTCTGGGAATTTATAGGCACGATAGTCGGTTGAGGGGGTACCCGAGGAGCCCAACACCCACCAGGCCGCGCCAGGGGGCCTCTCGCGCGCCCTGGTGGGGGCTGGCCACCCTGGGCCCCCTCTTGTGGTGTTCTTTGGCCCATCTGGTTTCTTCTGGTCCGTAAAAAATCCACAAAAATCCCCGCAGCGTTTTATCTCCGTTTGGTACTGATTTTCTACGAAGTAAAAAAAAAAGCAAAAACAGCAACTCGCACTTTGGCACTATGTCAATAGGTTAGTCCCAAAAAATGATATAAAGTTGTAATAAAATGATTGTAAAACATCCAAGAATGATAATATAACAGCATGGAACAAGCAAAAATTATAGATTCGTTGGATACGTATCAGCATCCCCAAGCTTAATTCCTACTTGTCCTCGAGTAGGTAAATGATAAAAACAGAATTTTTGATGTGGAATGCTGCCTAACATGTTCATCACATTCTTTTCTTCTTTGTATAGCATGGACATTTGGACTTGTAAATGATTCAAAGTAATAGTCTAGTTTTAACATAATGACTTCAATACTCAAGCATGTCAACAAGCAACCATGTCTTTCCAAATATCAACACTAAAGAAAGTTATCCCTAGCCCATTATGCTCAATCATTGATCCATTCATGAAACACACTCAAATATTAGCTATGCCCAATGCTCAAGTACGATCATAGTGCCCCCTAGTTGGTGCTTATAAGAGAAGATGGAGACTCAAAGCAAAAATAAAAATTGCATAAAGTAAATAGATAGGCCCTTCGCAGAAGGAAGTAGGGATTTGTAGAGGTGCCAGAGCTCAAAGTTTTAAATTGAGAGAGAACAAATACTTTGGGTGGCATGCTTTTCCTGTCAACGAAAACGACAAAGTAGCTCACAATACTTTCCATGCTAGATATATCATAGGCGGTTCCCAAACAGAAAATAAAGTTTATTCCTTTTTCCACCAAACTTTCACTTTCCATGGCGGGCCGTATCCACGGTTGCCTTCCATGCCAACACTTTTCAAGAAATTTATTATTTGACAACATAAAGTAAATATTTTTTTCTTTTTCATTTCGGGAACGGGCATCCCTATTACCGCCGCACTCTCGTGCAATGACAAGTGAATAAACACTCATCTTGAGAATAACACATCTAGCATAGAAAAATATTGGACACTCCCCACTGTTTCATGAGTGGTACGGGCACACAAAAGAGAAAATTTATTTTGAAAATTTAGAGATGGCACATACAAATTTGCTTGGAACGGCATGGAATAATCGCATATAGGTAGGTATGGTGGACTCATAAGGCAAAACTTGGTTTAAGGATTTTGGATGCACAAGTAGTATTTCTAATTAGTACAAATGAAGGCTAGCAAATAGATTGGGAAGCAACCAAACTAAGAAACGAAAAATCACATAAGTGAGCATTGAACATAACTAACACCGAATCATGCACCACAAGTAGGATGTAACTTCATTGCATAACTATTGACTTTTGTGCATGCATAGGGAATCACAAACCTTAACACCAATATTCCTACTAGGCATAATTACTCATTAACATGACTCACATATTACTATCATCATATTTCAAAACTATTACAAGGAATCAAGTTTAATTTGTCCAATGATCTTCATGAAACTTTTTATTATATCCTCCTTGGATATCTATCACTTTGGGGCTAGTTTCATATATTGCCATTGCTTTTTGGCAAGCTCAAACAAATTTAAGTGAAGCACATGAGCATAAAGATTTCATCTCTCAAAAAGGTATAAGTGAAGCATGAGAGGATTTCTTCAAAATTTTACTAACTCTCAAATTAATCTAAGTGAAGCATGAGAGTATTTCTACAAAAGTTTCCAAGCACACCGTGCTCAAAAAGATATAAGTGAAGCACTAGAGCAATTCTATAGCTCAAAAAGTTTAAGTGAAGCACATAGAGCAATTCTAACAAACCATAGCATGATTTTGGCTTTCTCAAATAGGTGTGTACAGCAAGGATACAAAGGGAAAACTAACAAACAAAGCAAGCAAAGATACAATTCGCTCCAAGCAAAACACATGATATGTGACGAATAAAAATATAGCTCCAAGTAAAATACCGATGGTCGTTAGAAGAAAGAGGGGATGCCACTCGGGGGCATCTCCAAGCTTAGTTGCTTGTTACTCTTTGGATATATCTTGGGGGTGCGGTAGCATCCCCAAGCTTAGGCTTTTGCTACTCCTTATTCCTTCATCCATCGTGATCTCACCCAAAACTTGAAAACTTCAATCACATAAAACTCAACAAAATCTTCATGAGATCCGTTAGTATAAGAAAGCAAATCACTACTTTAGGTACTGTTGTAAACCCATTCAAATTTTATAATTGCATTATACCTACTATATTTTAACTTTACCATGGCTTATACCTCCAAATACAAACCATAGATTCATCAAAACAAGCACACAATGCAACAAAAATAGAATCTGTCTCAAACAGAACAGTCTGTAGTAATCTGTACTCTACCCATACTTCTGTAACTCTAAAAATTCTGAAAAATTAGGACAACGTAAGGAATTTGTATAGAAACACTGTGTTAAAATTCAGCTCAAGATCACGTTCCAGCAAAAAATGAAAATTCATATACTGGACGCAAAGTTTCTGTTTCAGATTCAACATCACTTCTACTCATCCTATGAATCATCCTAACAGTTCTACTTGGCACAAACACTAAATAAACCATAAAAACACAATCATAACAGAGGCATAATTGTGTCAACACTCAAAAACAGAAAGGAAAAAGCAAAAATTTATTTATTCATTGGGTTGCCTCCCAACAAGCGCTATCGTTTTACGCCCCTAGCTAGGCATATTGGATAGATTCAAGTATTATCATCTTTGGTTTTGGTCACTTTTGTGAGGGCCTTCTCAAATCCGGGGGGCTCTTTCCGCTTCCCCAAATTTTCAGGAGAAGAAACCATCTTAAGATCCAAAATATCCAAACGCTTATTGCAAAGGGTAATCAAAGTGTTCAAGCGATTGAGGTTCCCACTAATATGTTTGAGGGGTTCATGATATTTTTGTAACTCGACCAAGTGCTTATGTAAGTCACTTAATTTGTCAAGAATTTGAACTCCCTCTTGTGAAAAAGCAAGCCCCTTTTTTGGTGGGGGAACCCCCAAAATCCCTTCCAAAACTTCATAAGCGGCATTTGCATCAAGTTCAATAAAATTGCCTTTTGAGGTGAAATCCAAAAGCTCTCTATGATGCAAAGTCAATCCAATATAAAAATTTCTAAGCAAAACTTTTGCGTCTCCTTTTAGATTGGAAATACGATAGGATTCCATTAGCCTAGACCAGGCATCTTTCAAATTTTCCCCTTGTTTTTGTTTGAAGTATAGAACTTCAAAATCTGGTGACAAAGGGGGAGTGGTAATGGTAGTCATAGCAACAAGCAAGAGATCTTACGAAACAAAGGCAAAAAGAAGAAGAGGGCGAATAAAACGGCAATTGGTGAAGTGGGGGAGAGGAAAACGAGAGGCAAATGGCAAATAATGTAATTGCAAGGAGATGAGATTTGTTAATAGGAACCTGGTAGATGATGATGGATTCCCCTCGGCGCCTACGATAGGCACATAGAAGAGACTGCTTCCGCCCCGGCAACGGCGCCAGAAATTCCTTTGACGTGGCTTGGACTGCGTCGGTATTTCCCCAAAGAGGAAGGGATGATTCAGCACAGCGACGGTAAGTATTTCCCTCAGTTATGAAACCATGGTTATCGAACCAGTAGGAGGATCACCACCACCCAATAAGCATCACATGCACACAGACAACAAATACTTGCAACCCGACGCGAAAGAGAGGTTGTCAATGTCTCTACGGTAAATAGATAGATTAGGTAGTGATAGATAGGAGAGATAGATCTCTCAAGAACACAAATAAAAAGAGTAAATATGCAGCAATATGTTTTTGGGTTTTTGGTTTTGTAGATCTGAAAACAAAGATTGCAAAAAACGTAGATCGAAAAGCAATATGATAGGAAAAGTAGACCCGGGGGCCGTAGGGTTCACTAGTGGCTTCTCTCATGAGTATAGCGCACGGTGGGTGAACAAATTACTGTTGGGCAATTGATAGAAAATTAAATAGTCATGACGATATCCAAGGCGATGATCATTATATAGGCATCACGTCCAAGATAGATAGACCGACTCCTGCCTGCATCTACCTCTACTACTCCACACATCGACCGCTATCCAGCATGCATCTAGTGTATTAAGTTCATGGAAAAACGGAGTAATGCAACAAGAACGATGATATGATGTAGACAAGATCTATTCATGTAGGAATAGACCTCATCTTGTTATCCTTAATAGCAACGATACATGCGTGTCTTGCTGCCCCTTCTGTCACTGGGAAAGAACACCGCAAGATCAAACCCATCACAAAGCACCTCTTCCCATGGCAAGAAAAATCGATCTAGTCGGCCTAACTAAACCAAAGATTCGAAAAAGAAATACGAGGCTATAAGTAATCATGCATATAAGAGATCAAAGAAGACTCAAATAATATTCATGGATAGAAACTGATCATGAACTCAAAATTCATTGGATCCCAACAAACACACCGCAAAAGTTTACATCAAATAGATCTCCAAGAGACCATTGTATTGAGAATCATAAGAGAGAGAGAGAAGAAGCCATCTAGCTACTGCCTACGGACCCGAAGGTCTATGGTGGACTACTCACGCATCATCGGAGAGGCACCTATGAGGAAGATGAACCCCTCCGTGATGGTGTTTAGATTGGATCTCGAGGTTCTGGAACTTGCGGCGGCTGGAATTGTGTTTCGTCGACTCCTCTAGGGTTTTTGGATTTTCTGGGAATTTATAGGCACGATAGTCGGTTGAGGGGGTGCCCGAGGTGCCCAGCACCCACCAGGCCGCGCCAGGGGGCCTCTGGCGCGCCCTGGTGGGGGCTGGCCACCCTGGGCCCCCTCTTCTGGTGTTCTTTGGCCCATCTGGTTTCTTCTGGTCCGTAAAAAATCCACAAAAATCCCCGCAGTTATCTCCGTTTGGTACTGATTTTCTGCGAAGTAAAAAAAACAAGCAAAAACAGCAACTGGCACTTTGGCACTATGTCAATAGATTAGTCCCAAAAAATGATATAAAGTTGTAATAAAATGATTGTAAAACATCCAAGAATGATAATATAACAGCATGGAACAAGCAAAAATTATAGATACGTTGGAGACGTATCAGGAAGTAACAACACCCTCAGACATCGCCAAGGTCAGAGCCAGCTCGTACTTATGTCCCAACGGTACCAACACCCTCCAAATCCTTGCACGTCTCCAATTGAGTGGCACAACCAGATCGAGTGTCATGGTATTTTCCTTGCAATATCCATTTGAGGGTAGGGCATGCGCCTAGATTCATATGGTGCACGCGAGGAGATTTACCCAGGTGCAGGCCCTTGGATTGTGGCAATACCCTATTTCATGCTTGTTTGTATAGATGATCAAGCCTCATATGAGAACTAGGGCTTGTATTTACAAAGGTTCGATTATGAGATCGTATAGGGGGGTCGCCTCAGATGACTATGTCCTAAGATGTAAGGTATATTGTGTGTTGCCTATCGGGGGTACCTGCTAGGCCTTACATAGTCAGATGTGACTAAGTTTACATAAGTTTCTAATTGATCGGTATTATGGCTAATACAAAAGACCTAGCAAGAATTGTAGCCGTCCTTGTCTCGCGCCCCAAGGTGGCAATGCACCCCTCTATTGTTGGTGGACTAGGAGTAGCAAGAAGCCAAAATATTAACATACATGGACTCCTATTGAAGCAGATGTTGGAGACTTGGTTGCAGGGTATGATTGATTAATTAATATTTCCAAATTTAAATACTAGTTAGTCGTAACCATATACGGCTTGGGCTGCCCCGTGGTCGTTGGGCCTCTTCCTCCTCCGTGGATACACCCTTGGGGCATGGCACAATCCTTTTATAAGATCTAGATTCAAATTTCTGATTTCTTGAAAAATGAAATGACATAAATTCATTTTACTGGTGGTGTTGGAGTGCCTTGGTGGAAGGCACGACAACTTCCAGGCACATTTCGGCGAGCTGATCAACTCATCACGTCGCCGTGCGTGAGCTAACTAGCGTCTTATGACGGATGAGCCAACGGAAGAGGTCGATTGGTCCTATGGTTTCATGTGTTCCTTGCTTCAGATGGAACCGAGTGGCACGTAGCTCGCCCGGTTCATTGCTATGGCACGACTCGGCACTACGTTGGTGAAGTAACTAGCAATGTGCACTTATGGCACCTCATCTACCATTTCTCTCACCTCCTCCTACATACTTCATTAACACAACTGTTGGAAATATGTCCTAGAGGCAATAATAATATAGTTCTTATCATATTTCCTTGTTCACGATAATCGTTTATTATCCATGCTATAATTGTATTGATTGGAAACTCAAATACATGTGTGGGTACATAGACAACACCGTGTCCCTAGTATGCCTCTAATAGACTAGCTCGTTGATCAAAGATGGTCAAGGTTTCCTAGCCATAGACATGAGATGTCATTTGATAACGGATCACATCATTAGGAGAATGATGTGATGGACAAGAGCCAAACTATGAATGTAGCATATGATCGTGTCAGTTATTGCTATTGTTTTCTGCATGTCAAGTATTTGTTCCTACGACCATGAGATCATGCAACTCACTGACACCGGAGGAATACCTTGTGTGTATCAAACGTCGCAACGTAACTGGGTGACTATACAGATACTCTACAGGTATCTCCGAGGGTGTCTGTTGAGCTGGCATGGATCGAGACTGGGATTTGTTACTCCGTGTGACGGAGAGGTATCTCAGGGCCCACTCGGTAATACAACATCACAATAAGCCTTGCAAGCAAAGTGACTAAAGAGTTAGCCACGGGATCTTGTATTACGGAACGAGTAAAGAGATTTGCCGGTAACGAGATTGAACTAGGTATAGAGATACCGACGATCGAATCTCGGGCAAGTAACATACCGAAGAACAAAGGGAACATCATACGGGATTAACTGAATCCTTGACATAGAGGTTCAACCGATAAAGATCTTCGTAGAATATGTAGGAACAAATATGGGCATCTAGGTCCCGCTATTGGTTATTGACCGTAGAGGTGTCTCGGTCATGTCTACGTAGTTCTCGAACCCGCAGGGTCTGCACACTTAACGTTCGGTGACGTTTCGGTAGTACTGAGATATATGTGTTGGTGACCGAAGGTTGTTCGGAGTTCTGGATGAGATCACAGACGTCACGAGGAGCTCCGGAATGGTCCGGAGGGAAAGATTTATATATAGGAAAGTGGTATTTTGGTTCCGAAAAAGTTTCGGGTATTTCCGGTAGTGTACCGGGAGTGACGAATGGGTTCCGAGGGTCCACCGGGTGGGGCCCACCCACCCCGGGGGGACACATGGGCCCAAGAGGTGGCGCACCAGCCCCTAATGGGCTGGCGAACCGACCCCATAAGGGCCCATATGCCCAAGAGGAAAAAAGGTGGAGATAGGAAGGAATAGGACTCCATCCTAATATGAATCCACTTCCTAGTAGGAAGTGGATTGGACTCCTCCTTGCCCTGGTTCGGCCGATCCCTAGGGGAAACCCTAGGGAGGCTGCCTCATCCCCCCTCCCTTCTATATATACTAGAGGAATAGAGCCCCCAAAGACACACGGACACGTGCTAGTTCTCTATTCTCTAGTTCCTCCACCAAATAGATTCCGGTAGTGCTTAGGCGAAGCCCTGCCGGGATAACTCCACCATCACCACCACCACGCCGTCGTGCTACTGGAGATCTCATCTATCTCTCCGCCCTCTCTTGCTAGATCAAGAAGGCAGCGATCGTCATCGAGCTGTACGTGTGTTGAACGCGGAGGTGCCGTCCTTTTCGGCGCTAGATCGGGACGGATCATGATTGGATCGCGGGACGGCTTGCGATTTGGATCGCGAAGACGTTCGACTACTTCAACCGCGTTTCTTAACGCTTACCGCTTAGGGATCTACAAGGGTATGTAGTGTAGGAGATATGCCCAAGAGGCAATAATAACTGTTATTATTTATCCCCATGTTCCTAATTAAGTTTCTATTCCATGCTATAACTGCAATGATTCTCGAGTCTGCAATATCCATGAGGCCCGAAGGGAAACTCATTTGCACGTGTGGTATAATAAACGGTAAAATGTATTCCTAGTCTTGCCTCTAAGACTGGCTCAAGTATTGCATGATGATCCTGTTTTCTTGATCATGGGCATGGCTATGCCGGCAATTTTGAGGGCGCAATGTTGGTAGAACACTTGTGTTGAATCAACCCAAATTGATGTTATGCTATGAGATACATTCATCACAAGTTAATGGTTAATAACACAGAGATAGTTAATGTTTGCATAATTCCTTAGACCATGAGAGTATCGAGTTCCTTCGTGCTTGCTTCGTGAACTTTGGGGTTTGTTAAACGTCATCCGCTACTGGGTGGCTATTACGGCGGCTTACGGGTTCACGGAAAAGTATGGCAAGTAACAAGATAGCTCAAGATTGGGATTTGCTCCTCCGACGATGGAGAGATATCTCTGGGCCCTCTCGGTGTTACGGTATCCATCATCGTCTGGCCAGACACTTTGTGATTTGATCACGGGGATGCCGGAACACGAAACGAGAAAAGAGAACAATACCGGTAACGAGGTAACTGGCATAGTGGACAAGGTGTTGATCCACAGGGATGCCAACATGTCTCACCTTGGGAATTTGTAACATATCGCGAAGCAACAGGAATAGCACACGGCAACTGGAGGTTCACTCGAATATTCATTCGTGTGGGTATAGGGGTCAATATGGGTGTCCACGGCTCCGATGTTGATCATTGATCGGAAGGGGTTCCGGGTCATGTCTATACTTCACCGAACCTATAGGGTCACACGCTTAAGGGTCATCTATCTGCTGAATACTAGACACGGAGCCTGAGAGAAAATCACCGGAAAATTTTCGGACACCGGAAAAGTTTCGGACAGCGGAAAAGTTCCGCAGAGAGAACACCGGAACAGTTTCGGTAAAACTGAAAAGTTGTTTCAGGGGATACCATTAAGTCAAATTGGTTTCGGCACATGCCTGATAATTCTTGGAGGGTGCCAGAATCATTTTGGAAACTTCTGGGAATTTTCCGGAAGAAAAACCGGAAATGTTCCGGAGCTGCCGGAACCGCTTCGGATGCTTTTCGCAGATGAAAATCACTAATCCGGAATTGTTCTGGAACGCATTGAAATTTATTTTAGTGGGTAATGGAAATGTTCTAAGCCCACATAAATATTTTCAGTTCGAACGGACGCTGAAACATGTCGTCGTGAATAGTGAAAGTGCTTTTTGGATATTTTTGGAAAACCACCTTTTGGGATATTTCCCAAAAGGCTTCTAGAAGGTCTTGGGGGCCAAGGAAGCCCCTCATGGGGGGCCCCCAAGGGGGTGGCCGGCCAAGGTGAGTGGAGCTCCATGGAGCTCCACATGGCATCCCTTTTCCCTCTTATGCCCTTTGTGTATGACATAAAGTGGGGGCATTTTTGGGTTTTTGGAATGGCAACTCTACCCCTTGGTTTTCCTATAAATAGGAGGTGAGGGGGCTGCCCAAACCTCATCCCTTCTCACATACACATGCCATTTGACTTGTCTGGCTTCTCTCTCCCTCCCCGCAAAATAGTTTCGTAGAGCCGAAAGGCTATCTGGGTTCCGGCAGGAACTAGTTCTGGACGGCGAAGCCCTGCCGGATAGATGACACTGTATGTGTGCAACTCTGTAGAGAGATCATAGTTTCGGTCTTAGTTCGAGAGTGCCTCCCGAAGGGCTGTCCGTGTGACCGTCCGAGTTTCGAAGGTCCTCCCGAAGGGCTGTCCGAGTGACCGTCCGAGTTTCGAAGGTCCTCCCGAATGGCTGTCCGTGACACCGTTCGGGGGACTGTCCGACCGCCTCCCGGAGGGCTGTCCGAGGGGCAGATGAGGGTATACATCCTCGCGGTTGGGAGGTTGTAAATCCTAGCTGCGGGGATCTGCACCGCCGATCGTCAACGACTCTACTTCCGCTGCACTACGAGTCGGTAACGAAAAAGATCAAACCTTGTATGCAGTCTCCATAGTGGTCCTGGGCTGGTGCGTAGGTCAGAAATTTTTCTTTTCTGCTGCGTTCCCCTATAGTGGCATCATGAGCCGTGCTATGCGTAGATGCAGGTTACGATCTAGAATACATAGAGATGTATGGGTGTTGCACAATATAATTAGGTAGTAGATGAGTTCTATTACTGAAAATTATTCGTGCGGGTAGCAGATGAAATCTGTTACCCGATGTTCTTGTTGCTTCCCTGGGATTTGCATATTTCTGATCTTGATAACAGCATGGTGGAGTTTCAATGTTCTGGCAATCCGCGATCCTGATTGATCAACGAAGTGCTAACAGTTCATTGAATTCCACTGTAGTTAAAAAGAAAGATGAAATTTCGCAGACGAAAGTGCAATGCATATATGATCTGCACGGGGGTCATGCGTATGACGAAGTTCAGTATGGGGCTCGAGATTTTATTATCTCGTGTTTCATACACCCCGCAAAGTTAATCTAGCAACTTTAATTATCATACTTGATGATGGACGTTGGTAGCTTCGGTTTGTTTCGAAACCTTAGAAGCCACGAAAAACAAAGTTCTTGCATAAACCGATTAGAGGCGTCTAACTTGGTTTTGCAAGAGGGTTTGCATGAGCATGTGATGTGGTATAGCAATGCTCATATTAATTTTATTATGTATGAGATGACTATATGATGTAAATTAACATGACATGCGTGTCATGATTCGGCATGATGGCTGGAGCCATATGATTGTCACTTTAATGACCTACGTGTCAACCTTGAGTAATGCACTTATTTTATTAGCTATAGAGATAGCAATATTATCTGATGCATCAACAAGGTGGTGGCAATCTTCGCGAAGGTGAACACCGACGCAAATGCCGAAGACGAAGAAATGTTTGACTTCTCCGTCAGAAGGGGCTATACCATGTCATGCTAATTATGAATTGCCTGAGATGTTTATCCCTTATGATGCACCCTTCTTGATTGCGCGGTAGTCGCTTTTTATTAGGGTGATCTCTCACTTTAAAATATCAAAGTAGTTAGTGTTCACCCAAGTGTAGCACCGTCTGAAATTCGTATCTTTTCGGGGTGCGCCATGTCCACATGGGTACGACGAATCGAGAGGAATGAGGCGGGTGAGGTCAGACCTCGCAGCAAGATCACTTGGTTGTCTTTGACGTCCAGGCAGGATAGTCCTGAGCTCGGAACACACCCATCGAAAGATGAACAAGAGTCACATAAAGATGTGATTGGCAAGTTTGCCTACCGATTAAAATTCCCGTCATCAGTGATGTCCACATCAATGGCGTTGAATTGAAATGCGGATCTTGAATCACTCACAATCAATTATGAGAGATATTGATTTGAGTGGGAGCGCACTTTAGAATTAATTCTTTTAATTCTTAGTGCAATTAATTTTGAACACTGTCTAAGTGTGATTTGCATAATAGTTGTAGAATAATGGCTCGCGTTTCCACCTTCCCAATTAAAATTGAATAGTTGTTATATATCTGGTTAAAACTTTACGGTTGATAACGTAATGTGAGGATTGTCCTCAAGAGTGCCGAGAAGGACTTTGTCCTATCGCATGCTTTCGGTATTCTCCTCCTAATGCTATGGATCATGTGACTCTCGTCCTTCGATCCAAAAGCTAGAATTCCGTTTCAGTCAAGTGCAATATGTTTGCTTCCATGAGACCCGAACTTCGAAAGTTTTGGGATAGTTATGTGATATTCATGGAACTGAAAATTAATTTTCAGATACAAACAAAGGCTGAAAGATATGAAATATCCAAAGCAATATTTGTTTGCAAACTATTAGTAAAGGTGTTTACTATGCATTTGACTGATAAGAGAGGGATCCAGAAGAACGCCTGTCATATGATGAAAGGTGCATAAAACAACAACTTAAAGACAAAGGAAGTGTCCAAAGGGTGTTAGTAAAACTTTCACGCCTAGGAAGTCCGGGGCTAACGCCACTCTTAAGTTGAGTGCTTCTTCTGAGAGTAGGAGAAATACTGAAAGTTAAACTGTTAGAAGTATAAAGGCAAAAGGAGAGAAGGCTGGAATATCCAGCTCATGTATGAATGTCATACAAGTTTTTGATGTATGGAAGGCTGGTCAAAGATATAGTTCTTGGGAATTATGGTTAAACATGTTAATCACTAATTCTTGGGGATTGTGAGTTGATCGCAAAGATACCCGCTCGATTGCATTCTGTTGCAAATCGATGTAAGAACTACCATGGCCTGAAAGACTAGCCAGGAATTAGGTCTTGATACACGCTGGGAACATAGTAAAAGTTACTATACCTTCCATCGGTGTATTACCTATGTATTTTCTTTCATAATTCATTTTAGAGCTTTACACACTCTAGCCCTTTGCATAAGGTATCTTGCAAGAAGGTTGTTCATAAGAGAACTTTTGATGTTCGGTGTTATGAATAAACATAAGGGCCATACTTTCATTATGAATGATATGTATGTTATGAATATTGATAATAATACATTACCTCCATATTTACTTTCATAATTCGTTTAGAGTTTCATATACTCTAGCCCTTTTGCATAAGGTATCTTGCAAGAAGGTTATTCATAAGAGAACTTTTGATGTTCGGTGTTATGAATAACATGAAGGGCCATGCTTCCATCCAGGATGGGATGTATGTTATGAATATTGATGGTAATATGATACATCCATAACACTGACGCTAAATGTCGCAAGACTAAAAGAATACCACATATGTGTGGCACTGCATTTGGTCACATTGGAGAAACCCACATGGAAAATTCCATTATGATGGATTTTGAAGTCGTTTGATTTTGAATCATCTGACACTTGCAACTTTCCTCCGAAAGGTGAAGTGACTGAAATACCGTTCACATTCCATAAGGAACGAGCAACAAACTTATTGGTGATCATACATTTTTGATGTGTGTAGTTCAATAAATGTTATTGCAAGTAGTGGATTTATCTATCTTCAGAAATGACTCAAGTAGATATATGGATATTTACTTGATGAGATGTAAGTCTGGATCTTTTGAAATCATTCGAAAGGTTATCAAAAATGAAGTAGAAGTTATTATAACAAGAAAATTATGTTTCTACAGTTCGATTGCAGAAAGGAATATTTGAGTTACAAGTTTAGCGAATGTCTGATGAGTTGTGAAAGGGGTTTCATAACTTGCACCTCCCGGAACACCACTGCAAGTGGAGAGTCCGTGAAGATGTAATCGAACCATTCATGACATGGTAAGATCAAAGATGACATAAATAAATTTGCCATTATCCGTTTTAAAGTGATGCTTTAGAGACTGCGGCTTTTACACTGAAAAGAGCTCCATTAGGTCTGTTGAAATGACGCCATGGCATGGTACGCCCAACCATGTTATATATTTTCTTAACATTTGGAATATGGGGCTTGTGTAAAAGGTTACAAACCTATTCCAAATCAGACAAGTGCTATTTTGTAGGTTCCCCTACATGTAGATCCACTCTCCCTCTCGTAGATGCTCATCACCATGGATAGTCTTGCGTGTGCCTAGGAAATTTTTTGTTTCCCATGCAACGTTCCCCAACAGTGGTATCAGAGCTAGGTCTATGCGTAGATGAGATCACGAGTAGAACACAAAGGAGTTTGTGGGCGTTGATGCTCGGATTGCTTCCTCCCTTGGTCTATTCCTGATTCAGCGGTATTGTGGGATGAAGCGGCCTGGACCAGCCTTACTCGTACGCTTACGAGTGACCGGTTCCATCAACTGACATGTGACTTTGTTGCATAAAGATGGCTGGCGGGTGTCTGTCTCTCCCACTTTAGTTAGATCGGATTTGACAAAGGCGGTCCTTGAGAAGGTTGAATAGCAATTTGTGTATCACCGTTTTGGCTTTTGCGTAGGTAAGAATCGTTCTTGCTAGATACCCGTAGCAGCCACATAAAACATGCAACAACAATTAGAGGACGTCTAACTTATTTTTGCAGGGTATGTTGTGATGTGATATGGCCAATTACATGATGAGATATATGTGATGTATGAGATGATATGTTTTGTATAGAATATCACGACTTGCATGTCGATGAGTACGGCAACCGGCAGGAGCCATAGGGTTGTCTTTAATTTATTTTCGCCGTTTTGCTTTACTTTATCGCTATGAGTTAGCAATAGTTGTAGACGCGATAGTTGACACGACAACCTCATGGCGACACGTTGATAGAGATCAAGATGATGGAGATCATGGTGTCATGCCGGTGACGATGGAGATCATGCCGGTGCTTTGGAGATGGAGATCAAAAGCACAAGTTTATGGCCATATCATGTCACTTATGATTTGCATGTGATGTTAATCCTTGTATGCATCTTATTTTGCTTAGGACGACGGTAGCATTATAAGGTGATCCCTCACTAAAATTTCAAGATAAAATTGTGTTCTCCCCGATTGTGCACCGTTGCGAAAGTTTGTCGTTTCGAGACACCACGTGATGATCGGGTGTGATAGACTCTACGTTCACATATAACGGGTGCAAGCCAGTGTTGCACATGTGGAACACTCGGGTTAAACTTGACGAGCCTAGCATGTACAGACATGGCCTCAGAACACAAGAGACCGAAAGGTCGAACATGAGTCATATAGTAGATATGATCAACATGGAGATGTTCACCATTGAAACCACCTCATCTCACGTGATGATCGGACTTGGGTTGGTGAATTTGGATCATGTAACACTCGGATGACCGGAGGGATGTCAATTTGAGTGGGAGTTCTTTAGTAATATGATTAACTGAACTCATTATCATGAACATAGTCAAAATGTCTTTGCAAATTATGTTGTAGATCAATAGCTCGCGCTGTAGCTCCCCTGTGTTTTTTATACGTTCCTAGAGAAAATAGAGTTGAAAGACGATGGTAGCAATAATGCGGACTGGGTCCGTGATCCGAGGATTGTCCTCATTGCTGCACAGAAGGCTTATGTCCTTAATGCACCGCTCGGTGCGCCACCCCCTCAAGCGTCGTTTGTAGATGTTGTGAACATCTGACAGGCACGTTCTGATGACTACTTGATAGTTCAGTGTGTCATGCATTACGGCTTAGAATTGAGGCTCCAAAACATTTTTAACGTCACGAAACATATGAGATGTTCTAAGAGCTAAAATTGGGATTTCAGGCTCGTGCCCGTGTTGAGAGGTATGAGACCTCCAACAAGATTCTTTGCCTGCAAGATGAAGGAGAATAGCTCAGTCGGTGAGCATGTGCTCAGATTGTCTGGGTGCTACAATCGCTTGAATGGAGTGGGAGTTGATCTTCCAGATAAGATAGTGATTGATATAGTTCTCCAAGTCACTGCCACTAAGCTATTAGAGCTTCGTGATGAACTATAAAATGCCAGGGATGGAGATGATCCCTGAGCCATTCGCGATGTTTGACACTGTGAAGGTAGAAATCAAGAAGGGGCATCAAGTGTTGATGGTTAGTAAAACCACTAGTTTCGAGAAGGGCAAGGGCAAGGAGGGAAACTTCATGGATGGCAAGTCAGTTGCTGCTCCAGTGAAGAAACCCAAGGTTGAACCGAAACCCGAGATTAAGTGCTTCTATTATGAGGAGAGCGGTCGCTGAAGCGGAACAACCCTAGATACTTGGTAGATAAGAAGGCTGGCAACGTCAACGGAAGTATATTTGATATGCGTATTATTCATGTGTACCTTGCTAGTACTCCTAGTAGCACCTGGGTATTAGATACTGGTTCAGTTGCTAAATATTGGTAACTCTAAATAAAAGCTACGGAATAAACGGAGACTAGCTAAGGGCGAGGTGACGATGTGTGTTGGAAGTGTTTCCAAGGTTGATGTGATCACCATCGCACGCTCTCTCTACCTTCGGGATTAGTGATGAACCTAAATAAATGTTATTTGGTGTTTGCGTTGAGCATAAACGTGATTATATCGTGTTTATTGCAATACAGTTATTCATTTAAGTTAGAGAATAATGGTTATTCTGTTTACATGAATAATACCTTCAATGGTCATGCACCCAATGTGAATGGTTCATTGAATCTCGATCATAGTAATACACATGTTCAATGATGCCAAAAGATGTAGAGTTTATAATGATAGTACCACTTTCTTGTGGCACTGCCGCTTAGGTCATATTGGTGTAAAACGCATGAAGAAGCTCCATGCTGATGGACTTTTGGAGTCACTTGATTTTGAATCACTTGACACATGTGAACCATGCCTCATGGGCAAGATGACTAAGACCCCGTTCTCTGGAACAATGGAACGGGCAAGTGACTTGTTGGAAATCATACATACTGATGTGTGCGGTCCGATGAGCATTGAGGCGTGCGGTGGATATCGTTATTTTCTCACCTTCACCGATGATTTAAGTAGATATGGGTATATTTACTTAATGAAACACAAGTCTGAAATGTTTGAAAAGTTCAAGCAATTTCAGAGTAAGTTGAGAATCATCGTAACAAGAAGATTAAATTCCTACGATCAGATCGAGGAGGAGAATATCCGAGTTATGAGTTTGGCAATCACTTAAGACCATGTGGAATTGTTTCACAGTTGACGCCACCTGGAACACCATAGTGTAATGGTGTGTCCGAACGTCGTAACCGAACCTTATTGGATATGGTGCGGTCTATGATGTCTCTTGCCGATTTGCCACTATCGTTTTGGGGTTATGCGTTAGAGACAACTGCATTCACTTTAAATAGGGCACCATCTAAATCCGTTGAGACGACGCCGTATGAACTGTGGTTTAGCAAGAAACCAAAGTTGTCGTTTCTTAAAGTTTGGGGATCTGATGCTTATGTCAAAAAGCTTCAGCCTGAAAAGCTGGAACCCAAAGCAAAGAAATGCGTCTTCATAGGATACCCAAAAGAGACGGTTGGGTACACCTTCTATCTCAGATCCGAAGGCAAAGTGTTTGTCGCTAAGAACGGGTCATTTCTCGAGAAAGAGTTTCTCTCGAAAGAATTGAGTGGGAGGAAGATAGAACTTGATGAGGTTGTTGAACCTTCATGTCAACCAGAGAGTAGTGTAGCGCAGAAAGATGTTTCTGTGGAACCTACGTCAGTTGAAGAGGAAGCTAATGATGGTGATCATGAAGATTCGGATCAAGTTACTATCGAACCTCGTAGGTCGACAAGGGCACGTACTTCTCCTGAGTGGTACGGTAACCCTGTCTTGGAGGTCATGTTGTTGGACAACGATGAACCTACGAGCTATGGAGAAGCGATGATGGGCCCGGATTCCGAGAAATGGTTAGGATCCATGTATGAAAACAAAGTATGTGCTTTGGAAGTATTACCTGAAGGGCGAAAGGCCATTCAGAACAAATGGATCTTTAAGAAGAAGACGGACGCGGACGGGAATGTCACCGTCTATAAAGCTCGACTTGTGGCAAAGGGTTTTTCACAAGTTCAAGGAGTTGACTACGATGAGACCTTCTCACCCGTAGCGATGCTTAAGTCCGTCAGAATCATGTTAGCAATAGCTGCATATGAAGAGTTGTATATGATGCAACCAAAAGGTTTTGTCGATCCAGAGAATGCTGACAAAGTTTGCAAACTCCAGCGATCCATTTATGGACTGGTGCAAGCATCTCGGAGTTGGAATATACGCTTTGATGAGGTGATCAAAGTTTTTGGGTCTATACAAAGTTTATGAGAAACTTGTATTTACAATAAAGTGAGTGGGAGCACTATAGAATTTCTGATAAGTATATGTGAATGACATATTGTTGATCGGAAATGATGTAGAATTTCTGGAACGCATAAAGGGTTGTTTGAAAGGAGTTTTTCAAAGGAAGACCTGGAGTGAAGCTACTTAAATATTGGGCATCAGGATCTATAGAGATAGATCAAGACGTCTGATAAGACTTTCAATGAGTACATACCTTGAAAAGATTTTGAAAGAGTTCAAAATGAATTAGTCAAAGAAAGAGTTCTTGCCTGATTTGTAAGGTGTGGAGTTGAGTGAGACTCAAAGCTCGACCACGGCAGAAGAAAGAGAAAGGACGAAGGTCGTCCCCTATGCCTTATCCATAGGCTCTATATAGTATGCCATGCTGTGTACCGCACCTGGTGTGTGCCTTGTCATGAGTCTGTCAAGGGGTACAAGAGTGGTCCAGGAGTGGATCACTGGACAGCGGTCAAAATTATCCTTAGTAACTAGAAGACTAAGGAAATGTTTCTCGATTATGGAGGTGATAAAAGGTTCGTCGTAAAGGGTTACGTCGATGCAAGCTTTAACACCAATCCGGATGACTCTAAGTAGTAGTCCGGATACGTATAGTGGAGCAGTCATTTGGGATAGCTCCAAGTGGAGCATGGTAGCAACATCTACAATATGTCATAGAGATTTGCAAAGTACACACGGATCTAAATGTTGCAGACCCGTTGACTAAAATCTCTCTCACAAGCAAAACATGATCAAACCCCATAACTCATTGGGTGTTAGATTCATAAACAATGTAAATCACATAGCGATGTGAGCTAGATTATTGACTCTAGTGCAAGTGGGAGACTGTTGGAAATATGTCCTAGAGGCAATAATAATATAGTTATTATCATATTTCCTTGTTCATGATAATCGTTTATTATCCATGCTATAATTATATTGATTGGAAACTCAAATATATGTGTGGGTACATAGACAACACCGTGTCCCTATTATGCCTCTAATAGGCTAGCTCGTTGATCAAAGATGGTCAAGGTTTCCTAGCCATAGACATGAGATGTCATTTGATAACGGGATCACATAATTAGGAGAATGATGTGATGGACAAGACCCAAACTATGAACGTAGCATATGATCGTGTCAGTTTATTGCTATTGTTTTCTGCATGTCAAGTATCTGTTCCTATGACCATGAGATCATGCAACTCATTGACACCGGAGGAATACCTTGTGTGTATCAAACGTCGCAACGTAACTGGGTGACTATAAAGATACTCTACAGGTATCTCCGAGGGTGTCTGTTGAGCTGGCATGGATCGAGACTGGGATTTGTTACTCCGTGTGACGGAGAGGTATCTCAGGGCCCACTCGGTAATACAACATCACAATAAGCCTTGCAAGGAAAGTTGAAAGGACGTGGATGTCGCCTAGAGGGGGGGTGAATAGGCGCTTTAAAATAATTACGGTTTAGGCTTGGACAAATGCAAGGCTCACCTATGTGCACCAACAACTTATGCTAAGCAAGATAGACAAGTAAGTGATAGCAAGATATATAACAAGAAACAATATGGCTATCACAAAGTAAAGTGCATAAGTAAAGGGCTCGGGTAAGAGATAACCGAGGCACGCGGAGACGACGATGTATCCTGAAGTTCACACCCTTGTGGATGCTAATCTCCGTTCGGAGCGGTGTGGAGGCACAATGCTCCCCAAGAAGCCACTAGGGCCACCGTAATCTCCTCACGCCCTCGCACAATGCAAGATGCCGTGATTCCACTAAGGGACCCTTGAGGGCGGTCACTGAACCCGTACAAATGGCGACCCTTGGGGGCGGTCACCGGTACCCGTACACTTTGGCAACCCTTGGGGACGGTTCACCAGTACCCGTACAAATTGCTCGGGACAATCTCCACAACCTAATTGGAGACCCCGACGCTTGCCCGGAGCTTTACACCACAATGATTGAGCTCCGAGGCATCACCAACCGTCTAGGGCGCCAAGGCACCCAAGAGGAACAAGCTCTAGGGTGCTCAAACACCCAAGAGTAATAAGCTTCTCAAACTTCACTTCCACGTATCACCGTGGAGAACTCAAACCTATGCACCAAATGCAATGGCAAGGGCACACGGGGTGCCCAAGTCCTTCTCTCCCAAATCCCACCAAAGCAACTAATGCTAGGGAGGAAGATGAGAGGAAGAACAAAGAAGAACACCAAGAACTCCAAGAACTAGATCCAAGGGGTTCCCCTCACATAGAGGAGAAAGTGATTGGTGGAAATGTGGATCTAGATCTCCTCTCTCTTTTCCCTCAAGAACTAGCAAGAATCATTGGAGGGATTGAGAGATAGCAAGCTTCAAGAGGTCAACAATGGTGGGGGAAAACTTGCTCAAAGGTTGGGGAACCATTGGGGAAGAAGACCCCCTTAAATAGGTCCCCACAAATCTGCCCGTTATGTGCAGAATCGCACACGGGCGGTACAACCGGTGGAGTGGGCGGTACAACCGGCAAGACCGGTACAACCGCCCTACTACCGCCCAACCACCGGACCACAACAGAAAGTTGGCCAGGTGCAACAGCCAGGCCTGAGCCCCGGACCAGGCAAAGTCCTAAGCGGTACAACCGCTCGGGACCCCGATTGTACCGGGCTATATGAATATAGCGGCACAACCGGTCCGGGTCCGCCCAACAACCGGGGCACAACAGAAACATGTCCGGTTGTAGCCCGGTGTTGGGCCGGTACAACCGCCCAGGGCTGCCACCCAGGGTCACCCAGCAATTGGCGGTACAACCGCCCGGAGGCAGCGGTACAACCGCTGGGGACCAGATAGTGGCAGCACCCCCAGGGTATCACCCCTGGGGTGGTGGTTATGCCGGAAGACACGAGCGAGCGGTACAACCGTATCAAAAAAACAGGTAATACCAGAACTGCCATAACCTCTGCAAATGAGCTCCGAATTGAGCAAACTCAAGCTTGTTGGATTCAGGACGACAAGAGCTATCCAACAGCGACTGGTTTTCTTAAGAAGAGGCAGTATAAAAATGCCAATGGTATAGAGATGTGAAACCTCTTTCAATGAAGAATCGGCAAAAACTCCAACATCGAAAACATCATAGAAGATGCATATGAACTCCGTTTTCGATGAACTTGAGCTTGTCATGAAGCTGACCATAAGCTCAAGAAACCTCAAAGAGAAAAACCAACCAAGAACCAAGAAAGATGATGATTCCAAGAATGCAATGATTTGAGCTCTCAACGAACTATACGATCAAGCTACTCACTTGAGAGCCCCCTTGATAGAACGGCTATGTATCCTATAACCCAGTCTCCCAACTACCACTATGAGACCGGTAAAATAGAAAACCCTATCAAGGTCAAACCTTAGCCTTGCGCATAGTCCACTTGAGCTAGATGATGACGATCTTGACTTCCTCAAGATGGACCACCTTTCTTGATTGCGTTGGCTCGATGAAGACTAGTTGATTGCTCCCCCATACTCCACTATGGGTGAGCCACTCTTCGGCACATCTTGACAAGTCCATTGTCACCACAATGGACGGCAAGCTTCAAGCATGATCTCTCCGTGAAGCTTCACTTGAACTTGCACACCGCAACCATGATGATGATCACCACTTGATGTCATCCTCCATGGATTGTATGGGATCTTCTTATTGATGCTCGCCCATGGAAACATACCTAACCCCACAAAGAACACTCACAGGGAACATGGGTTAGTACACAAAGCGTAATGGACAATGCTTACCATACCATGGGATCACTTGATCCCTCTCAGTACATCTTGTACGCTTTGTGTGTTGATCAACTTGATTCACTCTTTGACTTAGTCTTGATCAACCTTGTATCTTATCTTCTCTATGACCAATCTTTGGATAAAACCTTGAATACCACCTTGGTCACCATATAAACTCCTTGAAACCAACAGATGGACTTCAAGAAGTGCCTATGGACAAATCCTTCGAATATAACTTAAGGCAACCATTAGTCCATAGGGATTGTCATCAATTACCCAAAACCACACATGGAGAAATGTGCTCTTACAAAAGTGACTAAAGAGTTAGCCACGGGATCTTGTATTACGGAATGAGTAAAGAGACTTGCCAGTAACGAGATTGAACTAGGTATAGAGATACCGATGATCGAATCTCGGGCAAGTAACATACCGAAGAACAAAGGGAACATCATACGGGATTAACTGAATCCTTGACATAGAGGTTCAACCGATAAAGATCTTCGTAGAATATGTAGGAACGAATATGGGCATCAATGTCCCGCTATTGGTTATTGACCGTAGAGGTGTCTCGGTCATGTCTACGTAGTTCTCGAACCCGCAGGGTCTGCACACTTAACGTTCGGTGATGTTTCGGTAGTATTGAGATATATGTGTTGGTGACCGAAGGTTGTTCGGAGTCCCGGATGAGATCCCGGACGTCACGAGGAGCTCCGGAATGGTCCGAAGGTAAATATTTATATATATAAAAGTGGTATTTGGGTTTCGGAAAAGTTTCGGGTATTTCCGGTAGTGTACCGGGAGTGACGAATGGGTTCCGGGGGTCCACCGGGTGGGGCCCACCCACCCCGGGGGGCACATGGGCCCAAGAGGTGGCGCACCAGCCCCTAATGGGATGGGGAACCGACCCCATAAGGGCCCATATGCCCAAGAGGAAAAAAGGTGGAGATAGGAAGGAATAGGACTCCTTCCTAATATGAATCCACTTCCTAGTAGGAAGTGGATTGGACTCCTCCTTGCCCTGGTTCGGCCGACCCCTAGGGGAAACCCTAGGGAGGCTGCCTCCTCCCCCCTCCCTCCTATATATACTAGAGGAATAGAGCCCCCAAAGACACACGGCCACGTGCTAGTTCTGTATTCTCTAGTTCCTCCACCAAATAGATTCCGGTAGTGCTTAGGCGAAGCCCTGCCGGGATAACTCCACCATCACCACCACCACGCCGTCGTGCTGCTGGAGACCTCATCTACCTCTCTGCCCCCTCTTGTTGGATCAAGAAGGCGGAGATCGTCATCGAGCTGTACGTGTGCTGAACGCGGAGGTGCCGTCCGTTTGGCGCTAGATCGGGACGGATCGTGATTGGATCGCGGGATGGCTTGCGATTTGGATTGCGAAGACGTTCGACTACATCAACCGCATTTCTTAATGCTTCCCGCTTAGCGATCTACAAGGGTATGTAGATCCACTCTCCCTCTCGTAGATGCTCATCACCATGGATAGATCTTGCGTGTGCGTAGGAAATTTTTTGTTTCCCATGCAACGTTCCCCAACAACAACACCCTATGTTTGTCCACTCCGATCCATATGAGCTTGTCCTCCTTTGCCCCAGAAAGAGGCTGAGGGTGAAGCTCTTTACCATAAACGCATGATGGAGCTCGAGTTAAAACTTAAAGATGCGGTGGAGATCTTTGCCATAGACTCATGATGGAGCTTGAGTTAAATCTTAAAGATGGAAGTCCTTCTTGCGGAGCTTTGGAAAGATGGCGAGGAGAGGTGAATGGATCCAACCCCGCCAAATCTAGTGACGGGAGACTGCAATAATCCAACGAGTCGAATTCATGCCGACTAGAGTCATATGAGATTGACATCCCAGTATGTTAAAGGTTGAAGATAAACGGGCCGGTATTTGATATTACATGGGTTGTCTATTGTGTTAACAAGTCGCAAACTTTCTCCTTTTGTGTCAAATCATGTTGCAAACTTATATAGTTTTGCATTCAAGTTGCAAAGATATGTTTTCATTAGTGCATGTAATATCCTTTGTATATTGGATACATTGATTATTAAATCTTACATATGTTTCAAATCATCTTTCAGTTTGTTGTTGAAATGAATGAGAGTTTGTTGCATACATAGCTTTTATTGTTGCATGCACATGTTTTTGTGTTGTGATTTTTTTGTGATGTTTGTTAGGTTGTAGAGGAAAATGTTGCACGATTACGGAAAATGTGTTGCGTGTGAGAGTTTTATGCCGCGAAGACTGGACGCTTCAACTTTGCTAAATGAGATCGAACATCTATGAAGGCATATAATATGTAAATTTATTGGTTCTGACATTCTCCTTCGAAACACCAGACATGATGATGCATAGAGCTAGATTCACTCACCACCAAAATTACACGCTCACACAACACTCTCCGAAGACACCGAGCGAGAGAGCTTGAAGATAGGAAAGCATAGACACATGATGTATCATTAATTTGTAGAAATTCCGTGGAGTTATTTTTCTTTCCCTCACTCTGTCACGCAAAGAGGGCTAGGGAAAAGTTCTCCTCCTCTTCAAGCTCCATGGGCCAGCCTGCAGATTCTCATCCCTTCTGCGTGCGCTCTGGCGGCTGGTGGTGGGGAGGGGGTGCCTTGGCTCCGGCTAGTACTTTAGGTTATGATTATTAGTCCTCGCAGGGACAGCGATCGGACGGATCGGATGACGACGCTTCATCTTCGAGTTGATCTCATGGGCTTTGATCCTACTCGAATTCGTCCGACAAGATAGAGTCGACGGAGCTCCGACTTTGATTCGTGTCATCTCCTTCGAGGCGACAAGGTTTGGGTTCCTTATTGTGCATGCAAATGATGAGATCTAGCGTCAAACGCTCCAAGTCGATTCAAGGGTTCAAAGACGACGACTACATCTCCAGGGCGCTGGTCCTTAGGGGCACATGCATGAATAATTCGTGGTTGTCATCGATAAGTCAGGACGGCTCTAGTCTGGAAGCGACGACAGTGATGCATCGGCGGCTCGTTCTGTCGGGCAGTGGTTGTTCAGTGATCCATCGTCTCAATGTAATTTTTATTATCTTCGAGGTGACTTGTACTTCCAATGAACTTTTCTAATTGATCCATGTATTTTGCAAGGAAACAAAAGAGAGCTTGAAGATCGGATCCACCACAGAAATCATTCTACATTTTCTCTAGAAACACGATATCTATACCTACTAATAAAGCAAGGTGATATTCTTGGTTTCGTCTCGTTTAGGTGATTTTTTTGGTAAGTTTTTTCTTGGTTTCGTCCCGTTTAGGTGATTTTTTTGGTAAGTTTTTTTTTCTGGGGACTGGTTTTATTATACGCAGGCCGGTTCGGGCTGTTTTTATTTTGGGTTGATTTTGGTGACGCCGGCCCAAATATTCCATGGGAGGAGACAAAAAATCATGGTTGCAGTAGGATTTGAACACACAACCTCATGCTAACAACATATAGGTCACGGCCAACCAGACTAGGTCACCTTGTGGCATAAAAGAAGGTTGGTTTATTGATAAGTCCTACGTCGCCCCCTTATGTAAAATCCCAGACTACGGGCCAGCCCTGCACAGTTTCGACGTTATACAAAGTCCCACCTCGCCTCCTTACATAAAATTCTTTCAATTTATATATGTTTTTAAGGTTCCTGCTATCAAGGAGCCGTCTTATTGGAATTAATAAGGAAAGTGGAATGAAAGGATTGAGACAAAGAAAAAAGGAAGACCTAGAAATAATAAGGAAAGGAATGGTGACAAAGAATAAGGAAGAGATATCAGGAAGGAATGGTGACAAAGAATAAGGAAGAGATGTCAGGAAGGAATGGTGACAAAGAATAAGGAAGAGATGTCAGGAATAAGGATGGAAATCAGTCAGAGCAATAAGGAAGGAAAGCTCTCTATTTAAGCTATATATGGATGCTAATGGACGATGACGGGTGATTCTAGACTCATGGAAGCTATATACATCTTAAACACGTGGTGACATGTGTGTCAAATGGCACGGGAGTGAACGTGGATGACCACTTGATCGTGTCGCCATGGAGGCCGGCCCGTGGAGAACTACATGACCAGAAATGATGATGAGTCCCTAGCGAGTAACAAAGCCGCTACTGAAAAAAATGCAGAAGAATTGAATGTATAAAATTAAGAAAAGTTACAAAAAAATAACTACCATTCCCAAATGTTTCAACTGTTCTGATAGTGTAACTTGACCGAAAAAGACTACCACGCCGGCCCCATTAAAATGTGTCTTCTAGATGCCTTTCAAATTCTTATCATGTTGTGCTGCTTTTAAGGTCTCATGCCGGACTAGAGTATGTGAACTAATAGACCAGTGAATGGGACATGGGATGAGGAGTTCCTAAGGAGCATATTTAACCAGGTGACACCGAAATAGAACATGAATTTTTTCAGTCCGAAGTGCTTACCATATGCACTGGATACATACTTTCTTGGTCATGCAAACATGATAGAGCGACCTGGTGGCTCTACCCCTTTGCCTGCTTGGAATACTCTTTGGAAGCTTCAAATTCCACGTAAGGTTCAGATTTTTGGATGGTGAGTTTTGCGACGAATTAGTCCTCTCCGAGCTATCTTAACCAACAAGCATATCGAGTCAAACAGAGGCTGCCTATTTGTCATCAAGGGGTGGAGGACATCCGACATCTAATCTACTATTCATGTGCACAACTGCGTGAGTCATGTGGACCCGTCTTGGGGCGATACAGCTCATTGATCACACTTTGCCAATGGACAATTGGGTTCTACTATATTCGAACACGTGATATCTCTTCTGGAGGAACACCTAGCTATAGGTCAAACTTTAAATTTCAAACAAGGGATAACAGTCGGAGGTTCGTACTTGTGGCGGATCCGTAGACAAATTGCGCACAATGAAGCAGTTCCGCCGGCATGGAGATGGTCTCTTTTGGTCTTGTCAATTACAAGCAATCATCAGAATTCATTACCCCATTCACCAAGTATACTTGAATCCAGGTTTTGTAAGCCAAACCCGAGTTTCAGTAAACTAAATGTTGATGCAACATTTTTCCCAGACGAAGGAGTTGGAGCTATGGCGGCCATACTCAGCGATGATAAAGGTAATTTTCTCGTGGCTCGGTGTAAATTCATTCCATTTGCAGCAGACGTGATCACGACAAAAGCTTTGGCTATGAGGGATGGTCTAGCTCTTGCTAATACCACACATGCAAGGAAAAGTGAAGGGAAGGAATTGAGAGAGAATATGAAAGGGAAGGAAAGGAATTGAGAAAAAACAAGGAAGAGATGTAAGGAATAAGCACATATACCAGTCAAAGAAATAAGAAAGGAAAGCTATATAATTAAAACAAAATTAGATGGAGCGCAGACTGAGAGGAGGAGACGAGGACGAACGAAACTGACTGAGGCAAATGTCTCCCGTGGCAACGCACGGGCATTTGTGCTAGTATAGAAACACGCTCACAAACACACATGTGCACACTCGTCCTTTTGACTTTTTTTTGAGACATTCACCATTTTGCTTTTTTCCCTTATAATAACGAACAAAAGCTAGGATGCCCGTAGAAATTGTCCTTGAGAAAAAAAGACCATCGTCAAGAGAAAAATCAGTTCCACCTCCACAGGGCATCCTAACCGTTGTCGTTACATCGAGGCCTCCGAAGCCGTCCGATGTAGGTCAGGTTTCCCGCACCCTCCCTTTTATGCGCTCCCCCGACCATCCCACATAGCCGCCGCCGCCGCCGCCGCCGCCCCCGCCCCCCGCAGAGAGAAGCGAGCGACAGCGAGGTCGACGCCATGGTGCAGCGCCTGACGTACCGGAAGCGGCACAGCTACGCCACCAAGTCCAACCAGACCAGGGTCGTCAAAACCCCAGGTGAGATCTGCGTTCTCCACGGGTTCTCTCTGGCCGATTCACAGGCTGCGATTCGAGTCCTTGGGCTGTCCGTGCGCTGAATTCGCGTGCGATGACGCGTGCCGTGTGATTGGTGCAGGAGGGAGGCTTGTGTACCAGTACACCAAGAAGAGGGCGAACGGGCCGAAATGTCCGGTCACCGGCAAGAAGATCCAGGGGGTAAGCGATTGCGTGTGATCCCCTCCCGAGCCTTTGGCGTGAATCGACTTTCCGTACTGTAGTTTCATCTTCGTTTGCAGATTTTTTGGCGACATATGAGTTGCCTAATTTCGTTTCTGATCTCTGCGATCTTTTATATGTGCTATACATATAGCTGTTTGATGGTATGCTTCTGGCGTGGTGATAGTAGTTTTATTTTGTTAACTGTAGTGTCTATTTGATGTTTCATGTATACACATTGGTGATGCTGAACATCAATTCTGCTAGTGACCTATTTAGGCTTCATCAGCTGTACATGTTCTCAGTACTTGTTATTGCAGTATTTGCTTTTGGAGCTCAGTAATTTCACTGCAATAATTATTAATAGGTTAGTTTGAATGCAAAAATGTGCTATTGCGACCATTTCTGTGTTGTAGGGTGAGCGCGAGTGTTGGCAATTTTGCTGTGAAGATTGGATTGTTATTTACAGTGAATGAACTTAATTGTAACATTGGATATAGTTGCAGTTTATCACCATTGCAGCCAAGCATAAACAATCTGGGTCGTAATGCCTAAAAACTGTAGAATGTATGAGTAATGCTAGTTGGTTAGGTTTTATGTTAAAGGGCCTTTGATTATGGTTTATTGCAGCCTATGATTTACGAGTGGACTAGGTGAGTTTGAATAAAACAAGTAAAAGAACAAGTGACTTGCTGGCTGGGAGATGCAATGTTGTTATGCTTTTCTGTTCACTTACCATACTGTTTTTATGGATGAAATCTCCATTTTATGTTTTACTGAACGCACATCGAAATAGGATCCTGAGAGAATATTTGTTTGATCTATCGACTGATGGTTAAATTTCCTTCATGTTGTATAATATTAGTGGTTTGAAATGCAAGCTGTAATAATATTTGTTTGACTTGTAGATACCTCATCTAAGGCCTACTGAGTACAAAAGATCCAGATTATCCAGGAACAGGAGAACGGTGAACCGTCCTTATGGTGGTGTTCTATCTGGTCAGGCTGTTAGGGAGAGGTTAGTGCATCTTCTTGTTGTAACTGCTGGCTTATCGTTCTTTATCTTCTGTTATCTAACATGTGTGTTACAGGATCATCCGTGCTTTCCTTGTGGAAGAGCAAAAGATTGTGAAGAAGGTCTTGAAGATCCAGAAGACCAAGGAGAAGCAGCCATCAAAGTGAAATGGCCGAGGCTTTTTTTTGGAGGACAGATGGTGATGAGTGTTCGGTCAAAGCCTGCGTAGCATGCTAAGCTCGTGGTTACTGAATTAAGCTAGAGATTTCCGTCCATTTTCTTCTTCCGAGGGTGGATCTGGATCTCATTACCTGTATGCTATTACTTTGTGTTTGAGGATTTGACCTGAGTACTTTTATATTACAGTTTTGGATACCCTTTGCAATGCTGTTGTCTGTGGATTTCAACTGCAAGCTGCAGTATTTTCTTGCAATATTTGAAGATTCTTGATGCAGCGTGATAGCTAATTTATATTCAAAACCTACAACTGAGCACATTTGCTTACACAGCGAATACAGGATCATTCGTTTGTGGGCTGGTCATAGAGCTTACCCTATATTTGTCACGAAACAGAGCTGAGCTATGCAAATCCGCTGTTTAGAGCAACTCCAACGCGGAGACCCATTTCGTTCGCGCGTCCGTTTGGGTCGGCGCGTTGGGCCGACTATTCTGTCTGCGCCGACCCAAACGGACGCGCGTCCGCTTTTCGTCCGCCTGCGGACCCATTCCCGGCCCAAATTTGGGCCTCATTTGCGTCGGCGCGGACACGAGACGGACGCGCGCGCGTTCCCGCCTACTCCCCCCCCCCCCCCCGGCCCGTTGGTCGGTGGCACATTGGCCATCCTCTCCCATTCCAGCACCAAACCCTCCTCCCTTGTCGCCGACGCCGTCGCCCCCTTTTCCGGCGCCAGCTGCCGGTGCCGTCTCACCTGCAACGCCGCCACCTCCCATGTCCCCCCCCCCCCCCCCCCCCCCCCCCGCCGACTTGCCGTCGGGGAACCGAAAGCTTCCCTCCCCCCACTCCCCCGACACAACCGAGGCCGCGGCCAAGAAGCTTCCTCGCCGGCCCCCGGCCAGTTCCTTCGTCTTGACACCGGCGCGCTCGTCGGACGCCGGCACACTCGTCGGACGCCGCCTGTGCAGCTAGCTGGTCCGAGGGCGGCGCGACTCCCTTCGCCGGCCGGCTCCTTTGTCGACGCCCGCAAGCTGATCGACAGTTTGCCAAGGTACAAAAATGGACTCCGCCGACGAGTTTTTCTTTCACAATTTTCTTTGTGACTCCGACGATTCCTCGTCTGATGATGAGGAGGAGATCTTGGCTGCCGTGTTGGCCCATCACCACATCAATAGCCAACGGCCGTTGTTCCGTGGCTCCATTCTGGGGTACCTTCCGGCGTTGAATCGCAACCGAGAGAGCGGGCATTTCCTTCTTTGGAAAGACTACTTTGACACAACG
The DNA here is from genome assembly GCA_039707655.1 of Elymus sibiricus. Lineage (NCBI taxonomy): Eukaryota > Viridiplantae > Streptophyta > Magnoliopsida > Poales > Poaceae > Elymus > Elymus sibiricus. The sequence continues at coordinate 382,048,414 of CM077665.1, read as the reverse complement.
AATCCGTTGTTCAAACATCAAAAATTTTGTCGCCGTTTCCGTATGAGTAGGAATCTTTTCAACCGTATTAGAGAGGGAGTGGTCGGCTACGATAACTATTTCGAGTGCAAAGAGGATGCCGTTGGAAAGATTGGCTTCTCCTCTTATCAGAAATGCACTGCAGCCATCCGAATGCTTGCATACGGAGTGCCCGATGATCTCATTGACGAGTACGTCCGTATGAGCGAGTCTACTTGCCTAGAATCCCTGTATAAGTTTTGCAAGGCTGTTATTGCTGTGTTTGGCCCTGAGTACTTGAGAGAGCCGACTCCTGAAGATACAGCCCGTTTGTTGGCAATGAATGCCAGCAGGGGCTTCCCAGGGATGCTTGGTAGCATAGACTGCATGCACTGGGAGTGGAAGAACTGCCCTTCTGCTTGGCAAGGGCAGTATAAGGGCCATGTCAGGAAATGCACTGTCATACTTGAGGCAGTGGCATCTCAAGATCTCTGGATCTGGCACTCTTTCTTTGGCATGGCCGGATCACACAATGATATCAACGTGCTTCAGCGCTCGCTGGTGTTTGCTAGGCTTGCCGAAGGCAGCAACCCACCGGTTAATTTTACCATCAACGGCCACAACTACGAGAAAGGATACTACCTGGGGCATCGTTCGGTATCCTGCAAAAACTTGGAGCACGAAGAAAATGTGGGAGGTGATGACTGCTTGTGTGATCATGCACAATATGATCGTAGAAGATGAGCGCCCGGAACATCTCCACGATCAAGGATTTCAGTATCAGGGTGAGAATATTGTGCCTGAGCATGGAGGAGCGGCAACGTTTGAACAGTTCGTCCAATTTCATCACGACATGCGTGATTGGGAAACTCACATGCAATTGCAAAATGATTTGGTTGAGCATATGTGGGATCATGTTGGCAACCAATAGATGTACCTCTTTAATTCAGCTTGCAAAACTATGTGAGATTATTTTATTTTATTCGGCTTGTAAAACTATGTTAATTATTATTTGGTGTTGAAACCATGTTATTTATTTTGTTGTGGATCATATGTTTGCTTTGTGAAATTAATTGCAAAAAATGTGTGTATCTAAAAAAGGGCGGTCAGCCGGCCACGCCGGCATATATGGGTCCGCGCGTTGGGCGCACAGTCGACCCAAATGTTAAAGTGGACGGACGCCGCGCGGGCGCCCGACCCAAACGGACAAAAAACGGACAAATCCGCCGTCCGTTTGGGTCGGCCCGTTAGTCTCGTCCGGGTAAGGATGGCAATTTTATCCATGATACGGATACCCGTGGGTACCGTACCTGCATTGGCAGGGTATGGCATACTTTTATGCCCATGGGTAGTATCCATACCCTACTCGTTAAGTCATGGGTAGGGTACGGGTATAGCCTTGTACCGTGGGTATATCTATACCCTGCCCATTTGTGAATTAATGTTAAGTTGTCGTCAATTAACCATTAATTTCTCATGTGACTCGTCTATTCCTATTGACTCATGAGTATGTTGTGATTTCTAAATTTTGACAAGGGTCATGTACTCATCTACTTGTTATTGAGCTAGGATAATTGACTTTTTTTGTCAAATGTTCTATCGATGAGTGTAAATTGTGAACAACTTGTGTACTATTTGTTCTACCCGGTGGATACCCAATGGGTACGGGTACCCGGTGGGTATGGGTATGGGTAATATTCCATACCCATGGGTACAGGTATGGGTAAAATTTTATACCCACGTACTATACGGGTATGGGTACGGTATTGCTCTACCCTGCCCATACCCTATCCATTGCCATCCTTACGTCCGGGTCCTGGGTGTGCTATTCAGGGCACGCTTTCGTTTTTGACCTGCGTGCTGTGATTGTACGAAGGCAATAATTTGAATAGCGATTGATTGAATCTGCTTCGAGAAATAGACATCATGCCACGGACTGCGCCTCGTGCCTTAAGGCACCTGCCTTTTGTGTGGATGACGTGTAAGTAGTAAAATTTATTTTACCAAATATTTCTAATTTGAATATCTTTTACCAAAATTTCTAATTTTAGTTTACATACTTCCCTCGATCCATATTAATTGACGCACACTTAAGTTATACTAAACGATTGTTAATTAACATGGATAGGAGGGAGTAGTAAATTTGAACCACATATAATAATTAAGTTTCGCATAATTCACGAAAAAAACCAGATGAAAAAAAAACTCACCTAGGCACACCGTCGAAACTTGCAAGGCGTTGGCGGAGTTGTCGTCGCCCGGCGACGTTGAGTAGATACTAGCGGCGGCGGGGCTTTGAAATAGCCGGTAGTAAATGGTGAGCCTAGGATGATGAAGATATGAGCCCCTTCCCGGTGACGGGATCGATGCAGCGGCGACGATGTTTGAGTCCGATTCCGGCAATGGAAACGACCAGCGATCGGCTCAGTCCAGGACAGGAGGGCGGCGAGGGCGAAGGGAGGTAGTAGGGTGTCGGTGGAGGCGGTGGGTAGTCGCCTAAAGCAACGGCGGCGATAACCAAACACGGGATGGGGACAACACAGTCGCGGGTGAGAGGCCAAAACTTTTACTCTGCGAGGTGGAGGGCAAGTATATTTAGGAGTCCGGGCGGCTAAGGAGGATAAATTCACCTCCACTATAGCTTTTATGAGTTTGGTTAGGTGCCGGTTAGAGGAGGATAATCGAATTTATCCCTCTCTAACGCTGGATAGGAGATAAGTTAGAGATGCTCTTAGACTATTGTAATAAAATATATTGTTATTGTTGTTGTCATCACCCTATATTGTAAAACACAATATATATTGGTATCAAAGTGCTTTGATGTTAATAAAGTTGTACGTATGTATTCTATATATTCAATAGAAGTCTTTTCAGCATTGAAAATTCAACATTTCAATGTATAAATTTCTATGGGGAGTCAATCTCTGATGAGGAGAATAAGTGTATGCATCACAAACTTTACACTCCAAGTCCAGGATGTAAAATGTTTCCTTACTTATTAAGAGAAAATGAGATATTTTAACAATCGCTAGACGCGATGATGTAATTTTTGACTCAACTCGGGTCATATTACTATCCCATGGTTACTCGACTAACATTAAGGATGCTTTTGATATATCCCGGTTCAACTCGTATCCTACTAAATTATAGAGTTATCCGTCAAAATAGTTTTAATATCAAAACATATGATGACAACAAAGAGGAATATCTTATCTTTACCATATATGGCGGATATGAAAAACACACGACTTCAGGGGAGGCGTTTTTGGCTCCCAGGTGCAAATGCACCTGGATGAACGGTAACCAAAAAAATAATAGTAAATACTAGAAAAACTGGTTTTTTATAGATGTTCGTGTTAGTGTCGCAAGCATGCTTGACAATTTTCATGCGAAACGGAGTAATGGTGTTTCGTCGGTGAAAAATCAAATTTAGGTGTGACATTTTGGGGTAACAATTGATGTTCAATTTTCTTTTTTTGCATAGGCCAAAATGCTTAACCGTTTTGTCTAAAAAATTTCAGATAGTATCCGGATGTGACAAAGAACACATAAAATTTTTGTTGGGATTTTTTTGACATTCGAAAAATCATTTTCCATGGGAGGAGCACGTTCTTCACGGAGCCAAAATGCATTTCCACATTACTCTCTCCATCTCATCAGGATTATACTACATATTATAAAACCCGTAGCACATGTTGCGTACATAATAGTTTTCAGAATGTTTCTTACATTTCAAACTTGGCATACTCGCTTTGCCCATCTTGACATTGAGTTGAAATGGAAATTCTCAGCAATTCTATTGGCCATGACTATAGTGATGCTATCCTAACAACATTGGAATTTTATGTGCACTACATGTAATATAGGGAATCTAATTTTATGGCTCACGCACCTTGAAGTCTATGCCGGACCACTCAGGTTCAATACATCAAGTCAAGGCGAGTGGTTATTCCCAACCATTGACTCGACTATTCACGTATCCATGATTGTAAAAGACACATCTACATGATGCACTCAAGTGTGCCTTTATCCGTTGGCTCATTATCCCGAACATAGATTTCAACCACTTTCCAATGGACAACGTCGCAAAATTCTCCTTCCGTGCCTTCATTATGGCCCTAGGATTAAAGTTTAACACTTTGTCCTATATGTTTAGAATCAAAGTGGTTTGGTAGAATCCTATATCCAAAGAAGTAAGCTCATCTGTATGATCTTTACTTTAGAATTGTAACTTACCAAGTTCAGGTTGGAGTCATGTAATTTTACACGCTGCTGACTTAATTCAACCGTAACATGCTACATATTGTAGGACCGCGTCACCACCCTACGCTCGTCCATCCAGATGCATTTGTCGCCGACACTCAGTTGCATGATACTGCCAACACATACCGTCATCAACGCGGTAGATTCCACGCTGCTCCACCTACGAACCTCCACACCATCGTCGTCGTAAGAGCCATTCCCGGAGCCCACAGCCTACAACCACCCTCTCTCGAGAATCTAAGCTTCCCAAGACGACGCCTTCATGGAGGGTACGACTCGCATTGCGTCGCCCAATCCAAGGCGGACTTTGGAATTTCGCCTAGGAGGGGAGTCGGGGGTGGATAGGAGGGAGCTCGGCTGCGCCTTCAAGGAGAATGGCGCAGAAAGACGTCGCCGTTGTCTGGCCGAGCAAGCCGATCAAAGTTTCTTCCTGTCCCAATCCTACTCACTAACGTCTCTCCGCTCCGGATCAGGCGCGAGCTGCAGCCAGAACCTTCAGGGAAGAGAGTTCCATGGGAACGAACAACCCTCTAGATCTGGTGATGAGGAAGGTCGCTCGGCTCCGGACTTGCCACCAGCTGGCACCTCCCCACCCTTGTGGTCGAGGCGCCGGCCAAACCACTATCTGCAAACGATGTCAGCCGCGGAGACGGTGCCGCCTCTCCAACCAGGGTTGCCGACCTGGAGTGTGCAACCCTCCGCCGAGGGACGAAGCGGCAAGATACCTGTGATGCCTCCATTCTCGACCGTACGCTAATCAAACACGCAATGCGTACGACCAAGATTAGGGACTCACTGATTGATATCACAACACAACACTAGACACAAATTAAAGTCATACAGCTTCATATTACAAGCCAGGGGCCTCGAGGGCTCGAATACAAAGCTCGACAAGCACGAGTCAGCGGAAGCAAATAATATCTGAGTACAGACATAAGTTAGACAAGTTTTGCCTTAAGAAGGCTAGCACAAACATAAGCAGCGGATCGAAAGAGGCGAGGCCTCCTGCTTGGGAACCTCCTAACTACTCCTGAGCGTCAGCGTTCTCCACGTAGTAGTAGGCTCCAGCGGTGGTGTAGTAGTCGTCTCCGGCGTACTCCATCTCCTGGGCTCCATCGTCTGAACGCCGAATCGTATCGAGGGGGGGAAGAGGAAGCAAAGCAGCGGTGAGTACTCATCCAAAGTACTCGCAAGACTGACATCAGATCTATGCTAAATATGCATCATTATCAAGGGGAGGGCGTTGTATCTGGGCTGACTGCAGAAAGCAAGAATAGGGGAAGGCCTAGTCCTATCGAAGACTAGCATCTTCAGCATCTTGCAGCATTAGAAGAGAGTAGACCTGTAACTCATATATAGTCATATTATTGTAGCAATTTTATTAAGTAACCACGCCCAGAGATCCTCCCTCGACTCCCTGCGAGGAAGCAATCCCGGAGCCACAATTCATTTCAAATTAAATCACAATTATAGTTGTATAAGGTCAAGGCACAACTCCAAGTCGTCCTGTTACCGTGGACACGGCTATTCGAATAGTTTATTCATCCCTACAGGGGTGCACCGCATCTCCAACACGCCTGATCACCTCTGGCCAGACACACTTTCCTGGGTCATGCCCGGCCTCGGGATAGCAGCACGTCGTCGCCCCACCTAGGCTCAACGAAGAGGCCAGCCCGCCGGTCTAAATCCTAAGCGCGCAGGTTCGTGGGCCCACTTGCCCTTGCGCTCCTGCACGATGCGTGGGCGGCCGGAAGCAGACCTAGTACACTCCAGTCCAAGAGCTGCACCGTCCAGTCCAATCCGGCGCGCGCCGCTCCATTGCTGACGTCCGAAGAGCTTCGGCTGATACAACGACGCTGAGTACCCATAACTTCTCCCACGCGATGGTTTGGTGCGTAAAAAGGCCAACGACCCAACTCAGATCAAATACCCAACCCCATTAGCATTTTATTAATGCGGGGAAAGCGCGACCCATGAAGTGCGGTCCGTCGCCCCGTCTCGAGGATGTGTGGCAAAGGCCTCTCTCGCCAGTCCACGCCTCATCATCATCAAACCGTGGGTACCCCTCAGGGCCGACCCATCACCAACATGTTTCTGTAACCAGGTCAAAGTAACTGTGTGTATAACACATCAAGACGGAACCTGAGGAATCACCCTCACGGGGTCCCGCTCGATGCAACCGTCAAGGTGGACTTAGAGGAATCACCCTCGAGGGTCCCACACTTGAGGGGTTGCACGACAGAGTCATCGTCGGGAGTGGTGAAGGAGGAATCACCCTCGATAACCACGACCGACTAGCTGCACTACAGGGCTAGCATCATGAGTACTTCACGAGGTGTCACCCTCGGTACTCGATAATAGCACTGCAGAGTCGTACAACTAAGGGGAGTGCGGTGATGTGAGGGGCCTGGCTTGTCGGTCGGTTGACCGAGTCTTCTAGTCTTCGGGTCGTCGAGTCGTCGATGAAGAAGCAGGGGCAGCTGGGACTAAGGGGTCACTGGGGTTTCATTGATCAACCTATACTAAGCAGTGATATGATTGCAGGTATTGTAGCAGTTTATCAAAAACAGGCTATGCATCAGAATAGGAGCTAGCTAATACAGTAGCAAAATCTAATGCAAGAATGAGAGGGAAAGAATTGGGTGATATCGGAATGCTCAAGGGGGGTTGCTTGCCTTGCTGCTCTGCGGCAAAAGGCTGATCGTCGGCGGTGTAGTCGTACCCGGCAGCACCGTCAGTCTCGGGTTCTACCGGTAAGAAGAGGGGGGAGGAAACAATAAATATAAAGCAGACAAAAGCATCACGATGCATGACATGGCAATATGCAGGGCTAGGCATGCACTAACGCAGTATTTCACATCGCAGACGGGTCGGAAGAATATCTGACGATATTTTCCGGGTCTCGGGCTACTACCGGACAGATGAAATCGATGAAAAAGTTCCATGTTTGCTATGCTAGGGGCATGTGACAGACTAACGGACAGCGTAGTTGGAATCGTAGAATTATTCTGAGCAACTTTCATGTTCAAAACTTTTTAATCCGGGCTACGGTTTATTTTATATTAATTTTTAAAGATTTAATAATATTCTGAAATTAATTTAATTATTAAATTCGAATTATCCTAAACAGTAAATACTGTTTAATTAAATCAATTAACAGATTAATTAACTGTTTAATTAATTAATCTATTTAATCTTAATCACCTAATTAATTAATTAATTATCTAATTAATCAATCTAATTAATTTATTATTAATATTAATAATTATATTTATTTATTTATAAAATTCATTTTTAATTTTATTATTAATTTTCGTTTAAACAGGGGCGGGCCCCGCATGCCACTGGGATATCCCACACACACACACGCATACACTACGCGCACACACCCACAGCACACGCACGCACGTACACGCGCACGGACACACGCACAGATGCGCCGCCGCGCCGGCGGTCGTCGGGGGGGGAGGCCGAACGGCGGCGGGGCGACATGCGGCGGCTACGACGAGGCGGGCGGAGGCGGCGGCGAGCGCAGCGGCGGGCGGCCGACGCGGGCCGACGGGGAGGCGGCGGCGGCGGTGAGGCGGACGCGGGCCGGGGCGGCGAGGCGACGCAGCGGGGTCCGGCGGCGGCGGTCGGGCCGGCCGGATCCGGTCGGCGGGGGGGAGGAGGGGGGGAACGGGCGGCCCGGCGCGGGCCGGCTCAGGTCGCCCGCGGGGGGGGGAGGAGCACCGTGGGGGGCTTCGGGCGCTGGCGCGGGCCGGCGTCCGCGGGGGGGGGGGGGGGGGGGCTCGGGGCGCCACAGGGCGCTGGCGGCGGCGGGGGGGGGAATCGGGGGCGGCTGGGGGCGCTAGGGTTGCCCCTGGCCCCCTTATACGAGCCGGCTGGGCCGGCCCTTTTCGGCCCAGTTAGGCCTCTTTTTTAAAATTATTATTTAAACAACATTTGTTTTAATTATTAGAGGTTCTAAAATACTTCGAAAAATGCCGGTTTCAATTTTATAAAATCTTTGGGAATATTTGCAATCCATCCAACATTTTTAATTCCAGTTTTGCCAAACTTTTAAATCCACCTTTCAGACGAATTAAATTTGCAACCGAATTTGAACGGGGTGTAAACCAACGCGAGTTTAACAACAGTAAACGCGGTGATGCGGCATCATTAGTGCAGGATTACTGTAGCTTAATTACAGAGATTACTGTAGCACAAAACCAGGGCGTCACAATTCTCCCCTACTAAAAAGAATTCTCGTCTCGAGAATCAAGAAGTAGAAGGAAAGAGCCCGGGGTGTTCTGCACGAAGATGATCTTCGCGTTCCCAAGTGGCTTCATCTTCAGAATGGTTTGCCCACTGCACTTTGAAGAACTTGGTAACCTTTTGACGAGTCCGACGTTCAGTTTCATCGAGAATGCGGACTGGTTGCTCTTTGTAAGAGAGGTCTTGTTGCAGTTCAAGCATATCATGATCCACTGCTCGGATAGGATCCTTGAAGCAGCGACGAAGCTGTGACACATGGAACACCTCGTGAACCTAAGAGAGGTTTGGCGGTAGTTCCAGTTGATATGCCACCTTACCACGCCTTTCGAGAACAGTGAAGGGACCAATATAACGAGGAGCCAGCTTGCCCTTGATCCCGAAACGGTGTGTACCTCTCATTGGCGTGACTCGAAGATAAGCCTTTTCGCCAGGTTGATAGACCATATCCTTGTGATGACGGTCATACTGACTCTTCTGACAAGACTGAGCAGCCTTCAGATTTGCATGAATAATGCGGACTTGATCTTCGGTATGTTGGATAATATCCGGACCGATAAGTGTACGTTCCCCAGTTTCTGACCAATTCAGAGGAGTCCGACACTTACGTCCATATAATACTTCAAAAGGAGCCATCTTCAGACTAGCTTGATAGCTATTGTTGTAGGAGAACTCAGCATACGGGAGAGATTCCTCCCATTTCTTGCCGAAAGAAATGATACAAGCTCGAAGTATGTCTTCGAGAATCTGATTGACTCTTTCAACTTGACCCTGAGATTGAGGGTGAAAAGCGGTGCTGAATGACAAATGAGTTCCCATAGCTTCCTGGAAACTTGCCCAGAATCTTGAAGTGAATAAGCTGCCACGGTCTGAACTGATAACCAGTGGAATACCGTGAAGTGAAACAATTCTGGACATGTAGAGTGTTGCCAGCTGACTAGCAGTGATCGTTTCTTTGACGGCTAGAAAATGTGCAACTTTGGAAAGTTGGTCAATGACAACAAGAATAGCATCATTACCTTTCTGCGATCTGGGAAAACCAGTAATGAAGTCTATTTCAACATGATCCCATTTCCATTGAGGAATAGTAATAGGTTGCAGAGTTCCAGCAGGCCTTTGATGTTCTGCTTTGATACGACGGCAAACATCACATTTAGCAACATAGCGAGAAATGTCTTGCTTCATGTTAGACCACCAGAACCTTTGACGAATGTCTTGGTACATCTTGGTACTACCAGGATGAATAGACAGCGGAGTGTCATGTGCTTCCTTCATGACCTCCTGAGTCAAATCATTGTTCTTCTCCTTACTCGGTACCACTAGGCGGCCTTTGAAGTACAAAGCGCCATCCTCAGCAATAGTGAATAATGAAGGTTTACCTTCCGTCAGATAGCGTTTAATATTTTTGACCTCATTGTCACACTTCTGGATCCACTTGATGACGTCCACAAGATCTGGTTTAGCAACCAGGGTATTAAGAGAACCCTGGGAAACAACGTGGAGGTTCATTTTGTAGGACCCTTCAGGAGGGGGAGCGAGATAACCCTGAGGAACAATATGGAGGTTCAGCTTTCGAAATTCTTCCTGAAGCAGGGGGTGAACCTTGTGAACCTGGAGGTGATTGCAGTAAGACTTGCGGCTCAAAGCATCAGCCATTACATTAGCCTTGCCTGGGGTATAAGAAATACCCACATTGTAATCTGCTATGCGCTCCATCCATCTCTGTTGACGGAGGTTCAGATCTGGCTGAGTAAACAGGTACTTCAGACTTTGGTGATCGGTGTAGATCTCGCAACGATTACCAACAAGGTATTGTCGCCACTCTTTCAGTGCATGAATTACTGCTGCTAGTTCAAGGTCATGAACTGGGTAGTTCTCTTCATGAGGACGCAATTGACGAGATGCATAAGCAATCACTCTACGTTCTTGCATCAGGACACATCCTAAGCCTTGACGGGACGCGTCACAATAAATGACAAAGTCCTTACGAGTATCCGGGGGAGCAAGCACTGGAGCAGACGTCAGTTTGTCCTTAAGTGCCTGAAAGCTCTCCTGACATTTTTCTGTCCACTCATATTTAACACCTTTGTGAAGCGGATTGGTTAAGGGCTTTGCAATCTTGGAGAAGTTCTCGACGAATCGACGGCAATAGCTGGCGAGTGCGAGAAAACTTCTGACTTGCTTGACATTCTTCGGGGGAGTCCAGTCAAGAATAGCCTGAACTCGTTCAAGGTTGACCGCAATACCATCCTTGGAGATCACATGACCAAGGTAGGTTACTTCGTCCATCCAGAACTCACACTTTGAATACTTTGCGTAAAGTTGATGTTCTCGAAGCCTCTCCAGTATAAGATGAAGATGTTCAGCATGCTCTTCTTTATTCTTGGAGAATACCAGAATATCATCCAGATAAACCACGACGAATTTATCGAGGTAGTCCATAAAAATATAATTCATCAAGCGAGAGAAGGTTGCTGGAGCATTGGTTAAGCCGAAGGACATGACGGTGTACTCATATGAACCATAGCGAGTAACAAATGCAGTTTTTGGAATATCCTCTTCACGAACCCGGATCTGATGGTAACCCAACCTCAAGTCGAGTTTTGAATACACTGATGAACCAGCAAGTTGATCATACAGATCGTTGATCCGATGAAGCGGATATTTGTTCTGAATTGTAGCTTGGTTGATGGGACGGTAATCTTGAACTAACCGATTCGTTCCATCTTTCTTCTTGACAAAGAGTGAAGGTGCTCCCCAAGCAGAGGAACTTGGACGAATGAAACCCAGACGAAGCGAATTGTCAATTTCTTGCTTAAGTTCAAGTAGTTCATGTGGTGGCATCTTATACGGACGCTTGGCTATAGGAGTGGTACCAGGTACCAAGTCGATGACAAACTCGACAGCTCTAACAGGGGGAATCCCTGGAAGTTCTTCCGGAAAAACATCTTGGAAATCCCGAACAACTGGAATGTTTTCAATCCCTTCAAGAGGTGACGTGTTTAATGCATTCAGGGCATTTAGCCAGGCTTCATCATCTAACAGTTTGGAATGACATGATCGAGTACAACTCATAATCAAAGAAGATTACTAAGAGTTGTCGAATCGCAATGCGTACTCGATTCAGATATCAGTGTCCTTGATTGTCCAACAACTCAGGACACGAGGGAACTGGAATCAGTGAAACATCATAGTTGATTAGGAGCTCATAAGAAGTTATAAGGCTCCGTGCTATTTATCAAGATACCAGGGATAATACTCGGAGGTAGATCAGAATAGAGGTTAGATTAGTGTATTGATCTGTGGAGGACAAGCACTTTAACTTGTCTGAGAATGAAATCAAAGTAGAACAACATGGTCGGAACCACGATTGCAAAGGACAAGCTCAAAGATACAATATCAAATCATACAATGAATGATTATATGAAAGGAGAAGCTTGTATGATAAGATCAACATCGTTTCCATGGGCATGAACACAAGGTTCAAGGTCGACTCCCACTTCATCAATGCATCACCTTCCATTTACACCTCGCCTTTGATGAAGTTGTAGTTTTGAAAGTTTAACTGGCAAAACACCAGGAGAGTATGACTCATGAAAACTGTCGGGTTCACACGAATTAAGGAAGGCATAGGTCCAACCCATCGGGGCATCTTAGGAACATATACCACAAGCTTCAAGAGTAATTAACACATGCTTGCAAACAGAGCATGGCTGATGAAAGCATAGGATACAACTTATCAGAGGGAGAAGACACAGTTTACCAATGGTATCATGTATCAGGGGAAGAACATCACAAGAATTTTGAATGTGAAGGATGCTATCGGATAATAACCCAACACTGGGTCTGGCGGTCCACAAAAGACCCGATGTGAGTATCGGTACCCAATCAGAGGGAGAAAGAATGTAAGGCATCAGACCATAGAACATCCAAATAATTTGATGCTTAAATAACCAAAGGAATTAAGATTTCCAAATGGGTGTATCGGAAATAGAGGTTCCGATCAAATACAAGTAAGATGAAAGGACTTAGATGGGCAATCAATCAAGGTTGATTTGTCGGGAACCAACTCATGTTTGGAAAGACGTCTGAGCCGGACGGATAATTTATGATAAACAACTGGTGACTGTGTGCATTCACACACAGGTTGAATCAATAAAATCAAATGAAAACCACAAAGGATTTGCTTAATATTGCTAGACATATGGAATTAACCATAATGCAAGCAGGTAAGAAAGGTCAAGGGCAAAAGGCTACTGAGGATTACGGAAGATCGAATAGCGTTTCAAAGAATTCTGTGAAAGACAAGAACAACTGGGGACGAACGAATCCTCGATAAGGATGAGGAGTTATCCGCAGGGGTTGGCGATGGAAGGAAATCGCAAAATCGACGAGCACAAGTTCTCGGAAGAACATCAGAGAGTATCTTCGGAGTCTTCTGATGAATCAAGCCATCATCTAGAATGAGGGGCTCTCCGGGAGGAGTAGTTACGAGAACCTAGAGTTAGAGTTAATAAAATCTTTAACCCGAAAGAGAAGAGAGATCAGAACCCAGAATATAGACGAGTAATAAAAGATCCTAATACCACCCGATTGAGATGCGGGCCCGTAAGCCGAGGGACGAAGCGGCAAGATACCCTTCGCCACCCTCACCGGTGACCGCATGGGCTTGCCCGACAGCCTCCTCTGGTGGCGGCGAGGAAGATGAGGGGGGGAGGGGTGGTGGCACGGGGGGAACCCTAACCGCCTCACGTGCTGCCTGTGAGGACAACATGCACGGGGGCCAAGGTCTTGCTTTAGGTTTTTCCAAAGTCAGTTTTTGATAACGAGGTCAATGATCTCCAAGGAAATTTACTCCTACTTCCTCTCCGATTTATAAGGCTTGCGCGTATCCCTAGATCTATAATTTGATCAACATAAGATGAGTTGTATAGTCTAAAATTTTAGAAAGTATACAATTTGAAGTTTTTAATGATATTTATATATATATAATTTGTATTAAGTTGGTCTATTTGTCAACCTAGAGATACACACAAGTCTTACTAGTAGAACGCCCGTGCGTTGCTATGGGCAACAATGCATATATTTTAGAAAGCATATCTGGTCTGAATTCTTAATTCAGTTATGCCCCTTAATTTAATCTGTACATCTATTGTTTTTTTAAATGCACTCCGTATCATTTTGGTTGTAGATATATCATGGAAAAAACATGAGGTACGAAATATAATTCACTAATTAAACACATATGACCATGGTATCAAGAATGATTGCTTACATAAATTTTGGAGCGTGTGTTGCCACACATTTCCATTTGAGCAAAAGAACAATATTTATATTAACAAAAATCTAAGAGTTTATACAATTCCCGAATGTATGCGGTTACATGTAATTGTGAAAGAAAAAGTTCTGTAAGAAGTCTTTTACTAATGAGATGACATAACCGATCTTTTTATTTCTTTGGGATAGCATGCAAGATCTGCCAACGCAAATCAATAATAAATGCCCACTCTCCTCTTGTGAAATTCTTCTCCGATACGCCCTACAACCTAGATAGTTGTCACATGTCGGAAACAATGGACATCATCTACCGCAACTATATGAGTCATGCTTGCTTATGACGAACCTACATAAGATGAAATTAATCAACGAAAGCATCATGCAATTGAAGCTTGATAATCACAACATGCAAGACTACTTTACAGCAGAGGTTAGGTTACTAATGATTAGAACATATGATGCTTGGCCTGTGCTTTTTAACTAATAATCACTTCACAGTCCTTCGTACCTATACTGACACGGTTTGATTGGATAATAACATATTGATTTTCTAAATAGCATAACTAAAAGAAATTATAAACTATAGGCAAAAAAATGACAGATCAAGCATACCATGTTAGACAGAGCATGTGACCTTTATTGACATGCATGCTAGTACTAATAAAAAAATGTGTGTCTTAGGACCTACTGTAGGAGCGCTCTTGTGGACAGTGGCTAGTGGCCGACAACTTATCATGATATCATAGCATTCTTCTCTCTTAATTTTTCATTTTAGTTTCCATTTTATTTCTTTTCCCTGTACAATTGGCGTGTTCTTGCCCTTCCTCTATCAATGAAAACGCAGTTCTCTTGTGTATTTTCTATGCTGCTTTTTTGTATGTGTTTTTAAAATTTGATACATGAACTTAAATCCTAAGGTTGAATAGATAATATATGATACAAGAATAGAAACACTACAACCTCAGCTAGATTCCTAAATCAGTTACTTGTCTAGCTAATCATACGAGGTTAAATAACTTTGGAACATCTATATAAAGCTACATGTGATATGTAAACATCTCAACACAGCCAGACAGAAAATGAGTGGAACTAAGTAATATCTATTTTTTCTTACCTTGTGACTCACCAGCCAGCTACATGTGATATGTAAACATCTCAACACAGCCAGACAAAAAATGAGTGGAACTAAGTAATATCTATTTTTTCTTACCTTGTGACTCACTAGCCTCATTGTTCAGAAATGGTGTTCCTTTCAAACACAATCAATAGAAAATGGATCATATTGTTACACAATAAATAGTTCGAATACCAGAACTGAACAACCGTTCTGTTTTATACCGACATTTCACTTTATCAGTAGCTTTTGGTGGAACATGTTGTAGACGGCATCAATGCGTTATAATGTTGATTGGGTTAGGTAGATGGAGGTGGAGGTCTGCTAGGGGACGTGTGTGATGGTAACTGCTAAGGGAGGTCGTTGAAGTGGACGTCCATGGGGGCCTCCTTCTGAGCGTTTAAACATGACCTCATCTGGTGATGTCACACCGACATGTGCAGATTCCCCACAACTCGCTTTGTGCTCTCAGGGTGGTGGCTGCTGGGTTGATCGATTTATACTCGTCCGGCTGTCTGCTGCTGCACTCTTCCCATGATGGAAATAATGCATGGATAGGAAGATGATGCTACGAGGGAGATCGATTGGATGAAAAAGGTCACATGCGTGAGGACTCTTCTCGCAACTACCACTCCACGGATACTGGTACAACCTACCTCACAGCGTCTCGTCCTCCTACCAGCACCACCCTCCTCATCGTCCCTCTTTCACCTGCTAGCGTCAATCATTAGAGGCACTGGAGTGGGATCCCGCTTGGCTACTCCACTCACATCGTTCTGGATCGACCGTGGGTTACTCTTCCTGACACGGCTCCGGCCATGACCACGAGATCTGAGGAGGTGAGTACACAACAGCCCCCGCGGCAGCCTATCCCTAGCCCAAGATGCGTCACCCGAGGGCGGCGACGCCCCTCCCGGTCATCGCATCCCTAGAGCTGCGCTGGCGGCCCAATGCTCATGTCGTGGCACCCCCTCTCTTTCCACAATGGATCCATAAGGATGCTGCATGGCGGTGACCGGATCGACCCAGAAGCGCACTCCTTGGGCACATCTCTGATCACGCACGGCAGCGACCGGATCAACCACGAGGCATGTCGTTATTTCAGAGGATGTTAGCCCAGAGGTGCGGCAGGCAACGGATCATGGTGGTGGTGAGATCGGGAGGAGGACGATCTTTTTTTCTATTTTTCTTTTGTTTTTGCGTGAGGCAAGGGTGGTAGTTGTTTTGTGCGTGTGGGGAGGTGGGAGGAGATGGGTTTTTTCGTAGAGGGGATCGTGGGGAGGGGAGTTGGATGTATCACGTACAATCCACAATCCCCCTTTAATAATAGACATACGGATGAAAAAACTTCCTACAACTAAATATCTGCATCCCTAATTAAGTGCCTGACTAATTAATTAATCGCATTAATGACTCGATTTCATAATTGATTTGACGTGAAAAATCCCTACTTAAACAGACTTAATTAATTGCACACGCAACACAATTAATTGCATTAATGGTTTGATTTCTAAATTGATTCCGTGCTCGTTTTCTTTATTATTTTTTCATTAATGATTTGATTTCATAATTGATTTGGCATGAAAAAATCCTAGTTAAACAGACTTAATTAATTGCACATGTAATTAATTGTTCGCCTCTTAATTGCATTAATGGCTTGATTTCTAAATTGATTTGATCTGAAAAAATCTTTAATTAAACAAAGGTAACTAATTGCACGTGTACTAATTGTGCCTATTAATTGCATTATTGGCTTAATTTCTAAATTGATTCGGTGTTCGAGGTCTTTATTGTTTTTGCATTAATGACTCGATTTCATAATCAATTCGGCGTGAAAAAATCCCTACTTAAATAGACTTAATTAATCACAAGCGTAATTAATTGTCTGCCTATTAATTTCATTATTGGCTTGATTTTCAAATTGATTCAGTGCTCGTTTTTATTGCTTTGCATTAAAGGCTGGTACCAATGACGTACAAACTCCTCCTTTAGAAGTAGAGATAAACCGGAAAGGAGATGTTTAGTTCTAATGTTTTAGCTAGATCATTAGCTGCTTTCTCTAGATTGAAAATAAGCCAGACATGGATTTTTAGGTCTTCAATTTGACTAATGTCACAGAAAAAAATACCATCATTGGATGAAAATTTAAAACATACTATATTTTATGGCATATTAGACATGTTTCCCTGATTAAATTGAATATTGAAAACCCAGGCCCGACTTATATTTCCGGTTGAAGGGAGGGAGTACTAAAGGCGTGAGAAGCCGGCAGCCCTATCCATAATTAAAACGTGCATGGAATGGAGTGATTCTTGGCCATGTGATTGAAAACGTAATCATGGTACATAGCTAGTCTGACCAAAGGTAACGATCAGACGTCTGAGGCCTCCTTTGGTTCATAGGATAGGATTATCATAGGAATAGGAAATTTATAGGAAATGAGATGACATGCATCTCAAATCCTATGAGTAGGATTAGAAAAAGAGATGTCATTTGATTTACATCATATGAATTTTTCCATTGAGTCTAGGTTCTTTTTTATTTTCCTTTGAAATGTGGAGGATATGAACCAATTCTATGTAGGAATAGGAATGCATTTCTATGAACTAAAGGGCTCTAAAGAAAAAAATTCTATAAAAATCATATCCTATAGAATTCCTGTGAAATTCCTCCAAACCAAAGAAGGGAAAGATGAAGTTTCCTTATGGATGGGCTATGTGAGTTCGCGAGGTCTCATTACGACGACCATGATACAATGCTCGCATTGTGCATGTTTTTTCTTATTTATTTATTTTGAAATTGCATTGCACATGCTTTCAGTTAGGTTAACGTTTCACACTGACACGTGAGTGTGGCATTTTGGTAATCCCCATGCATCCAGTGTTTCGTGGGCCAAGCAGTTTCCGTGGATTTGTATGCCGGACACTTGCATAAACAAAGCATTATCGTTATTGGTGCCCACTCCAGCGTGGGGGTAGTACTCATCAAAAGTGTGAGGCTGCGAGCACACGGTCGGGTCGCCCCGTCCCGATGAGCCATGCCGTGCCGCTTCTCGGGAAGAAAGAGGCCGCGCGGCCGGAGCAGGCGGCGCAAAAGGGGGCTCGGAACGACGGCACTGCCAGCTTCGTGCGAACTTGCCTCAACGGCGTCAACGCCTTGTCAGGTGTGTGCCTCCACATCGACCATCCATGGTTTTCGTTCCGTTGCTGTACATTTCGTCGGGTTGACACTGTTCGACGCTCCGATGAGTAGGTGTTGGGGTGCTGTCGGTGCCCTACGCGCTGTCGGAGGGTGGGTGGCTAAGCCTGCTGCTGCTGGCCGCAGTGGCCGCCGCCTGCTGGTACACCGGCCTCCTCGTCGGCCGCTGCATGGACGCCGACCCGGCGATCCGGACGTACCCGGACATAGGCCAGCGCGCCTTCGGCCCCCCCGGCCGCCTGCTCGTGTCGTCTTTCCTGTACGCCGAGGTCTACCTCGTCGCCGTCGGCTTCCTCATCCTCGACGGGGACAACCTCGACAAGCTCTTCCCGGATGCCAGCGTCGCCCTGGGGCCCGTGTCGCTCGCAGGGAAGCAGCTCTTCGTCGTGCTCGTCGCGCTCATGGTCGCGCCCACGACGTGGCTGCGCAGTCTGGGCGTGCTCGCGTACGTCTCCGCGGCAGGCGTGTTCGCGTCGTTGGTCGTCGTCCTCAGCGTGCTCTGGGTGGCGGCCGTCGACGGCGTCGGGTTCTCCGGGCGAGGCACTACTACGCCGCTGCGGCTCGCCGGCCTCCCCACCGCTCTCGGCCTCTACACCTTCTGCTACTGCGGCCACGCGGTGTTCCCGACGCTCTACACATGTATGAAGCAGAAGTCCCAGTTCCCAAAGGTACTCGCCTCAGCCTCATCGATCTGCTGCTGAACTGTTACTGAAGAGTGGCCGTATAATTATGATCCTAAAATACACTGTACCAAACGTGATATCTACTTCTCTTCCAAATTAACCAGATGCTGGCGATATGCTTTGTGCTGTGCACGCTCAACTACGGCTCGATGGCCGTGCTCGGGTACCTCATGTACGGCGACGGCGTGCAGTCCCAGGTGACGCTCAACCTACCGGCGGCGAGGCTCAGCTCCAAGATCGCCATATACACAACGCTGGTGAACCCGCTGGCCAAGTACGCGCTGATGGTCACGCCGATCGCGACGGTCGTCGAGGAGAGGATCTATGTCGTGGTAGGCCAGGGCTCCGCGGTCGCCGTGGCGGTGAGGACGCTGCTGGTGCTCAGCACGGTGGTCGTGGCGATCGCCTTGCCGTTCTTCGGCTACCTCATGGCGCTAGTGGGGTCCTTCCTCAGCGTGGGCGTGTGCATGCTCCTGCCATGCGTCTGCTACCTCAGGATCTTCGGGGCGCCGTCCATGAACTGTTGTCGCGCCGCTATGGAGTCCGCCGCGATCTTCGGGATAATGGCGTTGGGCGCGCTGGTGGCTGTAACAGGCACGTACTCTTCTGTGATGCAAATTTTGCACCACTTGTAAGCAGTCCCAGGAACATAATGCTCGGTCACTGGCATGAAGATCCGGCCACGGGGTGCCTGCCTATTATTGTTTTATTGTTGCGGAGGAAATCAAGTTGTTTACTGTAGTTTCTTCTTCTTCTTCTTGACTAAACTGTAGTTTCTTCTTCATTTGCCGCACTTTGTTCCGAGTGTTATTTCAAAAAAAAATCTGAAAACCCTTCATCGCACCAGATCGCAATCAAACCGGGCACTGTATATCTATAGCTGACCTGAAAGAAGAGGCAATTTCTCTTGCTGATCCTGACCTGGAGGGCAGCACAACTCTGGCTTGCCCAAAAGCCTCGCCGGTAAACCCACGAAGTGACGACCACCGTGAACACCAGAGCAACAATCCTCGCGATCCAAGCAGTAACAGCATGCCTTCTCGTCTCGTACCTTCTCCTCGCATGTGCTCTTCTCATTCTCAAGTATCCTGCTGTACCTGTGAGTATGTCAGTATGTGTGAATATCTCTATAGCTGGTCAACAGCATTGCAGCGAGACAGCTCGCAAGTAAGTGAAGGTCATGATATTTACACAGCTCTGAGTCCTTGGCCCCTCCTTGGCCTTGGTTATCGCATCCCATGACCATGGGAAGAATATTTACAAGCTCCCAGTCTTGCTCTTTTTTTTTAAAAATTCCCAGTCTTGCTTAAAGCAAATACAGTACACTGAAATAATAGGGTGATATTGTATGAAAAAAGGAGGCAGGGCTACTGCCTACTAATTATTATTTTTGCACGAACACACAGAAGGTTTGCGTGCCCAATTGTATTAGAAATGAAAAAACTGAGAGTGGCATTAACAACACTCTCAATGCAGTGGCTCTTAGTGTGTCATCCCAAGTGATGAAAGACAACCACCCCGATGCATTATCTCTCAAGTGTTGTAATCTAAGTGATGTTGCATTTATTGTTCAGAGATCATATTTGCATCTCAATAGCGTGGTCTAGTTATGCAGAAAAGGGAAAGAAAGAGAAACATGAAGATAAGCCATACCAGAACGGAGAAAGATCGGCATGCCACTGAAGAATGCAACACCATTGGACAGCTTAATCTGTAGCTTCGTGATTGTAGCTGGATTAGCTATGCTCACATTGTCTTTAGCTGAAACAGCGATCGTGTTGTTGCCTATGCACACTTTCCGTGCCCTGATACTTCACAAAACTGAAATAGGTTAGTGCTTAAGATTATCTGAGTGGATATAGCATGATACTGTCGCCATTTTGCAGTATCAGAATCTTATTCATAGCCCTATTTACAGAACACTTTAGATTTCCTGAATATAAGATCACCCTAGCCATTAGATCAAAGTAAATGAACGATTCAGAATTGTTTGGGACCATCTTAAAACTTCTCTCACCCTTGGGGCAAGCTGAGGTGATTTGGCAAAAGATCATGTCTTGTTCACGTGGGAAGAAGGCAGCGGGCATCAAGGCACATTCGCGCTGAACCTGCAAAACGAATTGATCGAGGAGGAACTATGAGATGGACTTAGCGGCTCTCGCATCCATTGCTCACAAGTCAACCACAGAAACAATAACCAAGCCAACCCTGCATGTGCTTCAGTTCATCAGTTAAGCCCAAGCCCAAGTCACTTGCTTAACCTTACTATAAGCGTGCAGCCGAGTTCCAAGTGCACACAAAATCCAACATAAAATACATATATCTATGGGGTGTACTCTCTCAATGCTATGTCTTCCAAATACCAATGATGTTTCTGCTGAACAACATCTCAAACGGGAGCATCTGCCTGTCATTCTTGGAAGAGGGCATACGATTTCTAAAATATGGCTGTTTAAGGAAACAATAATCTGTCATCAATCTACTCTTTGTTTGGAGATACTTTTTTTTGGAACTGTTGTTTCACTTGTTTCCGAGATACTTTTTTTTTGGAACTGTTGTTTCACTTGTTTCCGCAAGTCCTTTTTTTCTTTTGACTGGAAGGCAAGTCCTTTTCAGTACGGCAAAGGGCATGGCCAATGCTCCATGCTGGACAGCTGCCCCAGCCTGCCACATCAGCTAAAGTGGTCCAAAGGAGCTTAATCGTCTGCTTCTAGAAGGAATCCGCCTCCTGCAGAGGAACCCGAGGGGCAAAGACTGGACCCCAGCAGTGACATCCTCAGACGATGGAAACGGGAATCTTGTGTAAAAGCAGTAACTTCGTTATCTACGGTATCTTGAAGATGGAGAATAATGCCAGAATGGGAAGAGTATATGGACCTACGTGTGCATTTTTAGAATTTAGTGCCTGTGTTTGGTTGCAATATACTCAAGCTGAAACAACAGAATGTAGAATTATGCATGTGAAGGCGAATATTTCTAAGGTAGTACTATGCTGATCACCATAAAACAAGATGACTGCCATAATGGAAATGCTGAAACCTACTAACATTTTACTTTAATACACAAACTAGGAGTCAACTACAACTATGTAAGTGACAAATCTTTGGCATGGAGATATTACTATATTGAGTGTGTTGTGCATCGTGCAAATTCACACTTGAATAGCTGATAGAGATAGTGTATCGGTCTTCTTCATCCATCATGGTTTTCTTTTTGAGGTAATTGTTAATTCATCAAACATCTCTTACAAAATACATATTCAAACAAATTTGTATGGAGAGGCATATAGAAGAAGAGAACCACAACGTCTTATAATAAGCTATGTTTTTTTTTCTGATCTTATAAGCTATGTTAAAAAAATAAAGAAAATGTTGAAGTCACTATTAACTGGTTTGCTCACAGAAATTTTCCTCCAATACAAACTGAATTTGAACTTGAAATTCCGAACAGATGGTCTATTAGACGGTTTCAAGAAGATGTTTGAAGTAAGAACTATCTGATATGGTGCTGGTGCTAGAACCAGCACAAATCAATTCAAATTTTCACCAGTGAGTGGAGTTTCATCTGCTACTTTGTCAATGGAATAACAGAAGTTGTTGCAAGAAAAGTACAGGCCTGTAACTCCAGAAGCATCTGATTATGAAGAATTCTCAGTTGACATATTTGTGTAGACACGTAGTATACAGTATGCAGTACTCCATTTGCTACAGTCATGTTCTCGCAGCAACAAGCAATTCAGCTACCTACAGGCAAGAATAGTTGTCAGGTTGTCTTCACTTAATCCAGACAGAACGGTTCATAGGCATGTGGCAATGCAAATTCCACATTGGTACAAACAGAAGGGTTTAACTTATATTGTTCTTCAAACAAACAAATTGTACATTCTCACGAGGCACCATTTTGGTCTCTTCGTGTTAACATGCAGTTTACTCTTCGCCCTTGTTCCTGTAATCACCAGTATAGTAGATAGATGGAATAAACTTTCCACTTTTATCAGCTGACTGGAGATCTTCTGCTAGGTGGAGTTTTTTAGCCTTTGAGAGAGCTTCAAAAAATTCATGCAATAAGACCTTGTCAGGAGCCATGCACATCTCAAGAAGCTCCTTCATCACATCCACTGCTCCTTCAAAATCCTTATTCTTGCAGAAAGTAGATATAACAATCTTATATGTGTCGTAATTCGGATGGAAACCAGATTTTTTCATCACATTCAACAGTTGCAGCGCTCGCTCTGAATTCTGCGTCTTGCAGTACCCAAGAATCAACGCTGAGAAAGTTGAAGCATTCGGTTCAAGCTTGGGCCTGTCAAGCTGCTGAAACAAGTGCTCGGCCTTTTTTATCTTCCCGTCCCGGCAAAGACCGAGAATGAGCGCATTGTAAGTTACAATATCAAGCTCAACTCCGTTCTTAACCATCTCTTCATGAACCCTCGACGCTGTCCCATTATCACCATGCGTGACATACCCATAAATCAGTGTATTGTAAGTTACTGTGTTCGGCACAACCCTCATCACCCTCATTTCGCTCAACAAACGATTTGCCCGTTGCATCCTCCCCTCCTTGCACAACACATGGAGGATCGTGTTATAGGTCACCTCACTGGGCGCTAGCCCCTCCAGCTGCATCCTCTTCTTTAGCTCCAGCGCATGTTCCAGACCACCATGCTCCCTGCAATAAGCAGCGATCAGCGTGTTGAAGCTGACCACCGTCCTATCAACCCCCCAATCCGGCATTTCATCGAGCACCATGGCCGCGTCAGCGACCCGCCCCAAGGCACAGAACGCCCGCAACACCATGTTGGCCGTGTACATGTTGGGCGAGATACAGCACCGGCGCATCTCCCGGAAGAAGGACACGGCGATCTCGGGGCGCTTCAGGCGGAGCGCCGCGGAGATGAAGACGTTGCAGGACTCGACCCGCGGGAGCAGGCCATGCGCACGCATGGCGCGGAAGGTGAGCGTGGCCTGAGAGAGCTTGTTTCCGCGCGCGCAAGCAGAGAAGAGAACGTCGATGGCCGGCGCTGCGGCGCCGGTGCCGCGGCTGCCAGCGGCGAGGCGAGCGGTTAAGATGAGGTGGTGGAGGAGCTCCGGGAAGGCGTGGTGCGAGACGGAGGGGAGCAGGGAGGCGAGGAGCTCGGAGGAGCGGCGCGGGGTGAGGGCGTGGAGGAGGAGGGCCAAGGGGAGCGGGGGCGGCGGTGAGGGGAGGAGGGAGCCGAGGAGGTCGTGGGGCACGCGTGGCGGGGAGAGGAGGAGGTGTGAGAGGCGGAGGGGGCTGAGTTGGGGTAGGAAGCGGGAGAGGGTGGAGGGCGCGAGCTCCGGGGAGGAGAGGTGGGCGCGGAGGGCTGTAACGAAGGCGAGGTCTTCGCCGGCAAGCGGCGGGAGGGTGAAGTGCGGCAGCGGAAGCGCGCGTGGCGGCCGCATTGGTGATGGACAGAGGCGTGTTGGCGCCGAACCCGACGCTTCTGCGCCGTGGCAGTCGCCAGTCGTCGCTCGCAGGCGAAGGAGATCTTTGACATTTTTGCCCCTGTAACGGATGTTTTTTTTTCTCCTTAGAGCAAGTACAACAGTGGGCTTAGAGCATCTCCAGCCGCGGCCCCAAAGGACCACCCAGGCCCCTTTTTCGACGCCGGCGGGCGAAAAAATCCCCAGCCGTGGCCCCAAGACGCCGATTTTTGCCGGTTGGGGCCTTTTTTTGGGCCGGCGAACCCAGGCCGAACCCAGGGCGCTGGGGGTCTCCTGGGCGCGCCGGCTGAAGCGAAAAGGCGGGCGGGGCTGATGTGTCGGCGAGACCGGCTGCCACTTCCCGCCACTTCCCCCTCCTTTTCCCTCTATCCCGCCGTTTCGCCCCCGGTTCTTCTCTCCATTTCCCTCCCTTCGCCGCCATGCCGCCGAAGAAGTACGCCGCCCCTCGCCAAGCCACCGCTCCCGCTGTCGCCAAGCCACGCAGGGCCCGTGCGCCGATGGCTAGACCGCCGGGGTTGACAAACGCCGAGTGGAAGGCCGACGTCGAGCGGAGGGAAGCGGTGACCACCGATCGTCGTAACAGGCTCCTCATGAAGAAAGCCCGGGACGCGGCGGCGGCGGCGGCGGTTGAGCAGGAGGTGTCGTCTCGCCGCCCGATCTTCCCGGGGCGACAGCCCGCGGGCCCATTCCCCCAAGGCGCCGTCCATCAAATCGCTCCGGGCGACCCGCACTTTCCTTCGCCGACCTTCCCTTCGCCGGCGTGGGGGTACACGCCCTCGCCGGAGTACGTCGACGGCGACGGCCTTGGCGGATTCAACCCCAACATTACCTTTCCGCGCACGCCCTCCGCCTTCTCCGCCGGCCACCCCAACGCCCAGTACGGCTACGTGCCCTCGCCGACGTACTCCGGCTCGTCCGCGACGGCTCGGCGTGGCCCTCTTCCTTTCGTGCCCGCGCCGCAGTACGGCAACGCCGAGGCCGAGATGGAGGACATAATCAACACCGGCTCCACCGCGGCCGTCTCGTGCCCCGGGTTTGGTGCGCAGCCGGAGGACACCGGCGACATGGCCGACGCCGAGGTCGACCCCGCGGAGGAGGAGGAGGAGGAGGAGGAGGAGGAGGAAGAGGAGGAGGAGATTGAGGAGGAAGAGCCGGTGCCCGCACCGGCGAAGGGCAAAGGCAAAAAGAAGAAGAAGACGAGATCGGCCAACGGCAAGCCGGGCGAGCCCCGCATCAATACCGACCTGGCGTTCCTCATGGGAGGCGTCACGGCGGACATGGACCCGCTGATCAAGGCGTGGTACCTGGCGGAGCGCGACCTCATCCTCGACCGCATGCCGGCGCAGCCCGCCGCACCGCCCATACCGCCGCCGAGCCCGCCGCCCGCGTCTCCGATGTTGGACGTGCCCGCTACGCCGACCTCGCCCACGCCGACAGCTCCGGCAGACGACGGGGAGCTGGCCGTTTGAGGAGTTCCACGCTCGCGTTCCTCCCGCTTTTTTTGTACGCCGGACTATTGACATGTTTTGATCGCCGAACCCGTGGCGGATCGCCGGCCGATGGCATGATGACGCCGAACTGTGGCATGATCGCCGAACCCGCGTCGTTTTTTGGGCGCAGCGGGGAATGGGATGTTTAAAATTTGCAAACGCTGGGCCGAACCCCCGGGGGCGCGACTGGGAAGCCGAGCCCCCCCAGGCCGATTTTAGCGCCGGCTCGCCCCCAGGCGGCGCTATTTCGGGTCCTTGGGGGGGCCAACGGCTGGAGATGCTCTTATACCCCACTTACATGGCACTTTTGCCTATGTGGAGGAGAAAGACATGAAAAAAAGGTGGGAGTGAGCTCTCATGCAAGAGCCTAGCTATATGCGTACTCCTAGGCAAATGCAATAAATATTAAGAAAGTCATAGAGAGAAGGTGAAAAAACACCAAGCATGATTTAGTGCACCTCAAAATCCAAACATGTCATTATAAGTAGTAGAATCGAGACTTATAAAAAACGAAAATTTTGAGATGAGCCCTATAAACCGGAAAAGAGGGACCTTTCCATCGTCAGGACCACATCAATGAGAAGACTTCAGTCAGACGAACATCAGCTTGAACCGTAAATTGTGGAGGACAACATTTTCTGTTCAATCTATATCGACCAAGACATGCCGACATCGCACCCAAAAAAAAGAAGGAGAAAAAATAAAAGTGGAGAAATGAAGAAGCGACATACTATAACGGAAACACACGTGTTAGAAAGAAGCACGTGAGATATCAAACATCAGCTCATAAGGTCTATAATCACAACAAAAAGAGAAAATGATGGTGAGCAAGAAGAAGACGAGCAAGAACAACGGGCCTTAGAAGATACCTACCTCAGGGAGGGGGGGGGGGGGGGGGGGGGGGGAGAACACGAACAACCAAACAACAAAGTGAAAATTTTGAATGCGTGCAAGTAGGAAGGGCACGTTGAGAGGTTACAACAGACTAGGCATATGCAAGATGAAAACTTAAACAATTAGCGGCAACAGACCAGGTAGTGCCTCTAATGGTATCCACATCCATGAGAGGAACGCCGGGCGGTTATGTTGGAAATATACCATATTTGTGTGTTTCTCGTATTTTATGGCACTAAGAGAAAGAAATGTTAGGAATGAGATTTTAACAGAACAGAAGCTCTGAATTTTCAGCAGCTCCTAATATTAGTGGTTTAGTCTTATGCATGCGAGATAAAGATTAGAAATTTTACTAGAAAAAACACCACACCAGGGGTTGTGCCGTGCTAGAGGTGCTCGAGGAGACAATGAAGCGCCGTGAAACATTGATGAGCGGGATGCCAAAGAGGGGGGAAGAGAGGAACACGAGAGGGAAAGTAATAAAAAGTATGCATTGCAGCGCTGTCGTTGGAGGAGTGACAATGAGGTTTTAATTGCACTTCTGCAGCCCTTTGGGCCCTACTCATCTATTATCTATGAAATACAACATGTATACAAGATTCGGATAATCATAAGTATAAATAAAATCATGTAAAAATTGGATACCATCAAGATGTATCTTTATGGCAAATGAGACACGTATTACCATGGAAAAAAACTGCGTATTTCACATATTTTATGGCACTAAAAGAAAAGAAAAATGCCAAGAATGGGATTTGAACCATGCCCTTTCGGACCAGTACCTGAAACTGGCGCCTTAGACTCCCAGACCAACTCGGCCATCTTGACCTTTTGTAAAATGCTTTCAAAACGGTAAACATTTTTTCAGGTAATTGAATAGCTGCGAGCTTTCTTCGGATTCCCAATTCGTTTTTTTTTCTGATAGAAAGACTCCCAATTCGTAAAGACCCGAACCCAGTCCCGGTCCCCGACCCAGCCCGGCCAACCCAAGAGCCCTATAGCCCAAATGGCAGCTCTCCTGAACCCTACGGCTCGGCGCCTCACCCTCGCTGCCTGCCGCCGCCTCTCTACGCCGCCGGCGGTGGAGCCCCTCGTGGGTCACTGGAGCACCCAAGGTTTGCCTTCCTGTCCAACCTCTCCCCCTTCCCTCTACCACATCTCATGTAACAAGAATCAAATGAATGCATATTTACTCGCTGCTAGTTGTAGTTTTGGTCTGTTTGGTTGCTGTCATGTTGTGGGTATTAGATTCTGTATGCCAATCAAGTTCTCCTTGTGGGATAATGTTGCGTTGTGCCGTACGAGCTTGGAAAATGCCTGGAATCTGTATCGTACTTGTCTTCTGACTTCCGAGCCATGATCAGTTGTGACTTCTCTACTGAATTCTAGATTTGATAGCTTAAAATCAGACTGCTGCTCTGAAGCACAAGGGACACGCTAATAGTGGAGGTTAATGGCGGATTCGGTGAGATGGTTGCCGGCAAAGAGAGGTACTACGTGCTTGGGGGCAAAGGTGGTGTTGGGACAACAAGCATGGCGGCATCGCTTGCTATGAAGTTTGCCAACCATGGTGACCCGACGCTCATAGTTTCTATGCACCCAGCACACTCACTGGGTGATACATTTGAACAAGTATCTGAACTCCTGTATTGTTATGCAAAATGCTAGTGGGATTAATTCTTTAGCCCCTCTTTTGAATATCTTGCATTTTTTGTTTGTAGGACCTGAGTGGCGGTAATATCGTACCTGTCAATGGAGTTGACTCTCTTTTTGCTGCCGAGGTAGGAGCAGTTGCACTGGAATGGTTTGCAATATCCCGTTCAATCTTTCAGTTTTATCTGTTCGGTGTGCATGGCCACCATCATGTCCAATCATAAAACAAACACTTTTAATAATCCTGGGGGTAGTGAATGTAAGAAGTTGATGTTTTAGGTTTTGTAGTTGAAACTGTGTTCTGCCATGCTTGTACACTTCATGAAGTTGTGTAGAGGATCCAATTCTGGTCATGCTTGTCGCTTTGATGCTGGATGGAACTTGTTTCTTTACAGATTGGCCATGTTAATACAAAGGAGGAATCTTCTAATGGTGGATCTTTTATCCGTAATATACTGGACAAGATAGGGCTTGGAGTTCTTGCTGATCCGGTAAACATCACCTCGGAAATATTTTTTTTTGCTTCTCCATCTTGCATTTTAGTTGATTTCCAGTGTCATGGTTCAGTGAGAACATTTGAGTATCAGACTAAAGTTGCATGCAATTTCTGTTGGCTATTTTGAGTCCTTTTGTTGTCCATCTCCAATCTGGCAATTTCCAACTGAGCAATGGCATTTCCAGTAAAGTTTCTTTTTATTTGCAACTACATTGATGCTTAAATCATATATGCCATAGGCTACATGTATCCTTGTTCTTGCACTGCCATTTTTTTCATTCGCAACACACCTAGATAATGATCTGTCTTGAGTTTGGACTTTGGACATGAGTTGTTTGTTTCATATGCTTATATACCTTATTATGTAGCACACCTGCATCATATTTGCATACCACTGGTCAGTTGGCCGACTATTTCACATGCACTTTTTATTCAACATTGTCTGGTCAGACAGAGTATATCTTCTGTTTGCTATTTCTTCGAGAAGAGGCATTCTTTTGTTTTAATATCTTACAAGTTTACATTACTTATGCCCGTGATGTCTGCCTTTAAAGCTGGGAAAGAATAAGCTGCATGAAATGCTGATGAAAACTCCTGGATTGGGAGAATTCGTTGCAATTTCGAAGGTATCAATCAAAGTTTACAGTTTGGTGGGGAATTTATTATTCGTTACATACTTTGTAAAGTAGTCATCACCTGAAGTGTATCCTTGCAGCTGATACAAATCGTTGAACTGCAAGAGAGCAATAAATTTAGGCGCATAGTTTTGGATACCCCGGCCACTGTATGCACACTTCACTTTGCCTTGAATCCAAGTCTATTCTATTTCTGCTTCTTTCACTTCTAAATGGGTTATTATACTTGTATACTGCACAGGGGCATACACTTAACCTTTTATCTGCTACAACTTTAATGGAAAAGCTCCTTGGTATGGCCAATAAGGTGAGCTTTGCTGCAACCACTAACCTTGGCTCTTATAGCTTTATCCTGGTTACATGAACTTTGCTTGATAGAGCATGTGTTTGCGCATGTTTTTTTCTTGCGATATTTACGTAATGGTGATCGAAGTAGTAATTATTAAGGAACAGTGGCAGGGACAAATTGTTAGGGTTTGTGGGCTTCCGCTCATATAAGAAAATAATTCCTTGAAGATTTCAAAGGCTTACTTGTTGCGTGGCATAGGTGCAAAGTTTAGTCCCACATGGAGAGTGGAGGGGAGTTGAGACCAACATATAAAGGACTCTCTCACTCCTGCTAATAGCTTGAGAAGAAGACCAACACACGCACCTCTGTTTTCGAGTCGAACGACTAGTCGCGACTAGTCGACGAGTCGCTACTGCAGGGTCGACTCGACCTCTCGACTCGACTCATACCATGAGTCGAGCGACTCGCACGACTAGTCTCGACTAGTCACGACTAGTCGCACGTTCTGAGTCGATCGACTCATGTAAATTGGCCCAACAGTTTTTTCACCTGTTTACATGTATGGCCCAACCGTTTTTTCATCTGTTTACATGTATGGGCCGGCCCATCTCCCTGGAAAACCTAATCTATCATCCCCCCACCCCCTCCCATCGATCAAACACCCTCTCCAGCCGCCACCCCTCCTCCCCTTCTCTGTTCTGCTCCTCCCCTTCTCTGTTCCCCTCCTCTGGTGTGCTCCTCCCCTCCTCCCCTGCTACAGTTGTTCTCCTCCCCTCCCCTGGTTGCTGCTGCTGCTGTTGTGCTCCTCCCCTCCTCCCCTGGTTGATGTGGCTGCTGGTGTGCTCCTCCTTTGCTGCTGCTGCTGCTGTCTCCCCTGGCTGCTGCTGCCTACTGCTTAACTCACGTCGACTCGTCGACATGTCGACTCATCGACCATGAGTCTAGACTAGTCTAGACTAGTCTAGAGTCGCCCCCCCGAGCGACCCGTCGACTCATCGACTCGAAAACGTTGACACGCACTCTCCTCTGCCGCTACCGCCCGCCTTGTCATGCCACGTAACACACGCCCGTGTCGTGTTTCGTCGAGTCGGGCTTAGACGCATGCTAAGTATCTGTTTTTTAGCTTGCTGGTTAGAGTTGATAATTATTTATTATTAGTTACGAGAAATTAGTAGATGCGTTAGTAACAGCCATTTCTGGTTTGTTCGATGCTGGGCTGTCACCGACTCGGATGTGGGTTTATCCCATCATCTTATTCTTATCTTACCCCACCGACTATAAAGAGAGTAATTCGGCAACCCTAACCGTCACCCATCATAGTGCATCTACCATCTTCCCGCTCGCACCACTTTCACCGTTCCTCTCGCTCATCTTGGCTGCACGGAAGAGCAGGGCTCCGGAAATGCGCCTTCACGAACCTGCATCCGGTGAAGGGTGATAAGCTTTTTGGGCACTGTGTCGTTACGACTGCTCACCTTCGTTTGACTACTTCCGTGACCGAGACGACTTCCATGACTTTGACATTGCCGATCTTGCTGTGGCCGACACCAGCATGACTGCCACCGCTTGACTAGATTGTATGTCTTTTCACCTCTTTTTCGTTGATGTGCTATTTATGCGAATTTTATAGATATGCGAGTTCTATGTTTTGTACGTAACTCACATGCATAGTTTACAATGTGATTAATATTGCTAGCACGGTTGTCATTGTATTAATCTGGATTGAATTAATTATAAATTTCCTACTTATTCCAACAATCCTAAAACCTTATTTGTTTAGGCAATTTTTCAATTCAAGGCTTTGTTGCTGCCCTGAAACCGAACCTGTTTACGGGTGTGGACTTTAAGCTTTGCAAATGAAAACCATCTTGTGGCTCACTGTTCTGAATGCAGTTTGAACGACCATATTCTTTCCCTTGAACATGTGAGAATTCTTTTGCAGCACACTGGCTCTAGACTGTCTCTCGGCCCTCTTGGTGTGTGTATCTTTTGCCTCGTGTTTGCTGGGCACACGTAAATAGTGATTAGTCTGAAGATGGTTTTGTTTGCCAACGCTTAAAGTGCACACCCTTATATGGGTCCGGTTTCAGAGCAGTAGCAAAGACTTGAATAAAAAATTGCGTAAACAAATAAGGTTTTTTGGATTGTTGGAATAATGAACAATTTTTGAATTAATTTAATCAAGATTAATATCATGAGAAGAATGCTAGCAACATTAATCACATACTCTAAACTAGTCATCCGAGTACATATGAAACACATAACTCGCATATCTATGAAATTCACATGAACAAGGTGAATGGGATGTACAATCTTGTCGGAATGGCTGCTTTGGTGGCAGTCTTGCTGGTGTCAGCCATAGCAAGATCGGCAAAGTCGAAGTTGTGGAAGTTGCCGCGGTTGTGGAAGTAGTCGAACAAGACGAGCAGTTGTGCCGAGACGCCCCCCAAAAACCTAATTGCCCTTCACCGGGTGAAGGTTCGCTAAGGGCATGGTTCTGGAGCCCTACTCTCTCGTGCACGTGGTCGCCGGGATGGGGAAGCCAAAAGCGGCACAGTGAGACGAATGGTGGTGCGAGTGCGAGGTAGAAGATACGATCTGATGAGTGACGACAAGGATTACTGAACTTATCTTTATACAGTCGGTCGATTAAGACTTTGGATAAACCCACGATCTGAGTCGGTAACAAACCACATCTGAACAAATTGGAAATGTTTGTTATTAACACGTCCGTTAATGAATTGTAATTATTATTAATAATTAATTATCCATGCCAACCGGCAAAAATAAAACGCACACTCGACATGGGTCTGAGCTTCACTCTGCTCTTTCACGAAACATGTGCGAGGCAAACGGCGGAGGAGGAGCGGCGTGTATCAGTCCTCTTCTCAAGCTCTTAGGAGGAGTGAGAGAGCGAGAGTGTCCCTTATATGTTGATATCAACTCCCCTCCATGTGAGACTAAACTTTGCACCCATGCCATGCAACCATAATGGTCCTTTAAGATTTCCCGGGAGTTGTTTTTTTATATGGGCTAAAGCTACAAACTGCATCAAAGCTAAGATTTTCCCATGCGGTGTAAGCATTAAACTGGGCTATGGACTTACTGTCACGAATTTTAATGGTAGAAAGAGAAAAGGAAGCCAAACAACCCCTTTTGTTAGGTTCAACTCGCCTTTTTTCTTCTTGGACAATTAGAATACCCATTATAAGGCCAAATACTTTTGTGTCGGTTTGTTTCCTGTTTTGAAACCCTCCATGCTCTTTTCGCTTAGGTAATATTACTTAAAAATATCTTTAGTTAATTTATTTATGTTGCTGAAATGCCCAAATGAGTATTCATATGAGATACTAGGTGGTGCATGCTACAGGCCACAAGGCCTTTTGACTACATGTTGGTGCATTGTGACAGAACTGTAGTGTCCTTTTTGTTGTGACTACATGTTGGTTACAATGCCTTTTGACTACATGTTGGTATTGAATTCAAATAGGTAAAGAAAATAAACGCTATAAATACAGTGCGCATCCACAGTGATGTACTCCCTCCGTCCCAAAATGTAAGACTGTTTTTGACACGGAGGGAGTAGGAAGCACAGATTTTTCTACCAGCTGTTGAAACTCGGTTTGGAAACTTTCCTGAATTATGCTTTGCTGGGACCCTGAAACCAGCCTCGTGTTCATGCGAATGTGCAAGTAAGAATAACACATGCAACTCCACGGAATTTTCAGGCTGTGAATGTAGCGTTGTCCTTCCCAGCTCTTAAATCAGCTTTCGGGAAAGACCAAATAGATGTAACTGCATACTAATTTCCTGTTTCAGTTGGATAGTTATGTTTGTAGCATGTATTGCAGACTGATCATCTTTCTATTGTATAAAGCCTGCAAGGATAGAGGTGCTAAGAAAGCAGATTGCCAGAGTACATGAGCTTATGCAAGATTCACAATCAACTGAATTTATAATTGTGACGATTCCTACGGTAAATGCCCAACCATTATTGCAATAGTGGCAACATTTATTTGATGCAAAAATGTGTTAGCAAGGAATGAAACGCATATATGGTAGCTGCATCGATTTGATCATACTTGTGGGTGCTTGTTTTCTCAGGTGATGGCTATTACCGAGTCATCAAGGTTTCATGCATCTTTAAAGAAGGATGGTGCGCCAGCAACAAGGCTTATCGTAAATCAAGTATTGCCGCCCTCTACATCTGAGTGCAGATTTTGTTCTACAAAACGCAAGGTACAGAGCTGCTACCATTCTGGCAAATCGGTACACGTGCTGTAATTCCTATGATTCAATTTGGCAATGAGCTTCCAATCGCATAATCATAACTTAGCAATGCCACATCAGTTTGTTTCTCGAAATAATTAGAACTTGACGGTTTCAGGAAGAAGAACGTGCCCTGAATATGATAAGCAAAGATCGTGAGCTCGGCGGCCTAGAGCTAATCCAAGCACCACTTCTTGATGTGGAGGTCAGAGGCGCCCCTGCTCTCAGATTCTTCGGTGATGTGGTCTGGAAATAGCCGCTAGGATGTCAGGCCGTGATGAGAATTTTGTTACTCCCTCCGGTCCATATTAATCGTCGCTGATTTAGTACAAAGTCCATATTAATTGTCGCTGATTTAATACAACTTTGTACTAAATCAGGGACAATTAATATGGATTGGAGAGAGTATTTCATTTGAAGCTCCACGGTACTGGTGGCGGCACTCATTGTCCAGAAATGCGGTGAAATCTGGACAAAAGATGAAACCCAACATGATATCAGGCTGCTCAGGCTGTAGATCGGCTTCAGCGTTTCACGTTTCCGTCCCAAAATAAGTGTCTTAACCTTAGTACAACTTTGTACTAAAGCTAGTACAAAGTTAAGACACTTATTTTGGGACGGAGGGAGTATTAGTTATTATTGCCCTCGCGTGTTGTTTCTGTCGGTGCAGCTGTCGAGTTTAACCCTATCTTTGTCATGAAACAGAGCATTTCTAAACGAAGCAAATCCGTTGTTTTCAGTCGGTAGAGAGGTCTCTTCCAGGTCCAGTGTATGCTATTGCAGGCACGTTTTCCTTTTCTATTCTTCGATGATCATTTAATTTAAATAGCTACACCCTCCGTCCCATAATATAAGAGTGTTTTGCAAGCTAGTGTTAGCTTGCAAAATGCTCTTATATTGTGGAACGGATGGAGTATTAAACAGCTTGACAGATACGGCGTCATGGTACATACCCATATGAAGGCTACATTTGCGCAACCGATAACCAGATGTTTAGATTCGATATAAACCATTTGTATTGGTGTTCATAAAATATTTAAAGAGGCTTTATGGGATCAAAGGAAGTGTTAGAAAAAAAAGGCAGCTGTGCGCACTTCACCTTCCTCAAGGTGGCCACTTCTGAAGCCTGTGTTCATGTCCGTGAAAAGATTGTCTTTTCCCCCCTTGTCTTATTAGTTCCTTTCTGCTAGGCAGCTAGGCATTCCGTATTTTCAAGTTTTTATTTACCAGTCCTCTCATTTTTGCTTTTCAATCACCTTGGGGTGCCTTCTGCAAAGCCTTCTCCTTCTGGCATATTCCCTGCTGGCGTTTGATTTTTATTTTTTATTTTTGCAAATAAGCATTTGAAAATAAAATAACCAAGGACCTGTTTTGTTGTACTGTACTAACTTAGCGGCAGTTAATATGGCTCGAAAGGAGTAGCATGCACAACAGATTGTTGTCAACAGTACAAGTCATTCTCAAGGTGCGCAATCTCTTTTTCACATTTATGAATAAACAGCACACAACCTATTCTGTGAATCTCGTGATCCATGTGTGCATGGTGCGCTCCCATTTCGCTGGTTAGGAAAGCAATCACATGTCTAGCAAAAGGTGAAGTCCGCCAAACAATCTCCGTGAAGATAATACTACACTTGTTGGCAACAATCGCTAGTGCTTGTCATAGTTATTTGGACAGCGTATAGACACATACGAGCGCTACCAAACCGGGCAAACGTTTTTTTTTTGAAGCGAAATTAAGGAGCTTTATCGCATGAGAGAGATTCGGTTACATTCAGCCAAAAGGCTACTAGCTAAGAAGGATGGGCAGGAGCCCAACCAACAATCTGAAACTGATAGAGAAGTTGCATGCTTCGCACAAAGATCAACCGAACTATTGGCTTCTCTTGTGACGTGCTGTACCGAAAACGAGACGAAATTTGAAGCTCTTTCCTTGATTTCATCGAAGATAGGAACCACAATTGATCTAGAATTGTGATGCGAATTCCAGAGGTTCGCTACCTCCAAGCAATCCACCTCCATTACCACGTGCGAGAAGCCCCTCAGCTGGGCAAACATTACTCCTTCTCGCAGTGCAAGGATTTCGGCAATGAAGGGGTCCGTGACACCGTGTATAGGCTTACTCCATGCGCCTAAGAAGGATAGGTGTGAGCGAGCTACCCGCCCCCGCGCCTCCCACCTAAAGCTGGGTGTCAAGAGCGCCGTCTGTGTTGATTTTACCCATCCTGGTTGTGGTGGTCTCCAGCTCTGAACATCGAAGTTGCTCCACTGGTCTGTAGAAAGAGCTAGCAGTGCTAAATCATCGCGGGCCCATCTGATCGCCTGGGTAGGGTCATATCCTTCCTCATCGTGTGTCCAACGATTCCGTGAGGTCCAAATCGAATGCATGATCGTAATGATCTTGCATCTATCTGGGTCTGAGAACATAGTGTCCACCACCAGATCTCGTGCCCATGTGTCTGGGTGTAGCCGTGGAAGTTCCAGACCGAGAACTTCTTTTGCTGCTGCCCAGAAGCTTTTGGCATGTGAGCAATGAACTAGAGCATGCATCAAGTCTTCATCCATTTCTTTACACAAATCACAAAGAGATGAGGTGTGAATATGTCGGTATTTCATGGTTGCGTAGTTTGGCAATATCCCCCTGAGTACTCGCCACATGAATACGCGAACTTTTGGGATCACCTTAAGTTTCCATAGAGCGGTCCACAACTGTTTCTGCGAAGATGAAGTTCCCGCTGCCGTCCCTTCCTCTAGAGCGTGATGCTCGTTCCGAGTTACAAGAGCATGGTAGGCCGATTTTACAGTGTATTCGCCGGATCTCTCAAGAACCCAAGCCATGAAATCTTCTCCACCATTAGACCGAATTGGGATGTTCAATATGGCCTCAGCATCTGATGCAAGAAAATTCCGTCGAACTGTTTCTACATCCCAAGTGCCAGCATGGGTATCAATAAGCTCAGAGACCCACTCAAGCGGATCATTCCCTAGCCGTCCCATGGGCTTGAGAGTAGCAGTGTTAGGGATCCAGGAGTCGTTCCAGATAGAAATTGATTCCCCGTTACCCACTCGTTTAATCAATCCCGTTTGCAATGCCGATCTCCCCGCAATGATTGCTTTCCATGTTGCCGATGCCGAGGATGGAGCGTGAGCCTGCATGAAATCACGGTCCGGGAAATATTTCCCTTTGAGAACTCGAGAACAAAGGGAGTCTTGGTGAGTTAGGAGTCGCCATCCATGCTTCCCAAGAAGCGCCAGATTAAACTTCTCAAACTCTCTAAAACCTATGCCTCCTTGAACTTTTGGTGCTGTCAATTTCTCCCAAGATAGCCAATGCAGAGATCGCCTATCGATAAAACGTTTTTTTTGAGGGAAGGCCATAAACCGGGCAAACGTTAATAGAACAAAAGTATTTGTTTGGAAAACGTTAATACAATCGAGTGATGCGAGCGTCGCATACTTGCCACATGGCCGTGCGTCACGCACGTCACCACTCAACTCGTGAAACCTTCGAGATGCATCACATTCTATCCTTCTTTCATCCCCCCTCTCTCTCTCTCTCTCTCTCTCTCTCTCTCTCTCTCTCTCTCTCTCTCTCTCTCTCTCTCTCTCTCTCTCTCTCTCTCGTGTTCAATGTGAATTACCCCGCCGTCATCGTAGCTGCTGTTGGGGAGGGGATACTACCGCTCTGCTGCGACCACGCCCCACCACTGCCATGGCTACTGCAAGCACACCGCCGCTGCCGCTGCAGGGACCACCTTGGTGTTGCAACCACACGCCACCGTCACCATGTTTACTGCAAGCATGCCTCAACTAGAGCTCCATCGACAACCATTGCTCTATCCTTCTCTCCCTTGCTCGCTCCTTCTCCCAACATCCCTCGCTTGTTGTAGAGCCGTCCGTCGGGGGTGCTGCGAGGGATGCCTGGTGCTAAAAAGGTCGACCATCAACGGGAGCGCCGGTGCTACGAGGTTGACTAGGGCGTGCTTCAAGGATACTCATCGGCGAGAGCTTCGATGCTACAAGGGACCTGCAAGGTGCTGCGAGGCTCAGGAGCGTCAGTGTTGCGAGGACACCAGCGGGAGTTTCGATGCTACAAGGGAGCGACGCGGTGTTTCGAGGCTATTCACCAGGTCGCTCGCCAGCGGGAACATCGATGTTCACGGGGATGTTACGAACCCAACCAAGCCACTGCTAGCATGATGCTGCTACCTGCGAGGGGCAGCCGCCGCCAGTGCAGCTAGCTGGCGATGTGAGGCCATCGTCATCACCAACACCCCTCTCATCTTTGGGAGGCCAATCTTCATCAACATCTTCAACATCACCATCTCCTCTCAAACCCCAGTTCATCTCTTGTGTTCAATCTTTGTACCGGAACCTCAGATTGGTACCTGTGGGTGACTAGTAGTGTTGATTACCTTGCATAGTTGATTACTATATGGTTTATTTGGTGGAAGATCATATGTTCATATCCATTATGCTATTCAATACCCCTCCGATCTTGAGCATGTTTATTATTTGTGAGTAGTTACCTTTGTTCTTGAGGTCACGGGAGAAGTCATGTTGCAAGTAATCATGTGAATTTGATATGTGTTCGATATTTTGATGATATGTATGTTGTGATTCCCTTAGTGATGTCATCTGAACGTCGACTACATGACACTTCACCATTCATGGGTCTAAGGGAATGCATTGTGGAGTAGTTATTAGATGATGGGTTGCTAGAGTGATAGAAGCTTAAACCCTAGTTTATGCGCTACTTCGTAAGGGGCTGATTTGGATCCAAACGTTTAATGCTATGGTTTGATTTTATCTTAATACTTTTCTCGTAGTTGCGGATGCTTGCGAGGGGGTTAATCATAAGTGGGAGGTTGTTCAAGTAAGAACAACACCCAAGCACCGGTCCACCCACATATCAAATTATCAAAGTAGCGAACACGAATCAAACCAACATGATAAAAGTGACTAGATGAAATTCCCGTGTACCCTCAAGAACACTTTGCCTATTACTAGAGACTGTTCTGGCTTGTCCTTTGCCACAAAAGGATTGGGCTACCTTGCTGCACCTTATTTACCGTTACCATTACTTGCTCGTTACCAATTATCTTGCTATCAAACTATCTGTTACCTACAATTTCAGTGCTTGCAGAAATTACCTTGCTGAAAACCGCTTGTCATTTCCTTTTGCTCCTCGTTGGGTTCGACACTCTTACTTATCGAAAGGACTACGATTGACCCCCTATACTTGTGGGTCATCAGTGCACAATCAATGACTACGATGAATCGCGTCTGACGGTTCTCAAGGCGGCTGATTTTCTGGCTAATCGGTTGGTGCCTACGTCGGCCAAATTGGTTAGGGCAATGTGGCTCACAAGGAACGATGGCCGTGGACAGCGAGCATGTCACTGCTGATCGCCTGCAAGTGCACATAATTCAGTTGCAGTGTTTTAGTAATAAGAGTATGGTGACAACAAGTAAATAAAAGGTGCAAGAATAAATGCAAACACGTAGCTCTATGTTCGAATTCCTAATCCACTTTGTATGCTTCTACAAGTGGGATATGATTCTTTCTAGTATCACGCTACAATTTCTCCTTTTTCCTCTGTTTTTTCATACTAGATCTAAATCTCACCGCTACGAAGTCATCTTCAATCTCTCTCTTTCTCTCTCTCTCTCTCTCTCTATCTCTCTCTCTTCGGATTCCGAACAACATTATTGGTTCCCATAAAAGGAAAATCACATCCTACACCTATTTCTAAAGCTTTAATAGAAATATCCTCATCATCAAGCAACACAAACACGTTCTTATTAACAATAAATGTTACCTTATAAATTCTGGTCGTCCCTCCCTCTTGCAGCTATATCCATAATACTATCCTGGCCATCCACCTATTGAGCCAGCCTCGAACCTGCTCTCACTTGTTAGCAACACCCACATGAGTATCTAGATGCCTTTCAACACCCCTACACCTCTTGAGAATTATTCATCTCCTGAGAACAAGTTATGTTACATTGAGAAGGAAAATGTGCATGGACTCCTGGGAATCCTACATTTCATCATCACCCTCATATTAGCACCATCAACCACCACATGTTGCTCATTTTCCTCCGCCTCATTGTGCAAAGATTCAGTGCCCTAGAGAAAGATCCACTTGTATGTTGCTCATTTTCCCTTCCCATGCTTATCTTATCCTCGAGTTGGATCCAAATACTCATGACACTGTTTCTTCTACATGCCAGTCTTGTCACTTCCAGACCTTACCAGAAAACTCATGAAATCTTGGAATGTAGTTGCATCCCCTGAATTGACCACTCCACCTAAGGTTGGGCTCTGAGAAGCAAAAGCCTCAGTCACCTCCATATGCACGTCTTTCAATTCTTTATGATTGGATTTTTAACATTAAACTAGTGATTAAAAAGTGTAATGGCTCCTCAAGGAATCAGGACTCATGGACCGCAATTCTTTATTATTGTTAGATGTTGAAAGGATGTGTATGTCGCCTAGAGGGGGGTGAATATGCGCTTTAAAATAATTACTGTTTAGGCTTGAACAAATGTGGAATAAAACTAGTGTTTAATATGTCAAGCACAAAACTTAAAACAACTAAGCTCACCTATGTGCACCAACAACTTATGCTAAGCAAGATAAATAACTGAGTGATAGCAAGATATATAGCATGAAACAATATGGCTATCAGAAAGTAAAGTGCATAAGTAAAGGGCTTGGGTAAGAGATAACCGAGGCACGCAGAGACGACGATGTATCCCGAAGTTCACACCCTTGCGGATGCTAATCTCCATTTGGAGCGGTGTGGAGGCACAATGCTCCCCAAGATGCCACTAAGTCCACCATAATCTCCTCACACCCTCGCACAATGCAAGATGTCGTGATTCCACTAAGGGACCCTTGAGGGCGGTCACCGAACCCGTACAAATGGCAACCCTTGGGGGTGGTCACCGAACCCATACATTTTGGCAACCCTTGGGGGCGGTCACCGGTACCCGTACAAATTTCTCGGGGCAATCTCCATAACCTAATTGGAGACCCCGACGCTTGCCCAAAGCTTTACACCACAATGATTAAGCTCCGAGACACCACCAACCGTCTAGGGCGCCAAGGCACCCAAGAGGAACAAGCTCTAGGGTGCTCAAACACCCAAGAGTAATAAGCTTCTCAAACTTCACTTGCACGTATCACCGTGGAGAACTCAAACCTATGCACCAAATGCAATGGCAAGGGCACACGGAGTGCCCAAGTCCTTCTCTCCCAAATCCCACCACAACAACTAATGCTATGGAAGAAAATGAGAGGAAGAACAAAGAAGAACACGACGAACTCCAAGATCTAGATCCAAGGGGTTCCCCTCACATAGAGGAGAAAGTGATTGGTGAAAATGTGGATATAGATCTCCTCTCTCTTTTCCCTCAATAACTAGCAAGAATCATTGGAGGGATTGAGAGACAGCTGATACATCCATTTTGCATCATGATTTCATACTGTTATTTACTTTGTTTTGTTGAATAATAATGCTTTGGGGAGTGATTCTAATGCCTTTTCTCTCATAATATGCAAGGTTTACACAAAGAGGGAGAATACCGGCAGTTGGAATTCTGGACCCAAGAAAAGCACATCAGAGATACATATTCTGCACAACTCCAATGAAGCTGAAAATTTACGGAGATTATTTTTGTATTTAATAAAAATTACTGGAGCTGAAAACTACCGGAGGAGGGCCCCCAGGTGGGCACAACCCACCAGGGCGCGCCAGGCCCCCCTAGGCG
This sequence comes from Elymus sibiricus, assembly GCA_039707655.1. NCBI lineage: Eukaryota > Viridiplantae > Streptophyta > Magnoliopsida > Poales > Poaceae > Elymus > Elymus sibiricus. The sequence continues at coordinate 382,006,661 of CM077665.1, read as the reverse complement.
CGCCCTGATGGGTTGTGCCCAGCCTGGCCCGCTTCCGGTGCCCATCTCCTAGTATAAATTCCCAAAAAACCTAAAAAAATAAAGAGGAGGACTTTCGGGATGAAGCGCCGCCGCCTCGAGGCGGAACTTGGGCAGGAGCACTTTTGCCCTCCGGCGGAGCGATTTCGCCGGGGGAACTTCCCTCCCGGAGGGGGAAATCGAAGCCATCGTCATCACCAACACCCCTCTCATCTTTGGGAGGCCAATCTTCATCAACATCTTTAACAGCACCATCTCCTCTCAAACCCTAGTTCATCTCTTGTGTTCAATCTTTGTACCAGAACCTCAGATTGGTACCTGTGGGTGACTAGTAGTGTTGATTACCTTTTGTCAGGGATATTACCCTGCGGTATAACCCGGCCGGAAGTATGACCCGGTCGGGACTCGGCGACTCACTGCTGCGCCAGCCGAGCTTGGCGACTCATCGGTGACCCGGCAGGAGATATGACCCGGCAGGAGGTATGACCCGGCGCATCGTATGGCGGCTCATAGGTCACCTCTATTACCGGGTCACAGGACGACCAGGCCCAAGGCCCAGCGTGTAAGCCGGCGCCAGGCGGCTCACAGAGAAGGCCCAAAAGAGAGGAAGGATTCCCTTACAAGAGAAACAAGACCCGGATTAGGACTCAAGAGAGACTAGTCCTAATCCTACTCCTAGTAGGACTCTACATGTAAACCTACCCCTTCCACTTATATAAGGAGGGGTAAGGCGCCCCAAGAGGGACAAGTTCAAGTCATTAGAGATAGACAAATTAGAGGCTCTCGAGATTAGAGGTAGCGACTCCGCACCCTTGTAATCGAGATCATCATCATCATCAATATAGACACAAAGCAGGACGTAGGCTTTTACCTCCATCGGAGGGGCCGAACCTGGGTAAAACTCGCGTCTCTCAATTCCGACCAACCCCTCTCAAGCCGCCGCATGGTTGCGATGGCCTCACACCTAAGTTCTCTCACGAGGACAACATGCCGTGACAAAACCACGACAGTTGGCGCCCACCATGGGGCCACGCACGGTGGTATTGTGTTCTTGGAGGGAACTCTTCAGGGACCGAGAAGCTCGCGATTGTTCAGACGAAGAAGAGCCGACGGAGAAGGATCTACGTTATCGACGAGTAGTCTGAACAACGTATTCGAGATTGTGATCAAGAAAAATTAGGGTTGCATCCGTGCATTGCTGCGACCTGCGTTCTGCCTTGGCGGACAGAAGACCGAGCTGTTTTTCGCCAACCGAAGTAGACGTGTCAAGATTAGTCCGCATTGGGATCAAATTCAAACCAGCGCAATCCGAGAGTCGTCGTATTGCATCATGTAGTACTTCGAGAAGCAAAATCCACGTCGGGTCTGATCAAGGACCGAGGCTACTCACGATCTGACCAGCCACCAGTCCGAAGCAACTCAAGGCAATCCACAAATATGACAGTCTCCTATCCGCCGCCGGATACAACGACTGGTTACGGCCGCCCAAACCAGCCACGACTCGGAGACGAACTGACACAACAGACTCACACGCCGTGACCTCGCCGTGCGCCTCGCCTCCGCCATCGCGGCTGTTCGCCCTCGAGCCGGCCTCGTCTCCACTTCCGCGGTTGCTTGCCCTTGAGCTGGCTCCGCTGCGTCGCCCGCACGTCTCCGCCACCGTGCCTCCCGCGCCTCCGAGCCGGCCGGTCCGCGCGCCTCGCCCCCGGCTTGCATTGATGCCCATGACCGGCTCTCCAATGTCTCCACCGCGCACCGGCTCCACCTCTGCTCGCCACTACGGCCTCACCGCGCCGCGCTCGCCTTGAGCCGCTTCCGCGCGCCCACCTCTGCCCCGCCTTGAGTTGCCCTCGCCTTTGCGCCATGGCTCCCGGCTGCCGCTGCGCTCACCCTCGACCTCGCATGAAGCTCCTCCGCCCTACCTCCGCGGTCGCGCGCCGAGGCCACGCTCGCTCCTGCCCGCCGACCGCACTGTCGCACTGCGTCCTCCACCATGGTTGTTCGACCAAGCCGTAACGCGCTGCCACTTCCTTCTACAAACTTGGAGTACCTGCTCGTGGTGGCCGGCGTTTTGACTGCCTTCTCCAAGCTTCAATACATGTGTGTGCTCAGCTTCGGCAGGGGGGGGGTAGCAAAGAGCTCGACGTGTGGGCAACAAAGACGAGCGGCCGGACAGCGCGCCGCATGGACGCGCAGAGCACAGTCGCGAGATGTCCTGGATAATGGATGCCATCATCGCCAAGTATCATGGACAGCAGTACTGTCGGACAGAGCAGGTCGGGTCGTCGCTCGGCAAAGAATGGCCCAGGTTGCTGGTTTTTTCCACGTCTCCGTCCGACATAACCGTATCCGCTGGTGGTGTTTACTTGCCGGACGCTCGCGATCAGGTTCTTCTTCAGTGCGTTGACTTAGCCTTCCATACTGATGTGCTGATGTGGGCATGGGACAGATCAAGAGATGTAGGGCATTCTCGTCTAAACTACAGTCTCCAGCTCACTCATTGAAATTCCTGCTGAAAACTATGCCCACTATGAAACCGAGTGGAGGAGTCGAGGCAGCACCCAAGGCCAACCAGAAAGGAAAGGAATGACTCGCACATGCATGCACTTGGAAATTTAATGGATAGGTCAATTATTACATGAAGAGCTAATACCGGTTCATGATCACATCAAGACAAAAAAACTAGGAGCTTGTGGGATCAAGATGGCATTTGTTGCTATCCACGCGACGGCCATGGTCCGGGAGTATTTGTTCCTATTCACACTCCTAACTGTCATTTTCATCATGAGCCCAAAAAACCAGGTGATATTTTCCATGTCTACCTTACATCATATATTAATTTATCCAAAAACGGTTACTCTGTCCAACGATATTTTTACGCAGGGTGATCATTCATTACCAAAGTGGCACGATACCGCGGAGATGGAGGCGCACCAACGTCAGTCTGGACCGGTGTTCGTCCGTGTCGCACTGCACCATTTTCCAATGCCGCGGCCAACTCTCACATCCGCGCGCCACGGCCGCCTCTCGCGACCGCACCGGCTTATCAACGCCACGGCCGTCTCTCGCGACCGCACCGGCTTACACCGCCGCGGTTGTCTCTCGCGACCGCACCGGCTTACAACGCCGCGGCCGTCTCTCACAACCGCGCCGTCTTCAAACGCGCGGCTGACTTCTACATCTACATCGACATGCTGGTGCTGTGCTTGCTCGTTCAAGCCGCCCAACGGACGCTCATGAGTCGCCGCCCTACGGTCCGGTCTACATCGACATGCTGGTGATGTGCTTGCTCGTTCAAGCCGCCCAACGGACGCTCATGAGTCGCCGCCCTGCGGTCCGGTCTACATCGACATGCTAGTGCTGTGCTTGCTCGTTCAAGCCGCCCAACGGACGCTCATGAGTCGCCACCCTGCGGTCCGGTCTACATCGACATGCTGGTGCTGTGCTTGCTCGTTCAAGCCGCCCAACGGACGCTCATGAGTCGCCGCCCTGCGATCTGGTCTATTCCAACGATTCTGAAGCAAGTCATGATATGTTATCAGCCTCTGCCTCCACCGGATGGTTCAATGGATAGGCGTGCAAGTCGCCGCCACTGCGTTTTAGTTAAATTCAACAACCAGCGGGGATGAACCACTGGCCGGATTACTGACACAAATCATACGGGATTAGTTATAACCTGCTGCGGTCAACCTCAACCTTCCATGGATTCACATCGCTTTATCAACGCTGAGGGTATACAATGAGTGTTGCGAAGATCATCAAACTCGCCGCTTTGCCTCCAGCTTCAACACATTCCAGCGTTTCCGCTATGAACCATATGCCGGGTTATGCCACGACCAAGTATGGAGAATCTCAAGCCAACTCCTCGAGTCGTCTTAAGACTCGGGGGCTACACAGGCATGACTCGGCAGAATTGGCCTTTGTCATAAATTCAAGAACCCCGGTCATTAAAGGGAAAACACCCGGTCCTGGAGACTGCTACCACATTGGTGAAACTTTAAAGGAAGTCAGAAAAATTCCGGCTCAAGAAGTGCCGGGCAGTCAAAAAGGTCCGGTTCAAAATCCGGCTCAAGGGAAATATGTTTCTCGCAAAGTTTGAGATCTCGGTATCTGGCTCAACATCCGGTTCAAAAGGAATTCATCTCTCGCAAGTTTGAGTTCTCAAGAAAATTTAAAGTCGCCCAAGAGGACGAGCCGCCATGATGCGACCGTTCAAACGTGGGTGCACTACCTTATTGGCGGAAGATTTAAAGTCGCCCAAGAGGACGAGCCGCCATGTTGCGACCGTTCAAACATGGGTGCACTACCTTATTGGTGGAGGATTTAAAGTCGCCCAAGAGGACGAGCCGCCATGTTGCGACTCTTCAAACATGGGTGCCCGGATTTATTGGATCATCATAAAGTCACTTGGAGGCTTCTGTCGTTTCTTCATACAAGATGGCGGCTTACAAGATGGTGCAAAAAGTTGACTCCGTCGACAAGGTCATTTGGGGGCTTCCAACCCGCCGGGTTTAGCTTACACACCCTCTTGATCGGCTCTTCAGCCACCGTAAGGCCAGGTTGTATACCCAAAAAGTTGACTCCGTCAACAAGGTCATTTGGGGGCTTCCAACCCACCGGGTTTAGCTTACACACCCTCTTGATCGGCTCTTCAGCCACCGCAAGTTCGAGTTAAACCTGCCTGTATGCTGCTGCTGCTCCGCTAGGTGACCCGCCGAACTCTTACCAGTTAATCTCGGCTAGAGACCCTGAGCTGTTCAAAGTATTTGACAGCCACTCTCACTAGAGACCCTGTACTGGTCAAGGTTAAACCGGCGGTTCTTGTCACGTGAGGGCCGGCTTACGGAAAGCGAGGATAAACTCACCCATCTGCTGCATACTCTCTGCTATGTGGCCCGTTCGTACTCTTAAACAGTTACTCTTTTAAAGACCCTGCACTGTTTAAGGTTCAAACGACGGATTTATGTCACGTGAGAAGTAGCTTATGGGCCCGGGGGGTACTCATGCCCTGCTGCGCCTCTCTATGGTTCATTGTGCTCTTACCAGTTAATCTCGTCTAGAGACCCTGAGCCGCTCAAAGGAGTTGACGGTCACTCTCACTAGAGACCCTGTACTGTTAAGAGTTCAAACAACGAGTTCATGCCAGGAGAGCCGGCATATGAGTTTTCGAAAAAGAAAAAGCAAGAACATATACAAGAGTTGATCTCTTCTGGTTGTGCCTTCAAAGCAAGAACATCATACATTGCATCATACATTGCATCATCATTACATCATCATTGCATCATCTTACCATGCATCATATATGCATGGATATCCTGGTCTACATTGCAGGAACCGGTTCTTTCAAACCAGGTTATATTATTCAAATCTCAAATAGCCAATGTGGTTGGATCTTTATTATGGTTTTCATAACCTATATTGGATGACTGAGGCTTTCAAAGCCCTTCAGAGTAATGGTTGTTATTCCCTCATCCAAAAATACCAGCTCACAGCAGGGAGCATGGTTCAACATTGATATGCCAAGCATTCAGCAATATCGTCCATATAATAGATATGATTTATTCTGCAATGGAAAGAATAGTCCCGAGTCGCTGCAGGCATACGACCCGGCACTTGGGGGCTACATTATTCAAATCAAGGATTATATCAAGTATGCAAGTCCCATGTCGCTGCAAGCATGCACCACGTCACTTGGGGGGCTAATGCAAGTTGCTTTTCAACTCATCACATTACCAACGAACCCGGTTATCTCAAGGAGATGAGCCGGCCTTCAATCATTTTCTAAGTCTCAGTCCAGTATTATTTTACTGAGCCGACCCTTGGGGGCTACACATTGCTCATCAAGTTTACATAATCAGCTCTGCAGAAGTCCCTGCTCATTATTGGATAATGACCCGGCCCTTGGGGGCTACACTGGCTGAAGTTTTATAAAGTATAAGACAATTACAAGTCCCAGGTTGCTGCAGGCAAGACAACCCGGTACTTGGGGGCTACATATGTGGAACATTCAACTTATGACTGGTGACTCAGATGAACAATCCGGATTTCTCTAGGGTTGCAATATTTATATTGAAGCAAGTCTTAAAGCTATCACTACGTTCCCCTCTTAAGACTTGGGGGCTACAGGTAATATGGATATATCAAATAATAGAAGAACACTTTCAAGATGTCAATTGTGAGCGAGACGGGTCTCATTTCTTCATGGAGCGGAAGCATTGAAAGACCGGCTCAACATCACACGGATTTCTTTATTCCCAATAATTTTATCAAGTCAGCTGGAGTCCAGTTGTTTGACCCGGCGTCACCAACAATCATGACTCGGCATTATCAAGTTGAAAGTGATTTAACAAGGGACGAATTTCTATTTCCCAATATTTTTATCAAGCCGAAGCAAGGGAAGCCGACTCAACTTCATATGGTTTTCTTATCTCCAATAATTTCATCAAGCCAAAGCATTGGCGGCCGACTCAACGGCATATGGGTGTTTAATTCCCAATATTTTGCAAAGGACATGGACCTGCAATATGATTGTGAAGACGGCTCGTTAATATGAAGGAACCCGGATCTTCAAGGAGCTACTTCATTAAGCCGGCCAGTGGAGCAAGCCGGTCCTTTAACATATTTGTTATTCTTATTTCAGGAGCTTACCATGAATAAATTCAAGCTAACCTGGGGGCTAATGTTGGGGATATTACCCCGCGGTATAACCCGGCCGGAAGTATGACCCGGCCGGGACTCGGCGACTCACTGCTGCGCCAGCCGAGCTTGGCGACTCATCGGTGACCCGGCAGGAGATATGACCCGGCAGGAGGTATGACCCGGCCCATCGTATGGCGGCTCATAGGTCACCTCTATTACCGGGTCACAGGACGACCAGGCCCAAGGCCCAGCGTGTAAGCCGGCGCCAGGCGGCTCACAGAGAAGGCCCAAAAGAGAGGAAGGATTCCCTTACAAGAGAAACAAGACCCGGATTAGGACTCAAGAGAGACTAGTCCTAATCCTACTCCTAGTAGGACTCTACATGTAAACCTACCCCTTCCACTTATATAAGGAGGGGTAAGGCCCCCCAAGAGGGACAAGTTCAAGTCATTAGAGATAGACAGATTAGAGGCTCTCGAGATTAGAGGTAGCGACTCCGCACCCTTGTAATCGAGATCATCATCATCATCAATATAGACACAAAGCAGGACGTAGGCTTTTACCTCCATCGGAGGGGCCGAACCTGGGTAAAACTCGCATCTCTCGATTCCGACCAACCCCTCTCAAGCCGCCACATGGTTGCGATGGCCTCACACCTAAGTTCTCTCACGAGAACAACATGCCGTGACAAAACCACGACACCTTGCGTAGTTAATTACTATATGGTTTATTTGGTGGAAGATCATATGTTCAGATCCATTATGCTATTCATTACTCCTCTGATCTTGAGCATGATTATTATTTGTGAGTAGTTACCTTTGTTCTTGAGGTCACGGGAGAAGTCATGTTGCGAGTAATCATGTGAATTTGACATGTGTTCGATATTTTGATGATATGTATGTTGTGATTCCCTTAGTGGTGTCATGTGAACGTCGACTACATGACACTTCACCATTCATGGGCCTAAGGGAATGCATTGTGGAGTAGTTATTAGATGATGGGTTGCTAGAGTGACAGAAGCTTAAACCCTAGTTTATGCGCTACTTCGTAAGGGGCTGATTTGGATCCACATGTTTAATGCTATGGTTAGACTTTGTCTTAATACTTTTCTTGTAATTGCGGATGCTTGCGAGGGGGTTAATCATAAGTAGGTTGTTAGTTCAAGTAAGAACAACACCTTAGCACCGGTCCACCCACATATCAAATTATCAAAGTAGCGAACACGAATCAAACCAACATTATAAAAGTGACTAGATGAAATTCCCGTGTACCCTCAAGAACACTTTGCCTAATACTAGTGATTGTTCTGGCCTGTCCTTTGCTTTTAAAGGATTGGGCTACCTTGCTGCACCTTGTTTACCGTTACCGTTACTTGCTCGTTACAAATTACCTTGCTATCAAACTATCTGTTACCTACAATTTCAGTGCTTGCAGAGATTACCTTGCTGAAAATCGCTTGTCATTTCCTTGTGCTCCTCGTTGGGTTCGACACTCTTACTTATCGAAAGGACTACGATTGATCCCCTATACTTGTGGGTCATCAAGACTCTTTTCTGGCGCCGTTGCCGGGGAGTGAAGCGCTCTTGGTAAGTGGAAATCGGTAAGGAAAAACTTATACTACGCGCTGAAATTTATTGCTACTTGCTACTATGGAGAACAATCCTTTGAGGGGTTTGTTCGGGGTATCTTCACCTCGACCGGAACCACAATTAGTTACCCCTCAACCTACAACACCTACTGAAAATGTTACTTATGAAATTCCTTCGGGTATGCTAGAAAAACTGCTTGCTAAACCTTATGCAGGAGATGGAACTGAACATCCTGATATGCATCTTTTATATGTGAACAAAATATGTGGATTATTTAAGCTTGCAGGTTTACCCGGAGATGAAGTTAAGAAGAAGGTTTTCCCTTTATCTTTGGAGGTAAAAGCATTGACATGGTATAGGCTATGTGATGATCTTGGATCGTGGAACTGGAATCGTTTGCAATTGGAATTCCATCAAAAGTTTTATGCTATGCATCTAGTTCATCGTGATCGAAATTATATAATAATTTTTGGCCTCGTGAAGGAGAAAGTATCGCTCTAGCTTGGGGGAGGCTTAAGTCAATGTTATATTCATGCCCCAATCATGAAATTCCGAGGGAAGTTATCATACATAATTTTTATGCTCGGCTTTCTCATAATGATCAATCCATGCTCGATACTTCTTGTGCTGGTTCTTATATGAAGAAGACTATTGATTTCAAGTGGGGTCTCTTAGAAAGAATTAAACGAAACTCTGAAGATTGGGAACTCGACGAAGGTAATGAGTCAGCTATAAAGCTTGAATTTGATTGTGTTAAATCTTTTATGAATACCGATACTTTTCATAAGTTTAGCACTAAATATGGACTTGACTCTAAGATAGTAGCCTCTTTCTGTGAAGCATTTGCTACTCATGTTGACCTCCCTAAGGAGAAGTGGTTTAAATATCATCCCCCTATTAAAGAAGAAATTAAAGAACCGGTCATAGCTAAAGAAGAAACCATCTTTTACAATGTTGATCTAGTTGTGCCTACCGCTTATATTGAAAAACCACCTTTCCCTGTTAGGATAAAGGAACATGCTAAGGTATCAACTGTGGTTCGTAAGAGTAATATAAGAGCACCTAAACCCCCTGAGCAAATTAAAGTAGAACCTAGTGTTGCTATGGTTAAAGATCTCTTGGTAGAAAACGTTGATGGGCATGTCATCTACCTTTGTGATGAAGCTGCTAGAATTGCTAAACCTGATAAGAAAGATAAACATAGACCTATAGAAGGCTTGCCCGTTGTCTCAGTTAAAATAGGAGATCATTGCTACCATGGTTTATGTGATTTAGGTGCTAGTGTGAGTGCTATCCCTTTTACCTTATACCAAGAAATTATGAATGAAATAACACCTGCTGAAATGGAAGATATTGATGTTACTATTATACTTGCTAATAGAGACACTATCACACCACTTGGGATTGTTAGAGATGTTGAAGTCTTGTGTGGGAAAGTAAAATACCCTACTGATTTTCTAGTCCTTGGTTCCCCACAAGATGACTTTTGTCCCATTATCTTTGGTAGACCTTTCTTGAGCACCGTCAATGCTAAGATAGATTGTGAAAAACAAACTGTCGGTGTCAGTTTTGGTAATGTGTCTCATGAGTTTATTTTTTCCAAGTTTAGTAGACAACCTCGTGATAAAGCGCTACCTAGTAAGGATGAGATAATTGGTCTTGCTTCTATTGCTGTGCCTCCTACTGATCCATTAGAACAATATTTGCTTGATCATGAAAATGATATGCACTTACGTGAAAGAAATGAAATAGATCAAATTTTCTTCGAACAACAACCTCTCCTGAAACACAATTTGCCTATTGAAACCCTTGGAGGTCCTCCTCCACCTAAAGGTGATCCTGTGTTTGAATTGAAACAATTGCCTGACACTTTGAAGTATGCTTATCTTGATGAGAAAAAGATATATCCTGTTATTATTAGTGCTAACCTTTCAGAATATGAAGAAGAGAGATTATTGAAAGTTCTAAGGAAGCACCGGGCTGCTATTGGATATACTCTTGATGATCTTAAGGGCATTAGTCCCACTCTATGTCAGCACAAGATCAATATGGAACCTGATGCTAAACCCGTTATTGATCACCAACGGCGATTGAATCCCAAGATGAAAGAAGTGGTAAGAACTGAATATTAAAGCTTCTGGAAGCAGGTATAATCTATCCCATAGCTGATAGTAGATGGGTAAGTCCCGTTCACTGTGTCCCTAAGAAAGGAGGTATTACCGTTGTTCCTAATGATAAGAATGAACTCATTCCACAAAGAATTGTCACTGGCTATAGAATGGTAATTGATTTTAGAAAATTAAATAAAGCTACTAGGAAAGATCATTACCCTTTGCCTTTCATTGATCAAATGCTAGAGAGACTATCTAAGCACACACACTTTTGTTTCCTAGATGGATATTCTGGTTTCTCTCAAATACCTGTGTCACAATCCGATCAAGAGAAAACCACCTTTACTTGCCCTTTTGGAACCTATGCTTATAGACGTATGCCTTTTGGTTTATGCAATGCACCTGCTACCTTTCAAAGATGTATGACTGCTATATTCTTTGATTTTTGTGAAAAGATTGTGGAGGTTTTCATGGATGATTTTTCCGTCTACGGAACCTCTTTTGATGATTGCTTAAGCAACCTTGATCGAGTTTTGTAGAGATGTGAACAAACTAATCTCGTCTTTAATTGGGAGAAGTGCCACTTTATGGTTAATGAAGGTATTGTCTTGGGGCATAAAATATCTGAACGAGGTATTGAAGTGGATAAAGCTAAAGTTGATGCAATTGAGAAAATGCCATGTCCTAAAGATATTAAAGGCATTCGAAGTTTCCTTGGTCATGCTGGTTTTTATAGGAGGTTCATTAAAGACTTCTCTAAAATTTCTAGGCCTCTTACTAATCTTTTGCAAAAGGATATCCCTTTTGTTTTTGATGATGATTGCGTGGAAGCCTTTGAAACACTCAAGAAAGCCTTAACCTCTGCTCCTATCGTTCAACCACCTGATTGGAACTTGCCTTTTGAAATTATGTGTGATGCTAGTGATTATGCTGTTGGTGCTGTCCTAGGACAAAGAGTTGATAAGAAATTGAATGTTATCCATTATGCTAGTAAAACTCTAGACAGTGCCCAACGAAATTATGCTACTACTGAAAAAGAATTTTTAGCGGTTGTGTTTGCTTGTGATAAATTTAGATCCTATATTGTTGACTCCAAAGTTATTGTTCACACCGATCATGCTGCTATAAAATATCTTATGGAAAAGAAAGACGCTAAACCTAGACTTGTTAGGTGGGTTCTTTTGCTTCAAGAATTTGACTTACATATCGTTGATAGGAAAGGAGCTGAGAACCTCGTAGCTGATAACTTGTCTAGGTTAGAAAATATTCTTGATGACCCACTACCTATTGATGATAGTTTCCCTGACAAACAACTAGCTGCAATAAGTGTCTCACACAACACACCTTGGTATGCTGATTATGCTAATTACATTGTCGCTAAATATATACCACCTAGCTTTACATATCAACAAAAGAAAAAATTCTTCTATGACTTGAGACATTACTTTTGGGATGACCCACATCTTTATAAGGAAGGAGTAGATGGTATTATTAGACGTTGTGTACCTGAGCATGAACATGAACAAATCCTACGGAAATGTCATTCCGAAGCTTATGGAGGACATCATGCGGGAGATAGAACTGCTCACAAGGTAGTGCAATCTGGTTTTTATCGGCCTACTCTCTTCAAGGATGCCCGTCAGTTTGTCTTGTCTTGTGATGAATGTCAAAGAATTGGTAATATCGGTAAGCGTCAAGAAATGCCTATGAATTTTTCACTTGTTGTTGAACCATTTGATGTGTGGGGTTTTGATTATATGGGGCCTTTTCCTTCCTCTAACGGGTACACTCATATTTTAGTTGCGGTTGATTATGTCACTAAGTGGGTAGAAGCTATTCCAACTAGTAGTGCTGATCACCACACCTCCATTAAAATGCTTAAAGAGGTTATCTTCCCGAGGTTTGGAGTCCCTAAATATTTAATGACCGATGGTGGCTCACACTTTATTCATGGTGCTTTCCGTAAGATGCTTGCTAAATATGATGTTAACCATAGAATTGCATCACCCTATCATCCTCAATCTAGTGGTCAAGTAGAACTTAGCAATAGAGAAATAAAATTAATATTACAAAAAACTGTCAATAGGTCTCGTAAGAATTGGTCTAAGAAATTAGATGATGCACTTTGGGCCTATAGAACAGCTTATAAAAATCCTATGGGTATGTCTCCATATAAAATGGTGTATGGAAAAGCTTGTCATTTGCCTCTAGAATTAGAACACAAGGCATTTTGGGCAATTAAAGAGCTCAACTATGATTTCAAACTTGCCGGTGAGAAGAGTCTATTTGATATTAGCTCACTAGATGAATGGAGAACCCAAGCGTATGAAAATGCCAAGCTATTCAAAGAAAAAGTAAAGAGATGGCATGACAAGAGAATCCAAAAGCGGGAATTCAAAATAGGAGATTATGTTCTTTTGTTCAACTCTCGTTTAAGATTTTTTGTAGGAAAGCTTCTCTCGAAATGGGAAGGACCATATATTATTGAAGAGGTCTATCGTTCTGGAGCTATCAAGATTAATAACGCCGAAGGTACTAACCCGAAGGTAGTCAATGGACAAAGAATTAAGCATTATATCTCAGGTACGCCAATTAACGTTGAAAGCAATGTTATCCAAACCATGACACCGGAGGAACACATAAAAGAAATCTTCCGGAACGCTCCAGAATACTTAAAAATAGGAGGTATGTGATACGGTAAGTAAACGGACTTCGAAAAATCCGCAAAAATATTTTTTGTCAGTTTTGGAATATTTTAGAATTTTGGAAATAAAGAAATAAACCGGAAGGTGATCGAGGTGAGCACGATACACCAGGGCGCGCCAGGCACCCCTGGGCGCGCCCTGGTGGGTTGTGCCCACCTCGGATGCCTTCCCGACTCCGTTTTCCTTCCAAATACTTGTTTCCCAAGAATAAAAATTCTCTATATATACCCCCGACAGTTTTGACGACCGCATCGCAGAAAAATCCTCTGTTCTTGTTTCTTGCTGTTTTCCTATCAGATATGTCAAGTCAAGCATCATGTCTTCTCCCTATCCTAACAATGTGGAAGAAGATGCCTGGCTAATGAAGATAGAGTTGAAGAGGGAGGAGCCAGAAGAAGCCTACAAGGAGGAGAAGCACAATGAAGCTAAGGTGGATTATCTCCCTGAAGGAGATCAATTCAAGCCAGCAAAGGAGGGAGAGGAAGAAGATATCCTTCAACCTTACTACAGTCATCTCAACCCTATTGAAATCGAAGCCTTTAGAACCTTCGAAGCGGTTCATGTTCAGAATAAATTTCTCATCCGTGAAAATATCTTGTTGCAAGAACATATTGACAACCTTAGGAGAGTCATCCGAAAATTGGAGCATCTTCTGAAGCTAAAGTGTGACATCACACCACCACCACCTGCATCAACACCTCCACCTTCTTCATCATCACCACCAAAGGAGACTTGAGCACATGGGTATGGGCACTCCCCTTGGCTTGAGCCAAGCTTGGGGGAGGTGCCCCGATATCGTATCACCATCACTTTTATTCACCTTTACCTATTTTGGTTCTATCTTTAGTTTCCCTTTGCCTTAGCCGAATAAAAGTTTAGCGTGATCTATTTTCGTGTGTTAGTTTCGTGGCCTACCTATCTATGTAATCGAGTGAAAGTTATATAATAAAGTTTAGTTTGAGTTTTTGCTTCTCTACTTTCTGGTTGCAATCGAATAAAAGAAAGACAAATAAATGAAAAGAATCATATGCTAATCTTATGGTGAGTAATGACATCACATAAGGAAAAGTATAAGTAGTAAAATTTATTGGAGATTGACAAACATAGCATTGGTCAATGATGCAATTCATGAAAGAACTAATTAGGGAAGAGAAGATTCACATGCAAATACACTATCTTGGACATCTTTTATGATTGTGAGCCCCCATCAAATATTATATGTCAAAATTGTTGACGTTGGACAAGGAAGACAACGTAATGATTTATGTTTGTTCATATCCACATAGAAGTTATATTGTCATAGATCCTTTAACATGTGGTGCTTGCCCACTATCTTTGCTAGCCAAAAATTCCGCACTAAGTAGAGATACTACTTGTGCATCCAAAAACCCAAACCCAAACTCTTTCCTTGAGTGTCCACCATACCTACCTATGGATCGAGAAAGATCCTTCAAGTAAGTTGTCATCGGTGCAACAAGGCAATAAAAATTGCTTCTAAAAATGTTTTGATCAATTAGTGTAAGAGAAAATTGAGCGGTATACGAACTTATGATGGCAAAGTAATAAAAGCGACGGACTGCATAATAAAGGTTGCTATCATAGGGGGCAATATAGCGTGACGTTCTTTTACATTAAGGGATTGGGCATACAAACCAATAAGCGCATGAAAACCTCTGCTTCCCTCTGCGAAGGGCCTATCTTTTACTTTTATGCAATTACTTTTATGCAAGAGTCAAAGTATTCTTCCCTATTCCTTTTTACTTTTTCTTTTGCAAGCATCATGTGGTGAGGAAATATCTAGGCACATATATCCAGTTGGATATGGGTGGGCATGGGTTATTATTGTTGACATCACCCTTGAGGTGAGTGAGTTGGGAGGCAAAACTATAAGCCCCTATCTTCCTACGTGTCCGGTTGAAACTTTTTGTTCATGGGTATGCCGTGAGCGTT
Organism: Elymus sibiricus; assembly: GCA_039707655.1. Taxonomy (NCBI): domain Eukaryota; kingdom Viridiplantae; phylum Streptophyta; class Magnoliopsida; order Poales; family Poaceae; genus Elymus; species Elymus sibiricus. Next base: position 381,991,649 of record CM077665.1, on the reverse strand, counting down.
AGCAATCATAGAAGACTAAATGATAGTTGAGTATGTGGACTTGCCAAAAGGCTCCGACACGAGACCCTTCCTGAAAATATGATGAATTGTAGTTGCAAAGTTGACTGAGAACATAGTTTGTTGGTTTCCAATAGGGTTTATGCTTCATACTTCTATGTTGTGATGAATTGTTACTTGTTCATGAGAAGCCTTATGATAAAAATGTATTGAAATAAGTTCTTATGTTAGAGTTTGTTGTTGTTATGTTAATAAGCATGATGCTTCTATGTCCGTATTTTGTTTTATTGACACCTCTTTCTCAAACCATGTGGACATGCTTTTCAATATCGGCTTTCGCTTGAGGACAAGCGAGGTCTAAGCTTGGGGGAGTTGATACGTCCATTTTGCATCATGATTTCCTACTGTTATTTACTTTGTTTTGTTGAATAATAATGCTTTGGGGAGTGATTCTAATGCCTTTTCTCTCATAATATGCAAGGTTTACACAAAAAGGGAGAATACCGGTAGCTGGAATTTTGGACCCAAGAAAAGCACGTTAGAGATACCTATTCTGCACAACTCCAATGAAGCTAAAAATTTACGGAGATTATTTTTGTATTTAATAAAAAAAATATTGGAGCTGAAAACTACCGGAGGAGGGCCCCCAGGTGGGCACAACCCACCAGGGCGCGCCAGGCCCCCCTGGGCACGCCCTGATGGGTTGTGCCCAGCCTGGCCCGCTTTCGGTGCCCATCTCCTGGTATAAATTCCCAAAAAACCTAAAAAAATAAAGAGGATGACTTTCGGGACGAAGCCCCGCTGCCTCGAGGCGGAATTTGGGCAGGAGCACTTTTGCCCTCCAGCGGAGCGATTCCGCCGGGGGAACTTCCCTCCCAGAGGGGGAAATTGAAGCTATCGTCATCACCAACACCCCTCTCATCTTTGGGAGGCCAATCTTCATCAACATCTTCAACAGCACCATCTCCTCTCAAACCCTAGTTCATCTCTTGTGTTCAGTCTTTGTACCGGAACCTCAGATTGGTACCTGTGGGTGACTAGTAGTGTTGATTACCTTGCGTAGTTGATTACTATATGGTTTATTTGGTGGAAGATCATATGTTCAGATCCATTATGCTATTCATTACTCCTCTGATCTTGAGCATGATTATTATTTGTGAGTAGTTACCTTTGTTCTTGAGGTCACGGGAGAAGTCATGTTGCGAGTAATCATGTGAATTTGATATGTGTTCAATATTTTGATGATATGTATGTTGTGATTCCCTTAGTGGTGTCATGTGAACGTCGACTACATGACACTTCACCATTCATGGGCCTAAGGGAATGCATTGTGGAGTAGTTATTAGATGATGGGTTGCTAGAGTGACAGAAGCTTAAACCCTAGTGTATGCGCTACTTCGTAAGGGGCTGATTTGGATCCACATGTTTAATGCTATGGTTAGACTTTGTCTTAATACTTTTCTCGTAGTTGCGGATGCTTGCGAGGGGGTTAATCATAAGTAGGTTGTTAGTTCAAGTAAGAACAGCACCTTAGCACTGGTCCACCCACATATCAAATTATCAAAGTAGCGAACACGAATCAAACCAACATGATAAAAGTGACTAGACGAAATTCCCGTGTACCCTCAAGAACACTTTGCCTAATACTAGTGATTATTCTGGCCTGTCCTTTGCCTTAAAAGGATTGGACTACCTTGCTGCACCTTGTTTACCGTTACCGTTACTTGCTCGTTACAAATTACCTTGCTATCAAACTATCTATTACCTACAATTTCAGTGCTTGCAGAGATTACCTTGCTGAAAACCACTTGTCATTTCCTTCTGCTCCTCGTTGGGTTCGACACTCTTATCGAAAGGAGTACGATTGATCCCCTATACTTGTGGGTCATCAATAGCAAGCTCAAAAAAGGTCAACAATGGGGGGCAAACTCGAGCTCAAAGGATAAGATTCATTGGGGAAGAAGACCCCCTTTTATAGGTGGGAAAAAAATCCAACCGTTACCCCCACAGCCCACACACAAGCGGTAGATCCAGGAAAGATCAAGCAAACGACAGAAACCTCGAGGCGAAAGTGCCACCGGAGCGGTACTACCGCTCCTGCCAGCGGTACTACAGCTAGTTAGCGGTACTACCGGTTGTTACAGCCGCTCAACTTCCGCTTGGGTGGCGCGGGGCATCAGACAGGTGTCTGGTGGCTGGCGCGGACGCCAGAACCACCTGAGCGGTACTACCGCTCCATAGCAGCGGTACTACCGCCTGAGTGTTGAAAACTGTCGTGAGAAAGAAACTGCCATAACTTTCGCATACGAGCTCTGAATTGAGCAAACTCAAACTCCGAATACGAGCGACTAGTTATATTAAGAAGAGGCAGTATAAAAATGCCAATGATATAGAGATGTGAAACCTCTATCAATGAAGAACCGGCAAAAGCTCCAACATCAAAAACATCATAGAAGATGCATATGGACTCCGTTTTCGATGAACTCGAGCTTGTCATGAAGATGACCATAAGCTCTAAAACTCACAAAGAATGCCAATGATATAGAGATGTGAAACCTCTATCAATGAAGAACCGGCAAAAACTCCAACATGGAAAACATCATAGAAGATGCATATGGACTCCGTTTTCGATGAACTCGAGCTTGTCATGAAGATGACCATAAGCTCTAAAACTCACAAAGAGAAACACCAAACAAGAACCAAGAAAGATGATGCAAGGATGCAAATGGTTTGAGATCTCAACAAACGATACGATCAAGCTACTCACTTGAGAGCCCCCTTTGATAGTATGACAATCGATCCTATAACCGGGTCGCCCAACTACCACCATGAGACCGGTAAAATAGAAAACCTATAAAGGGAAAACCTATACCTTGCACATAGTCCACTTGAGCTAGATGATGACGATCTTGACTTCCTCAAGATGGACCATCTTTCTTGATTGCGTTGGCTTGATGAAGACTAGTTGATTGCTCCCCCATACTCCACTATGGGTGAGCCACTCTTCGGCACATCTTCACAAGTCCATTGTCACCATAATGGACGGCAAGCTTCAAGCATGATCTTTTCGTGATGCTCCACTTGAACTTGCACACCGGAATCTTGATGAGGATCACCACTTGATGTCATCCTCCATGGGTTGTATGAGATCTTCCTCTTGACGCAAGCCCATGGAAACATACCTAACCCCACATAGAACTCTCACGTAAACCATGGGTTAGTACACAAAGCATAATGGACAATGATTACCATACCATGGGATCACTTGATTCTTCTCGGTAAATCTTGTACACTTTCTATGTTGATCAACTTGATTCACTCTTTGACTTAGTATTGATCAACCTTGTATCTTATCTTATCTCTTCATAAAGATGATGTCTTAAAGGTAAACATGAATGCTCACACAATCTTCTTCTTCAAATCTCACATGACCAATCTTTGGATAAAACCTTGAATACTACCTTGGTCACCATATAAACTCCCTGAAACCAACAGATGGACTTCAAGAAGTGCCTATGGACAAATCCTTCGAATATAACTCAAGACAACCATTAGTCCATAGGGATTGACATCAATTACCAAAACCACACATGGATAAATGTGCTCTTACAGATGTGTCAACTCCATCACAATTAAAGGCCTCATGGACACTCACCCCGAAAGAAATGCTGCCAGAAGTCTCCTAATCATGTTTATCCTTTCCAAAGCTTCCCTTTCTCTACACTTCTCTAATATTTGAGAGTTCCCCACAACTCTATCTATTTGCTCATCTAGCACCCTCATAAACCATAACCAATCATTTCTCTCATTACCAACCTATAAATTATTGACCAGAATTGATATTCATCTCCTGAGAACAAGTTATGTTACGCTGAGAAGGCAAATGCGTATGGAATCCTCAGAATTCTTATATTTCATCATCACCCCTATATTAGCACCATCAACCACCACCGGTTGCTCATTTTCCTCCTTTGCCTCACCGTGCAAAGATTCACTGCCTATAGAAAGATCCACTAGTATCTTGCTCATTTTCCCATCCCATGCTTATCTTATTCTCGAGTTGGACCCAAATACGATCATGATATTGTTTCTTCTACATGTAAATCTCATCACTGCCAGAACTTTCCAGAGCACATGAAATCTTGGAATATAGTTGCATCCCCCGAATTGACCACTCCACCTAAGGTTGGGTTCTGAGGAGCAAACGCCCCACTGACCTCCATATGCACCTCTTGCAATTCTTTAATTAATTAGATTTTTAGCACTAAACTAGCGATTAACAAGCATAATAGCTCCTGAGGAATCGGGACATATTGCAGATTATTACTGTTTGATGTGTCAACTCCATCACAATTAAAGGCCTCATGGGCTCCCGTCGCAAAAGAAATGCTGCCAGAAGTCTCCTAATCATTTTTGTCTTTTTCAAAGCTTCCCTCTCCCTACACTTCTCTAATAATTGAGATTTCCTCACAACTCTATCTATTTGATCCTCAAGCACCCCTCATAAACCACGACCCTTCATTTTTCTCATTACCAGCCTGCAAATTATTGGTCTCAGTGTACTAGCCCCACCCCTCCTCCATTTCTCTATTTTTGTTCTAGATTTTCCTAGGATCCTCCTCTTACTCCATGTGAATTTCGTTTAGTATTAGGAGCCCCAATCACCTCTCTGGTAAATTGGAACTCATATAAGGTTCCCTTGATTTCTCCAATCTTGGATGCAGGTACTAGCCCAACGTCCAGCCAACCCATTTTAATTCTCACGGAAGAAAAGTTTCTGGGTCTATTAGGATCTAGAGATGGAGGTTCGCCCACCAGAGTAGTCACTTTGAAAACAGTATCCATGTTGTCATATTTCATAGGAATTCCTCTAAGCCCAAACCAAGCTTCCTCCAGGTAACCCACTAGTTTTACATCTCCAACACCCTTAGAGATCTCCACAATGCCCCCTTCATTGTTTCCATAAATAGCTTCCCAAAATATGCGAAATCGTCTAGAGCCTAAGCATTGGGGAATCCAACTAAGCGGGTTTAACATAAAATCTCAATTTTATCCCACAGACTATGCCCAAAACTCAAATGCTTGTTCAGTTTTCTTACTAGAAAATCACTCCGGACCACTCTGATAAAAGCCTAATGTAACTGATCTTGTGACCGGACCTCAAAATCAATTGCGAATATTAAGTCGAATCTCTGATCAAAATATTCAAACCGAGTCTAGCTAGATTAAATCCCCAAGACTTCCTTTTTAGACAGTTAGCCACAACATGCCCCAACCCACATCCATCACACCGCAATAAGGTTGATGCACCAACTAGAGAGATATCTCGAGTAGCTGCTCCAGTTTTCTCAACAAAAACACTTACATTACTAGCTAGAGAGATCTATTTCACAAGCACACCATGCTCATCGCTAATCTTCTTCAAATTAAAACCCACAACAACAGTAGCAAATGTTTTACTAGGAGAACGAGATGCATTACGTGGTGGAATCTCATGGTACCCGGAGCTATAGAATCTGACCTGAAAGTAGTGGCCATTGTGGTTGCCGTCATCGCGCGAGCACGCAATTCTGGGCGGTGGCTCCACCTGTCCTTGCCACGTCCAACCTTCTCTCTGAATTGTGCCTCCACCAACCCCCGCTCTTTAGCATCCAATTCATCTTCCTTGTGGCCCTAAGCGAGGTGTCGCTCCTCATCTGCTTCCCTCTCCTCCAGACAACGACGTTCATCAGCGCACCAAATCACCTCCTCACACCTTTTACACTCCTCCTCCCTTCTCCAGTTCTCATGTCTCCTCTGTTCATACTCCTCCATCTCCTCTTCTCCTCCCACCTAGCTCGATCTAGATCAGATCTGCCCCTAGCAAGGCAACAGGGGGGGGGGGGGGGGGGGGGGGTGGGGTGGGGTGGCCATGGAGGGTATCAAGGTGGCAAACAACGATTTGTTCATATACGATCCATTACCGCGGGCATTACCACCATCTGCGAGTAGGACCTCAAGGAACCAAGCTCATAGTGTGCAGTCACCTCTCGTAGAGGGGGCAAGGAAGGGGAAGAAAGGGAATGAGGGTTGGACGAAAACCACCCAGCAAACCCTAATATCCGTCAATCTCATACTCGTTCAGCTCATCCTTGATTCAGCCCACCTGAATTGTCTTTGACGTGGCACTTTTAGGGAAAGATTTATGGGAAAAGCTACCTTCCCCTACATGGAGAAGAACTTGGGCAATAAAGAGTCCTTAAAAAATTGACGTTTAATGGGATTTGTTGGAGATTATTATTTTTGTCCCAACTCCCCCTGATTCAGTTTTTTTATGGGAAAGGGAACTTATTTTTTATTTATTTTTGAGTTGTAAAGGAAACTTAGTTGAGATGCTTTTATTATACTCCTTTTTTTCTCTCTATAAAATTCACATGCCGCTTCATCTCTTCTCCTCCTCAGCCCGAGCGACGCACTTCTCCATCTTGTTAGCCCTAGCCCCCGCCCCTGTGTCCCATCCGGCGATCCGGTTGCCCCTCTTCTCCATATTCTCAGCCTCAGCCGCCCCTACGCCCCATCCCGTCTTGCCACCCGCAGCGCCGCCGCGCTGCCTCCCCATTATTGCAGGTACCTCCTCCCCTTTCTCCCTCTTTCCTCCCTGCTCCCTTCCCACGGGGTTCAAACTTGATGGATTTCTATTTCGGTATTAGTTTGGTTCAGCTTGCTGTTGGGCATATGGTGTGACATGTGAATTCTGGCCCGAAAGATGATTTTGATAGTTCAAGATTTTGTGTGATTTCACAGTGTGTGTTCCTCTCAAGTGACATATCTCCTGCTCTGAATTTCCCTGAAACTATAAGATGGATCAATGAGGGAGGTTGTACTAGAGTAAAATATCAAATAGACACCCCAAATACATACAATCAATTAGCGTGAGCGCACGGTCGGATTGCGCCGTGCCTATGAGCTATGACGTGCCGCTTCTCGGGGCGCAAGAGGCCACGCGGCCGGGGAAGGCGCCGCAGGGCGGGGCTCAAGACGACGCCAATGCCAGCTTCGTGCGAACTTGCCTCAACGGCAACAACGCCTTGGCAGGTGTGCATGCAATTTTTTGTTCGCACAGACAGTCATAGTACTGTTAATTCTCTTGGCAATGGTATCGCTTTTGCCCCTTGTTTTAATTCACACCGGACGTGCGACACTATGACTTAGGTGTTGGTCTGCTGTCGATGCCGTACGCGCTCGCGGAGGGTGGATGGCTGAGCCTGGCGCTGCTCGCCGCCGTGGCCGCCACCTGCTGGTACACGGGCCTCCTCCTCGGGCGTTGCATGGCCGCTGACCAGGCAATCCGGACGTACCCGGACATCGGCGAGCGCGCCTTCGGCCGCCGGGGACGCCTGGTCGTGTCTGCCTTCATGTACGCCGAGCTCTACCTCGTCGCCATCGGCTTCCTCATCCTCGATGGTGACAACCTCGACAAGCTTTTCTCCGGCGCCAGCGTTCGCTTGGGGCCCGTGTCGCTTGCGGGGAAACAGCTGTTCGTCGTGCTGGTGGCGCTCATGGTCGCGCCCACCACGTGGCTGCGCAGTCTTGGGGTACTCGCCTATGTCTCCGCAGCAGGCGTGTTCGCGTCGGTCGCCATCGTCCTCAGCGTGCTCTGGGCCGCGGCCGTCGACGGCGTCGGGTTCTCTGGGCGAGGCACTACGCCATTGCAGCTCACCGGCCTCCCCACCGCTCTCGGCCTCTACACCTTCTGCTACTGCACCCACGCGGTGTTCCCGACGCTGTACACATCAATGAAGCAAAAATCTCAGTTCCCAAAGGTAACAGTAATTTAGTATTCGCGCACCTCGTCGATCTGCTGCTGAAGATGGATGGTCATAATCCTAAGATATGCCAAACATAAATACGGAGTATTAACTTCTTTTCCTAATTAACCAGATGCTAGCGATATGCTTCGTGCTGTGCACGCTCAACTACGGCTCAATGGCCGTGCTGGGGTACCTCATGTACGGCGACGATGTGCTGTCCCAGCTGACGCTCAACCTACCGGCGAGGAGGCTCAGCTCCAAGATCGCCATATACACGACGGTGGTTATGCCGTTCTCGAAGTATGCGCTCGTGGTCACGCCGATCGCGGCGGCCATCGAGGAGAGGTTTCGTGGCGTGGTAGGCGAGGGAGCCGCGGTCTCCGTGGCGGTGAGGACGCTGCTGGTGCTGAGCACGGTGGTCGTGGCGATCGCGTTGCCCTTCTTTCGGGCACCTCATGGCGCTGGTGGGTTCCCTGCTCAGTGTGTGCGCGTGCATGCTGCTGCCGTGCCTCTGCTATGTCAGAATCTTCGGAGCTACATCTCTCACGGCTTTGGAGACTGCGGCGATCATCGGAATACTGATGTTGGGCTTGCTGGTGGCTATAACAGGGACATACTCTTCTCTTATGCAAATTATCAACGAGTTGCAACTGGGAGTGTAAGATGTCTGATCTTTTTCCTTAGTTTTTCTTTTAGATGAGCTGGTTAAACGTATGCAACTTGAAAGTATCAGCGAGGCCTCCATATGCAATTTAACGATATTCTTGTGGTGCTGATCTCAAAGAGATCAAGAACGAAAAATGATGTCCTAGAATCCTCCTCCCCCCCCCCCCCGGGGTGTGGCCGCGTCGCACCGGGGATTCCCTGCCGACGGCCAATGCCCTCTCTCCTCACCTCCTCCCTTTCCTCCACCGCCGCTGGGCATATCCCGTGCGACGTGGCGGCGGCGGGGCTCCTGTTGGGGATGGCGGCGGCGGCACCCTCTCCCACTCCTTCTGTTGCAGTGTTGCGCGACGACGTGTGGCAGCGCGGGGGGGGGGGGGGGGGGGGGGTGGCTCGATCTACTCCCTTATGGGCATGGCGGGCCCTGATCTCGCACTCTGTTGCTTCCTGTCTGTGGCATTGATGGGTCGGCAGCTCTGCCCGCATCACTAGGGCGTCGTGGCGGCGGCACCCTCCTCCTTCCGCCGGAGGTGGGCACCGAGATATGGTTGATCTTGGGATCTCACGTCTTGCAAAATTATCGGCCAGGCGGTGGCCCTAGTGGTCTTCGCGCAAAGTCATCGTTCTACATGTGATCAGTCCTCTTTGATTTGGCCATCAGTGAGTTTTGGACTTCTTCTTCGAGGGAAAACAAGGACTGACGTATATGACGCTCTTTGGACACCTTGATTGGATAGCGGTTGGTCGTGTGCATTCGCAACATCAGCATAACCAGTTTCACCGGGTATCGCGAAGCTTTGTTTTTGTTGACACCTTGGAACATGTATGCACCAAGATTTCCAAGGAATCACCACATGCGGAGAACGCCATGGCGTGATTGGAGGACTTGCAAGTGGCGAAGGCGGGGTCTTGGATGCGATGAAGACTTTGCTTCACAGGCAGTTGTTCAGACTTGGCTTGCGGGATATGTTCCCGTCCAGACCGGGCACGAGTTCCTGTGAGCCTGGTGGTACATGACTTGTAGTAGTAGCCTTCGCAAGTGGGGCGGCAACATTGGAGGATTTCTTTGTTGGTGGTGCTACTTTGAGTACCGAGTCGTGATCTCCAGGATAAAAATCCATGGTCTGGCCTTTATTGATTCTTCGTGGCAATCGCCTTGTTGAAGGCATTGCTTTTTGGAATGTGGTGTTTCTCCAGAGTGAAAACCTACGATCTTTGATCGGGCAACAACAACGCTTGTGCATTGTTTCCTTCCTGGAGGCGTTGTAGAACCTTCTTTCTAGTCCGGGTGTTGTCTTCGGTGGTGGCGAGAGTGCTGCTACTGCGGGTGATTGATCACTGTGGCATGGTCTTTTTTTGTTCTTTCTTTTTTCATGCATGCATGCATCCTGAATGTTCTTAGGCATCTTATTGAAGGTGTAATTGATATCTACTTGATATTAGTATATTTCCCTTTTCAAAAAAGAAAGAAAGGGAGTATTAACTCATGATTTATTTTTTGCACAACTAGTTAAGAGTAACTTTGCACTATCGCAATATTGCTGATTTGATTTTTGCAGTTATAAAACAATATCTTTCATATCATTATATGAATGTGTTCATCTATCTTAGTTTCCTGAATATTGCTATTTAGATTATTTTTTTACTATTACTCAGTCCAGGACTACTCAGCATTTTGAATTATTCATAGAGTCGCATGTCTCTGGACCTTTTGGTACCAATAATGTATTTTTACCGAAAAAGGCTTTCGCCCCGCTTTATAGATAAAGCAACCATCAAAGTCACAGGGTACAACAAGAGTCACACACGCACAAACAAAGTACACCACAAAGTACAAAAGGTTCTGCTGAGGGCACAACTCAACAAGCCCAGAATAAAAGGAAAAGAGAACAGGCGGGAGACCCGCACGCTCGAAGCGAAGCGACTAGTCCGGCTCAGGTGGTGAAGGAGGAAGCGGCGGCGCCAAGCGAAGAGCCATCGTCCTGAGGTCAGCAGTGAAGGTGTTGATGGCGTCCTGGTCCTGGAGACGGCTAAGCGTATTTTTACTAGCCATGCCCGTGCACGATGTCGCTGGTAGGTTATATTTGCATAAATTTATGTTCGTTTGTTTCTATCTTCCTTATTTTGTCTCTTGTTTATAGTCCTGTTTCGTTGCCCCTACTATTCAAACGTTTTTTCTTCTTTTAAAAAGGTATGTGATTCATATGATAATGCCTATTTTGTCTCTTGTTTATAGTCCTGTTTCGTTGCCCCTACTATTCAAACGGTTTTTCTTCTTTTAAAAAGGCATGTGTTTATTAATTCATATGATAAAAATTTCCTGTGAAAGATTTACTAATAAAGTGATAAAAGAGACGCTTCACTGGCATATATGGCTCGAACATCTGTGTGTCATTTTTTGACTTGTTAGGTAATTTTTGTTCTTTTCCTCAAAAAAAGGTAATTTTTGTAATACCTGCCAAAAAAAGGTAATTCTTGTTCTCAAACTCTATGCGAGAGTTCGCTTTATGTATTGGATGGTGGTTGTACATAGTAATCATTGTGTTAGGGCAAAGAAAGCTTATCACTTACTCCCTCCGTCCTATAATATAAGAACGTTTTTTACACTATACTAGTGTCAAAAACGTTTTTATATTATGAGATGGAGGGAGTACTTTACATGACTCTAGTCTATTGCTATTTTCAGTTTGTAGGCAGTGACATTTTCTCATTTGGCGCTATTTTGGAGATAGACAGACACGAAGCTATTGTTTTTTCATTCAGAAGTAGAGAATGCTATATCTATATACCCATTTATTTATGTCAGTTTTTCAAAACTTTTCTCAATTTACTCGGAATTTATAAAACACTTGCGAGTAAGCCACTTTAACCATATAGCCCAAAATAAAATGTTTGACACCAGAATTATAAGATACATTGCGAAGATATAAACATGCCACATAAATCATTGGGTAGCCCAGCTGGGACAAATTTGAAAAGTGGAATATATTAATACCGCGAAGGTACCGATTATACCCTGCCTCTGCACCAACGAGATGTCTTAAAGACATCCAGGATGCACACAACCCAAAAAGAAAAGAAAAAAGAAAGGCAAAAAAACAAAGGCCTCGCCATAGTGACCAGCTCCTCTCGACGGCAGCACTCAAACCACCACCAAAGACAACAACCGGAAAACATAAAAGGTCTTCAAAAGCGACACCTTCAAGAAGAAAACAGTGCACAAGCACCGTTATCGTTCGATTCAAAATCTTAGGTTTTCACCCCGGAGAAAGTCCAAGCTCTCAAAACAATACCTTTAGCAAGGCAATTGCCAGGCACAACCAATGAAAGCCAGACCTTAGGTTTTCACTCTGAAAGTCGCGACTCGACACCCGAGGAGCACCACCAAAAATGAAATCCTCCAGTGATGCCGCCCCCACTTTTCACTGTTACTTCTGAAAGTTATCAAACACTTGGCTGACTTCATCGCCTCCAAGGCCCCCTCCACCTTACCAGGGCCATATGACAACTGAAAAGCATGCCGGTCTCGGAAACTTATATACAGGGATGACATTCTCAAGCCGAGTATAGTTTTTTAACAAAGACGCAAGGGGCGCCCGACTTTCAATTAATAAAGCCCACAAACTAGGCAAAGTACAAGTCCCAAACAGTAACATGAAGTTCAAACCGGCCATACCGAATAAAGCTAAGATCCATTACATGGCCATCGGCCTGCCCACAACACGCGGGATTGACTAACAAAATAGAAACGTGAACCACCCAAGGCTATGTCTTGAGGCGCTATTGCAAGGTTGTAGATCATTCGAAACTGCGCCAATGCCGTCTCCATCATCTCAGTGCCCTGACGCCTTCTCACTGGGGCCCACTGCTACATAAAAATAGTGCATTTGTTGATACAATCAGATGGGTGAGAAGGAAAAACACCCTCAATAGTTAACTTGCTCCGGATGTTCCAAAGTGACCAGAGGAGTGCCCCAACACCCCACCATAGCACTCTCTTAATCGCTCCGTGAACCGACGCAAGGCGGGAAAAGAGATCCGCACATGAACTGGGGTTCCAGGTGACCCCAGCCGCCTCACGGACGGCGCTCCAGGCAAGCCTAGCTAGGTGGCATCTAAATAAAACGTGGTTTGCATCCTCCTACTCCACACACACGGCACAGAAGCCCGCAGACGGGCCGTGACATTTAGTGATGTTAATCGAGGTAGGCAACTTATTATGGAACATCTATCAAAGGAACACCTTGACCTTCAGTGGGATGCACACTTGCCAAATGCCCCTAGCGATGTCTAGCACTGAACCCTTGGTCAGCCTTGCGTATAAAGACTTAACCGAAAATCTGCCTGAGGCCGCGAGAGACCACTAGACCTCGCGGGGCCAGCAAATAGGTGGAAAACGCACACCTTGGTGCATAGCGACTCCTGGCTCGCCGCCTCTATCGACAAGTGCTCTCTGTAGAACACGATGGCAGGGGGAGGTGCTAAGGGCCTCGGTCACCGACTAGTTAGGTCAGACCGCGATGGAGTACAACCCCTGGTACTCCATCTAGAGCGGCTGGTCGCCAGCCCATGTGTCGAACCAAAAACGAGTGGAGTGACCGCCGTGCATAGAAAACTTTGCCCCAAGGGAAAGGCTGGCCTGACCGCTTGAATGTCGTTCCAGAAAGGCGAGCCCCTAACCGATGATCCAATGAACGTTCCATTGGGGAAATATTTGGTTTTTAGGATGTCCGCCCACAACCCCAACATTGTGTTGGGACAGTTTCTAGATCCACTTAACAAGTAGGGCCACGTTCATGAGTTTTGAGTTGGTGATGCCCAGCCCTCCCTAGCTTTTGGGATGGCAGATTGCCGCCCACTTGGCCATGTGGTATTTCCGCTTGGTGCCCGCTCCTTTCCAAAAGAAGAGAGCCCGGGGGGAATCCATATTGGCATGAACCCCATCAGCTAGGAGGAAGAGGCCCATCGCAAACACATGTAACGATGAGAGGCTCGAGTTAGAGTACAATGAAACCCTACATCGGGTCTTTATTTGCGAGTCTTGCATCAGTTGTATCAACTTTCATGTTCACTTGACAAATGATCATCCACCCATATACTTTTATTTTTCCTATTAAAATAGTTTGTCATCATAGAATTTCGAAACCTACAAAATTGGACTTCTCATCCATCGTTCTGGCATCTTTATTGTCATCTGCCACATGTTTTTGCCTCAAACATCTAGATTTAACATATCAAGAGAAATGGACAGCCCCAGATCTTTCTATCTCAAGCTTGATGTATGAGATAGATCAGATTAATACAACTTGAAAGCATTAGGCAGAAAACGAAGAATTGTCACTCGACTCAAAAGCAATTACATTTAGTTCCAAGCAGTTGAGTTCATTTTGGATAACAAAATTGTACTAACAAAGTTAAAAAAACATAAATCATCTAGAGGCATATATGTTGTTTTGGGATATCTGTTGGAGGTTTCTAGAGTGTTCTAGATTTTTACATTGCAAAGCCTTTGATTCTGTCGGTTGGGGGTATCTGTTGGAGGTTTTGTCTGCTTCTGGGTTTGGTCAATGTTGGAAAGATATATTATCTGCAATATTGAGCTCTTTGTCCGCCAGAATTCTGCTCAATGGCACTCCTGGCAACCCCTTCAGGCACATGCGTGGTCTTCAACAGGGGGCACCCCCTATCCCCAATGTTTTTTATTTTGGCTATGAAGCTCCTTTGGTACCTACTAGATCTTGCGACTGACATCGATTTTCTATCTTGGCTTGGGCCTAAGGTGGCCAGACATCGAACAAGTATTTATGTGGATGATACGACATTATTTATAAACCCTATCAAGGTGGAAGTGGGAGCGATTAGAGCTATTTTGGAAATTTTTGGTGATGCTGCTGGAGTCGGGATAAATGCCTATAAATGTGTTGCATATCTAGACATCATTTAGGATTTTAGTGGGACAACGGGTTCTCTCCCCTATCCCTACCTTGGCCTCCCACTCAGTTACCGTAAGCTCAAGAGAATCTAGGTCCTCCCACTCATTGATGGTATGGTTGGAAGGCTTCAAGGATGGAAAGGCAAAGTCATGGCCAGGCTAGGAAGCTCACTTTGTTAAATTCAAGTGTTAACATCTTTGGCAACATACTTTTTGTCCAGTTTCACGGTTGACAAGTGGGCGATCAAGAAAATGGAACAGATTCAAAGGAACTTCCTTTGGAATGGGGATGAGGAGTGTAGCGGTGACAAGTGCCTTGTCAACTGGAAGAAGGTCTGCTCGCCAAAGAATTTGGGAGGTCTGGGCATAAAGGATTTGGCATGCTTCAGCGGCGCTCAACAGTTGCATCGGGCTTGGCTCGAGTGGAGCAGCAATCCTTGACCGTGGCAGGGCTCCCCACTTCCCATGTGGCCTCACGGACAGATCGCTTTTCTCTGCTTGCATGGAAATAACCCTCGATGATTGGTCGCGCACAAGATTTTGGAATGGTCGGTGGTTGTACGGCATGGCTCCTGCGGATATTGCCCCAAGCTTGCTCAGTTTGGCACAACGGAAAAATCTCTCTGTCCATGACGTGTTAGTTGGCAATAGATGGATGAAGTCTTTGGAACGTATCAACTCTGAGCAACTCGACCAATTTGTCAAGCTTTGGGACATGATCCAGCCCACTATCCTCTCGGACACTCATGATAACATCCGCTGGAGGCTCACAAACGGCAGCTGCTACTCCGCTATGTGTGTTTATTTTGCTCAGTTCACTAGTCGCACCGCTGACCACCTGCTGCATACAACTTGGAAGATCAAGAGTGAGCCCAAGGTGAAGTTCTAATTGTGGTTGTTGATTCAGAACAGGAACTGGACAACGGATCATCTTGCAACTAGAGACTGGTCACACAACAACAAGTGCATATTTCGTGACCAGGAACTCTAGTCGGCTACCCATATAACGCTAATCTGCCCTTTTGCCCGGGAAGTTTGGCAATCCTTCCTTAGAAGTTATCCCGAAGCTTCCAATGTTAGTACTACATCCATGATGATCAAGGGATGGTGGAGAAGGCTTTGGGCCCTGCATAGGAACCCGGGTGCCAGCATGGAGATCACTTTGGCGGCTTACGTTGCATGGAACCTCTAAAAAGAGAGGAACAAGCACACTTTTGACGGTAAAAGATGTTCCGTGAGACTATTGCTGCTATTAGAAGCGATAGAGGGAATTGGTGGTGGAATAGTTGATTGTATTGCTTGAGCCTCGTGGACGTATATAGGAGTACATGACCATCCTGGATTACAAGACAAGGCAGGAACAAATCCTAGTCTATCCTATATTTCCTAATAATCATAATACTCAACATCCCCCGCAGTCACAATGGTAGCGACACAGACGGTGAGACTTGAGAAGAATTCGAAGATAAGCCGACGAACATCCTCCCACAGTCATAACGGTCAATGCATCGCGGAAGTCGTGGCTGG
This sequence comes from Elymus sibiricus, assembly GCA_039707655.1. Classification (NCBI taxonomy): domain Eukaryota; kingdom Viridiplantae; phylum Streptophyta; class Magnoliopsida; order Poales; family Poaceae; genus Elymus; species Elymus sibiricus. The sequence goes on along the minus strand of CM077665.1, from coordinate 381,975,740 downwards.
AGTGGAATCCGACGAGGTTGCTCAAGCAAGACAGTAGCCCTTTGTGCTGATGTCGAGGTAGCCGAGAGCGTAGGGTGGTGTAGCCATGGCCGAGGTAGCCATGCGAAGGACACCGTGGTCGATGTCGAGTCGGGGTGGCCGGTGTCAAGGTAGTCATCGTGGATCCGCGGATGCAAGAAGGCGCCGAGTTAGTCATGGGCGCAGTGGTGCCGAAATAGTAGTGCACCGGGACGAAGACGTTGTTGACGACGGGTCACGCCGGGTTTGCCAAGCCCTGGCACACATCATGGAGGAAGGCACACAACGATGTTGCCAGCACCGGGCATGTGTAGACGCACGAAGGCAATGTTGACGATGCGTCGTTCCAGGCTTGCCAGGCCTGGGAACACATCAGGGACGAAGGCACGCGTCGGTGTTGCCAGCACTGGGCATGCGTAGACGGGGACCTGCAGAAGCTGAACGCCATGTAGAAAGAGTCAGAGAGGCCAACAGAGGAGGGCTCGACGAGGGTTGCGGCACTAATCGGCACATGGCCGATGTCACCGATGATGGTGGGAGTAGATGAAGTGGTCGAGGAAGATGATGGCGACGCTGGCGATGAGCTTGTGCTGGACAAAGACGAAGGGGGTCGACGGGCGGCGCAGCTCGAGTGAGCGAGCAGCAGCGGCGACGAGGAAGAGCGGCGAGCACGGCGTGACGGCGGCGACTGGTTAGGAGCGCGGTGATGATGCTCGAAGTAGGCGAGGAAGAACCCGACAACGTGACGAAGACCAGCGCAAATGGTGGTGTTCCCGCGCCGAGGGAGTCAGCGCGACGCGTACCACGGGAAGTCAACGCGCGGGGACGAAGGAGTGGACCACGCGCCGCGGCGCTACGACACGAAAGGGCAACATAACGGCAGCACGTGGGTCGAGGCGACGGCAGGGAAGACCTCCGGGCGGCGGCATGGACCGCAGTGCTATGACCCGAAGGGGCGGCGGAGCGCGGGTCGGTGCAGCCACGTGGACGGTCTCGGGCGGCGGCGGGGACCACGTGCCATGGTGCTACGGCCCGTAGGGGGCGACACAGTGGCGACGCGTGGGTCGGTGCAGCCGCAGGGAGAACCACGAGGTTGCGGCGTTGCGGCTAGACGGGGCGACGCAGCGACAACCTATTGCTCGATCGGTGGAGGGGCGTGTTGTACTCGGGGACAGCTTTCACACAACCCGCAGAGGCGCGCGCGACTGACGCGCTAGATCTGTCGCATGACGCGGGTGGGGCGGATCGCGAGCGAGCGGGTGATCAATCCAATAGTGCGTGAGGTAGTAGACGCCGCTCGGTGGAGGCGGGGTGGTGGGGGAGTCCAAGCGGAATCCGATGACGACGTCCGGTGTGCGACGCGGGCGGACGAGCGCGTCAGCACCGGCGGCTGGGCAACCAACGCAACGCCGGTGCCCGGGCGGTTAAAGCATGAGCGGCCAACGCAGCATCGACGGGGTCGGCGAGGTCGGCGAGCCGATAACCGACAGCTAGTAGGCCGACGCAGCAGCGATCCCGAGGCAGCCGGCGAGCAGTGGCGGAGATGGTAGGTGGGTGATGCAGGAGTCCTATTCGGAGTGGGGCGGCGACGGCCGACGTAGAGCGACGGGCGGACAGACGTGCGAGCGACGCCCGTGACAGGCCGCCACGTCTCGCGAGGCCTTTTGGTCGGAGTAGAGGCCAAGTGGTAGCGTCGGTGTAGGAGTAGAGGCACAGGGTCGGCGGCGGCGACGAGCGACGCAAATCGATCTTACATCAGAAAACCTAAAAGAAAACGTCGATCAAATCGACCGATGGGAGAGAGAAAATCCGGATCAAGAGATTAGGAAAACGACTCTCTAGGGCAGCCAGTCAACACGACCAGCGGACGGACCTAGGTACGGGCAGCGCGGCCCCTGGCAGCGATCATGGAGACCGACCGCCCCCGGGGGCGGCGCGGAGCGGAAGCGGCGGGCGGCGTCTAGGGTTTTGGATCGGTTATGCTGATACCATGTTAGAAGGGATAGAGGGAATTGGTGGAATAGTTGATTGTACTGTTTGAGCCTTGTGGGCGAATATATAGGAATACTTGATCATTTTGGAATACAAGGCAGAAACAAATCTTAGTCTATCCTATACTTCCTAATAATCATAATAATCAACAACTGCCATGGCTAGAGAAGAGATTTCTTTGTTCACGGAGGCTATTGTTTAGAGCTTAGAGCGTGAGTTTGTTAAGCTTAGAGTGTGAGTTTGTTGAGTAATCTATGAGTCGTGTGTTTTTTATGTATTTCTGTACGATACCTCGAACCTTTGGTTCCTTACTTCCTTTTCCATCTTCTAATATGAAAAGACAAATGCAGAAGCCAAGGGCCAAACCTTCCATAATCTTGTTGATCTTCGCCTCTAAGAGCAACTCCAACCGGCGACCCATTTCGTCCGTGCGCGTCCGTTTGGGTCGCCGCGGACAGAAAACACAGCCCAACGCATCGACCCTAACGGACGCGCGTCCGTTTTCTGTCCGCGTGCGACCCATTCCAGGCTCAATTTTGGGCCTGATTTGCGTCCGCACGGACATGGGACGGACGCGCGTGACGCCCGCTCTTCTCCCCCTGGCCTGCCAGTCGGTGGCACGTCGCCCACCATTTCCCCCCAAAATTCCCAAAGCGCTCCCGCCCTACCCCCCCCCCACGCGCCATGGACGACGACGCGCCGACCCTCGACGCCGCCGCCGGCCTCGCCTCCCTCGCCTCTGCCGGTCCCCGCGGCACGCGAAAAGGGCCAGCGCCGACCAAGAACAAGAAGAAGGAACTTACCCCCGAGGAGCGCTCTGTCCAATCGGCAAGGAGGAAGAACCGCCGACACCTGCAAGAAGTCAGGGAGGAGGTCGCGGCTGCGTCCACCATCGCCGCCTCCTTGGATCAAGAGTCCAGCGCCGCCAAGACCAACCTGCTGGTCCGCGAGGCCACGATGCAGACACTGCTGCTGCTAGGGTTAAACCCATGCTAGCACGGGCTCGCTGCCGTGGTGGCTGCGGCCAGCAACGGCTCTTCGCCGCTCCGTCACCCACAGCCGGACTCACCACGCATGTCCACCACGCCGGCGGCGCACGGCTTCCAGCGGCATCACCCACAAACCTCCCGTTTGTCCTACTCTACGGGCTCCGGTGAACCGGAGGTGGGCGTGGTCGCGCCGGCCACGCCAGCACCCGCGGGCATCGACCTCAACGCAGTGCCTGTGGGCGGTGGATCGTCCTCCGGCGGTTCGTGCAAGCTCCGCCGCGAGCTCCTAGCCGACGCCATGGGTAACGCCCGCAACCTGTTGGACAAAATGCCGGTTGTGGAAGACGAGGACAGTTTGTTCATGCAGGGCCTCATCTACGATGGTGGCCGTGGGGGAAGCGCCACCTTTGACCCTGACGAGACACAAAGCCAAGATGGCCGCATCCCCTTCATGGCCGGGCACGACGGCATTGGGTCCATGTTTGGTGATGATAGCGAAGGCATGGGCGACCCCCTCATGGAGGACCAAGTCGGCTTGGGCCATTTTCCGCTAGATCACGAATTCCCGGAAGACTATGGCCTAGATGAAGAGGATGATAAGTGGACATCGAGGGAGAGCCATTGTTCGAGGAACCGCTCCCAGCCCAAGCCAATGCAAAGAAGAAGCGGAAGAGCAAGCGGACCAAAGCATACACACAAAAGGAAGACAAACTTTTGTGTGAATGTTCGAGAGACATTGGCCAAGACCCCAAGATAGGCGCCGAGCAAAAGGCTTCGGCATTTTGGATAAGAGTGCATCGCGAGTTCCACGAGCGCAAGAACTTTAAACCATACCAAATGGAGAGCAAGCGTGGGTGGGTCTCTCTCGGCAAGCATTGGAGGGTGATACAACAAGAGTGCAACAAGTTTTGCTCCACTCTTGAGGGCATCGAGGCCTGTCCCGTGAGCGGCATCGGCATGAAAGACATGGTATGCCCGACATGCTTGCTTATATTGATTGTTCTGTACCTTGTTTATCTCGCTATGCCGACATGCTTGCTTATATTGATTGTTCCGTACCTTGTTTATCTTGCGATGCCGACATGCTTGCTTATATTGATTGTTCCGTACCTTGTTTATCTTGCTATGCCGACATGCTTGCTCATTTGTAGGTCTTCCAAGCTTTGGAAGCATTCAAGGTCCACTATGAGGGCAAGTCTTTCAACCTCACTCATTGTTGGATGATCATCAGTGAAGAAGAGAAGTTCAAAGCACAATACGCTGCCATAAAAGGCGCGTGGAGGGAAGGAAGTCGTTGAAGAGCATGGTGACGGGAAGAAGCCGCAGCCGTGGGGGAAGACCAACTCCAAGAAAGAGGACAAGCGCGAGGCGGCATCCCTTGCCTTGCAAGCTACTTTGCAAGGCATGATGGACAACAAAGAGTCAAGAGAGGAGAAGCGCCGGCAAGCCAAGGAGGAGCAAGTTAAGGCCTTCATGTAGATACAAAACAAGAAAATAGCGTTAGAGGTGGAGAAGCAAGCTAAGATGCTGGAGATCGAGGCCACCAAAGCAGCCACAAAAGCAAGAGAACTCCGGCTCGCTTGCATGATGAAGGGGGTCGAGCTCATGAAGGTGGACATGAGCACCTTCTCTCCGAGGAAGCGCTCTTGGTTCGAGAAGATGCAGCTCGACATGATGAGCTTCGAAGACCATTGATCCATGCCGCGGTGTGCGGGCATGACCACGACCGAGATGGCGTGACCGAACTACAATCTCATTTGTGCTGGCATGTGTGCCGGCCCGCTGGCAAGTGCGTTCAGCTTGAAAACTGCGTATTCTTTTTGTAGGCTGGCATATCACCGGCGTGAACTCTGGACGCTGGCATGGTGGCTGACATGATCTGTGGCCGTGGGCCTTTTTTTAGATTAAAACCTGTTTGTGCGCGGACGAAAAATGGGTCGACGCGTTGGGCGCGCGGCCGACCCATTTACAAAAGAGGGCGGACGAGCCGACCCAAACGAACAAAACACAGACGAAGCGTGCGTCCGTTTAAGACGTCGTTGCACAAAAACAGATGCTTGTATGCAGCAAAAATGACCCCACCAGCAGAGTCACATATTCATATGCCAGGTGCCCGCCGCCCCCGTTTGCTGGACGAATGACCCGTCGGCTGAAAGGTCGACCCACCCCTGTGGCTGGACGCGGGCATGGTAGCTGGTAGGGGTTTCTCTTTGCCCTATCTTCACATCAGTGCATCTACTACCCCTATAAAAAAACGAAAGGCGGAGATTCAAAATATCTGCACCGTTCATCTTTTTATATCCCATGAACCAGATTGTTTCCATGTTTAACATCAAGCCACTAACCAACGAAATTGAAAAAAACACACACACACCCGTGCTAACGAAACCCCCACGCCCACGCTCGGGAACCGCTCGCCCCTGCCTCGCCGCCCACTCGGCGCCGCCCCCGCCGGTGCTGCCCACTCGCCCGCTCAGCGCCTCCCCCGCACGCACCAGTCGCCTCCCGCCGCTCAACACCGCCGGTCGCTAGGCCCCGCACCCGCCGCTCAGCCCCGCCACGCCGCCCGCTCTGCCCCCGCCCGCACCGGTCGCCGATCGCTCTGTTGCCTGTTCTGCACCATACTACTCCGATGCCTCCCGGTCTCTCCGTGAATCACGCACCAACCCGTCATCCGTCCATCATCCTCGCTCGCCACCGACGCCGCTGGAGGCGGAGGCGCTGCTGCACCACGCGATCCACCCCGGCTAATAATTCTTACGCTCGCCCCACCCGTCCCATGGTGGCTAAACCTCGGCTGCTGCTAAATGATAAGAGTATTTGGTTCGAATGGCTAATTTGATGTGCTGTTTTTGCAGGATTTTCTGAATCTACAAGTAAGGGTGAGCTCGAAGGAAGCGCCGCCGGGGCTGGCCGCTGGAGGCAGCAAGAATTCATCATCGTTCCTCAAATCCACCATACTACGCTGCTGCACAATTTCAACCAGGTGGAGAATTCTTCTTATGTGGCACACATTAACACTTATCTAGGTGAAAACCCATTCTTGAAGTACTACTTGCCTATTGACCCATCCGGCAATCAGCTATTTGATCTTATTAGGGACGGTGTCATGCTCTGGTGAGGCCGTGAGATGGCTTTCTAGATACTAGGACTAGCTACAGAGTCCTGTTCATTTACTCTTCGCACATAAATTTTCTGCTAGCCGTAGCTGATGTTAATTCATTGCTGGATCTTTTGTCAATAGGTTGATCGATGTAGCTATACCAGGAACCATTGATGAGAGAGCAATAAATAAGAAAAGATTTCTTAACCCATATGACAGGAATGAAAATCTCACGTTGTGCCTCAACTGTGCACAGGCCATTGGATGTACTGTTGTCAACATTGGCAGACATGATTTAGTGGAAGGAAGGGTATGTCTTCTACTCCCCACTTGTTATCTTTCTTGTAGCTTATGATGTAGCGTGATTGGTATAAAATGTTGTGCATCTCTAAACAAACCTATTCGAAGTAACCTTGTGTCTCCCTTCAATTATGTCATGCCCTGTATAATGATATTTAATTTTTCCGTCATGAATTTGTGCTTCTCCACTGTATCCCACCAAATAAACTAGCATGAGTACTAGATAACCAACAGTTATTAAATACATTTTTTTTGTTTGGGCGGGCTAATTGAGTTGTAGGAGTAAATAGAATGTTATCAAGGGCACTTAATTGGAGATGGAAAGAACATGTGCATTGGAAGTAGATTACACAATGGGTAAAGAACAAGCCAGAGTTCAGACTTCATTTGCACCTTTGTTGTTGCTAGATGCTTACTTGTCATGGGACTGTTCATGATCCGCGAGCCAGGGCATTCGGTACTACTAACCAGTGGTCATGAAAAGGTAATAGATGGGAGTTCTCTTCTAATCTCATTTGTAAATATGTTGAACTATAGATATTGTTTAGTCTGCAAAGTTGAAGGTGTGAGACATTAGGAGCATGATACCATTTGAGGACTAGCCACATGGTACCAACAAGCAGTTGGAGTTTAATGGCTGGCAGAATCTATTCAGTAAGCGGCATTTGTTTTTGTTTAATGAACTTTTGTAACGGAAAGTTATGTTTTTTGAGAAACTAACGGAGGTATACGCCCATGTGTACTCACTAGCTAGAAGGCTAATGCTGAAGTCTGCATCCAATCGATTGTTGTATCTACATGTACACATGAATGTTTTTTAGTAATTTACGTAGCATTCCCATATAATAATGTTGAATTACCTTCCTCACTTGAATTTGGCTTTGGTCAACAATTTAATCGAGCAAGGGTTCTGCGGCAGAGATGTGGAAGAAGAATGACGGGGGTGGGGCCGTTGACGCCGACGAGCGCATCTCCGAGAAGGCACTTCAGACTAGGGTACTTCTCTCCCTTTCACTCTCTCTCTCTGTGCCCTCTTCCCTCTCTGCTTCCTCTCTCTCAACCTGTAGCAAGGCGTCGCGACGGTGCCAGCATAAGGGCGTGGACGGCGGTAGTCAATGTCTTTTTTATTGGTCATTCCATGTTTTATGCAAAATTTGAAGTAATCATAGATTGATTCTGAGCATAATGCACACAAAGCTGTCCTATGTGTTCGTTCTCTATCTTACTATTCTGGCTAGATCTATTTGTCATTAACATTTGGAATATTTATCCACTTGCATCATTCTTGGTGTAGCTATTATATTTGATTGACGAGGGTAAGCCTGCTTAGTGAAGATTACGTCTTAGAGGACAGACTGTTCCCACAAAACCTTTTTAATATCATCGTTATATCACATGCTTCATGTAGACGATTCTTTTTTCACATTTAATTTGTTACTGGCCACTAGAAACATGAGATCTGTCAAGGAAGAAAAGGTGGAGATGAGGAGGCTGCAGATGAAGATGATCTGAAGAGTATGAAGCAGAAGATGCGTCCTAGGTATCTATCACGTACTAGCTATTTATTACAGCATGCTGATGCATCAGAAACTTCATTAAGGATGGATTGTCTAATGGTGTGTTTCTTATATAGGGTGAGGATGGGTTCTATGAAAAAGCTGGAATGATGCAATGGAGAGGCCGAGGACGTGGGGGAAGAGGTTGTGGCTGGGGCCATTACCATGGCGAGAGTCTGGACGGCGGGCATCCAATCGGCACTCTTCCATCGAATCACAGTGTTGAGCATCCGGTGGTGCCAAAGCTGCCTCCGGGCCTGCGTATGCCGGATGGCACAAAAGGATTTGCCATGGGGCGAGGGAAGGCCCAGGTCAGCCCTGCAATGTTGTCTGGTATTATTGATATCCTGTTTTTGGGAGGAGTTGGCATAACAGCGCTTATATGACCCATTTTGATGTGATCCCATGAAGAGGAAGGATAGTAATACCCTGGTACATGAGTCATGTATACTGCTTTACTGCTGGTCGAAGGACATGTGAACCTGTCTTTTAGCAGTTCATTTATGTTCTGGTTCATGTCATCTTTAGTGCTTAACATAGCATAACTATGAGCTGAATTTTTTTGTGTTTCATTGATCTTCACAACATGTTGTCTCGCATTGTTGTTGCTTATTTCTTTGACATTGATTTTCGTAGCATGTCGTTTGACACTGTCGGCCTCGTGAAGAAACCATACCTACAGTAAGCACATCGCTATTATTAGCTGATTTTTTTGTGTTCCATTCATTTTAATAGCATGTTGTTGGACATTTATTTGGCTAATTTCCTTGACATAAATTTTCATAGCATGCTGTTTAACATCGTCGGCCTCGCCGTACTCAGCCAGGTTGCCAAGTCAAGGCGTCAGGTAGCCATTCATCGCGTTTCTCCTATTTTCTTTCTCCATCCGTCCATCAGGTGCTTCGAAAGCTGCTATAGGTTCATGGTCCGATTTAATTTCAGGAGTTCCATATGAACTGGCACGGCGCCGACGGCTTGGAGGCGTGGGATATTTCCTTGCTTCCAGACGGCTTCCGCGGTGGACGGAGAAGTCAACAACCCCACAACGGCGTCCTCACCGAGGCTCGGCACGGGCGGTGATGGGCTGCAGGGCCAGGACGCTGGCACTCGTGCAGTGCATGGCGCGGCTCTAACAGGCAGGTAACTGGGCGCGTCGACGCGCGCATCACGGCCGTGCAAGCGGGGCAACGGCGTACGTGGAGGTGGAGATTCACCGGGGGTGATGCAGCAGCAACAGCGGCTCGCCGCTAGGGGCAACGACGTGTGCAGGTACCTACTCCTTATTATCAGTACTTTACAAAATCAAGGGGATATGATGTTGTGCTAAACTTCATCGATGCAAATATAATTTTCCATCAATAAAAAATGCATCTTCTAGCATCACGACATGTTCTTCCTGTTCTAGGTTTCATGCTAATGATTCTTATTTGCGTTTGGTCACATGATTGTTCTCTCCAGCTATTTGTTTTGCATATGGGACAATCGAAGTTTGCCGGTCTTCAGCCGCCCCTTGCTGCTCTGTTCACATATATACATGGCGAAGTCTTTGTTCTTTCTTTTAGGGCGGGTGATGTGCTTTGATTTGTCATCTGGTTCGGCGTCGATCGCAAAGGTGCGCTTGCTCATTCTTCTCTTGGGTCATATAATTTATTTGCGGTTTCTCATAAACTGCAGTGTGTTGTGCAGATGGAAAAAGCCATTAAGGTTCTGCATCCACCCATCAGGTTCTCTGTCATGCTGCAGGAGGAAATCCTTTCTTATTAACCCTTCAAGCGTGGAGTCTTTTAGAGGCAGCATTCGTGCTTTTCCCTTCCGTTGGAACTGCATGCATAGTCTGAGTTCAGGGAGTGTACTTGGCCTTCAGAAAGAAGAACAAATGTTTGTCCGTTCATCTTTCTTATGTTCCTAGACCAGTTTCATGGTATCCTATGCTATTTATTATGTATTTGTGTTCAAGATATTTCCTCCTAGGGTCATGAAGCTTGTGGGCAATTTTTAACTGTGCTATCGGTTTATCGCTGACCATGAGTGGATTATAATTTAATATTTTATTAAATATGAGTATTCTTGTGGTTCGTCTCTCGGTTGTGGACTATCTTAAAGGATAAGATGATAACATCAGTAAGCATCTTTGTTTTGAAGGGCCAACAAAGGATTTCTTCCCCAGCATAACAAAGAAACAAATGGACGGATGCAGGACATACATGTTCTTTTTTCATCTCCAGAACACATGGCATGGAGTTCACGAGAAAACCAAATAAGTTATATTGCCTGATAGCGGCATGAGCATATAGTTTTGACTGAAAATGACATACGCTCAAAAGATCTATTTCACATGTCCCAAAAATTCCGTTCTATGTTCATGTACAAGGAAGTTTACTCTTATGGTCTTATGGTCATACGTGCGTTGCACGTGCACATTTACTAGTCTCTCCCAAAAAAACCGGTATGAAGTTAAGACTCATATTCCAAAATGATTCCATCCATCCATCGAGAGTGGTTAGCATAAAAGATTGCAGGAGAGCGGCGAACGTATACGACGAACGAAGCCCTTTTGACCCGTGCACGGTACTTAAAAATACTTGGTCTTGTGCCGGAGTAGAGATTTCGGTTTCAGGTCGCCGTCGGGCACCGTGCGCGGCTGAATAAGCAACGGTCCTAGAGGACCGGACACGATATGACGCGGACAAAAACCTCAGTGCCCGCGGTGGGGCGATCAGGACGAAATACGGTGACAGTGATTCGATCGTCCCACCAACGGCCGATCATCGCGCACATGGCTACAACCTTTCTGAACGGCAAGGACGAGTTGGCCACAATGTGCTATCGCGGCTCGTAGTGTACTCCTACGTTAGCTCTTTCTGAGAGGGATGTTTTAGAGTAAACCCAGTCTGGCCCATGTCCATTTGGTCCGCGCGGACAAAAACAATGGTCCAATGTAGAGACCCATTTCTATTTTGCGTTCGTTTTGTGTCCGCGCGGACCCATTTCTGGTTCAAATTTGAGTCACATTTGGGTCGCAGACGGACACAAAGCGGACGTTTTCTGCGTCTGCGTCGTCCGCCTATGTCCAGGCAGACCCACTTGTCACCCACCCACCCACCCACCCACCCCTCCCTTCTTATTTAATTCGCTGGTCCACCCCCACCCACCTCTCTCCTATTATTCTATTCCCACAACGCTTCCGTCCAACTGCTTCCCGTTGGTGCCCCGGCTGACCCATTTAAAAAAACGGATACGGACAGGCGAACGGACGACCCAAACGGACGAAAAGCTGACAAACCGCGCGTCCGTTTGGGTCTCCCGTTGGAGTTGCTCTTACGCGGCGTGTAATGAGCCGCTTTCGTTTTGGTTTTGTATATGGAGGCAAGATACCCTGGGAGGATGAGATTAAAGAACTGTATGTTAGTTTCATATATATACTGTGAGCGCATATAAGGAACTTTATTACAAAAGACAGAGTACGGACGCAAGGATTGTGTTGGTTTCTCGTGCAAGCATGTGTTTGGCGTCCCCTAGCCCCGAGCTCAGTATCTGTTTGGGCTTGAGCCAACGCTTGCCCTGCCAAAAAATTGGCATCCGTCTGCTTGAATGGTATCCAATTATTTAGCTTGCCCAAGGTACATTAGCGGATGCAGTTCACTTTCATAGTTTCACGCCAATTCCTTGGCAAGAAGCTGGCGGTAAAAATAAATCTTTTTTATTTGCGGGGGCGAAAATAAATCTCTTAGAGCGTTTTTAACGGATCAACAAAAATAGTGGAGTATCCGGTGAAGTAAAAGCTTAGGGGCTGTTTGGATCACGCCTGCACATGCCCTGCCAATCCCGGCGCGCCAATATTTTGGCGATGAAATCCGCCGCCGCCGATTCGCCCACGCGCGGGCGTGAAAACCGAACTGTGGACCAAAATTTTGGCAGGGATCCGATTTTTTGGCCTTCATCCAAACAGCAGCCCGAGCCAGCAGTCAACGCCAAAATTTTGGTAAGGCGCTGCCGGGCTATCATCCAAACAGCCCCTTAGTGAAGTATATTTACTCTATTAAGTTTTGGCCGGACCTAGCCGATCCCCTATATTTAACGTGGTAATTTTTTGTTTTTTTTTACTTCGCAATTCTAGTATAAATTGCAACTACATATTAGCACACATATATAAACTAAACATTTGAATGGATAACCTAATCACGAATATAGTTTACAAACCGAATTCGAAGTTTACAAACCAAATTATTCAAATTTAAAAACGTCGAATGGTTCAAATGTTGCGAATAACGTGTGATAGAACAACTAGGACTCACTAAGACGTTGTCAGTGATGCTCAACAAGGTGTTGTTGGATTTGAGCATGAACTTGACGGTTTTCGATCTTGCGATGCTCCTCAAGGAATGTCAGGATCATGTTCGTATCATACTATGGCTCAACCTGAGTCCCGTTGGTGATGTACCGAAGGTTCTTAGGCATATCCCTCTTATCTTCAATGATCATGTTATGCAATATTATGCAACAAGTCATGATCCGTCATAGAACCTTGGAGTTCCAGTACTCGGCAGGGCCACAAACAATTGCAAAGCGCTTCTGAAGCACACTGAAGGTTCTCTCAACATCTTTTCTAGCAGTTTCTTGACATTGGGAAAAGTGAATGTTTTTGTTACCTTTTGGACGCGAAATTGTTTTGACCAAGATGGCCAATTGTGGATAAATGCCATCCGCAAGGTAGTAACCAATCGAGTAGTTGTGCCCGTTGACCGAGTAGTTGCAAGGAGGAGCTTCACCTGTAATAAACCTAGATAACAGTGGTGATCTCGACAACACATTCAAGTCATTGTGAGAGCGAGGCAAACCAAAAAAAATGAATGCCATATCCAAAGATCTTTCGATGCAACTGCCTCAAGAATGATCGTTGGATTGTTGATGTGGCCTTTATACTGACCCTTCCACCCCGCAGGACAATTCTTCCATCTCCAGTGTATACAGTCAAGTGATCCAAGCATCCCTGGTCATTCTCTTGCTTCACTCTCAATCATCAGCCTCCGGGTGCCTTCATCGGTTGATGCTCTCAAGTACTCCGGGCCAAAGACAACGATCACTGCTTTAGTGAACCGTCGAACAACCTCCAAGATTGCGTCTGCACCAATGCGGACGTAGTCATCAATTGCATCAGCCGAACACCCATATGCCAAGACTTGAACAGCCGCAATGCACTTCATCAGAGGGCTTGCACTTATCTCTCCACATGCATTTCTTCGGAGCTTGAACCAGTCATGATATCTCTCAATGGCTTTTGCAATGGTCAGAAAAAGACTTATGTGCATCCGAAAGCGCCGGCGAAAGTACTTCTTCGGATAGGTTGGCTTTGGGTCAAAGTAGTCTCTCATGATCTTGGCATGACCCTCCGCTCTATAACGGTTGATGTGTATGCGGCCAAACTGTGATACTCTCCTCGACCGCCGAACATCGTCATTGAAAATCATGCCTAAAACGATGTCAAAGTCATCATCGTCTTCTTCCTCTTCAGATGACGACGAGTCCTCCAAGGCCATATCCCTCGACCTATTCATCTACAATCCATACGTCTTGGTTCACAAAGAAACGAACAAAAAAACTCACCTAGGCAATTCGTCGAACACTTGCGGTGCGGTGGTGGTGCACCGGCCAGCCGGTGTCGTTCAGACCAAACAGGCTGGTGGCGACGAGAGAGAATGACCTGCAGCGGTGTGCAAGCAGGGTGAGATGCGGTGGCCCACAGAAAAAGAAGAAGCAACGAAGTAATTCGACGGATCAACAATGGCCTTGTCGGCGGTGTTTCACCTTGATTCCGGTGACAGCGACGGGGGTCGAACGGGCTTGACGTCGGGCAGAAGGGCGGCAGGGGCAACGGAGGCAACGAAATACCGGCAGGGGACGACACGAGGGAGAGACGCGGCTTTTACTCAGCCACTGAGCGATGGAGTATATTTAGGGAGAAATTTGGGGCTAGAATAAAACTTTTACTCCCTTACGATGGATTGGGGATCGGCTAGGTGCCGGTTAGAGGAGTAAAACCGAATTTTTACCCCGCTAACCGATTATAAAGGATCGATTAGAAATGACCGTACATCCGATTTGACGGGGCGAGCAGCTTAATTCAAATGCCCCCTAAATCTCTTACATCTTGTTTGTCTCCTAGTCCTAGGAATTTAAATGGACTCTAAATTCAATTCTAAACATATTGAAATTTGATTCGGAAAAGATTTGACTTTGTCCCCTTGACCTGAGAGGCCTCTTGGAGTATTCTGCTGCCATTTCTTGCCTAGAAGTGTGGTTTGGTAGGACGTGGTGTTTCTGAGCCCGGGCTCAAATGAGCTCGGGTGAACAGTACCTTCGAAAAAGTTTCAAAAAAAGTTCAAAAAATTCTGAATTTTTTTGGTGCAAACATTGACAAAAGTTCTCAGAGCACATAAAATTTCATCACAAAATAACATTTGTGGAAGTCGTAGCAAAAAAAATAAAAATGATGCTCCAAAAGTGTTATTTTCGATAACAATTTGGAGTACTGATTTTTCTTTCACGACTTCTATGAATATCATTTTTTGTTGAAATTTTGCAAGCACTGAAAACATTTATCAATGTTCGCACACAAAAAAAAAAGAGATTTTTTTTGAATGTTTTTCATTTATTTTAGATTTTACTGTTTATCGTGAGCTCAAATGAGCTCGGGTGCAGAAGATGACTTTTGGGTTTGGTAGTACTCTTATTATTACTAGTAATCGTGCACGTGCAACGCACGTGTAACCTTAGAAAAAAGGTTTGCGTTAAGTTTGTTCCAAACCTTGAACTTGTATGCATCCCAACTTGAACTTTCAACCCCTAAAATCAGAACCCTAAACCCACATCACATTTTCCTAACGGATTGTCATACTAAACCTGGACCGTCTGGCCGACATGCCACAAGGAACTCTTGGGCCAGTTGCACCGACTGTTGTGTCGCCTAACATTAAGCTCAATCACGTTGCAAAAGAGAGATGAGGGGGTGCATCAACAAGAGGTGGAATAGGAAAGATCATGTCCTCGGCATCCGCTTAGGACATCATGGCGGGCGCCAACGCGGGCACCCGCTCTTGTTCCCGAGCTACCAACAACGCGGCCACCCCCTCTTGTTCCTGAGCTACCAACAACCTGTGGTCGCATGCCAACCAGCCAAGGCTCGCTCCGTGCCCTTCATTGTGCCGGCATGGGGGAGAGAAGCCAACGACGGGGGTGGGCATCACTAAAGGAGCCAACAGCACAATATGCAATCCCCTTTCCCTCCAATTAAGTTCCTTAAGGCCCTACCAACATGTCTTCCATGAAGTTTATTCACATGAAATCAAACCGCATCCAACATGTATTACCAAGCAAAGCCGAGAGGATCGCCCAAAAAGAAAGAAACAAAGCAATTTTTGAACTAAGAAGAATGGGTGGTGACAACAATTCAGAAATATAAGCATCGAGTTTTTTTTATGTGTATAAACATGTGATGAATGGCCATGTTTGTGGAAAACTATTTGTAGGCCCGTGCCATCAGTTTTTGCTTGGTGGCAAACAAAGAAGAAGCCCGGTTTAATTAAAAAAAAGAACCTACAAAAATAAAAAAGTAACAAATTACAGAATGTATGGATCCATTCCGACCAGTAAAATATTCATGCAACCCTTTACATCTATGGATCCATGCTCAGTTAGCAACAGTACCAAAATTACAGAATCTGAAACCTCACGCATTATTTGCCATAGAATAAGCTTGCAAGACACATACTGCATAAGGGGAAAATACTACAACAAAAGATTGCAATAAGCTGCATTAGCATTAGTGATATATTTCTTGTATAAGAAGATGTAAGATAACTAAAAAGCTATCATATATGGCTGGTGTATGATCTACGTAAAATGAACCAATCTGTCGCAATCATGTCTTTTGACCTACAGCAAACAGAAGCAGCAGGATGAGCAGTAACAAAAACAAATCGCGAGATGCAGCAAAATCTTGATGCAGTGGAAAATAAAAATCTTTGAGAGTACATATATTTTTGGTTTGTACTTTGTAGACATAAATTTTTTCTATAGGCTTAATTATGCTTTGGCATAAATTTTCAAATAATGGCTCAAATACAAGATCACCATTCTTTCGTGTAACATATTATATAAATATATGTTAGGTTATTCATATAAAAGATGATGCCAAGGAATAGTTTTTTAGCTTTAAATGTGAATATGCAAATTGTTATAAAACATTAAAAGAAAAACACAAGCTAGGCTCACTGCTTGAAGAAAAATGAGAAAATAATATGTGTTGGTATGCGACAGTACCAAATTGTGCATTTGTTGAGTTCGAAGCCTTTCTCTAACAACAATTCCCTATTTGATATACCAAACACTGTTCTCCCCTTTTTGGTTCTACACTCACCCTTCGCTCCGCCTCAACCGAATTGAAACCAATAGCAGATGTTGAGCTCGATTTGGAGCAGAGGCCAACCAACATTAACAACTGGAACCAGCATGACCAAAACCTGGCCAAGCATTTTACCATTTGATTCAAAAAAATAGTGTCCAGAAGAAACACCACATTCCCAGGCGAGATGAACAGAAATAAACTTGTAAATAGTCATAAACTTCTAAAGAGTCATACTGAGCATTAGACAGTAAAAAATTGGAGGTAGATGGGGTGTACATAGTTTTATGTCTTGTCCTTCATACTCATTTCCCTTTTGAATGGCGTAGCCTTGCTGAGGTCACACCCTGTTCAGGATCCGTATGCAATCGAGTAAGCTTGAAAGTGATAGTTTTAGTTGGTTGTATTATTTGTACTAAATGAACCTTCTAAAGCTACAAATAGCAGACCATTACCAGACCATGTACGAAAAGTTAGCTAAAACTATGTTCTTTCAATCAGATCTGACAATTCAATCAAGTCTATCTCTGAAGAACAATTTAGTTTGCATGTGAAGAACAATGCAACTGTGGACCTTACTTTGCTCAATTCAATCAAGTCTATCTCTGAAGAACAATTACTTTGCATCCGACAAATCTCCTTTTGATGACTGATAATTATTTCTAACAGTGCAATTGAAGTATACACCAAATATCTTACATAACTTGAAGCGCTTCTCTATCGATCAGGAGATTTCCAAGGATAACTTATTATTATCGATTTAATCAAGACTGTTTTAAGCATAATCTCTGAAGAACAGAGAGCATACAGAAAATCAGGACAAACAACGTGCTTCTAAGGACAGGAGAATCACATCTCGAATAGCAATATAGCATATCAGCCTCAGGCCAAAGAAACTTGGCATGCAACATGCACAGAGAGACAATGCAGTACACTCGAATGGTCTTGTCTGCCAGGTTACTCAACATATAGCCTAGAAATACAGTCACAACCACTTTGACACACTCCACAAGAGGAACTTTCAGAGAACTGAGCATAGCAACGGAAGATCCGGCAGACAGAAACCGAAGCATAATTTAATGACTATACTAAACCAGGAAATTGTCGATTCCAGTCCTTTGTTTCATTACGAACATACACGTCATCAACTAATCACCTCTTGTGCAGTCGTTAAAAAAATGGTTTTCTGAGAAATATATAGTAGCCCTTAGAAGGCTCAGTTTCTATATAGTACCCATTTCTACTCAATTAAACACTACTTAGAATGATCTCACCTACGTACCTCTGTGTTCATTCCATGATGTGCTCTGTGAAGGGTAACGGGGTCCTTCTACATCTTCTCCATCCCTCATTCTGGGATCAGGCTATTCGTTGGTTCTAGAGCCATCGATTCATCATGTATTCTACAATTTTCAGGTTCAGATCCTTTGAGTACCTTCAGAATTTTCTTAAGCTTGGTACCCACAAATGAACTGATATTGAAAGAGAAAACCTTTCTTGCATCAAACTTAGTTTTCTTTAAGGTGTGATGGTGAACACTTGTCGGTGTCCAGCATAACCTATTCAAAGTCCGCACAAGACCCTAGCTAGGTATTACATCCAACGGATGATCAACAGTACAGAGAAAATGTTGTAACATCTATTATACTATTATAATCACTGTCCATCTATTTGCTTCTTAACCCAATCACATGCTCCATGACAGTATCAAATCCCTAAACGTGGCCGGTTTCATAGCATTCCACTTTTTTTATGTTACCTAATAATGTAAGTACATCGGGGACAAACACTTTGTCCGAGTTTGGCTGACTGTGGAGTGAAGGAAATGAACTTGACACTACAAAGGTGTCTTCAGGAAAAGTAAACTCTGAACACAACAACACTAAAGTCAATACCTTGGTTATACGAACCTTTTCTCTCAGGGCATTCGCATTTCCGTGGGTCAAGAATAAAATCAGATGTTGTATCTCTGGTAAAGGCAACTTCTGGGTACAGTATGGTATCTGCAATCTAATAAAACATACAGTGAGTTACAACATAAGAAACATTTCTGGTTGAGAGTACAAAAAAAGCTCACCTCAGAGCCTGATCGTTTTAATTTTACTATTTGACTTCCCTTCAAGTGAGCATATTGTTTTTTCAACTTCCTTCTAACAGAGCATATGATGTAGCCCTTCCTGATATTCAAAAGGAAAAAGATGGGACAATAAGCATAAACTTTTGTTCAATAATTGCATGGTGAGTAACTCTATTATTTAACCGAGTCAAGAAGCAGTACCTGGCTGGGTACAGTATGGTGAGTCTGAAATGGTCTGGCAACAAGGTAATTGCGTATTTCATGTTTCTCCTAAAAAAAAGTACTGCACTATAAGAAATAAACAAGGAAAAAACAAAAGGGACAGCGATGAAATGATCTCCATACCCAAATCAGCAGCAACTAATTCAACTTCCAACTCAATTCGACTCATTCTACGATGGATCTGAAGCATCTCCTCAACATCATCCCTTATGTACGGAGGTACTAATACGGTTGGATGCTTCAAATTGTAGGGGCCAGGGTTGCACCTTGTAGCAGCAAGCAACAGTAAGACAGTAACCAGAGCAATGGGAACACTGGAATAGCAAACAACAGAGCATCTCACTTTACTTTGCAGTCCAGCAGAAAAATAAGATTGCATATTTAAGACGATGTTGCTAACCTCAAATGTTCACGATGTGGTCGAGGTGGGAGTGGGTGATGAAGAGGTGGTCCTGGCGCACGACGAATAACGGGCCGCAACCATTGCCGAATGCGACGTTGAGGGACGACACAGTGACACATGTCCCGTGCCCGCCAACCGAGATGCCCTAGATGGCGTACCCCTCCGCCTCCACGCCCTTGCGCTGCACCTGGGCGCGCGCGGCGGTACTCGTCCTCGTCGGTGAGCCCCGAGAGCAGCCCACTCCGCGCGCCCCCACCGGGCCAGGAGACGGTGGAGGCGCCGTCTTCTTTGAGGCGAGTGTCTGGAAGTGGGATGCCGTGCCGGGGATGGGGGAGAGGAGGCGGCGGTGGGTGAGGCGGAGCGAGGCGAGGGAGTTGAGGGAGGTGTTGGTCGCTTGGGGCGGCGGCGAAGAACCGATGGGCGGCGGGGAGGGTGTCCGTGGGGAGAGTTGTGCGGCTGAGGGGAGGTAGCAGTTCTCTTTCTTGGGAGAAAGAGTTGGAGAGAAACGAGGAAATCTTTTGGTTGTTTCCATAATTAAGCGGATAGTGGGGAGGGAGATCCGCAAATCATGGAGAGGCAGATCCGCAGGTCGCAGGCGTCTGCGGCAGAACATTGATCGTGCGCCGTTCGATCCAAAGGCAGACCATCAAATTAATATCGACCCTTAGATTTTGTTAGATGGATCCGATCGAATGATTCTGCTTATTCCGTTTACACTTTGTGGTGTGGCTTTAGAAGAATTTAAGTTTGCTCTTTTTATAGTAGTATAGATTTTGTGAGGGGGTGTTTGGTAGTATTATTAAAAGCTCATCATGCATCCATTCCAGAGAGATATTGTGTCACGCTCTTGCTGGATTCCATGCATGTAGCCGGGGAGATACGTCCATGATTGGAGTAATAGGCTGAAACCATGGAGCAACCTAGCTAGCAAGGTGACGGATGCCTCCCTGCACACGGGAGATTTGTCGTTCACTTATCGCATTGTTGCATTTGTCGTTCACTCATCGCATCGGCGCGTTCTTGTCGTTGGTTGATCGTATACAACATTAATTCCGGGTCTTGGGCAGGGCGACACGCCGGCGCAGGCATGTAATGGAGCTACAGCGTGTGAACAAAAATGACTTGGACTCCTGGTGATCTGAAGAAACATATGCGTGTAATTGTGTACAGACATTTGCGATTGGCGGCTTATCGAGCAACACAGGGGAAGCTGGAAACACCCCTGGCCACGTAGTTATTTTTAATGATTTGAAGATTGCTCACTACGTCTGTCTCGCGGTCCTAGTCACGTACTTATAGTGATACGACATTGTTACTAATAACTTCTGCTTTTTCTTAGTGGCAAATGACGGAGAACTTTATACACGTTTACCATGTGTTAACGTGTCGTTAGATGAGCCTGTCCAGCTGTGATGGCAAATCAGGGCTCAAGCCACACACGAGGCACTACTCCTTTTTTTTTTTTGAAAGATCCAGGCTTGCTGCCATTTCATTAGCTTAGCAGAAGAGAGAGTATAAAATGTTGATCAAGTGATCGAAGTCTGTGGGAGAGAAGGCGAGGCCTGCACGCCCATCGTCTCCCTCCCTAAGAATAACATGAGGCATGCAGGCCCACACACGAGGCACTACTCCTGTGTGCCGTGGTGGCGCCATATGCATACGTGTATACATAAGTAGCTCAGTGGTGCACACTACGCTGATAAAAACAATGACGCGACTCGGCGGCGCCCGGGCACCCGTTCATGGGAGGGAGCG
The DNA here is from genome assembly GCA_039707655.1 of Elymus sibiricus. Classification (NCBI taxonomy): domain Eukaryota; kingdom Viridiplantae; phylum Streptophyta; class Magnoliopsida; order Poales; family Poaceae; genus Elymus; species Elymus sibiricus. The sequence goes on along the minus strand of CM077665.1, from coordinate 381,954,924 downwards.
CTCTTTCATAAAAGGAAGAAGCACCCGCGCGTGCCGTGAGGACAAGGAAAGCATCCCTCTCGTCCCGCGTTCACGGGTGGTCCCATCATCTGATCGCGTGGATCGCGCGTCACGGTCCTCTCCCAAACGCTCTCACGCGTTTCTCCTTCAGCTTTACCCACCCACCTGGTCCCCCTCCCCCCTAACCTGGCGGCTGCTCGCTCTTTGATCAGTGATTCACCGGCCACTAGATCGATGAAGAATCTCTCAAAAATCCGCTTTTTGATCCGCGATTCACCAGCCACTACATTCTTGGATCCCACCTTATTCTCAAACCTGGTGGCTCGCTTGATTGGCAGTCCTGTAAGCTCATCTTGCAGACAAATTTTTGGGGTACCAGGGCCTGCATCCACCAAGAACATTTCTTCCCTTAAGCGTAAGCGTAAAACTGAAGATTGTGAGGCGTTTCCACTACATAATAAGAAACTAGAATTAGATCTTGGAAATGATCGACTCTAATTCCTTGAACAGCAAGCCCATGCATGAACCCTTCTTCCTCCTTCCTCCTCCTTTCTTGCTGCTAATCAGATCCGGAAGCTCCCCCCTGTCAATGACGTCTTGAGAAAGAGCAACAAGGTAAGCACCACCACCACCCCTCCTCCCCTCTACCTCCTTTCCTTTGATCTTAGGTCTTCAACCTACACCCTTTACTCTGATCTTAGCCATCCCTCTCTTCATGTTTGAACATGAAGTAGCTCTGGTCTGATTTGGTGAAAAGATAGCACAATTCCAAGCTAACAAAAAGCAAACAGTCCCCCAAGATAGATGTAGTGGTTCTCTGTAAAAAACGCGCAACAATCCATCTGTTTTGAGGCAACCCTAATGTATGCTTGTAGCAACTAGGGAGAAAATTGCACTGTCTAGCTTGATGAAACATACTGAAAAAGAAAAAAGAAAGAGTGCTACCAAAAAAATGAGGTGACTCCTCTGCGGTTTAGCTAATAATGGTAAAAAATCCAGCCAGTCCCCAACATTGGGGTTAGTGATGTATGAAAGAATGTACAACTAATCCTCTAATTTTAGGCACCTATGTGGGATGCATGGAGCAACTTGTTTTGGAAAAAAAATGTATGCAGGTCCAATGTGTAGCTTTAGCATCATAGCTGTGCAAAGAAAACCTCCATGACCTGCATATGCTTTAAGAGGGTAGAAAAAAAGGCAACTCCACTACTAAACACATGCAACTCCTGTGGATGATTTAGCTACATTTTGCATCAGCGTTTCCGCATGACTCCATCTAGAAAAAGGAAAATCAGACCAAGAAAAATGATGATCCAAAACAACCAAACAACACACGAAGTATATAGTAACCCATAAACTCATGTTGCAAACTAGTGGATATATATGCGCCCGGTAAACACAACTTGGGCGTTCAGTACGGTTCTCGCTAACCACAAACACAAGTAAGATTCGAACAAACCCATATTCATGTACTTTGCTAGATGCAGATGGTCCAAATAAAAAGTCAAACTACACCAAAGATAGGCCTTCTGCCCCCTGTTAAGCTCTACGTCACATATGTGCCCTCTTTCCATGAACAAAAGTTATCATCTCCTGCTGAAAAAAAAAACAAAAGAAAAGCACATGTCAAAATAAAACAACCTTTGATGCTATATGGGTGTGATACTACTAGAAACCGAAAGCTAGAAAGAAAAAAATAAACACTTGTGAGAAAAAAGAAACAGAGAAGTTGCTTCTATTTAACTATGTAGTTCCCCAAACAACTACATATAGTTGCTCCTTTGTTATAGAACTAATTTCCCCTCCATTTCTCATCGCAAAAATAGGAGATGTTTTGTTTTTGCAAAAAAAAATGATGCATGTTTATGTTGTCCACTAACACAAAGTTTGTTGCAGGTTGATGTGGTGAAAAAGGGACAAGTAGTAGTGCAAAAAGATGATTGATCTGAATGAACCACCTCTTGACGTAGAGTCTATCAACATTCACTACTGCAGGATGGTCCAAAGACGACACATCAATCAGAGACCCTTCGACCAAACTGTATGCGATGCACTAATCGCAAACAGTTTAGTTATAGCTCCGTCGCCAATAACGCGAACTGTGTGCGATGGAGGACCCATCAAATACGATTCAAAAAATAGTTGCATGTGTGATGCATCGCATACAGTTTGTTCTTATGAACTATTTGTGATTAGGGAAGATAACAGAAACGGTTATCAAAACTACATACGTGTGCGATGCTACGCAAACAGTCTTTCAAAAAATGTGTGTGTGATGTTGCCTATTATTGCACACGGTTTGGAAAAACGTAAACGCGTGTGATGCTTTGCACACGGTTTTTACATATGATGAGTGTGTGATGTATTATATCAATGCACACAGTTATTATAATGCAACCGTGTGTGATACCATGCACATAGTTTTTTAAAAAGTGTGTGTGCGATGTAGCATATCACTGCACACGATGTTACAAATGCAAACGTGTGTGATGCCTTGTGTTGACACCAGATTTTGACACAGAAGAAAACGTTATTTAGATGGACTCAAATGAAAAAGTGCTCTACACGAAAAAATTCCGTAGTGTTGACATGAACATCTTTAAAGTTTGGGTCATCGTCGTCCGATCTTATCTCGAAGGCCGAAACTGTGCTCAAAGTACTAAGATTTCATATTCAGAGTACTGTTCGGCCGATTAATCCCCCAAGACGACCTCGTATGAGAAAATGTTCAGCACGAATTGTCTTCGTCTCATCGAAACGATCGATTCTGATATAAAAATCATCTCAATCCTAGGTCGTATGCAAAAGTTAGAGCCATTAGAATGCAGCCATACCACGAGGCAAAATATGGCGCGAGGGATCAGACAACCACCTAAGTGATGTCTGATGGGTTATGCGAGCTGTTAGGCCCTCAAGAAGGCCTTGAATGGAAAAAAACTTACAACATGAAAAAGTTTTGTCTCGTCGAGCCGATCGATTTTGATATATAAAGCGTCCGAATCCGAGATCGTATGCAACCTGGAAAGGCAATACAAGATCAGGCTGAAGTTTCAACCTAGAGAGGCACACGTTTTTTGCATACATTGTGTGTGCGATGTAGTCTGTCATCGCACACACTTTCATAAATGGAACCATGTGTGATTCCTGAAATTATTATTTTTCCAAAAATTAATGGTTTGCGCCATATGTTTGAAGGCGAATTGACATTTTCCTTCGTCGTTTGACTTTGATTTTTTTTCTACACTTAACATGCACCATAGAATCCTCCATGTTAAAATTTAGCACTTTTCAGAACTCATTTGCTATATTTGAGTTATTAACTGCATTTCCAATCATTTAATGGATATAATTCAGATTTGAACTATGAATGCATGAAACAGTACGTAAAAATGATTTGAAAAATCATATTTAGGGTATTGAGTATATTTGTATGCCTCATACAAGAAATGAATATAAATTTATTAGACATATGTGGCAAGAATCAACCGCGAACATGGAGTTTATTGGTATTAAAATTATTAAAATTGTAAATGAAGTCTGAAAAATATGAAACTTGGCTTAGTGTCATGATATGACCTCACTATGATGTGGTAAAAATTTGAGAAGGTTTAATAATTTTTTATGTACATCCTTTAGAAATCTGACAACCTCCGAGAAACGATCATGGTTTCAAGAGTGAATGCACAAAATTGGTGGCGAACTTATGTTTTCCTTTATCATTTGGCCTTGTTTTTTTTTTCTACAGTTAAGATACATCATAGAATCATCCATATAAAAATTTGGCACTTTTCGGAGCTCATTTGCTATATTTAAATCATTAACTACATTTCTAGTCATTTAATGAATACATTCAAATTTGAACTACGAGTACATAAAACAGTATACAAAAATAATTTGAAAATTCATATTTAGGGCAGTGAGTATATGTGTATGCCTCATACAAGAAATAAATATAAAATTCAAATATCTATGTGGCAAGAATCAACTGTGTACATGAAGTTTATTGGTATTTTAATTCTAGAGAATGTATATAATGTCTAAAAATACGAAACTTGGCATGGTGTCAATATAAGACCTCGGTATACGGTAGTAATTTTTTTGAGAAGGATTCACAATTTTTTTGATGGTGTTACTGCAAAATTCAAATGGTAAGAAAGCACAAATATGTGTACTGGATTCTTATTGGTGAAGAGATTGAAGGCTTGGATCGATGACTTGGCATGAATTCATCCGTCCACACTCCACAGCCAAGAAAAATATCTAGCCTTTTCTCTTCACCACGTACTCTACCACATCCACACATATATCTAACTAGCATCTGTCCAACCTCTTGTAGAACCATGAACATGACACACACTTCTTCCATGCCATGGCCGGCGAGGCAGACGATGCCTGCTCCATGCTTCGACTAGGAGCAGGACATGGCGGGGGCAGGGAGCTTTCGGCGTCGGGCGGTCGTGCGTGAAGCGGGTGCCATGGACGCCGTGAAGCTCGTCGTCGTCCGCGAGCACGAGCACGAAGCAGCCGTACGGCTCCGGGATCTTTATCCGGTGGCACAACTTCTTCAACAAATTCTGCATCTCGAGAGGCAGCGTCATGGAGGTGCAGTTCGTGGCCATGTAAGCTAGCTTCCCGTGCATGTATTTCCAAGAATCCATCCACCAGGCTGGCTGCTAGCTAGCTTTCCGGATAGTACTAATCTAATCTTGTTTTTTGTATGTCTAAGTATCATGTCTCTAACCATCTAATCGATTCTTGATTCTTCTCATCCATCAAGATTTTCCAAGACATCAAACTAATCATAAAATCTCTCTTGTGAATTACTGAACTTTCTCTTGCAATAATTTTTGATAAAAAATTATGCATAACTAGTGTAAGAACTAATTTCAAGTAGGATACTTGAGTATGTAATGTAAAAAAATCATTAAATAAATAAATAAAATTTTAAAAAAATCCAATTTTTTTTGCATGGTAGATAATTTAGTGCGTGAAGTACGCTCCAAATTTCAGCTCATTTGGACATCTGAGTTGCTGTCAGCAAAAAAGACAAATTGGGTCAGAATAATACATGAACAATAAACTTTTCTACACACCCCAAATTTGTCTTTTTTGTCGAGGGATACTCAGATGTCCAAATGATCTAAAATTTGGAGCGAACCTCACGCACCATATTTTCGACCATGCAAAAAAATTGGAATTTTTTGAATTTTCTAATATTTGTTTTAATTTTGTATGATTGAAGGTGCAGATGAGCCTGGGCACTGAATCGCTGCTGTGTGTAAGGATTTTTTTACCTTGTCACCCTTTTCTCTTGGCTTTTTAGGATGAGATACAATAAAAAATCTAGGAATGTTTGGGAGTTGATGTCATCGATGAACAAGAGACTGATGAAGTTCTACGACGTAATTAGATGTGATTGCTAGTTGTATGTGTTGGTTGTCATGTGATGTGAGATAGTACGTTTGTACTTTTTTATGTTGTATGACAAAGCTTGAAAAGAAATCATATAGTGAATTTTGAATGTGCATTTTTGCGTTATGTTTGATTGTCAAAAAATGATCATAGTAAATTGATTACGTCTAGCTGATTTTAGGACTAATTAACACGTCGTTAAGATCACACATTGCACACAGTTTTTTGGATCCAATTGTGTGTGATAGCATTTACTTCACATACAATTTTTTATTTTTAATCATGTGCAATGAATCGCACATTACATACAATTTTCGTGAAATAACCGTGTGTGATGCTAATCCAAATTGCAAACAGTTTTTGTGTTGAACTATGTGGGATGTAACCCCAATCACAAATAGTTTTGGTACCGTGTGTGATGGACCCCCCTATCGCCCACACTAGCAAGGTGACAGTTTGAAACTGCTTCACTCAAAGGGGTTAAAAACCGTTTGTATAGCACGTCGCTGCACCAGTGATTTCAGTTGAGTTGGGTGCACCCTTCTTACATCCAGGTCATGAGCAGGAGGATCACCATTTGGAGGAGGGCGTTGGTGAGTCTCCTGACCCCGACATTGGCTCTAATTCTACTCATGTCCCGTCCAACCATGTGGCTGATCCCCCACCTTTGGTTGGTCCTGCTAATGCTATAGTTGATGAGGCACCTGAGTTGGAAGATGAAGAAGCTTGGTCACAACCGCAAGAACCTTATTTTGGCATGCGCTTTGACACGTTGGTTGGTGCAAAGGAACACTACAACCACTATGCTTTGAGGGTGGGTTTTTAATCAAGTCAAATACATCCCACAGGTCAGCCTACACAGGCTTGCTGCAAAAACAATAATTCTGCTGTAACAAGTTTCGCAAGCCGGTGGAGAGGGTTGGCATCTCAGATGTTGTCTCGTCCAGCAAAAACACTACATGCCCGAGCTCACCTGAACAAGATGTTTAAGAGGATGACGAAGAACCCACTTATAAGAAAGAGAGGAAGAGAGAGACTATAAAGCAAACAAAATGCCCTGCTAAGGTGGTGGTGAGGCTGATGGCAGATGGGAGGTTATCAACTTTGTTGCAGATCACACCCACCCATTGATTGACAAGCCATAACTTTCCAAATACCTCCGTTCTCAACAAGACATCCCGCCCGAAGAGAATTTTTTTGACTCACCTTAACAACTACAACTTGATAGCAGGTACAACAAAACCACCCCACCCCACCCCCTCCCCTCCCCTCACCGAAATAAACTTGCTCTAAAAGTTAATTATTCCTGCATGAAGCATTTGGTTTTCTTCTATTCTAGGATAAAAAAGGAGGAAGCCTGACAAATTGTTAGGACCAGGGACAACCCTAAGCAACAAACCTGAAAACCTAAAAAGTAAATTAAGGCAACTCTCTTGAATTTATGCAACTCTGCTGATAAAAGACATGTGTCGAAAACATATCACTTTAAGTGAACTCCTAGTATTCTTCTATTTATTATAGCAGTTGGTTTTATTTTCTGTTCCTAGTATAGAAAAAGGAACAAACCTAACAAAAAGTGTTAGGATCAGGGGCAACCCTGACCAAAACACCTGGCAACTTAAACAAAAAATTAAAGCAACTTTGTTGATTTTTATACAACTCTAGTAAGCAAAAAAATGACCCAACATATTACTTTATGTGGAAACCTAGTCTTGTTTTGTTTATGCATATGCGTTTCTATGAAAACAAGTTGCTTCCTACATTGTGGTTAACAAGTTTTTTTGGTTTTGCCAGGCAGGATGATGATGATGATGATGATGATGATGATGATGATGATGATGATTATGATGATGATGATGACGATGATGATAATGATGTCGTCATACTATGGTTCAGAGTTGATTGTCCTTTACACGTCTACATCCATCTGTAACCATTGTTCAAAGCTGAATACCACAATTAAAGACGTCGACGTTAAAGAGACACTCAACTACTTTTGCAAGGTGAAGGAAACCGACCCAGGGTTCTTCTTCAAATGCAAGATGGATGCGGAAGGCGGGACAGAGAACTTGTTTTGGGTGGATGGTGCGGCACGGAAAGCTTACGCGAAGGCTTATCATGATTGCATATCTTTTGATGCAACTTATCTTACAAACATGTACAATATGCCATTTGCCCCCTTCAATGGCATCAACACGCATGGGCAGTCGGTTATGATTGGATGTGGATTTTTATGGCAAGAGCTAGCCTCGAGCTATGACTGGCTGTTTGACACTTTTCTAGAGGCAATGGATGGGTTGGCTCCGGACAACATCATCACTGACCAAGACATTGCGATGGCATAAGCAATCAAGAGGAAGTTCCTGACAATGATTCATTGTTGTTGCCGTTGGAATATCATGAAGAAAGCGCAAGAGAAGCTTGGCTCTGTTTTGGCTAGGAACCCAGATTTGGTGAAAGACTTCAATGAATGTATTGACTTCAGTTTCACCCCGGCTGAATTTGAGCGGAAGTGGGCTGCACTATTGCTGAAGTATGAGGGGCTTATGCATGGCCACTTTGAGAAGCTCTATGAATACCAGGCTACATGGGTGCCATGCTAATTCAAGTTTAGGTTATTTCCATTCCTTCAGTCAACGCAACGCAACGAAGGGTTCAAAGTTGTCTTGAAGCGCTATGTGAACCCACACAAGTCGATCCTCAACTTTGTCAAGCAATACGAGAAGATTCAGGTGTACATACTCGTGAGGGAGTGCGGGAAAGACTACCGGACATAACATTTGGATGCACAAAGGTGGTCAAGTTTCCCTGTTGAGAGGCACGCCTACAAGGCTTACACTAGGGACATCTATGTTAAATTTAGGACTGAGTTTGAGATGATTGTCCAGTACAATGTGCACCCCGTTGGAGTCAACTTCTATGACCTTGTGCTCAATACAGAAGTCGTTGCGATGTATGGCGCAAGGAAGTATCTAGTCACAGTGAGACCAGAAGTAGCCATCTACGATTATGAATATTGCAAGTGGCATAGGGACAACCTACTTTGTTGCGATGTCTTGAAAATTTTCATGCACCTTGGCATTGATGAGATACCCGCGCACTACATCAAGCGCCACTGGACGCAGGATGCAGTCCCAAGTGTGTCGCCGCCAACTAACGAAGGCCCTCCACCGGACTTGCCCGCTGAGTCAGAGTGTGACAGTAATAACAACAGTAGTAACTTAGCAAGATTCAGTATATGTAAAGCTTAGGCCATGGTGCAGTGATGGGAATATATGTATGGCATCAATCATGTGACAGTTACACACTAGGGCGACATAGAACTAGCTCCAATTCATCAATGTAATGTAGGCATGTATTCCGTATATAGTCATACGTGCTTGCGATAAGAACTTGTATGACATCTTTTGTCCTACTCTCCCATGACAGCGGGGTCCTATTGGAAACTAAGGGATATTAAGGCCTCCTTTTAATAGAGAACCGGAACAAAGCATTAACACATGGTGAATACATGAACTCCACAAACTACGGCAATCACCGGAAAGAATCCCAATTATTGTCACCTTGGGGTATGCGGATCAAGACATGTAATAGGTGCATACAACTTGCAAGATAGGATCCAAATCGCTCTTATATTCATGAAAACATAATAGGTTCAGATCTGAAATCATGGCACTCGGGCCCTAGGGACAAGCATTAAGCATAGCAAAGTCATAGCAACATCAATCTCAGAACATAGTGGATACTAGGGATCAAGCCCTATCAAACTTAACTCGATTACATGATCAATTCCATCCAAACCACTCACCGACCAGCAAGCCTACAAAGGAATTACTCACTCCCGGTGGTGAGCATCATAGAATAGTTGATGGAGAAGGGTTGGTGATGACGACGGCGATGAACCCCCCTCTTTGGAGCCCCAAACGGACTCCAGATCAGCCCTCCCGAGGAAGAACGGGAGGTGGCGGCAACTTCGTCTCGTAAAACGCGATGAAATCTTCTCTCTAATTTTTTTCTCCAAAGATGTGAATTTATAGGACTGGAAGTAGGGTCGGGGAGCCACGTGGGCCCCACAAGCCATAGGGCGCGCCTAGGGGGGTGGGCGCGCCCTGTTGCCTTGTGGCCCACAGACAGCCCCCCTCCGGTGGATAGTCGCTCCATAATTCATTATTTATTCCAAAAATAATTCACAAAAAGTTTCGTCCAATTCCAGGAATCTTTATTTCTGCACAAAAATAACACCAAGGTAGTTCTGCTGAAAACAACATCAGTCCGGGTTAGTTCCATTCAAATCATGCAAATTAGAGTCTAATACCAGAGCAAAAGTGTTTGGAAAAGTAGATACGTTGGAGACGTATCAATAGGATGGCGGAGCGCTTCATTGACATGAAGACCCTCAAGAAGGTGGAAAACTTCCGGGCGCGCTGGGTCTACATGGAAGTAGGCCAGTGCAGCCCTTTGTTCATGCCCCCACCGAGCCAGCCGTGAAGAGCTCCGACTGGGAGCACTCTAAGCTAACGGAGGCGGAACTCGGGCCCATCACCGCCAGGCTACGGGAGCTGCGGGAGGCAGGGCTCACGAGCACCATGGTGGCCCAGGAGTTCATGCGCAACCGCATCACACCCCTCGAGAAGTGCTCTCACCCCGTGTGGGAGTACCAGGGCCGTGCCGACAGGACCCGGCTCTGCAACGACTTCCTGCAGGAGTCAGTGTTGGATGGGATCATGCAAATCCTCTTTATTGAGCTCGTGCCGGAGGAGCTACCGGCGGACGGGCTTCCTCTGCACCATCGTGGCGATGGACAGAGATTCAGGCCAAGATGCATGTGTTTGATGAGTGGGCTTGGTCCCCGAAGGCCACGAGGGGCCTCGCGACAACCCCATCCTTGTGGTGCCTGCCTCAGGGGACTTCGAGGATGTCGGGCCCTACTCAAGCATCGGTGCCAGCAGCAGCAGGCAGGAGCGCATGCCGAGCCACTGCCATCCGTTGCTGGGGGGCCAACAATGATGACGACGACGAGAACCTCCATTTCATGTTCGTGCCCTCCAGGCCCATGGAGGTGGAGGACGACGAGGAGGAGGTGGTGGTAGTGGAGGACCCCTGCAAGGGGCTGACTGAAGGGGCGATTGAGCCCTCCAAGGAGACGGGCTAGCCCAGCGGGGCTAAAATGAGCTCCGGCAGGCCCCGCGGAGCGCCCTTCGGGAGAAGCTCCGATGGGCCCCACGGGAGCAGCAACGGCAACCGCTCCAACCCCCTCCTGAAGAGGAGGCGCTGGGTCATCACTGATGAGTAAGACCTCCTTTTCTGTCCTTTCTTTTCATTCTTTCTCAAGTTGCCTGAGGTGTGAAGTTGAGCCGCTAATCCCGTAGGGCACCTGCGCGTAAGAAGAAGAGGGCCGCGACATTGGCGTCGCCCTCGCCCGCGGCATTTGTCGGGGAAGCCCATGTGCCCGCGCCAAGCCCTATGGGGCACAATGAAGTCGCCGCCAGCCAGAGGCCAAGGAGAGCGCACCATGGTGGAGGAGGAGCACGAGGTGCCTCCTGCCCCACGCGAAGACCTGCCTCCCCTGCCTGGGAGGAGGAGGAGGAGAACGTGCCTCCAAAGGCGTTCGATGTAGGCGGCACCACCGACATGGAGGTGGAGAATAAGGCGGACCTCCTAGCGGGCTCCACCCTTACCGAGGGGGATGACGCCCACCAAGGGACTGCGGCGAGCCCCATGCACATGCCGTCGTGGCAAGGCGAGGAGGAGGCCGCGCAGAGCCCCCAGCGCACAGCTGACGAGGTGGCCCTCACCAAGGGCAAGGGGCCTGTAGAAGAGGAGGAGGGAACCCCCGCGGGGACCTCGGGGACGGTGGTTGCATGAGGTAGCGCTGACAAGCACCCGTGCCTGGCCCTGCAGCTGGTCAGTGGCAGCGCCCTGGTTCGCCGAGGAGCCTTCCAGAGCGCCGGGGCTGCGCTCGACATGCTCGAGGCTGACCTCCAGGCGGAGGAGGCGCGCCTTGCAGCTAAGCGCCTAGGCCTGGCAGTTGGGTGGCTCAAGCTCCAGGTAGCCGTCAAGCTGGGCCACCGGCAGGACGACGTCACGCGGGAGAAGCATGACAAGGCTGCCCACGATGCCAAGGAGCTCTGGGACAACACTGTCCGAGAGGCTGACGAGGCCAACTGGTGGCACAAGGACACGGAGGCCCTCAAGAAGGTGGTCCTAAAGCGGATCTCCCTGTGGGAGCAGGAGCTCCGGACAGAGGAGGATGCGGCCGCAGCCCGTGAGCGGCAGCTTGCTGCCCACGAGGAGGAGCTCACCAAGCTGGAGGAGGCCCTCTCTACTCGCGAGGGGGACATGCCGATCCGGGAGCGCGAGCTTGCCAGGACCACCTCCGACCAGGAGGCCGAGCATGAGCGCCTCACGACTCTGGAGAACCAGGTGTTAGCCGCCCAGGCCGCCTTCGAGGGGGCGCACACCAAGGCCAACACACAGCTTGAGAAGAAGGAGGAGAAGATCAAGGCGGACGCCGACGCCAGGATCACGAAGGAGCGTGAGGAGCTTCTGCACGACCACCGTGGCAAGATGAAGCAGCAACAAGCCTGCTTCCGGGCCAATCGCGAAGAGCTCTAGAAGGAGGTCAACAACCTCAAGAAGCAGCTCTAGCAGGCTAAGGCTGACCTCCACCTCGCCCTCAAGGGCAAGGAGGATGCTGAGGGGGATCTGCAGTTGCTCCAGGCGCAGGTTGGTGATGTCTCTGAGGTCGCCAAGAAGGCCAAGGATGAGGTTGGGCGGGCGTGGACGATGCAGATCCAGCGCGCCAAGCTGCTCCTGGGGCTCGCGACACGCGCCCGCGTGGCACTCGGCTGCTTCGTCGAGGACGTCCCAGACCTTCCCATCGCCGAGTACGATGGTGGCTTCCTTGACTTCTTCACGTGGTGGAGACACTGGACCTGGGAGTCTCCAGGCAGGACGCCGCCATCTAAGACGAGGCCCGCAACCTCATGTACCAGGCGGCGACGCGCATCTTCAGTAACCTCATCCGCTATGGCCCCGCCTTCGATATCGCCCGCGCGGTGGATCCTGTGCCTGCGGAGTTCCAGGACCCGCTCAGGAGGGAGGTGCACGGGCATGTGGACTCCCTGATCAAGTAGTTCGCGCACGTTGCTGAGCCCTCCAAGGAAGGTGGTGATCCTGAGGTGACCGACCCTGATGATGAAGACGGCGCCTCCTTTGCTTGAGGCTTTATCTTTTTATTTCCTATTGCACCATAGTTTGCAAGGCCCCGTGGGGGTGTAAAGACAATTTGTTTTTGTAAGCGTGCTAAGTGTTTAATCTTTGGTGCTATTTCGTTGATTTCCCATGAGGTTTGCTTTCCTTTTTTACATTGCCTTTTGCTCTACGTCGCTTCGAGCCAGCCCCCGAGCCTACTACGACCATCGCTGGTATGTTGGTACGTGTGTCCAACAAGGCCAGAGGGTGTAGGGCTTTGCGGGGTAGTAAGGGCTCCTGAGGCGCCATGCTCGGGATGCCCCCCTTTGGCGCATGAGCGGCTCGTGCCAAGGAGGAAGCAAGGGCACTCAGCAAGATCACAATGGAAAAAGCTCAAGAAGTGCCAAGAACTTTGCAAAGGGTCTGGACTTAGCTTTTTGTGAGGCCTGAGCCTTGAAGTGTTGTAGCTTGCTGGGATTAGGTCTCGTGAAGTGTAGGCCCGCAAGGCTTCCCTATGGAACTTGGCGGCTGCCGCAGATCGTCTTGTGAAGTCCCTGAAGTTTGCACCTGCAGTGGTAAAACTCGACAAGTTCTGCAAGTGATTGGGCAGCACACGCTCGCTAATTGACTTGTGGGTGTCACGCGAGGAGACAGAGTACCAAGGAGCTTGGTGAGGTGACGTGCACGGGAGCAGGCCCGCGAGCGAGAGCTCAGTCACTTGGGTTTTGCGGTGCTGCTGGGACTGACCCAACCACATGCACAGTGTCCAGCCCCCGCTCGTGTGATTCGCACGAGAGAAATCACGAGCGCGAACAGCTTCTGAGGCCAACAAGTGCTTACCAAGTACACAACGAGTTTGAGGAAATAACATTTTACTGTTGCATAAAAGAGTACGTTACACAACCAAAAAGACCTTGTTGGCATGACGGACACGGGTCAGCTTGAGGATGTGATGCAACTAGGCGGTGCCCTTAAAGGATAGAAAAAACGCTGCCGTAATGGACATAGGTCGGCTCGAGGATGTGATGCAGCTAGGCGGCACCCTCAAAAGATAGAAAAAAAGCTGCCGTGACGGACACGGGTCAGCTTGAGGATGTGATGCAGCCAAGAGGCGCCCTCATGTCGCATTCCCACCATGTCTGAGCATGGGGGCCCCACTGGGACGTGGGCGGGAGCTCTCGCGGCCTTGTGGCAACGCAGAAAGAGAGGCTTCGAGGCGTGTACAACCCCTTTGCGTTTGTACCCATGAGGTCACGGATAGAACTTGCGGAGATGTTGGATGTTCCATGTGTTTTGTACCAGAACACCCTCCTCCGTCTCCACTCGTGCCACGCTAGGCCGGGAAACATGAATGACCCTGAACGGGACTTCCCACATTGGTGAGAGCTTGTGGAGTCCTTCCCAGGAGAGGATCCTTCGCAGGACAAGATCGCCAACCTCAAGAGTGCGGGGGCGTATGTTGCGGTTGTGGTAGCGACGCAACACTTTTTGATACCGGGCCGCGCGGAGGGCGGGCTGGCGGCATGCTTCCTCGGAGGAGCATATCAGCTTCCCGCATGCCATCCCGACGCTCCTCGTCAAAGGCCAGGACCCGTGTGGACCCATGCTTCAGGTCGATGGGGAGGACTGATACGTCTCTAACGTATCGATAATTTATGAAGTATTCATGCCATATTCACCTATGTTTACAATACTTTATATGGTTTTGATGAACTTTACATGATTTATTTAGAACTAATCCGGACTGACATGTTTTCAGCAGAACTACCATGGTGTTGTTTTTTGTGCAGAAATAAAAGTTCTCCAAATGCAACGAAACTTTTTGATGATTTTTTGGAACAAAAGAGGCACTAGAAGCTTCGTGGGAGGGCCAGAAGAGCCAAGAGTTGGCCACAACCCACTAGGGCGCGCCAGTCTTGTGGGCCCCTCGTGGACCATCTTCGCGTGAAACCGACGCCCAAAAATCCTATATATTCAGAAACCCCCAGAAATAACCCTAGATCAGAAGTTCCGCCGCCGCAACTCTCTATATCGATGAAAAACCAATCTGGAGGCATTCTAGTACCCCGCCGGAGAGGGTAGATCATCTCCGGTGGCCATCTTCGTCATCCCGGCGGAGGCCATGACGAGGAGGGACTAGTCCACCCTCGAGGCTGAGGGTTTGTACCAGTAGCTATGTGTTTAATCTCTCTCTCTCTCTCTCATGTTCTTTATTTGGCACGATCTTGATGTATCGCGGGCTTTGTTAATATAGTTGGATCATATGGTGTTTTCCCCTCTCTATCTTGTTGTGATGAATTGAGTTTTCCCTTTGAGATTTCGTTATTACCCGATTGAATACTTTTATGGATTTGAGAGCACTTGATCTATGACTTGGCACTCAACTCGCGGATTCCCGAGGTGAGATTGGGGTAATCTATGCATAGGGGTTGATGCACGTTTTCGTCCAACTTTCTCTGGTAGAAATCTTGGGGCACTCTTTGAGGTTCTATGTGTTGGATTGAGTATTATGAATCGGAAATTGTTTGATGCGTATCGTATAATTAACTCATGGATACTTGTGGTGACATTGGAGTATCTAGGTGACATTAGAGTTGGTTGATGCGTATCATATGGTGTTATTTTAGTACGAACTCTTGGATTGATCGATCGGAAAGGATAACTTTAAGGTGGTTTCGTACCCTACAAACAATTTCTTCTTATGTTCTCCACTAGATAAGAACTTTGGAGTGATTCTTTGTTGCACGTTGAGGGATGGTTATGTGATCCAATTATATTAGCATTGTTGAGAGATTGTAGAAAAAGTACGGACCCTAGGTCTTGTTTTCAAGCATTGCAATACCGTTTGTGCTCACTTTTGTTACTTGCTACCTTGCTGTTTTTTATTGTTACTATTAAAAAAATCAATATCTACTATCATTACTACACTTGTATCACCATCTCTTCGCCGAACTAGTGCACCTATACTATTTACCATTGTATTTGGTGTGTTGGGGACACAAGAGACTTTTTATTATTTGGTTGCAGGGTTGTTTGAGAGAGATCATCTTCATCCTACGCCTCCCACGGATTGATAAACCTTAGGTCATCTACTGTCCTACAAAACTCTGCGCTTGGAGGCTCAACACGAGTCTACAAGAACAAGTTGTGTAGTAGACATCAAGCTCTTTTCTGGCGCCGTTGCCGGGGAGATGAGTGCTTGAAGGTATATCTTTAGATCTTGCAATTGAATCTTTTAGTTTCTTGTTTTATCACTAGTTTGGTTTATAAAAGAAAACTAAAAAATGGAATTGAGGTGGCCTCATATTATTCATCTTTATCATGTCTTTCTTGAAAATGATGGAAAGGAAAATTGTGCTCAATTGATAGAAGAAGAATTCAATAAAATGTTTGGCATAAATGATGAGCATGATTGCAATGTTGTTAGTATGAATTCTATGAATATCCAAAATACTAATGATGATTGCACTAGTCATGATAAAAATGTTTCTTATAAGCATGTCAATTTTTGTGGAGTGCATAAAGTTTGTGAAGACGTGCCTTATAGGGATGATAGATTTTGTAAGAAGCATAAACATGATAGAACCAATTTTTTGCTCAAAGTGATAGATGAATTTGCTACAAAATTATGTTCTCTTTTTCCTATTACTTGTGAACTTTGCAATAAAGTTTGTCATCTTAATTTCCAATCCAAAATTTTTCATGATCAAATCATGGCCAAATATTGTAATGACTTGATCACCCTTGAACTTTATAATGAGCTATCTCTATTTTTGGGGAGTTAATAATTGACACATAAAAATAGTTGGTTTGAAGTATTCATTCTCACGGACGACATTGAAACTAATCTAAAAAATATCTATATGTTTTGCATGGTAAATTGCAATGAGAATGCTTATATTGCCAACTATATAAATATGGGAAAACCAATAGAATATAAAAGGAATACTAATGAAAGGGTAAAGATTTCCACTTTCCCTCCTATTGTCTCTCATGATGAAATAGGTGACAAGGAGGAGCTCCCTATTCGACCAATCTCTTCAATAAGAAGCTCAAAAAAATTAATTACACCCACACATGATGTGGTGAAGAAGAAGAAAAGAAGAAAGAGTAGAGGTAAAAAGGTATCTCTCCCAAATGATTTTGCTCCTATTATTGTTGTGCCTCACGAGGATGAATCAAAAATAATTGTGGAAGATGATACACTTGATGATGATTTTGTTATGCCTATTGCTTGTTGTGATGACTATGATTGGCAAGATAATGATACTTCTTATAATCTTGAAAATCTTTTTTGGCACCAACTTGGTAAATTATGATGATAATAATTGTTATACTATTGGTGCTATTCATACTATTAATCATGAGAGTGATTATGCTTATGATATGCCAAGCCACAAGCTTGGGGATGCTATGTTTCACGAGAATGACATGTTTGAGAGTTTATTTGCTGCAATTAATGTTTGTCCCAAGCTTGGGGATGCTATGTTTAATGAAGATGATCTTTTTAGTTCCGCTACTTTGAATGATCAAATTTGTTATGATGATTGCATGCCTCCTATTTATGATGATTGCGATATTTATGAAAGTGGGTTTGGAAGAGTGTCAACTTTAGATAATTATTATACCACTATTTTGGAGGGCGTTGAATTTTATTATAATTATAAAAGTGGATTTGGAGAGGTCATGACTTTATTTAGTAATGATTCCACTATTTCGGAAGAGGTTTCACTTGACTATGAAGAGAACAAAATTGCTACTTATGATGATTATTGTGATGATACTTATGTTATAAAAAGTAGGGATAATTATTGTCATAATTTTGAATATCCTTTTACTGAACATTACTCTTTTAATGTGGAAACAATTTATAGTAGTCGAGTTTCAATTGATGCTCCCACTATTATGAATGAGAAGAAATTTGCTTATGAGGAGAGTAATAAAATTTCTATGCTTGTGGATCATGAAAAGAATGATTTATGTGATAGTTATATTGTTGAAGTTATTCATGGTGCTACTGAAAATTATTATGAGGGAGGAACATATGCTTGTAGGAATTGCAATAATATCAAGTTTCCTCTCTATGTATTCAAAGTTTTGAAGTTATGCTTGTTTTGCCTTCCTATGCTAGTTGATTCTTGCTCCCATAAATTGTTTGCTCACAAAATCCCTATGCATAGGAAGTGGGTTAGACTTAAATGTGCTTGTCATGTATTTTATGATGCTCCCTTGCATGTTTCAAATATTATTCTTACGTGAGCATCATGGAAATCATCATGCCTAGCTAAAAGGCCTTGAAGAAAAGCGCCTTTTGGGAGACAACCCAACACTTTTCCTTTCTGTTTTTTTGTGTTCACATGATTAAGCTACTGTAGTAATCATGTTTTTTGCCATTTTATTTCAATAAAGTTCCAAGTAAAGCCTTTGGGATGACTCACAAGATGAGTAGAATTGATGCTGAACCAAAACAGAAACTTTTGACTCCAGTACAAGAATTTAAATTTTTTACTGGAGCGTGATAATGCTCTGAAATTTTTTACACAGTGTTGATATACAAATCTTTAAGTTTTCCTAATGTTTCAGAATTTTTAGAGACATGTAAGTATGGTTATACTACAGGTCTTCACAGACTGTTCTGTTTCTGACAGATTCTGTTTTGCATGCGTTGTTTGCTTTTTTTAGTGTTTCCATAGCTTATATTTAGTGATATAAATTATGGTAATGGTAGAATACAGTAGGTATTATGTGAGAATAATTATGAATCTTGTCTTGACAGTACCTAAGTGAATGATCTATCTTTATTACACTAACCCATCTCACGAAGTTCCGTTAAGTTTTGCGTAATTGAAGTTTTCAAGTTTTGGGTGAGACATCGATATGAGGATAATAAGGAGTGACAAGAACCTAAGCTTGGGGATTCCCAAGGCACCCCAAGGTAATATCCAAGGAAGACTCAAGCGCCTATGCTTGGGGATGCCCCTAAAGGCATCCCCTCTTCCGTCTCCAACATCATCGGTAACCTTACTTTGGGCTATATTTTTATTCGTCACATACTATGTGCTTTGCTTGGATCGTCATTATATTTTGCTATTTTCTGTTAGGTGTTATTTATAATCTTGTTTTTCAATAAAAAGTTCAAATAATTGCCTTAGGATGCTTGCATTGCATGTTTGATGTGTGCTGTGTAAAAACAGAAACTTTCTCTGTAGTATTTGAATTTTGATATTTTACTGGAACGTGGAAAGTTTCTGAAATTTTTACACAGTGTTTTCCTATAAATTATTTATCACGTCCTAAATGCTCATAATTTTTGGAGTTACATAATTACATTGTTTTCATAAATTGCTACATTCTGTTCTGTTTGGACAGATTGCTCTTATAGTTTTGTTATCTACTTATCCTATAGTTTCCAAAGCCTATATTGGTAGATATAAATTGTGGAAACGATAGCAAACAGTAGATGATGTTTGGAGATTATTGTGCAACTTGTCTTGGCAGTACATAAAGTGTTGATTTTTTCTTATGTGCACTAACCTTTCTCACGAGTTCTTTTCATGTTTTGTGTGGATGAAGTTTTTGAGACCTAGGTGAAACCGGGATATGAGAGGATTGAACGAGATACAAAATCTCAAGCTTGGGGATGCCCAAGGCACCCCAAGTAAATATTTCAAGAAGTCTCAAGCATCTAAGCTTGGGGATGCTACGCATCCCACCTCTCTTCATCAAACAAATATCGGTTAACCTATGTTGAGCCTAAATTTTTATTTGTCCACATGATATGTGCTATTCTTGGAATGAATTTTTATTTAGTTTGCTGTTTGAATAAAATACTCAGATCTGAAAAATGTTTATTGAGAGAGAGTCCTCACATAGCTACTTAATTTTGACTACTCATTGATCTTCACTTATATCTTTTGAGAGTAGTTTGATGTTTACTCTTGTGCTTCACTTATATCCTAAGAGTAAATTGTGAATGAATGAAATATCATAAATATGAAATTATCAATGTGCTTTATGTTTAGTAGTAGTATCACATTTGGTTTAGAAAGTAAAATCTATTGAAGTTTAACAATCATTGTATTGGTCATATGAGCAATTCCTGAATGATTAGTATAAGAAAGAGAACTTTCACATACAAATATATTATCTTGGACATCTTTTATGAGTGTGAATACCCATTAATTATTTTCAAATTTGATTAAATAGTTGAAGTTGTACAAGTAAGACAACGTAATGGTTATGTTTGGGTATATTTGCATAGAAGTTATATTGTTATGGATCCTCTAACATGTGGTGCTTGTTTATAACCTTTTGCTAGCCAAAACTTCGTACTAAGTAGAGATACTACTTGTGCATCCAAATCCTTGAGCCAAGCTTCTTCCATGAGAGTCCACCATACCTACCTATATATGGTATTTCACTGCCATTCCAAGCAAATTTGCATGTGCCACCTCTAAAAAACTTCAAATAAACATCTGTTTTGTGTGCTCATACCGCTCAT
Organism: Elymus sibiricus; assembly: GCA_039707655.1. NCBI lineage: Eukaryota > Viridiplantae > Streptophyta > Magnoliopsida > Poales > Poaceae > Elymus > Elymus sibiricus. The sequence goes on along the minus strand of CM077665.1, from coordinate 381,934,817 downwards.
GGAGCGACGGGGCGGTAATTATCTTCCATGCTAAGCGAGTTATTCTCAAGATGAGTGTTTATTCACTTGTCATTGCACGAGAGAAGCTGGTAAAAAGGATGCCCAATCCTGCATAACACAAAAATAAATAAACAAAAAACCCCCCTAGAAAGTTGATTGTTTGGAGGGCAACCGTGGATTCGGCGAGCCATGGAATGTGCTTGAATGGTGGAGGGGGTGTAAAATTTCAATTCTGTTTGGGAACCGCCAATAATGTGATTAGCATGGAAGATATTGAAAACTCTGTTGTGACGTTGACAGGAAAAGCACATCACTCAAAGTTACATATTCATCTCTATTTTAAACAATGAGCTCTGGCACCTATGCAAATCCCTGCTTCCCTCTACGAAGGGACAATCTATTTACTTTCATGCTATTTCCTATTCATGTTGAGTCAACTTCTTATTCCAACCTCAGTCTATTAGTTGGCAAGCATCATGTGGTGAGGAAAGATCCAAACATATATATCCAGTCAAATATATTTGATCATGATTCATTATTGTTGACAATTATCTTCATGATAAGTATGTTGGGAGGCGAAACATTAAGCCCCTATCTTTCTATGTGTTCGATGGATGTTGTTTGTTCTAAAAATATGCCTTGAGTATTAGCAATCATAAAAGGCTATATGATAATTGAGTATGTGGAACTCTTACTAGACTTGATGATGCATTGAAATTGTTTGGTGACCAAGAACATAGATTGTTAAGTTTCAAGTGAATAAATTGTTTGAACCATGACATGTGAATTGATTGCTACTCTATCATGATATTTGTATGAGAAAAAGTTGTTGGTTATGATGCAAGAAAAAGTGATTGGAATTATCATTGATCAAACTTATATACTATGCCAGCATTCACACTTCATAAATTATTTCTTTTATCATTTACCTACTCGAGGACGAGTAGGAATTAAGCTTGGGGATGCTGATACATCTCCAACGTATCGATAATTTACGAAGTATTTGTGCCATATTCACCTATGTTTACAATACTTTTATATGGTTTTGATGCACTTTACATGATTTATTTAGAACTAACCCGGATTGACGCTATTTTCAGCAGAACTTCCGTGGTGTTGATTTTTGTGCAGAAATAAAAGTTCTCCAAATGCAACGAAACTTTTTGACGATTATTTTTGGAACAAAGAAGGCACTAGAAGCTTCGTGGGAGGACCAGAAGAGCCACGAGGTGGCCACAACTCACCAGGGCACGCCAGCCCCCTCTGGCGTGCCCTGGTGTCTTGTGGGCCCCTCGTAGCCCATCTTCGCGTGAAACCGACGCCCAAAAATCCTATATATTCAGAAACCACCAGAAATAACCCTAGATCAGAAGTTCTGCCGCCGCAACTCTCTGTATTGACGAAAAACAAATCTGGAAGCGTTCCAGTACCCTGCCGGAGAGGGTAGATCATCTCCGGTGGCCATCTTCATCATCCCGGTGGAGGCCATGATGAGGAGGGAGTAGTCCACCCTCGGGGCTGAGGATTTGTACCAGTAGCTATGTGTTTAATCTCTCTCTCTCTCTCTCTTGTATTCTTGATTTGGCACGATCTTGATGTATTGCGGGCTTTGTTAATATAGTTGGATCATATGGTGTTTTCCCCTCTCTATCTTGTTGTGATGAATTTGTTGGGGAACGTTGCATGGGAAACAAAAAAATTCCTACGCACACGCAAGATATATCCATGGTGATGAGCACCTACGAGAGGTAGAGTGGATCTACATACCCTTGTAGATCACTAAGCGGGAAGCGTTAAGAAACGCGGTTGATGTAGTCGAACGTCTTCGCGATCCAAATCGCCGAGCGTCCCGCGATCCAATCACGATCTAGTAACGAACGGACGGCACCTCCGCGTTCAGCACACGTACAGCTCGATGACGATCTCCGCCTTCTTGATCCAGGAAGAGGGAGCGGAGAGGTAGATGAGTTCTCCAGCAGCGCGATGGCGCGGCGGCGGCGGCGGTGGAACTATTCCAGCAGGGCTTCGCCTAAGCACTGCTGAAAACTAGAGGAGTTGATCTATCGGGAGAGAGGGCTGCACTATGGCCTTGTTGGTTGAAGTGCTTTTGCCGTCTCTCCCTCTAGTATATATAGGAGGGAGGGGAGGGGCTGGCCGGCCGAAATCTCCTCCTAGGAGTCGGCCGCAAGGAGGAGGAGGTGGAGGAGTCCACCTCCAATCCTACTCCTAGTAGGATTCCTTCCCTTCCCCCACTAGGACTTTCCTTTCCCTCAGGCCCAGCCGCATAGGCCTTCTTGGGCCGGCCGCCCAGCCCACCAGGGGCTGGTGCGCCACCCTCAGGTCCATGTGACCTACTTGGGGTGTGGTGGGCCCACTTGGTGGACCCCCGAACCCATTCATCACTCCCGGTACACTACCGGAAATGCCCGAAACTTTTCCGGAGTTCAAACACCAACTTCCTATATATCAATCTTTACCTCCGGACCATTCCGGAGCTCCTCGTGATGTCCGGGATCTCATCCGGGATTCCGAACAACCTTCGGTCACCACCATACATAACTCTATACTACCGAAACGTCACCGAACCTTAAGTGTGCAGACCCTGCGGGTTCGAGAACTATGTAGACATGACCGAGACACCTCTACGGTCAATAAACAATAGCGGGACCTGGATGCTCATATTGGTTCCTACATATTCTATGAAGATCTTTATCGGTTGAACCTCTATGTCAAGGATTCAGTTAATCCCGTATGCTGTTCCCTTTGTTCTTCGGTATGTTACTTGCCCGAGATTCAATCGTCGGTATCTCTATACCTAGTTCAATCTCGTTACCGGCAAGTCTCTTTACTCGTTCCGTAATACAAGATCTCGTGGCTAACACTTTAGTCACATTGCTTGCAAGGCTTGTGGTGATGTTGTATTACCGAGTGGGCCCTGAGATACCTCTCCGTCACACGGAGTAACAAATCCCAGTCTTGATCCATGCCCACTCAACAGACACCTTCGGAGATACCTGTAGAGCATCTTTATAGTCACCCAGTTACGTTGTGACGTTTGATACACACAAGGTATTCCTCCGGTGTCAGTGAGTTGCATGATCTCATGGTCATAGGAACAGATACTTGACATGCAGAAAACAAAAGCAATAAACTGACACGATCATATGCTACGTTCATAGTTTGGGTCTTGTCCATCACATCATTCTCCTAATGATGTGATCCTGTTATCAAATGACATCTCATGTCTATGGCTAGGAAACCTTGACCATCTTTGATCAACAAGCTAGTCTACTAGAGACATACTAGGGACATAGTGTTGTCTATGTATCCACACATGTATCAGTGTTTCCAATCAATACAATTATAGCATGGATAATAAACGATTATCATGAACAAGGAAATATAATAATAACTACTTTTATTATTGCCTCTAGGGCATATTTCCAACAGTCCCCCACTTGCACTAGAGTCAATAATCTAGCTCACATCACTATGTGATTTACATTGTAATGAATCTAACACCCATACAGTTCTGGTGTTTATCATGTTTAGTCCTTGGAAGAGGTTTAGTCATCGGATCTGCAACATTCAGATCCGTGTGCACTTTGCAAATATTTATGTCGTCCTCCTTGATGTAATCGCGGATGGAATTGAAACGTTTCTTTATGTGTCTGGTCCTCTTGTGAAACCTTGGTTCCTTGGCTAGAGCAATGGCACCAGTGTTGTCGCAGAACAAAGTCATTGGGTTTAGTGCACTAGGCACTACGCCAAGATCTGTCATGAACTCCTTCATCCAGACACCTTCCTTCGCAGCCTCCGAGGCAGCGATGTACTCCGCTTCGCTTGAGAATAAGCTACCACGCTTTGCTTGGAACTGCACAAGCTTACCGCACCCCCATTGAGAATAAATAAGTATCCAGTTTGCGACTTAGAGTCATCCAGATCAGTGTCAAAGGTTGCATCGACGTAACCCTTTACGACGAGCTCTTGATCACCTCCATAAACGAGAAACATGTCCTTAGTCCTTTTCAGGTACTTCAGGATATTCTTGACCGCCATCCAGTGTTCCATTCCTGGATCACTTTGAAACCTTCCGGCCATACTTATGGCAAGGCTGACATCGGGTCTTGTGCACAGCATAGCATACATGATAGAGCCTATGGCTGAAGCATAGGGGACGACACTCATCTTTTCTCTATCTTCTGCAGTCACTGGGCATTGAGTCTTACTCAACTTCACACCTTGCAATACAGGCAAGAACCCCTTCTTGGACAGATCCATTTTGAACTTCTTCAAAACTTTGTCAAGGTATGTGCTCTGTGAATGTCCTATCAAGCGTCTCGATCTATCTCTATAGATCTTGATGCCTAATATGAAAGCAGCTTCTCCTAGGTCCTTCATTGAAAAACTCTTGTTCAAATATTCCTTCACACTTTCCAACATTTCTATATTGTTTCCAATCAGCAATATGTCATCCACATATAATATTAGAAACGCTATAGAGCTCCCACTCACTTTCTTGTAAATACAAGCTTCTCCGTAAACTTGTATAAACCCGAACGCTTTGATCACCTCATCAAAGCGAAGATTCCAACTCCGAGATGCTTGCACCAATCCATAAATGGATCGCTGGAGTTTGCAAACTTTGTCAGCATTTTCTGGATCGACAAAACCTTCTGGTTGCATCATATACAACTCTTCCTTAAGGAAACCGTTAAGGAACGCTGTTTTGACATCCATCTGCCAAATTTCATAGTCGAAAAAGGCAGCTATTGCTAACATGATTCTGACAGACTTAAGCATCGCTACGGGTGAGAAAGTCTCATCGTAGTTAACTCCTTGAACTTGTGAAAAACCCTTTGCCACAAGTCGAGCTTTATAGACGGTGACATTACCGTCCGCGTCCGTCTTCCTCTTAAAGATCCATTTGTTCTGAATGGCCTTACGCCCTTCAGGTAATACTTCCAAAGCCCATACTTTGTTTTCATACATGGATCCCATCTCGGATTTCATGGCTTCTAACCATTTCTCGGAATTCGGGCCCATCATCGCTTCTCCATAGCTCGTAGGTTCATCGTTGTCCAAGAACATGACCTCTAAGACAGGGTTGCCGTACCACTCAGGAGCAGTACGCGTCCTTGTCGACCTACGAGGTTCGATAGCAACTTGATCCGAAGCTTCATGATCATCATCATTAACTTCCTCTTCAACTGATGTAGGCTCTACAGAAACATCTTTCTGCTCTACGCTACTCTCTGGTTGAAGTAAAGGTTCAACAACCTCATCAAGTTCTATCTTCCTCCCACTCAATTCTTTCGAGAGAAACTCTTTCTCAAGAAATGTTCCGTTTTTAGCGACAAACACTTTGCCTTCGGATCTGATATAGAAGGTGTACCCAACTGTCTCTTTTGGGTATCCTATGAAGACGCATTTCTCCGCTTTGGGTTCCAGCTTTTCAGGCTGAAGCTTTTTGACATAAGCATCACATCCCCAAACTTTAAGAAATGACAACTTTGGCTTCTTGCCAAACCACAGTTCATGTGGCGTCGTCTCAACGGATTTTGATGGTGCCCTATTTAAAGTGAATGCAACTGTCCCTAATGCATAACCCCAAAACGATAGTGGCAAATCGGCAAGAGACATCATAGATCGCACCATATCCAATAAGGTTCGATTACGACGTTCGGACACACCATTACGCTATGGTGTTCCAGGCGGTGTCAATTGTGAAACAATTCCACACTGTCTTAAGTGACTGCCAAACTCATAACTCATATATTCTCCTCCTCGATCAGATCGTAGGAATTTAATCTTCTTGTTACGATGATTCTCAACTTCACTCTGAAATTGCTTGAACTTTTCAAACGTTTCAGACTTGTGTTTCATTAAGTAAATATACCCATATCTACTTAAGTCATCAGTGAAGGTGAGAAAGTAACAATAACCACCGTGCGCCTCAATGCTCATCGGACCGCACACATCAGTATGTATGATTTCCAACAAGTCACTTGCCCGTTCCATTGTTCCAGAGAACGGGGTTTTAGTCATATTGCCCATGAGGCATGGCTCACATGTGTCAAGTGATTCAAAATCAAGTGACTCCAAAAGTCCATCAGCATGGAGCTTCTTCATGCGTTTTACACCAATATGACCTAAATGGCAGTGCCACAAGAAAGTGGTATTATCGCTATCAATTCTACATCTTTTGGCATCAATGTTATGACCATGTGTATCATCACTATCGAGATTCAATAAGAATAAACCCCTCACATTGGGTGCATGACCATAAAAGATATTACTCATATAAATAGAACAACCATTATTCTCTGATTTAAATGAGTAACCGTCTCGCAATAAACAAGATCCAGATATAATGTTCATGCTTAACGCAGGCACTAAATAACAATTATTCAGGTTCATCACTAATCCCGATGGTAATCGAAGAGCGAGCGTGCCGACGGCGATCACATCAACCTTGGAACCATTTCCCACGCGCATCATCACTTCGTCCTTTGCCAGCCTCCGTCTATTCCGCAGTTCCTGTTTTGAGTTGCAAATGTGAGCAACCGCACCGGTATCAAATACCCAGGCACTACAACGAGAGTTGGTAAGGTACACATCAATAACATGTATATCATATATACCTTGTTTGTTGTTGGCCGCCTTCTTGTCAGCCAAATACTTGGGGCAGTTCCGCTTCCAGTGACCAGTTCCCTTGCAATGAAAGCATTCAGTTTCTGGCTTGGGTCCAACCTTGGTTTCTTCATGAGAGGGGCAACTGCTTTGCCACTCTTCTTGGAGTTACCCTTATTACCCTTGCCATTCTTCTTGAAACTAGTGGTTTTATTGACCATCAACACTTGATGCTCCTTCTGAATCTCAGACTCAGCGACTTTCAACATCGCAAACAGCTCGGCGACTGACTTGTTCATCCCGTGCATGTTATAGTTCAACACGAAGCTCTTGTAGCTAGGTGGCAATGATTGAAGAACTCTGTCAGTGATCGCCTCTGCTGGAAGGGGCATCCCCAATTCAGCTAGACGTGTGGAATACCCAAACATTTTGAGTATGTGTTCACTGACAGACCCGTTCTCCTCCATCTTGCAGGCATAGAACTTATCGGAGGTCTCATACCTCTCGATCCGGGCATTCTTCTGAAAGATAAACTTCAACTCTAGGAACATATCATATGCTCCATGACGTTCAAAATGTCTTTGAAGTCCCGGTTCTAAGCGATACAACATTGCACATTGAACCATTGAGTAATCATCAGAACTAGCCTGCCAGGCGTTCACAACGTCTGGAGACTCAACTGGAGCGGGTGGATCACCAAGCGGTGCATCAAGGACATAACCCTTTTGGGAAGCCATAAGGATAATCCTCAGATTACGGGCCCAGTCCACAAAGTTACTTCCATCATCTTTCAACTTAGCTTTCTCTAGGAACGCATTAAAATTCAAGGGTGCTACTGCGCGAGCCATGATCTACAACATAAATATTGCAAAGACAACTTGGACTATTGTTCAAGATAATGAGTTTAGTTAATCATATTACTTAAAAAACTCCCACTCAAATTGACATCCCTCCGGTCATTCGAGTGTCACATGATCCAAATCCACCAACTCAAGTCCGATCATCACGTGAGTTGAGGTGGTTTCAATGGTGAACATCTTCATGTTGATCATATCTACTATATGACTCATGTTCGACCTTTCGGTCTCTTGTGTTCCGAGGCCATGTCTGTACATGCTAGGCTCGTCAAGTTTAACCCGAGTGTTCCACACGTGCAACACTGGCTTGCACCCGTTGTATGCGAACGTAGAGTCTATCACACCCGATCATCACGTGCTGTCTCGAAACGACGAACTTTCGCAACGGTGCACACTCGGGGAGAACACAATTTATCTTGAAATTTAAGTGAGGGATCACCTTATAATGCTACCGTCGTCCTAAGCAAAATAAGATGCATAAAAGGATTAACATCACATGCAAATCATAAGTGACATGATATGGCCATGAACTTGTGCTTTTGATCTCCATCTCCAAAGTACCGGCATGATCTCCATCGTCACCGGCATGACACCATGATCTCCATCATCTTGGTCTCCATCAATGTGTCGCCATGAGGTTGTCACGCCGGCTGTTGCTTCCACGACTATTGCTAACTCGTAGCGATAAAGTAAAGCAAAACGGCGAAAATTAATTAAAGACAACCCTATGGCTCCTGCCGGTTGCCGTACTCATCGACATGCAAGTCGTGATATTCTATACAATACATGATCATCTCATACATCACATATATCTCGTCATGTAATTGGCCATATCACATCACAACATACCCTGCAAAAACAAGTTAGACGTCCTCTAATTGTTGTTGCATGTTTTACGTGGCTGCTACGGGTATCTAGCAAGAACTATTCTTACCTACGCAAAAACCACAACGGTGATACAAAAATTGCTTTTCAACCTTCTCAAGGACCGCCTTTGTCAAATCCGATCCTACTAAAGTGGGAGAAACAGACACCCGCCAGCCATCTTTATGCAACGAAGTTACATGTGACTTGATGGAATCGGTCTCTCGTAAGCATACGAGTAATGTTGGTATGACCAAGGGAGGAAGCAATCTTAATATCAACGCCCACAAACTCCTTTGTGTTCTACTCGTGATATCATCTACAAATAAACCTGGCTCTAATACCACTGTTGGGGAACGTTGCATGGGAAACAAATTTTTTCCTACGCACACGCAAGATCTATCCATGGTGATGAGCATCTACGAGAGGGAGAGTGGATCTACATACCCTTGTAGATCGCTAAGAGGGAAGCGTTAAGAAACGCGGTTAATGTAGTCGAACGTCTTCGCGATCCAAATCGCCGAGCGTCCCGCGATCCAATCACGATTTAGTACCGAACGGACAGCACCTCCGCGTTCAGCACACGTACATCTCGATGACGATCTCCGCCTTCTTGATCCAGCAAGAGGGAGCAGAGAGGTAGATGAGTTTTCCGGCAGCGCGACGACGCGGTGGCGATGGTGGTGGAACTATTCCAGCAGGGCTTCGCCTAAGCACTGCTGAAAACTAGAGGACTTTATCTATCGGGAGAGAGGGCTGCACTATGGCCTTTTTGGTTGAAGTGCTTTTGCCCCCTCTCCCTCTAGTATATATAGGAGGGAGGGGAGGGGCTGGCCGGCCGAAATCTCCTCCTAGGAGTCGGCCGCAAGGTGGAGGAGGTGGAGGAGTCCACCTCCAATCCTACTCCTAGTACGATTCCTTCCCTTCCCCCACTAGGACTTTCCTTTCTCTCAGGCCCAGCCGCATATGCCTTCTTGGGCCGGCCGCCCAGCCCACCAGGGTCTGGTGCGCCACCCTCAGGTCCATGTGACCCACTTGGGGTGTGGTGGGCCCACTTGGTGGACCCCCGGAACCTATTCGTCACTCCCGGTACACTGCCGGAAATGCCCGAAACTTTTCCAGAGTTCAAACGCCAACTTCCTATATATCAATCTTTACCTCTGGACCATTCCGGAGCTCCTCGTGACGTCCGGGATCTCATCCGGGATTCTGAACAACCTTCGGTCACCACCATACATAACTCTATACTTCCGAAACGTCACCAAACCTTAAGTGTGCAGACCCTGCGGGTTCGAGAACTATGTAGGCATGACCGAGACACCTCTACGGTCAATAACCAATAGCGGGACCTGGATGCCCATATTGGTTCCTACATATTCCACGAAGATCTTTATCGGTTGAACCTCTATGTCAAGGATTCAGTTAATCACGTATGCTGTTCCCTTTGTTCTTCGGTATGTTACTTGCCCGAGATTCGATCGTCGGTATCTCTATACCTAGTTCAATCTCGTTACCGGCAAGTCTCTTTACTCGTTCCGTAATACAAGATCCCGTGGCTACCACTTTAATCACATTGCTTGCAAGGCTTGTTGTGATGTTGTATTACCGAGTGGGCCCTAAGATACCTCTCCGTCACACGGAGTGACAAATCCCAGTCTTGATCCATGCCCACTCAACAGACACCTTCGGAGATACCTATAGAGCATCTTTATAGTCACCCAGTTACGCTGTGACGTTTGATACACACAAGGTATTCCTCCGGTGTCAGTGAGTTGCATGATCTCATGGTCATAGGAGCAGATACTTGACATGCAGAAAACTATAGCAATAAACTGACACGATCATATGCTACGTTCATTGTTTGGGTCTTGTCCATCACATAATTCTCCTAATGATTTGATCCTGTTATCAAATGACATCTCATGTCTATGGCTAGGAAACCTTGACCATCTTTGATCAACAAGCTAGTCTACTAGAGGCATACTAGGGACATAGTGTTGTCTATGTACCAACACATGTATCAGGGTTTCCAATCAATACAATTATAGCATGGATAATAAACGATTATCATGAACAAGGAAATATAATAATAACTACTTTTATTATTGCCTCTAAGGCATATTTCCAACAGAATTGTGTTTTCCCTTTGAGGTTTCGTTATTACCGGATTGAATACTTTTATGGATTTGAGAGCACTGACGTGGCTTGAGACTGCGTCGGTATTTCCTCAAAGAGGAAGGGATGATGCAGCACAGCGACGGTAAGTATTTCCCTCAGTTATGAAACCAAGGTATCGAACCAGTAGGAGGATCACCACCACTACGTAAATAGCACCTGCACAAAAAGAACAAATACTTGCTACCCGACGCGAAAGAGAGGTTTTCGATCTCTCTACGGTGAAAATATAGATGAGGTAGTGATAGATTGGAGAGATAGATCTCTCAAGAACACAAAATAAAAAGGGCAAATAAAAAGTGCAGCAAGGTATTTTTGGTTTTTTGGAATAATAGATCTAAAAACAAAAGCGGCAAAAAGATAGATCGGCAAGCAATATGTTGGAAAAGTAGACCCGGGGGCCGTAGGTTTCACAAGTGGCTTCTCTCATGAGTATAGCACACAATGGGTGAACAAATTACTGTTGGGAAATTGATAGAAGATCAAATAATCATGACGATACCCAAGGCGATGATCATTATTTAGGTATCACGTCCAATATTAGTAGACCGACTCCTGCCTGCATCTACTACTATTACTCCACACATCGACCGCTATTCAGCATGCATCTAGTGTATTAAGTTCATGGAAAAACGGAATAATGCAATAAGAACGATGACATGATGTAGACAAGATCTATTCATGTAGGAATAGACCCCATCTTGTTATCCTTAATAGCAACGATACATGCGTGCCTCGCTGCCCCTTCTGTCACTGGGAGAGGACACCGCAAGATCGAACCCATCACAAAGCACCTCTTCCCATGGCAAGAAAAATTGATCTTGTTGGCCTAACTAAACCAAAGATTCGAAGAAGAAATACGAGGCTATAAGTAATCATGCATATAAGAGATCAAAGAAGACTCAAATAATATTCATGGATAGAAACTGATCAAGAACTCAAAATTCATCGGATCCCAACAAACACACCGCAAAAGTTTACATCAAATAGATCTCCAAGAGACCATTATATTGAGAATCAAGAGAGAGAGAGAGAGAGAGGAAGCCATCTAGCTACTACCTACGGACCTGTAGGTCTATGGTGGACTACTCACACATCATCGGAGAGGCACCAATGAGGAGGATGAACCCCTCTATGATGGTGTTAGATTGGAACTCGCGGTTTTGGAACTTGCGGCGGCTGGATGAGTTTTTCGTCGACTCCTCTAGGGTTTCTGGAATATTTGGGAATTTATAGGCGTCAGAGGCGGTGGAGAGGGGTCCCGAGGAGGGCACAACCCATCAGGGCACGCCCTGGGCCCCTGGCGCGCCCTGGTGGGTTGTGGTCTCCTCGACCCTCCCCTCCGGCACTTCTTTGGCCCACTGGATGTCTTCTGGCCCAAAAAAATCTCCAAAAAGTTTCGTCACGATTGGACTCTGTTTGGTACTGATATTCTGCGAAGTAAAAAACAAGCAAAAACAACAACTGGCACTTTGGCACTATGTCAATAGGTTAGTCCCAAGAAATGATATAAAGTTGCTATAAAATGATTGTAAAACATCCAAGAATGATAATATAATGGCATGGAACAAGCAAAAATTATAGATACGTTGGAGACGTATAAGCATCCCCAAGCTTAATTCCTACTCGTCCTCGAGTAGGTCAATGATAAAAACAAATTTTTTGATGTGGAATGCTGCCTAACATGTTCATCACATATTCTTTTCTTTTGTAGCATGGACATTTGGACTTTTAGATGGTTCAAAGCAATAGTCTAGTTTTAACATAATGACTTCAATACTCAAGCATGCCAACAAGCAACCATGTATTTCAAAATATCAACACAAAAGAAAGTTATCCCTAGCCCATCATGCTCAATCATTGATCCATTCATGAAACACTCTCAAATATTAACTACACCCAATGCTCAAGTACGATCATAGTGCCCCCTAGTTGGTTCTTTATAAGAGAAGATGGAGACTCAATGTAAAAATAAAAATTGCATAAAGTAAATAGATAGTCCCTTCGTAGAGGGAAGTAGGGATTTGTAGAGGTGCCAGATCTCAAAGTTTAAATTGAGAGAGAAAAATATTTTGAGTGGCATGCCTTTCCTGTCAACGAAAATGACAAAGTAGTTCACAATACTTTCCATGCTAGATATATCATAGGCGATTCCCAAACAAAAATAAAGTTTATTCCTTTTTCCACCATTCTTTCACAATCCATGGCTGGTCGTATCCACGGTTGCCTTCCATACCAACACTTTCCAAGGAATTTATTATTTGACAACATAAAGTAATTTTTTTATTTTTTTATTTCGGGAATGGGCATCCCTATTACCGCAGTACTCTCGTGCAATGACAAGTGAATAAACACTCATCTTGAGAATAACACATCTAGCATGGAAAAATATTGGACACCCCCTACCGTTTCATGAGCGGTACGAGCACACAAAAAGGAAATTTATTTTGAAAAGTAGAGATGGCACATACAAATTTGCTTAGAACGACATGGAAATACCGCATATAGGTAGGTATGGTGGACTCATAAGGCAAAACTGGGTTTAAGGATTTTGGATGCACAAGTAGTATTTCTACTTAGTCCAAGTGGAGGCTAGCAAATAGATTGAGAAGCAACCAACCAAGAAACGAAAATTCACATAAGCGAGCATTGAGCATAACTAACACCGAATAATGCACCATAAGTAGGATGTAATTTCATTGCATATCTATTGACTTTCGTACTTGTGTAGGGAATCACAAACCTTAACACCAATATTCCTACTAAAGCATAATTACTCACTATCATGACTCACATATTACTATCATCATGTCTCAAAACTATTACAAGGAATCAAGTTTAATTTGTCTAATGATCTTCATGAAAGTTTTAATTATATCCTCCTTGGATATCTATCACTTTGGGACTAGTTTCATATATTGCCATTGGTTTTGGCAAGCTCACACACATTTAAGTGAAGAACATGAGCATAGAGATTTCATTTCTCAAAATAGTATAAGTGAAGCATGAGAGGATTTCTTCAAAATTTACTAACTCTCAAATTTATCTGAGTGAAGCATGAGAGCATTTCTTCAAAAGCTTCCAAGCACACCGTGCTCAAAAAGATATAAGTGAAGCACTAGAGCAATTCTATAGCTCAAAGAGTTTAAGTGAAGCATATAGAGCAATTCTAACAAATCTTAGCATAATTTTGGCTCTCTCAAATAGGTGTGTCAGCAAGGATACAAGTGAAAAACTAAAAAGCAAAGCAAGTAAAGACTCAAATGATACAAGACGCTCCAAGCAAAACTCATGATATGTGACGAATAAAAATATAGCTCCAAGTAAAATACCGATGGTCATTAGAAGAAAGAGGGGATGCCACTCGGGGCATCCCCAAGCTTAGTTGCTTGTTTCTCTTTGGATATATCTTGGGGGTGCTGTAGCATCCCCAATCTTAGGGTCTTTTCACTCCTTATTCCTTCATCCATTGTGATCTCACCCAAAACTTGAAAACTTCAATCACACAAAACTCAACAAAATCTTCGTGAGATCCGTTAGTATAATAAAGCAAATCACTACTTTAAGTACTGTTGCAAACCCATTCATATTTTATTATTGCATTATACCTACTGTATTTTAACTTTACCATGGCTCATACCCTTCAATATACCCATATATTCATCAAAACAAGCAGACAATGCAATGAAAACAGAATCTGTCTTAAACAGAACAGTCTGTAGTAATCTGTACTCTAACCACACTTATGTAACTCTAAAAATTCTGAAAAATTAGGAAAATGTAAATACTTTGTATAGCAATAGTGTGTTAATATTTCAGCTCAATATCACGTTCCAGTAAAAAAAATGAAAATTCGAACACTGGAGGAAAAGTTTCTGTTTCAGATTCAGCATTGTTTCTACTCATCTTATGAATCATCCTAAAGGCTCTACTTGGCACAAAAACTAAATAAAACACAAAAACAGAATCATAATAGAGGCATAATTGTGTCAACACTCAAAAACAGAAAGAAAAAGATGAAAATAAATTTATTCATTGGGTTGCCTCCCAACAAGCGCTATCATTTTACGCCCCTAGCTAGGCATAACGCATAGATTCAAGTATTGTCATCTTTCGTTTTCGTAGGGGTACTTTTATCAAGAGGTTTCACAAATAAAACTTGAAACACATCATCCATATAAACCTTAGCACTATCAAGTTGTCCATCTATGTACCCTCTTTGATTCCCGGCCACAATCCAAGAATATTGTTGATTAACATCATTGAAAACTTGTTGGATCATATCTAAAACGGGGACTTCCTTTTTAAGATTCTCATAAAAAAATTGATTATTCCCAAGAAGATGTCTCAACATGTAATCACTATTGTAAAGGATTTCTCCTGTTACCGGTTTTTCACGGATCATACCAAATAAATCGAAAATCTCCCTAGCTTTCCGTACTATGTGATCAAATTTATTCATGAGAACAAGGGTGGCTAACTTCTTAGCTTTGGGATCTTTTATGACGGGTAGCTCATAAAACAATCTTTGCAAGGTAAGATGGATACGGATAAACCTATATTCAAGTTTCAGAACTAGCGTTGAAATAGCTTCCACATAAGTTTTAGTTCTTTTCAGTATAGGAGTATCATCGAGAGTCAAATTTCCAACGCAATTGAAAAATTCTTGTATAGTTTCTTTTCCTATAACGTTTCCTTGACCCAAAACAAAAGTTTTAGCATCCAGATTACCAGAATGTCCAATAGTAGGAGTCCTGCCATCATCTGTTTCTGTCATACCAAAATCACTCATGATGAAAAGCAAACAAGAGATCTGACGAGAAAAAGGCAAAGGAAAAAGAGGGCGAATAAAACGACAAATTGGGTGAAGTGGGGGAGAGGAAAATGAGAGGCAAATGGCAAATAATGTAATTGCAAGGAGATGAGATTTGTGATTAGGAACCTGGTAGATGATGATGGTGTCTCCTCGGCGCCAAAGATTGGCACGTAGAAGAGACCGCTTCCTCCCCGGCAACGGCGCCACAAATTCCTTTGACATGGCTTGAGACTGCGTCGGTATTTCCCCAAAGAGGAAGGGATGATGCAGCACAATGACGGTAAGTATTGCCCTCAGTTATGAAACCAAGGTATCGAACCAGTAGGAGGATCACCACCACTACGTAAATAACACCAGCACACAAAGAACAAATACTTGCAACCCGACGCGAAAGAGAGGTTGTCCATCTCTCTACGGTAAAAAGATAGATTAGGTAGTGATAGATTGGAGAGATAGATATCTCAAGAACACAAAATAAAAAGTGCAAATAAAAAGTGCAGCAAGGTATTTTTGGTTTTTTGGAATAATAGATGTGAAAACAAAAACGGCAAAAAGATAGACCGGAAAGCAATATGTTGGAAAAGTAGACCCGGGGGCCGTAGGTTTCACTAGTGGCTTCTCTCATGAGTATAGCACACGGTGGGTGAACATATTACTGTTGGGCAATTGATAGAAGAGAAAATAATCATGACTATATCCAAGGCGATGATCACTATATAGGCATCACGTCCAAGATAAGTAGACCGACTCCTGCCTGCATCTACTACTATTACTCCACACATCGACCGCTATCCAGCATGCATCTAGTGTATTAAGTTCATGGAAAAACGGAGTAATGCAATAAGAACGATGACATCATGTAGATAAGATCTATTCAGGTAGGAATAGACCCCATCTTGTTATCCTTAATAGCAATGATACATGCGTGCCTGGCTGCCCCTTCTGTCACTGGGAGAGGACACCGCAAGATTGAACCCATCACAAAGCACCTCTTCCCATGGCAAGAAAAATCAATCTAGTTGGCCTAACTAAACCAAAGATTCGAAGAATAAATACGAGGCTATAAGTAATCATGCATGTAAGAGATCAAAGAAGACTCAAATAATATTCATGGATAGAAACTGATCATGATCTCAAAATTCATCGGATCCCAACAAACACACCGTAAAAGTTTACATCAAATAGATCTCCAAGAGACCATTGTATTGAGAATCAAGAGAGAGAGGAAGCCATCTAGCTACTGCCTACGGACCCGTAGGTCTATGGTGGACTACTCACGCATCATCGGAGAGGCACCAATGAGGATGATGAACCCCTCTATGATGGTGTTAGATTGGATCTCGCGGTTCTGGAACCTGCGGCGGTTGGATGTGTTTTTCGTCGACTCCACTAGGGTTTCTAGAATATTTGGGAATTTATAGGCATCAGAGGCGGTGGAGAGGGGTCCCAAGGAGGGCACAACCCATCAGGGCGCGCCCTGGGCCCTTGGCGTGCCCTGGTGGGTTGTGGTCTCCTCGACCCTCCCCTCTGGCACTTCTTTGGCCCACTGGATGTCTTCTCGCCCAAAAAAATCTCCAAAAAGTTTCGTCGCGATTGGACTCCGTTTGGTACTGATATTCTGCGAAGTAGAAAACAAGGAAAAATAGCAACTGGCACTTTGGCACTATGTCAATAGGTGAGTCCCAAAAAATGATATAAAGTTGCTATAAAATGATTGTAAAACATCCAAGAATGATAATATAACAGCATGGAACAAGCAAAAATTATAGATACGTTGGAGACGTATGAAGCACTTGATCTATGTCTTGGCTCTCAACTCACGGATTCCTGAGGTGACATTGGGGTAATCTATGCATAGGGGTTGATGCATGTTTTCGTCCTACTTTCTCCGATAGAAATCTTGGAGCACTCTTTGAGGTTCTTTGTGTTGGATTGAGTATTATGAATCTGAAATTGTTTGATGCGTATCGTATACTTAACACATGGATACTTGTGGTGACATTGGAGTATCTAGGTGACATTAGAGTTGGTTGATGCGTATCATACGATGTTATTTTAGTATGAACTCTTGGATAGATTGATCGGAAAGGATAACTTTAAGGTGGTTTCGTACCCTACAAACAATTTCTTCTTATGTTCTCCGCTAGATAAGAACTTTGGAGTGATTCTTCGTTGCACGTTGAGGGATGGTTATGTGATCCAATTATATTAGCATTGTTGAGAGATTGCACTAGCGAAAGTACAGACCCTAGGCCCTGTTTTCAAGCATTGCAATACCGTTTGTGCTCACTTTTGTTACTTGCTACCTTGCTGTTTTATTGTTACTATTACAAAAATCAATATCTACTATCATTACTACACTTGTATCACCATCTCTTCGCCGAACTAGTGCACATATACAATTTACCATTGTATTTGGTGTGTTGGGGACAAAAGAGACTTTTTATTATTTGGTTGCAGAGTTGTTTGAGAGAGACCATCTTCATCCTACACCTCCCACAGATTGATAAACCTTAGGTCATCCACTTGAGGGAAATTTGCTACTGTCCTACAAAACTTTGCGCTTGAAGGCCCAACACGAGTCTACAAGAACAAGTTGTGTAGTAGACATCAAGGAGCACTTCCGCCTCGTAGATGAGGAAGAAGGGTGTTTGACCGGTAGGCTTGTTCGCTGTTGTGCCGATCGACCATAGCACAGACTGGAGTTCATCGAGACAACCTTTGCCGCAGGCTATGAGCTTCTTGCTGAAGCTTCTTGTCTTGAGGCCCTTGAGGACCTCAGCGTTGGCACACTCGTCCTGGCCGTTGCTTCGGGGGTGCGCCACGGAGCATAGCAGATCTGCGTGCCAAGGCTAGCGTAGTAAGACTTCAAGATGTCGCTTGTGAATTGCGAGTCGTTGTGAGTAATGATGTGATTGGGAACGCTGAAGTGGCACACCAAGCCTTTGATGAACTTGACAACTGATGCGACTGGGATGGTGCGGACAAGCTCCACTTCAGCCCATTTGGTGAACTTGTCAATGGCCACGTAGAGGAAACGGTAGCCTCCTACCGCGAAAGAAAAGGGACCCAAAATGTCCGGCCCCCAGACTGCAAAGGGACACGAGAGGGGGATGGTCTGGAGCCCTTGCACTGGTTGGTGGATCTGGTTGGCGTGGAATTGGCAGGCTTCGCAAGAATGGACCACTCGGTGGCATCTTGAAGCATAGTGGGCTAGTAGAAGCCACTGCAGAAAACCTTGATGGCTAGGGTGCGTGATGAAGAGTGATGTCCGCAATCTCCTTCGTGTATATCAGCAACCAGCTCGTGCCCTTGATCCTCGGATATGCACCGCAATGGTACTCCATTAGGGTGCCTTCCATAGAGATCTCCGTCCTGGAGGAAGTAGGATGCAGCTTGGCGGGCCACACACTCTGCTTCAGTGTCGTTCGCCGGGAGAGTGTCGCTCTCCAAGTAGATCTTGAACTCTGTAGCCCAGCTCTCAGTTTGTGGCTCCAGTGCCATGTGGGATCACTAGAAGGGACGTCTAGAAGGCGGGTGAATAGACTACTTGACAAATTAAAAACCTAACCTTTTCCCAAGTTAATTGGTTGGCAATTTTTAGCAATTCTAACAAGTCTAATACGCCCTACACATGCTAGTCAACAAGTATGGCAGCGGAAAATAAAGACAAGCATATGTAAGAGAGTAGAGATAGGAAGATCAAACGCAATAGATGACACGAAGATTTTTCCCGTGGTTCCGATAGGTGGTGCTATCGTACGTCCACGCTGATGGAGACTTCAACCAACGGAGGGTAGCGGTCGCGAGAGTCCATGGAGGGCTCCACCCGTTAGGGTCCACGAAGTAGCAACCTCGTCTATTCCATCATGGCTTCTGTCCACGAAGGACTAGCCTCACTATGGGTAGATCTTCACGAAGTAGGCGATCTCCTTGCCCGTACAAACTTCTTGGTTCAAATCCACAACACAAAGAAGGAGGCACCCAAGCGACACCTAACCAATCTAGGAGGCACCACCCTTCAAAAGGTAATAGATGTGGTAGTATGATGAACTCCTTGCAAAAGATAGTCTCCTCAACACTCAATCACTCTCTCACGGGTTTGGCATGGGTAGAAGAGATTGATTGGATGTAAAGCAACTTGGGGAGGCTAGAAATAAAGATCCATATGGTTTGAGTGGATGATCTTGACCTCAACACAAGGGTAGGTGGTTCTCTCTCAGAAAATTGGATATGGCAAGTGGGTGTATGTTCTGAGTGCTTCTCCTACGAGTGAATGGTGGTGGAGGGGAATATATAGGCATCTCCAAAAATCCAACCATTACAACATTATTGCCCAACTCGGTCGTACCGACTAGTGCAAAATGTGGCAACTTTAGGCTTTTCGGTGGAACCGATATATAAATCTCGGTGGTACCGATATGGGTGACCTAGGCAGTTTCCAAATCTCGGTGAGACCAATTCTCAAAACTCGGTGGTACCAATTCTTGAAAATGGATAACCAGAAAGTTGGTCCAAAACTCGGTGAGATCAATTCTCAAAACTCGGTAGTACCGATTCTTGAAAATGGCTAACCAGAAAGTTGGTCCAAATCTCGGTGAGACCAATTCTCAAAACTTGGTGGTACTGATTCTTAAAAATGGCGAACCAGAAAGTTGGTCACTGGTTTCGGTAGCACCAAATGGAAAACTTGGTAGAACCGAGACATGGGGTTTGGCTTGGCTTCTGTCTAGGGTAAAACTCGGTGGATCCGAATGGGAAATGTTGGTGTCACCGAATTTTGACTTTTGGCTTTGGACAGAAGATTTGTGTGGGAAAGTGGGTGAGTATTTTTGGTGGCTACCTCTAAGCACTTGAGCAACCAGATCATCATATTTACCTCATCCCCTTTTAATAGTATTGGCTTTCCTATGGACTCAAAAGTGATTTCTGAAAGCACACCATGCTCCCTTGGTGGTTTTGATAATTCATGACAACATACATTGTCTCTTGGACTAATACTTTTACCTAGTGTATTTCAGATATAGTCCATAGAGAAGGGCTGGCAAAAGGATTGTGGAGATTGTGGAAATACCCCAAGATGCAAGGAAATAGATTGGCAAAGCTTCAAGGAAGAGGACTCTACATTTTACATTTGTGAGAAATCACTTTGAGTCCATAGGAAAGCCAATACTATTAAAAGGGGGTAAGGTTTTGTTGGTGAACAAAATGCTCATACGTGCACAAGTGATAGTCACCAAAAACACCCACAAGCTCTCCCACCAAAGTCTGTCCAAAGCCAAATACTCAAAATCGGTGCAACCAACATTCCATCCCGGTGCCACCGATTCTCAACCTCAGACAGACTCAGCCAAACCCTAGCCACTTCGGTGCAACCGATTCTATCCCGGTGCCACCGAGTTTAGGTTGCGAACTCTCTGTTACACAAATTCACAATATCGGTACCACCGAGATTATTGGATCGGCGTCACCGAGATTGTCAATCTGACCGTTGGTCACCTTATCGGTGCAACCGAGTTTCCTATATCGGTCTCACCGAGATTCAAAAGTTACCACTTTTGGTCACTTCGGTACCACCGAGATTTACACATCGGTGTCACCGAGTTATTCATTTTGTGTGTAACGGTTGGATTTTTGGGGATGCCTATATATACCCCTCCACCACCACCTACTCGAAAGGGAAGCACTCAGAACTATTCCATACTTGCCCCATCTAGTTTTCTGAGAGAGAACCACCTATTCTTGTGTTGAGGTCAAGATCTTCCACTCCAACCATATGGATCTTGATTTCTAGCCTCCCCAAGTTGCTTTCCACCAATCCCATCTCTTCCACCAAGCCAAATCTATGAGAGAGTGATTGTGTGTTGAGGAGTCTATCATCTTGAAACACAAGAGCAAGGAGTTCATCGACATTACCGAGCCTATTACCTTTTGGAGGGTGGTGCCTCCTAGATTGGTTAGGTGTCGCTTGGGAGCCTCCTACTTCGTGTTGTGGAGTTGAACCAAGAAGTTTGTAAGGGCAAGGAGATCGCCTACTTCGTGAAGATCTACCCATAGTGAGGCTAGTCCTTCGTGGACGGAAGCCGTTATGGAATAGTCAAGGTTGCTACTTCGTGGACCCTTATGGGTGGAGCCCTCCGTGGACTCTCGCGACCGTTACCCTCCGTGGGTTGAAGACTCCATAAACGTGGACGTACGATAGCACCACCTATCGGAACCACGGGAAGAATCCTTGCGTCTCCAATTGTGTTTGATCTCCATATCTCTACTCTTTACTTCATGTGCAATGTCTTTACTTTCCGCTGCCATATTTGTTCACATGCATGTGTAGGGCTGTTAGACTTGCTATAACTGTTAAAATCTGCCAACCAATTAACTTGGGAAAATGTTAGGTTTTAAATTCCTGCTAGTAGTCTATTCACCCCCCCTCTAGACACTCTTCTAGTGATTCCTCAATTGGTGTCAGAGCATTGGTCTCCATTGCTTCGGTTTAATCACTGAGGAGGAAGATGGATGTGTCTAGTATAGGGAGTTTGAGTTGTATAGTGCCGATTCTTGATGGAGAGTACTATAGTCAATGGAAAACCTTGATGCTTGAGCTGTTTAATGAATTTCAATTAAGCAAATATGTTAAGTGCCCTTATGTACCTCCCATTGATCCTTTGTATCCCACACACGAAGAGGAAGTTGAGATGCTATGCAATCTTAGAACTGTCAATCTCATTGTTAGAGCTTTGCCTAGAAATGTGCTCAATCAAATGAAGAATTTTGTATGTGCTTACACCTTGTGGAATGACTTGGAGAAACGATATCCAAGTTATTCATTGAGTAATCTTGATGAAATTGTTCATAAAACTATTGCCGTCCACAAAATGACGCCTAGTGATCCTAAATTTGATGACTGTCTATTTTAGCTTAGAGACCTCATGCGTGCTAAAGGAGATGTCACAACTATCAACAATATCATTATAGAAGTCCTTCGCATTCATAAACTTGAACATTGTCATGATCACCATCCTAACGAATCTCTTGCTCTTTATGACGAGGATTTCCCACTTGATGATGACAATGTGGAACATGGCTACTATGATGAAGATGAGCTGTTCGACATCGAGTATGAGAAGATCATGAAGAATCTAAGTCTCATGGCAAACTTCAAGGATTACATGTCCAGAGGAAAAGAGTGGATTCTCGATAGCGGATGTACCGATCATATGACCGGAGATAGAGAGATGTTTGAAGAGATCACACCAAACCATGGACCACGAAGGTACGTAACGTTTGGAGACAACTCCAAGGGTAAGGTACTTGGTCTTGGTAAGGTGGCCATATCCCATGATAGCTCTATCCAAAATGTTATGCTTGTTGAATCTCTTGGCTACAATCTTCTTTCCGTATCTAGACTTGCTGACTTTGGTTTTAATGTGCTATTCACGAAAGTAGATTGCCAAGTGTTTCGTCAAGATAATCATAAAATGGTCTTTACCGGTTTCCGTAGAGGTGATCTATACATTGTTGACTTCACTAAGAGATCCAAACCTCGCACTTGTTTAATTGCTAAATCCTCTAAAGGTTGGCTTTGGCATAGAAGACTAGGACATGTTGGCATGCGTAATTTAGACAAGCTTATCAACGGTGATCATATACTTGGTGTTAAAGATGTTATGTTTGACAAAGATAGACTTTGTAGTGCTTGTCAAGCTGGAAAGCAAGTAGGTGGAAGTCATCCCATTAAGAATATCATGACTACTAGGAGACCTCTCGAGTTACTTCCCATGGATCTTTTTGGTCCCAATGCTTACAAGAGTCTCGGTGGAAATTCCTATGGTCTAGTTATAGTTGATGATTTTTCCAGATTTACGTGGGTATTCTTTCTTGATGATAAGTCTCAGGTTCAAAAGATCTTCAAGAACTTCGCTCACAAAGCGTAAAATCAGTTTGAAGTGAAGATCAAGAAGGTTCGGAGCGATAATGGATCGGAGTTCAAGAACACCCATGTGGATACCTTCCTTGACGAAGAAGGTGTCTCACATGAGTTCTCGGCTACGTACACGCCTCAACAAAATGGAGTTGTTGAAAGGAAGAACCGGACGCTCATTGAGATGGCAAGAACGATGCTTGACGAATACAAGACGCCAAGACACTTTTGGGCAGAAGCCGTGGAAACAGCATGTCATGCCACAAACCGACTTTACTTGCATAAGCTTCTCGGTAAAACGGCATACGAGCTACTCACCGGTAACAAACCCCAAGTTGGATACTTTTGGGTATTCGGCTCAAAGTGCTACATTCTTGATAAGCATCGTCGTACTAAATTTGCTCCTAAATCTCATGAAGGATTCCTACTTGGTTACAGATCGAACTCTCACACTTACCGTGTCTACAACAACTTCACTCGAAAAGTTGAAGAGACGGTAGATGTGAAGTTTGATGAATCTAATGGTTCGCAAGTCGAACAATTGCCAAATGATGTAGGTGATAAGGACCCTTCGGAAGCTATCCAAGATTTGCCCATCGGCAAGATTTGTCCCATGGAGGTGAAGGAAAGTACTTCATCAACACAAGTGGAAGCCCCTACTTCACGTCAAGGTGAACCACAACATGACATGGAGGCATCCACAAGCGGTACACGACAAGATGATGAAGTGGAGGAAGTGCATCATGAAGATCCACCACAACCACCTTCACCACCACCTCAAGGGAACGACACCATCAACAACAACGAAGATGAAGGAGATGATGATGAAGAAGAAGAAGCTCCACCATCTAACAAGCCCAAGCTACCCCGAGTTTGAGCACAAGTGACCAAGAACCATCCCCTAAACCAAATCTTTGGTGACATCCAAACCGGGAGAATCACTCGCTCTAAAACTCGTCTAGCTAACTTTTGTGAGCATTATTCTTTCATCTCTAGCATTGAGCCCTTGAAGGTAGAACAAGCTCTTGAAGATGCGGATTGGGTGAACGCGATGCATGAAGAGCTTCACAACTTCGAGAGGAACGAAGTGTGGACACTCGTGGAGAAGCCCAAGGATGAGCAAAACATCATCGGAACCAAATGGGTGTTTCAGAACAAGCAAGACGAAGACGGTCAAGTCGTGCGCAACAAGGCTCGCCTCGTAGCCCAAGGATATACGCAAGTCGAAGGTATGGACTACGGTGAGACCTACGCCCCCGTTGCTAGACTTGAAGCTATTCGCATTCTTCTTGCCTATGCTAACCACCATGATATCACGCTTTATCAAATGGACATTAAAAGTGTCTTTTTAAATGGTGAGATTGAAGAAGAAGTATATGTTAAGCAACCACCTGGTTTTGTGAATCCTAAGAAACCTAATCATGTTTACAAGCTTTGTAAAGCCCTTTATGGTCTTAAGCAAGCCCCTCGTGCTTGGTACAAATGCTTAACGAAGTTTCTCATTGAAAAAGGTTTTGAAATTGGTAAAATTGACGCAACCTTGTTCACTAAGAGAGTTAATGGTGAATTATTTGTATGCCAAATCTATGTGGATAATATTATCTTTGGATCTACTAACCCACAATTTAGTGAAAGATTTGGAAGGTTGATGTCCGAGAAGTATGAGATGTCTATGATGTGTGAGCTGAAATTCTTTCTTGGCTTGCAAATCAAGCAAACGAGAGAAGGAACTTTCATCTCTCAAACTAAATATACCAAGGACTTGATCAAGAAGTTCAACCTGCAGGAGTGCAAAGGTATGAAAACCCCAATGCCTACTAGTGGACATGTTGATCTTACCATAGAGGATGAACCGGTTGATCAAAAGGTTTATCGATCTATGATTGGTTCATTGCTATATCTATGTGCCTCTCGTCCCGATATTATGCTTAGTGTTTGCATGTGTGCTAGATATCAAGCTGCAGCTAAAGAGTGTCATCTTTTGGCCGTGAAACGTATTGTGAGATATTTGATACAAACACCAAACTTTGGCATTTGGTATCCTAAGGGATCTTCCTTTAACCTTGTTGGCTATTCCGATTCGGATTATGCCGGTGACAAGGTTGATAGAAAATCCACCTCGGGTACTTGTCAATTTTTGGGTAGATCTCTTGTGTCTTGGTCCTCCAAGAAACAAAACTCGATATCTTTATCCACTGCCGAAGCTGAATATATTGCTGCTGGATCTTGTTGTGCACAATTACTATGGATGACACAAACGCTTAAGGATTATGGAATCCATGTTAGAAATGTTCCATTACTTTGTGACAATGAAAGTGCTACTAAAATTGGTCATAATCCTGTGCAACACTCTCGAACTAAACATATTCAAGTTCGACATCATTTCATTCGTGATCATGTTGCCAAAGGAGATATTGATCTTAAGCATGTTCGCACTAACAAGCAATTGGCCGATATCTTTACTAAGCCACTTGATGAGAAAACATTTTGTTACTTGAGGAGTGAGTTGAACATCATTGATGCTTCAAACTTGAGCTAGACTCACTCGGTTGCATGCAAGGGCATAAGCTTTCTTGATATTTCCATGTTGATCCTAACATGTTATCTTGTGCCATGGAATTCTATGCTCCCTTGTATTGCATCTAATCTTTTGTAGGTACTTGAAAGAATTTCATTCCACAAGATTGTCATCAACTCCAATAACAAGCAATCTTGTCATGATCAAGTATCCACAATCCCTCTTGGTGATGAAAGGAAGAAGACACCTCAATCATATCCTTGACATATATTTATAATTCTTAATTTGGTATCATGTCAAATGGATATATCTGTTGCCCTTCCTTGCATGACTAACCTTTGTAGGTGACATGTGTACTAAAACGAGACGGATTGCTCCCCACTCAAGATGATCTTCATCAACCTTGAGCATCCTCGACAAGTTCACCTATGAGCAACGTCATCAACATCACTCAAAGGTATGTACTCATATCCTTGAAAAGGCTTTGCTCCAAGTCATGAGCTAAAGCAACTCAAGTGATATGAAGACATTAAAATGCTTAATCGAAAAATGGTAACCCCATTTTGAGCTTAACGTAGAGTATGACCTATGATCAAGTATTCTTACTTGGCTCCTAAGTCAATATACTCTAATATAGGTGACCTAGTCACCGCCCATCATCTAGTTAAGTATTTTGGATGGTTCACTTTCTATTTTGCAAAGACTTCTTGGAACCACTCAAATCTTCTCTAGTTGATACTTTTCTGTAAAAACTTTTGCATTCCCTTTGAAAAATTCTCTTTTGACGCCTTGAAAACAGAAACTTGGTCCCTTATTTCGGTTGCTGTTTTAGCCTCGGAGCCGCCGATACATATTTCTCGGTTCTACCGAAATTGCAGATAAACTGCATTACAAAACTTCGGCACCACCGATTGATTTGTCTCGGAGTCACCGATTTTTTCTTTTTCTTATTTGTGTTTTTTTTTTGCAAATCTATGTTTCTTTTGCAATCCTACAAGCAATACTTCTGTTACTTCGATGATCCCGTTAAATTAAAAAAAACCGGGGGAGAAGAACAAAAGATAATCTTAGGGAGAGAATTTCTTTATTCAAGGATCCCTACCTTAACGGAAGAAGGGGGAGAATAACAAAATCTTACAACATCTCCAAGGGAGAGAAACTATTTTCCATGATTCCCTCAGTTTTCATTTCTATGAACCCTACATTCAGTGACCCTTGTTCTCAAGGATCCCTTCTCAGTCAATGATCCCTGTATCCATCCCTGTTTTTGACCTTTTTGGAAATTAATGCCAAAGGGGGAGAAGAACAAAGCTTCATGCTAAAGGGGAGATACATGCTTATGCAAAGGGGGAGATATGATCAAGGGGGAGAGCCAATATCAATATTCATACTCACTTAAACAAGGGGAGAATATCAAAGTAGGAGGAGAAGACAAATTTGGAAGTTTACCCTTCTCACCCTATCCAATCCCAATATCTACATGCTGAGATTTCAAGGTAAGTATGTTCTAATATTGTCATATCTAAGGGGAGAAAGAAATAATTTCGGAGACATATCAATCTTAAGAAATGCTATCTTCTATATGTTCTCCATATCTTGGTAGTTTTGAGTTCTATTGCCTTTGATTGGTAGAATACTCTTGTGTTTTCTAACATTGTTTTCTCAAGTGTGTTTTTACTACTAGAATGCTCAAGAACTCAAGGTAAGTATATGCATCATACCCTTGATCAAGATGATCTCTTGCTTCTTGCACATATTGTTTGCAAGAGTGAAGTCTTGAACAAGGATACATCTCATTCATATATGTTTGATGCATATGGCCAAGATATACATGACTTATTACATCCCTTCATCCATATGTGTGTCCATGCATTCCAAAGCAACTATCCTTTAAAGGACTGCACACATTTAGGGGGAGCAAATCTAAGTCATGTGTCTCTCAAAGTCTTCATTATATCCATGCATATCATTATTTGAAGCTTTGATTGTATGTTGTCATCAATTACCAAAAAGGGGGAGATTGAAAGCACAACATGCTCCCTTGGTGGTTTTGATAATTCATGACAACATACATTGTCTCTTGGACTAATACTTTTACCTAGTGTATTTCAGATATAGTCCATAGAGAAGGGCTGGCAAAAGGATTGTGGAGATTGTGGAAATACCCCAAGATGCAAGGAAATAGATTGGCAAAGCTTCAAGGAAGAGGACTCTACATTTTACATTTGTGAGAAATCACTTTGAGTCCATAGGAAAGCCAATACTATTAAAAGGGGGTAAGGTTTTGTTGGTGAACAAAATGCTCATACGTGCACAAGTGATAGTCACCAAAAACACCCACAAGCTCTCCCACCAAAGTCTGTCCAAAGCCAAATACTCAAAATCGGTGCAACCAACATTCCATCCCGGTGCCACTGATTCTCAACCTCAGACAGACTCAGCCAAACCCTAGCCACTTCGGTGCAACCGATTCTATCCCGGTGCCACCGAGTTTAGGTTGCCAACTCTCTGTTACGCAAATTCACAATATCAGTACCACCGAGATTGTTGGATCGGCGTCACCAAGATTGTCAATCTGACCGTTGGTCACCTTATCGGTGCAACCGAGTTTCCTATATCGGTCTCACCGAGATTCAAAAGTTGCCACTTTTGGTCACTTCGGTACCACCGAGATTTACACATCGGTGTCACCGAGTTGGTCATTTTGTGTGTAACGGTTGGATTTTTGGGGATGCCTATATATACCCCTCCACCACCACCTACTCGAAAGGGAAGCACTTAGAACTATTCCATACTTGCCCCATCCAGTTTTCTGAGAGAGAACCACCTATTCTTGTGTTGAGGTCAAGATCTTCCACTCCAACCATATGGATCTTGATTTCTAGCCTCCCCAAGTTGCTTTCCACCAATCCCATCTCTTCCACCAAGCCAAATCTGTGAGAGAGTGATTGTGTGTTGAGGAGTCTATCATCTTGAAACACAAGAGCAAGGAGTTCATCGACATTACCGAGCCTATTACCTTTTGGAGGGTGGTGCCTCCTAGATTGGTTAGGTGTCGCTTGGGAGCCTCCTACTTCGTGTTGTGGAGTTGAACCAAGAAGTTTGTAAGGGCAAGGAGATCGCCTACTTCGTGAAGATCTACCCATAGTGAGGCTAGTCCTTCGTGGACGGAAGCCGTTATGGAATAGTCAAGGTTGCTACTTCGTGGACCCTTATGGGTGGAGCCCTCCGTGGACTCTCGTGACCTTTACCCTCCATGGGTTGAAGACTCCATAAACGTGGACGTACGATAGCACAACCTATCGGAACCACGGGAAAAATCCTTGCGTCTCCAATTGTGTTTGATCTCCATATCTCTACTCTTTACTTCATGTGCAATGTCTTTACTTTCCGCTGCCATATTTGTTGACATGCATGTGTAGGGCTGTTAGACTTGCTATAACTTTTAAAATCTGCCAACCAATTAACTTGGGAAAATGTTAGGTTTTAAATTCCTGCTAGTAGTCTATTCACCCCCCTCTAGACACTCTTCTAGTGATCCCTCAATTTCTCACAAAATGTAAAATGTAGAGTCCTCATCCTTGAAGCATGGCCAATCCTATTCCTTCCTTTCCATGTGGAGGTTATCCACACAATCCTTAGCCAATCCTCTCTATGGACTAAACCTAAAATAAACTAGATAGAACTATTAGTCCAAGAGACAATGTATGTTGTCATGAATTAGCAAAACCACCAAAGGGAGCATATGTGCTTTCAATCTCCCCCTTTTTGCTAATTGATGACAACATACAATCGAAGCTTCAAATTAAGTTATGCATGAATATGTGATGGCCTTGAAGGATACATGACTAATACAAGCTCCCCCTTAAAGTGTGCAATCAATTGTAAATGATAGTTGCTTTGGAATGCATGAGCACACACATAGTAGAAAGGACATGAGAAGTCATATATATCTTGGCTATATGCATCAAATATATGTGAATGAGTTGTATCCATGTTCAAGACTTCACTCTTGCAAACAATATGTGCAAGAAGCAAGAGATCATCTTGACCAAGGATATGATGCATATACTTACCTTGAAGTTCTTGAGCATTCTAATAGTAGAAGCACACTTGAGAAAACAATGTTAGGAAACACAAGAGCATTCTACATATCCGAATGCAAAATGATTCAAGAGTACGAAGATATGGAAGACATATAAAAAAATAGGGTTTCTTAAGATTGATATGTCTCCAAAACAAGTTTAGAACTTTCTCCCCTTGGTATGGATTTGTAAGTCTTCCTCTCCCCCTGAATCTTAGCATGTAGATATTGGGAGTAGGTAGGGTGAGACAAGTCTAACATAAAAAACATTTGCACTCTGTCCTTAAATTAAGTGGCATGAATTTGGTCTTCTCTCTCTCCCTTGAACAGATATTTCTCCCCTTTGGGTAAGCATAAGCTTCTTCTTTTCATGATTATCTCCCCCCCTTGATATTTCTCCCCCTCAAGCATAGGTGCTTTGATGTTTATCCCCCTTAATATTATATCTCCCCCTTTGGTATGAGCATAAGCTTTGAAGCTTTGATATTTCTCCCCCTTTGGCATTAATTTCCAAAAAGGGTCACACAAAGGGTCAGATAAAGGGATCATTGAGAGGGAAGGGATCATTGAGAGAAATTTAGACTAAGGGATCCTTGAGTACTTTTCTCCCCCTTTAATTATCTGAAAAGCTTCTTGAAATTTCTCCCCTTTGACATAGGGATTCCTGTAGAAAATTTCTGAGCATATGTGCTCTCAATCTCCCCCTTTTTGGCAAAGAACACAGAAGATAGCAAGGTCGGTGGCTCCGAGGCAGAACGAGTCGGTGGAACCGATATGTGGTTGTGCAGCCTATCTGTATGATCGGTGACACCGAGTTATCTGAATCGGAGGGTCCGAAATGCAAAACAGAAACTTGGCAAAGTTTGTCAAAAGAAATTTTTTTAGAAGGTTTTGCAAGGAATTTTCAACTAGATGGAAATTGAGTGGTTCCAAGAAAGCATGCAACTATTTGATGAACCAAACAAGATACTTCATCCAGATGATGGGCGGTGACTAGGTCACCTATATTAGAATATATTGACTTAAGGAGCCAATAAAGAATAGTTGATCATAGGTCATACTCTACGTTAATCTCAAAATGTGGTTACCATTTTTCGATTAAGCATTTTAATGTTTTCATATCACTTGAGTTGCTTTATCTCATGACTTGGAGTAAAGCTATTTCATGGATATGATCACATACCTTTGAGTGATGTTGACGGCGTGGCATATAGGAGAACTTCTTGTGGAGGCTCGAATTCGATGAAGATCATCTTGAGTTGGGAGCAATCCATCTTTTCTTTGAAGCTAGGTCCTCCTACAAGAGTTAGTCATGCAAGGAAGAACGTGATATATCCAAATGACAAGAATGAAATTTGTTTAGCAAGTGGTTGTCAAGGATATGGTTTGTGTTGTCTTCTTCCTGCCATCATCAAAGAAGGTTTGTGGATACTTGGCCATGACAAGATTGCTTGTGATATGAGTTGATGGCAATCTTGTGGAGTGTAGTTCTTCCAAGTACCTACAAACGGTTAGATGCAATACAAGGGAGCATATATTTCCAAGATATAAGATAGTGTCAAAGGTATCAAGGAATAGTCATGAAAGCTTATGCCCTTGCATGCATCTGAGTGAGTCTAGCTCAAGTTTGAAGCATCAATGATGTTCAACTCACTCCTCAAGTGACAAAACACTTTATCTTCAAGTGGCTTAGTAAAGATATCGGCCAATTGCTTGTTAGTGCGAACATGTTTGAGATTAATGTCCCCTTTGGCAACATGATCACGAATGAAATGATGACGAACTTGAATATGTTTAGTTCAAGAATGTTGCACGGGATTATGAGCAATCTTAATAGCACTTACATTGTCAAACAACAATGGAACATGTCACACATGGATTCCATAATCCTTAAGAGTTTGAGTCATCCATAGCAATTGCGCACAACATGATCCAGCGGCAATGTATTCCGCTTCGGTAGTGGATAGAGATACCGAGTTTTGTTTCTTGGATGACCAAGACACAAGAGATCTACCAACAAATTGACATGTACCCGAGGAGGATTTTCTATCAACCTTATCTCCGACATAGTCCGAGTCGGAATAGCCAACAAGGTTAAAGGAAGATCCCTTGGGATACCATATGCCAAAGTTTGTTGTATGTATCAAGTATCTCACAATTCTTTTCATGGCCTTAAGATGACACTCTTTAGGAGCGGCTTGATATCTAGCACACATGCACACACTAAGCATAATATCGGGATGGGAGATACATAGATATAGCAATGAACCAATCATTGAACGATATACCTTTTGATCAACCGGGTTGTCCTCCTTGGTGAGGTCAACATGTCCATTAGTAGGCATAGGAGTTTTCATACCTTTACACTCTTGCATGTTGAACTTCTTGATCAAGTCATTGGTATACTTGGTTTGAGAGATGAAAGTTCCTTCTCTCATTTGCTTGATTTGCAAACCAAGGAAAAATTTCAGCTCACACATCATGGACATCTCATACTTCTCGGACATCAACCTTCAAAATTTCTCACTAAATTGTGGGTTAGTAGATCCAAAGATAATATCATCCACATAAATTTGGCACATAAATAATTCACCATTAACTCTCTTAGTGAATAAGGTTGCGTCAATTTTACCAATTTCAAAACCTTTTCAATAATAAACTTCGTTAATCATTTGTACCAAGCTCGTGGGGCTTGCTTAAGATCATAGAGAGCTTTAAGAAGCTTGTAAACATGATTAGGTTTCATAGGGTTCACAAAACTGGGGGGTTGTTTAATATAGACCTCTTCCTCAATCTCACCATTTAAAAATGCACTTTCAATATCCATTTGATAAAGAGTGATATCATGGTGTGTCGGGGAACGGATGCTCACAATCACCTATGGGACCAGAGGCCCCTTTGTGGTTCGGCAAGGGGGGTCGTGTTGCATGAAGAGCGGAGAGCATGAGACGGCGCGAGGATTAGGACACTAGCATTTTACCCAGGTTCGGGCCGCTGCTAAGCGTAAAACCCTACTCCTGCTTTTGGTGGATTTGATTGGAAGAACACGAGTGGTGCCTCACGCTCTATCCCGGCAAGGGTTGCCTTCGGGGAAAGAGCTGCTAGGCGAGTACAGATGTTCGGGGGTCCAAATCCTAGGTAGCCTTGGGCCTCCTTTTATAGTGCAAGGGGTTACCACAATGGCAAAACAGTCATTATCTATCAATTGGATAGCTTAGCAGAGCTATCATACCTAACTTTGGCATTTAGGACAAAATACCATGATTACCAGACGAGGTGGTGCTCGGGGGTGCATCCCCAACAAGCTTTACCACCGCTTGGCCGGTCGTTGCTTATGGTCTTGACACGCTGCAGGGCGGGTGTCAACTGAGCGTAACTTGCCTTCCGACGCTCTGCCACGTGCTTAGCGAGAGCTGATTAGCCGCTTGAGGGCTCGACACCGCATTGATAAGTGACTGGTGTAGCGATGCGATGGAGCGGTGGCCGATCAGCTCGCGCCTACCGGGGGATGGCCTGCCGGGTATTCTGGAAGGTGCGCATGTCTTGGTACCCGGCAAGCGCCGGGGATGTGCTTGGCGCGTTGCAGTCCAGGCTTGGGCTGCTGCGTCGGGCTTGTTGGAGTCTGGTCTTGATCATTCGCCAGGTTTGTACGAATGTTGAAGGGTTCAGCTACTACCGCCTGTGCATAAGTCAGGGGCACTGGGTACCCCTGTACTAGTGCACCGACAGGAGGCCCCGGGTTTGGCCCACACGCGCTCATCAAGTGCCGTTGGGTCAGGCCCAAAATCTATGCACATGCGCGCAATGGGAGGGAGTAACTGCCAATTTATTGGTCAGCACTGACCCACCACCTCAGGCCGTTTCCGCCACGCGCACCGCATGCATAGCGGGGGGTTAGCGACGGGCGCGCGTGACTTAAAGCCCTGGTCATGGCAGAAACCGCAGCGCCATGGATTGGAGCAATGGGGTGGTTACCTGTTCGCCCGTGATCGTGGGTGATGGAATTGGTGGAGATGGGCGGCGACCTTTGGAGCGGAGGAGAGCTAGCCTCCGCGCTCTCCCCTGTAAATTGGGGGTCATGAGGGGCGATGCTCATCCATCCTTCTTTCCTCCTTGAGTTCACATCCACAGAGCTCGCCCTTCCGCTTCCTTGTCTTGAGCCCTCGCAGCACTTCAACATTCATCCTCTCGACTTGCCCATTGCTTCTTGGATGGGCAACAGAGGCGAAGGAGACCTTGCTTCCAAGGCTTTGGATATATTGCATGAAGGCGCGGCTCGTGAACTAGGTGCCGTTGTCAGTGATCACTCTGTTAGGCACTCCAAAGCGACACACCAGTCCTTTCATGAACTTGATAGCTGACTGCGCGGTCACCTTTCTCACTGGTTCCACCTCAGTCCACTTTGTGAACTTGTCGGTCGCCACGAACAATAACTCAAAGCCCCCGACAGCACGGGGGAAGGGGCCCAGAATATCGAGCCCCCAGACCGAGAATGGCCAGGATAGAGGGATTGTTTGGAGGGCTTGTGCTGGTTGATGGATGTTCTTGGAATAGAAATGGCAGGCTTCACACTTGGTGACCAGCTCCGTAGCGTCGTGGAGAGCAGTGGGCCAATACAAACCCTGTCGGAAGGCTTTCCCGGCAAGGGCCCTTGATCCAATGTGGGAACCACATACTCCTCCGTGAATCTCTGCCAACAGCTTTAGTCTATCCTCCCGGCAGATACACCTTAATTTCACACCGTTCGGTCTTCTTTTGTACAGGGTGTCATTGACAAACTGGTACATACTTTACCGACGGGCTACTCTTTCGGCTTCCTCTTGCTCTTCGGGGAGTTCTCCTGTTTGAAGGAAATGGACTATATGCTGCGCCCTGGTTGGAGCCTGCGGCTCGACAACAAGGACTAAAGGCGTCTCCTCGTCCCCTGGAGCGCTTGTCTCAACCGCGAGAACCTGAGGTCCTACGAGAGGGAGCTGCTCGTCAACCGGAACGGGATTTTCCCCGACAGCTTCTCTACCAGCGGCTTCGGGAAGCTCTGCCGGGAAATGCTTGCCGGAGTTCAGCTTCCTTCTCTTCTTGGACATTGCTGATGGGGATACTGATGGTTGAGCGAGGTGGAGAACGAAAGTCCCTGGTTCCACAGGAAGCTTCTGCGCAGCGCACTTCGATAGATGGTCAACAATGCAGTTTTCTGCTCGTGGCACGTGCTCTGTTTGCAGTCCATCAAAATGCCACTCCAATTTCCTCACTTCTTCCACGTATGCCTCCATCAGCGGGCTCTGGTAATCCTTGTTGACTTAATTCACCACAAGCTGAGAATCTCCTCGGACGATCAGCCTCTTTATTCCCAACTCCACCGTGATTCTAAGTCCGGTAAGGAGCCCCTCATACTCAGTGGTATTGTTGGTGGCTTCCTCCCGGGGAAAGTGCATTTGGACGATGTACTTGAGGTGCTCTCCGGTAGGGGCAATAAGGAGCACGCCTTCTCCAGTGCCCCGGAGTGAGAAAGCGCCGTCAAAGTACATGATCCAATCCTTGGGTGCTTCTTTGCCGGGGAGGATTGTCTCTGGAGCTTCATCATCTGGCGTGGGTGTCCATTCTGCAATAAACTCCGCCAACGCCCTGCTTTGAATGGTGGAAGTGCTCTCATACTTTAATCCGAAACTTGACAATTCTAATGCCCACTCAACTATTCTGCCAGTGGCTTCGGGGTTCCTCAGTATGCGTTGCAATGGGAAATGGGTAACAACTGTTATCTCATGGGCTTGGAAGTAATTGCGCAACTTCCTCGAGGCCATGATGAGGCCGAAGATCAGCTTTTGTACTCGAGAGTAACTTGACCTAGCCCTCTGTAGCAGGGAACTGACAAAGTACACGGGCCGCTGCACCATTTTCTTCTTTGCCGCCTCTTTGGACCCGCTGTCGATCATTTGCTGAGGTCCCCCTTGATCTGTATCGAGTCCTACCGCGGATGCTTCTTTCTCGTCCCCGGTAGCATCAGCAGCAGCCGCTGAATCTCCATCCACTTCCCGCTGCGCCACCAGCGCTGCACTAACCACTTGATTCGTTGCTGCCAAATATAGCAATAACGGCTCTTGCGGTTTAGGAGCGACCAAGGTGGGAGCAGAGGATAGGTAATTCTTCAGGTCTTGCAGCGCTGCATCTGCCTCCGGGGTCCACTTTATCAGGCCGGCCTTCTTCAAGATCTTGAAGAACTGCAAGGCGCGTTCAGCAGACTTGGAGATGAAGCTACTCAATGCGGCAACACATCCGGTCAAGCGTTTGATATCCTTGATAGTCTTGGGTGCCTGTATCTGTTCAATCGCCTTGATCTTGTCGGGATTGGCTTCTATTCCTCGCCGAGATACAAAGAACCCAAGCAGCTTGCCGGATGGGACACCGAACACACACTTTTCAGGGTTGAGCTTTAGGTTGATTTTGCGCAAGTTCGCAAAAGTTTCTTCCAGATCCTGTATGAGAGTGGCTTCATGCTTGGTCTTGACCACGATGTCATCCATGTAGACTTCCACATTTCTGTGCAGCTGAGGTCCAAAACCAATCTGAACAGCTCTGGCGAAGGTCGAACCAGCACTCTTTAACCCAAAGGGCATACACACAAAACAGTACGTGCCACAGGGAGTTATGAATGCGGTCTTCTCTTCATCTTCTTTAGTCATAAATATCTGGTGGTATCCGGAGTAGGCATCCAAAAAAGAGAGCAAGTCACATCCGGAGGTGGAATCAACAATCTGATCTATGGGCGGCAAGGGGAAAGGGTCCTTCGGGCATGCTTTGTTCAAGTCAGTGAAGTCTATGCAAAGTCTCCATTTCCCATTTGCCTTACATACCACCACCGGGTTTGCCAGCCAAGTTGGATGCAGCACCCCTCTGACCAAACCAGCTGCTTAAAGCTTCTTGATTTCCTCGGTAATGAACTGCTACCGCTCCAGGGCTTGCTTCCTAACCTTTTGCTTGAAGGGCCGGGCGTGAGGACAGACAACAAGGTGGTGCTCAATTACCTCCCTGGGAACACCGACGATGTCAGATGGTTGCTAGGCAAACACAGCGACATTCTCCCGCAGGAAGGTAACGAGTGCGCTTTCCTATTTGTTAGTAAGGGTAGCACTGATAGTGAACGTGCCACCAGTGTCGTCCAGCCTTGCCGGGATTTTCTTCGTCTCAGGATAGGTGGCCTTGGTCCTCCTGCTAGTGGAACTCCCCGGCAGGTCATCGTCGGGTGCGGCGCACTCTGATACGTCTCCAACGTATCTATAATTTTTGCTTGTTCCATGCTGTTATATTATCATTCTTGGATGTTTTACAATCATTTTATAACAACTTTATATCATTTTTTGGGACTAACCTATTGACATAGTGCCAAAGTGCCAGTTGCTGTTTTTGCTTGTTTTTTACTTCGCAGAATATCAGTACCAAACGGAGTCCAATCGCGACGAAACTTTTTGGAGATTTTTTCTGGACCAGAAGACACCCAGTGGGCCAAAGAAGAGCCAGGAAGGTGGGATGTGGAGAGGACAACCCACCAGGGCGCGCCAGGGGGCCCCCGGCGCGCCCTGATGGGTTGTGCCCTCCACGGGGCCCCTCTGCACCGCCTCTGATGCCTATAAATTCCCAAATATTCCCAAAACCCTAGGGGAGTGGACGAAACACAACTCCAGCCGCCGCAAGTTCCAGAACCGCGAGATCCAATCTAAACACCATCACGAAGGGGTTCATCTTCCTCATAGGTGCCTCTCCGATGATGCGTGAGTAGTCCACCATAGACCTTCTCTTATGATTCTCAATACAATGGTCTCTTGGAGATCTATTTGATGTAAACTTTTGCGGTGTGTTTGTTGGGATCCGATGAATTCTGAGTTCATGATCAGTTTCTATCCATGAATATTATTTGAGTCTTCTTTGATCTCTTATATGCATGATTGCTTATAGCATTGTATTTCTTCTTCGAATCTTTGGTTTAGTTAGGCTGACTAGATCGATTTTTCTTGCCATGGGAAGATGTGCTTTGTGATGGGTTCGATCTTGCGGTGTTCTTTCCCAGTGACAGAAGGGGCAGCAAGACACGCATGTATCGTTGCTATTAAGGATAACAAGACGGGGTCTATTCCTACATGAATAGATCTTGTCTACATCATGTCATCGTTCTTATTGCATTACTCCGTTTGTCCATGAACTTAATACACTAGATGCATGCTGGATAGCGGTCGATGTGTGGAGTAATAGAGGTAGATGCAGGCAGGAGTCGGTCTATCTATCTTGGACGTGATGCCTATATAATGATCATCGCCTCGGATATCGTCATGACTATTCGATTTTCTATCAATTGCCCAACAGTAATTTGTTCACCCACCGTGCGCTATACTCATGAGAGAAGCCACTAGTGAACCCTACGGCCCCCGGGTCTACTTTTCCAACATATTGTTTTCAGATCTATCTTTTTGCATCTTTGTTTTCAGATCTACAAAACCAAAAACCCAAAAACATATTGCTGCATATTTTATTTGCCCTTTTTATTTTGTGTTCTTGAGAGATCTATCTCTCCTATCTATCACTACCTAATCTATCTTTTTACCGTAGAGAGATTGACAACCTCTCTTTCGCGTCGGGTTGTAAGTATTTGTTGTTTGTGTGTAGGTGCTGCTTATTGGGTGGTGGTGATCCTCCTACTGGTTTGATAACCTTGGTTTCATAACTGAGGGAAATACTTACCGTCGTTGTGCTGCATCATCCCTTCCTCTTTGGGGAAATACCGACGCAGTTTCAAGCCACGTCAAAAGGAATTTCTGGCGCCATTGCCGGGGAGGAAGCGGATTCTTCTACGTGCCTATCGTAGGTGCCGAGGGGACTCCATCATCATCTACCAGGTTCCTAATCACAAATCTCATCTCCTTGCAATTATATTATTTTCCATTTGCCTCTCGTTTTCCTCTCCCCCACTTCACCAATTTGCCGTTTTATTCTCCGTCTTTTTTGTTTGCCTTTTTCTTGCCGGATCTCTTCCTTGCTTGCAATCTTGTTTGCCTATCTTGTTACCATGACTGTTGTTACTACTCCCCCTTTGTCACCAGATTTTGAAGTTCTATACTTCAAACAAAAACAAAGGGAAAATTTGAAAGATGCCTGGTATAGGCTAATGGAATCCTATCGTATTTCCAATCTAAAATGGGTCGCAAAAGTTT
Organism: Elymus sibiricus; assembly: GCA_039707655.1. Taxonomy (NCBI): domain Eukaryota; kingdom Viridiplantae; phylum Streptophyta; class Magnoliopsida; order Poales; family Poaceae; genus Elymus; species Elymus sibiricus. The sequence goes on along the minus strand of CM077665.1, from coordinate 381,895,755 downwards.
TGCTTAGAAATTTTTATATTGGATTGGCTTTGCATCATAGAGAGCTTTTGGATTTCGCCTCAAAGGGCAGTTTTATTGAACTTGATGCAAACGCCGCTTATGAAGTTTTGGAAGGGATTTTGGGGGTTCCTCCACCAAAAAAGGGGCTTGCTTTTTCACAAGGTGGAGTTCAAATTCTTGACAAATTGGGTGACTTACATAAGCACTTATTCGAGTTACAAAAATATCACGAACCCCTCAAATATATTAGTGGGAACCTCAATCGCTTGAACACTTTGATTACCCTTTGCAATAAGCGTTTGGATATTTTGGATCTTAAGATGGTTTATTCTCCTAAAAATTTGGAGGACCGGAAAGAGCCCCCCAGATTCGAGAAGGCCCTCACAAAAGTGGCCAAAACCAAATATGACAATACTTGAATCTATGCGTTATGCCTAGCTAGGGGCGTAAAACGATAGCGCTTGTTGGGAGGCAACCCAATGAATAAATAATTTTTTGCCTTTTCCTTTCTTTTTTTGAGTGTTGACACAATTATGCCTCTGTTATGATTGTATTTTTATGGTTTATTTAGTGTTTGTGCCAAGTAAAGCCTTTAGGATGATTCATAGGATGAGTAGAAGCGATGCTGAATCTGAAACAGAAACTTTGCGTCCAGTATATGAATTTTAGATTTTTTATGGAACGTGATCTTGAGCTGAAATTTTAACACAGTGTTTCTATACAAATTCCTTATGTTTTCCTAAATTTTCAGAAGTTTTAGAGTTAGATAAGTATGGGTAGAGTAGAGATTACTACAGACTGTTCTGTTTAAGACAGATTCTGTTTTCGTTGCATTGTGTGCTTGTTTTGATGAATCTATGGTTTGTATCGGGGGGTATAAGCTATGGTAAAGTTAAAATACAGTAGGTATAATGAAATAATAAAATATGAATGGTTTTGCAACAGTACCTAAAGTAGTGATTTGCTTTATTATACTAACAGATCTCACGAAGATTTTGTAGAGTTTTGTGTGATTGAAGTTTTCAAGTTTTGGGTGAGATCACGATGGATGAAGGAATAAGGAGTGATAAAAGCCTAAGCTTGGGGATGCTACCGCACCCCCAAGATATATCCAAAGAGTAACAAGCAACTAAGCTTGGGGATGCCCCCGAGTGGCATCCCCTCTTTCTTCTAATGACCATCGGTATTTTACTTGGAGCTATATTTTTATTCGTCACATATCATGAGTTTTGCTTGGAGCGTCTTGTATCTTTGCTTGATTTGTTTGTTAGTTTTTCCTTGGTATCCTTGCTGGACACACCTATTTGAGAAAGCCAAAATCATGCTATGATTTGTTAGAATTGCTATATGTGCTTCACTTAAACTTTTTGAGCTATAGAATTGCTCTAGTGCTTCACTTATATCTTTTTTAGCACTGCGTGCTTGGAAATTTTTGTAGAAATACTCTCATGCTTCACTTAGATTAATTTGAGAGTTATTAAATTTTGAAGAAATCCTCTCATGCTTCACTTATACCTTTTTGAGAGATGAAATCTGTATGCTCATGTGCTTCACTTAAATTTGTTTGAGCTTGCCAAAAAGCAATGACAATATATGAAACTAGTCCCAAAGTGATAGATATCCAAGGAGGATATAATAAAAACTTTCATGAAGATCATTGGACAAATTAAACTTGATTCCTTGTAATAGTTTTCAAACATGATGATAGTAATATGTGAGTCATGTTAGTGAGTAATTATGCTTAGTAGGAATATTGGTGTTAAGGTTTGTGATTCCCTATGCATGCACGAAAGTCAATAGGTATGCAATGAAGTTACATCCTACTTGTGGTGCATTATTCGGTGTTAGTTATGTTCAATGCTCACTTATGTGAATTTTCGTTCCTTGGTTTGGTTGCTTCTCAATCTTTTTGCTAGCCTCCATTTGTACTAAGTATAGATACTACTTGTGCATCCAAAATCCTTAAACCAAGTTTTGCCTTACGAGTCCACCATACCTACCTATATGCGGTATTTCCGTGCCGTTCCAAGCAAATTTGTATGTGCCATCTCTAAATTTTCAAAATAAATTTTCTCTTTTGTGTGCCCGTACCGCTCATGAAACGGTGGAGAGTGTCCAATATTTTTCCATGCTAGATGTGTTGTTCTCAAGATGAGTGTTTATTCACTTGTCATTGCACGAGAGTGCGGCGGTAATAGGGATGCCCATTCCCGAAATGAAAAAGAAAAAAATGTTTACTATATGTTGTCAAATAATAAATTCCTTGGAAAGTGTTTGTATGGAAGGCAACCGTGGATACGGCCCGCCTTGGAAAGTGAAAATTTGATGGAAAAAGGAATAAACTTTAGTTTCTGTTTGGGAACGACCTATGATATATCTAGCATGGAAAGTATTGTGAGCTACTTTGTCGTTTTCGTTGACAGGAAAAGCATGCCACCCAAAATATTTTTCTCTCTCAATTTAAAACTTTGAGCTCTGGCACCTCTACAAATCCCTACTTCCCTCTGCGAAGGGCCTATCTATTTACTTTATGCATTTTTTATTTTTGCTTTGAGTCTCCATCTTCTCTTATAAGCACCAACTAGGGGGCACTATGATCGTACTTGAGCATTGGGCATAGTTAATATTTGAGTGTGTTTCATGAATGGATCAATGATTGAGCATGATGGTCTAGGGATAACTTTATTTAGTGTTGATATTTTGAAAGACATGGTTGCTTGTTGACATGCTTGAGTATTGAAGTCATTATGTTAAAACTAGACTATTGATTTGAATCAATTACAAGTCCAAATGTCCATGCTATATTAAAGAAAAGAATATGATGAACATGTTAGGCAGCATTCCACATCAAAAATTCTATTTTTATCATTTACCTACTCGAGACGAGTAGGAATTAAGCTTGGGGATGCTGATACGTATCCATAATTTTTGCTTGTTCCATGCTGTTATATTATCATTCTTGGATGGTTTACAATCATTTTATAACAACTTTATATCATTTTTTGGGACTAACCTATTGACAAAGTGCCAAAGTGCCAGTTACTGTTTTTGCTTGTTTTTTACTTCGCAGAATATCAGTACCAAACGGAGTCCAATCGTGACGACACTTTTTGGAGAATTTTTCCGGACCAGAAGACACCCAGTGGGCCAAAGAAGAGCCAGGAAGGTGGGTTGTGTAGAGCACAACCCACCAGGGCACGCCAGGGGGCCCCCGGCGCGCCCTGATGGGTGGTGCCCTCCACGGGGCCCCACAGCACCGCCTCTGATGCCTATAAATTCCCAAATATTCCCAAAACCCTGGGGGAGTGGACGAAACACAATTCCAGCCGCCGCAAGTTCCAGAACCGCGAGATCCAATCTAAACACCATCACGGAGGGGTTCATCTTCCTCATAGGTGCCTCTCCGATGATGCGTGAGTAGTCCACCATAGACCTACGGGTCTGTAGGCAGTAGCTAGATGGCTTCTTCTCTCTCTCTCTTATGATTCTCAATACAATGGTCTCTTGGAGATCTATCTGATGTAAACTTTTGCGGTGTGTTTGCTGAGATCCGATGAATTTTGAGATCATGATCAATTTCTATCCATGAATATTATTTGAGTCTTCTTTGATCTCTTATATGCATGATTTCTTATAGCATCGTATTTCTTCTTCGAATATTTGGTTTAGTTAGGCCGACTAGATCGATTTTTCTTGCCATGGGAAGAGGTGCTTTGTGATGGGTTCGATCTTGCGGTGTTCTTTCCTAGTGACAGAAGGGGCAGCAAGACACGCATGTATCGTTGCTATTAAGGATAACAAGATGGGGTCAATTCCTATATGAATAGATCTTGTGTACATCATGTCATCATTCTTATTGCATTACTCCATTTTTCCATGAACTTAATACACTAGATGCATGCTGGATAGTGGTCGATGTGTGGAGTAATAGAGGGAGATGCAGGCAGGAGTCGGTCTGTCTATCTTGGACGTGATGCCTATACAATGATCATCGCCTTGGATATCGTCATGACTATTCGATTTTCTATCAATTTCCCAACAGTAATTTGTTCACCCACCGTGCGCTATACTCATGAGAAAAGCAACTAGTGAACCCTACGGCCCCCGGGTCTACTTTTCCAACATATTGTTTTCAGATCTATCTTTTTGCATCTTTGTTTTCAGATCTACAAAACCAAAAACCCAAAAACATATTGCTGCATATTTTATTTGCCCTTTTTATTTTGTGTTCTTGAGAGATCTATCTCTCCTATCTATCACTACCTAATCTATCTTTTTACCATAGAGAGATTGACAACCTCTCTTTCGCGTCGGGTTGCAAGTATTTGTTGTTTGTGTGCAGGTGCTGCTTATTGGGTGGTGGTGATCCTCCTACTGGTTCTATAACCTTGGTTTCATAACTGAGGAAATACTTACCGTCGCTGTGCTGCATCATCCCTTCCTCTTTGGGGAAATACCGATGCAGTCTCAAGCCACGTCACACTCCGAAGAGGCGCGCTTCCCGGAGTCCTTGCCGGTGTTTGTTAGTGCATCTAGTGCCCCTTAGTGATTTTGGTGTATTGAAGACTTATAGGTTAAGAGACTAATGTGTTTGTAAGTGTACACATGCTCTATAAGTCGCTGAGGAGTTTGATACATTCGGAGATTATCGACCCCTAAAAATGTATGTCTTCAACTGAAGACTTTGGTGAAGACTTTGCTGAAGACTTTGGTATTCCCTGAAGACTTTGAAAAAGAAGAAGTTGGTGTGACCTTGAAGATATGAACGAGGACCATGAAGCGTGAAGACTTTTGTTTTTGTAGTTTCATTTCCTTTCTTTGAGTCATAGGAAACACCGTACTGTTAAAGGGGGCCGAGGTAATACTAAGGAAAATTTCCAACTGATGCTCAACTCAAAAGCCTCAACCTATCCAATCCTTCGAGTGAAGCCTTTGGAAATCTCTTGCAGTTCAGTCAAGTTCTTCAGTGACAGAGACGATGATCTTCTGGTCTCTGAGGAAATTGGTCTGACCGAGGAGTTAGGATTTCGCCAGTGCGAATTGCCTGTGCTCGCAGTTCTTCATGATGCTGGACTTCTCCCCTTCTGCGTTGACATATGCGACTGGAATGAAGAGCTAATTCTTCCATTCTATGCAACCTTGCATATCTCGGGTGATGCTTCTGATGTCAATTCATGGATTCTGGACTGGATGACTGGATCTACTCACTACACTGCCCCAGCCATTGAATTGCTTCAGGTTGTGCCAATAGCGATTCCTTCAGAAGGAGAACGCTGCATCTATGATGAAACTGAACTGCCCAACCACTTGATGCAAGTGCTGATGAAGCCATTGGCTCAGGGCCAACCTCAAAGGACTTCCTTCCTTGTGAAGGATTTGCTCTATGTGCCCAGGACAGTTTATCGCATTCTGACCAAAACCCTCAGTCCTCAGAAGGGCCACAATTCTGAAGAAGAAGAAGTGGAGGGAATCATGAAGAACATGCTATTCAACATCATTCATGGGATTCCCGTAAATTACCATGATTTCTTCATGAGGACTTTGGTCAATGCTGCTTCAGCCCCATTTGAATTGAAGCCTTACGCTCCCTGGATCATGAAATTCATCAGATCAAGGTCTTCACTTCCATTCAAGGCTGACTTTCCGAATCACTTTAGCTTTCTGCCTCCAATTGAAGTCCTCAAGAGCTCATTTTCCTCAGTTGAGGGTAAAGGCAAAGCTGTCATTGATGAAGGTACTCGTCCATTGGATGGTCAGTTTCGCAAAGCTGCATCCTATTCCACCAATGATGACACTGCTACCCAAGATTCTGCCGCAAAAGCCTCAGCGCAAAATCCTCAAGAAACTGCCCCTCGTGTGATGACTGATCGAGAGCTTCTTCTAAGTCTTCATCAAAAGATTGATCGCAATCACAAGTGGGTAAAGCGTCAGTTTGGTTCACTTCTTCGAGACATGACTGTCACGCACAACTTTGTGAGGAAGAACCACTATTATCTTCATGAAGTCTTCGACCGCACATGGGCCATCCTGTCTCACCTCAAGACTCCTGAAGAACTCAAGGAGATGGAATTTCAGCAGGACTTTGATTGGTCCATCCTTCCAAGGAAGAAATGGAAGAAAGTTCAAGTTCCTCAGCTGGTTACAAGCTCATATTCTTCATCACGCCAGGCGGATGAAGCTGAGGATATTGACGACACTGCTGCAGGCCCTACATCAACGAACGACCCCGACAACGCTGACGCTCCTCCACCACCTTCAAGATGAAATTCTTCAGGGGCGTTAGTCCTCAATTTTTGTCCCTTTTGGTCTTCGATGACAAAGGGGGAGAAAATTTGAGTTAGTCTTCAAGCGGGTCTCTATATATGGGCTATTTTTGTTTAAGTTACAACTCTCGCTCTTCTGAAGCTTTTGTTGGTTGAGTTGTAAACTTAAGTCCCATGGTGGTCTGATGCTTTTGAACTGCTTTCCGCATGCTATTTCCTCAAGTTATCTTAATGCACGCATGCTGAACTTCCTCAGACCCCATTTTCCATCATGCATTTCAATTTCCTCATGATATATATTAAATGCGTGTATGGATTACAAGATATAGGGGGAGTTCTCCATGATTTTAACCTGCCATGTGCATTTGCAGTCCAAAGCAAATTCCTCAAATATGCACATCTTCAGGGGGAGTTCTTCTGTATCTTGCAATCAAATTCCTCAAACTCAGTACTTACACTTCATATTATTATCCCCGTTGAAAACTTAACCTATTTGTCATCAATCACCAAAAAGGGGGAGATTGTTAGTGCATCTAGTGCCCCTTAGTGATTTTGGTGTATTGAAGACTTATAGGTTAAGAGACTAATGCGTTTGTAAGTGTACACAGGCTCTATAAGTCGCTGAGGAGTTTGATACATTCGGAGATTATCGACCCCTAAAAATGTATGTCTTCAACTGAAGACTTTGGAGAAGACTTTGGTATTCCTTGAAGACTTTGAAAAAGAAGAAGTTGGTGTGACCTTGAAGATATGAACGAGGACTATGAAGCATGAAGACTTTTGTTTTCGTAGTTTCATTTCCTTTATTTGAGTCATAGAAAACACCGTACTATTAAAGGGGGCCGAGGTAATACTAAGGAAAATTTCCAACTGATGCTCAACTCAAAAGCCTCAACCTATCCAATCCTTCGAGTGAAGCCTTTGGAAATCTCTTGCAGTTCAGTCAAGTTCTTCAGTGACAGAGACAATGATCTTCTGGTCTCTGAGGAAATTGGTCTGACTGAGGAGTTAGGATTTCGCCAGTGCGAATTGCCTACAAGTGAGGAATATGATAAGCCTGAGGACTTTCATAGTCCGAAATTCCGACCGTTGCTGTGCTAAGTGCCAGCTGTCCCCAATCATCCTATCCACATAACGGTCATATCATTGGGGGCATTTATGTCTTATCATGTCGGGTTGCACCCTGGCTATAAATAGCCACCCCCCACAACCACTAGTTGGTTGGCTGCTCCGAGAGAGAACTGACACTTGTCATTTGAGAGCATCCCATTCCTCAAGGACTTTGAGAGAAAATCATCAGTGAGGAAAAACCCCAAACCAAACCACCAAACCCAAAGTGATTGAGCATCACTGAAGAAATTGTTCCTGTGTGGAACCGACGCTTGTTACCTTTGAAGACTACGTATCTTCCAGACGGTTAGGCGTCATGGTCTAGTGCATCCTACAGTCAATTGGGGATCACGAAGTGACCTTGGTCTAGAGCATCCAGCAGTCAATTGTGGATCGCCGGGTGACCAGTTTGTGAGGGTTTTGGAAGTCTACCCTGAAGACTTACCACGAGTGTTGGGCGAGGTCTGTGTGACCTTAGCTCAAGGAGAATACGCTAAGGACTGTGTGTCCTGGGACTGTGTGTCTTCTGGTTTTAAATACCAGGCCGCTCCAAACCAGACGTACGACTATCACAGCAGTTGGAACTGGGTCATCAAATCATTGTCTTCATCGAGCTACCTGGTTCTATTTCCTCAACCCTTTAATTTCCTCGTATACTTGTTGATGAAATTGATCGTTACTATTTGAAGAATTTGACTGAAGACTTTCTCAATTTCCTGACCTCAAATTCTTCAAGCTACCTTGTTCCTCACCTGCTTATCCTGTATCACGCCATCTGTAATCTGTGCATGCTTTATTTCATCATGATGACTATGCGATCGCTATGCTTCGTATGCACTTGAGTACTTATTCCGCTGCAAGTTATTCATCACATTTCAAAATCCTCAAGTTGAAATTCCTCAGTGATGAATTTGTAAAAATCGCCTATTCACCCCCCTCTAGTCGATATAACGCACTTTCAATTGGTATCAGAGCAAGGTACTCCCTTGTTCTGTGTGATTTTGGTTTAACGACCTGGAGTTCTAGTTATGTTGACTGCAGGTATGATCAAGGTTTCCGCAGGCTGTCCTACCTTCGATGGGACGGACTACCCCTACTGGAAGAACAAGATGTGCATGCATCTTGAAGCTATTGACAACGATCTCTGGTATGTTGTGGAAAATGGTGTTCCCCGCACATCTCCGACTGTTACTGCTGCTGATGCGAAGAAATTCAAGCAACTCGATTCTCAAGCGAAGAATATCATCTGTGGCCATCTGAGCAAAGGTCAGTATGGCAGAGTGGGTGCTTTGGAGACTGCTAAGCTTATCTGGGATAGGCTGTCCAAAGTCAATGAAGGTGTTTCCACTCAACATGACTCCCGTGTTGATGTTCTTCGCAATCTCTTCAATCGCTTCAAAAGACTCGACAATGAAAATGTTCAACAAACTTTTGATCGTCTCACTGATATCTCCAACGAGCTTCAAGCTCTGGGTGCCACTGACATCACCGACCATGAGGTGGTGAAGAAACTGCTAAGATCTCTTGATTCCTCATTCGATACTCTGGCTTTGATGATTCAAGAACGTGGAGACTACAAGTCACTTGATCCTGCTGATATACTTGAGAGACTCAATAGTCATGAATTCCAACAAGCTGAGAAGAGAGACCTCTACGGACCAAGGTATGGAAGATCTCGTGCTCTGAAGGCAAAAGCAATTTCCTCAACAGATCAGTACCGCTCAGGAAGAATTTGTTCCACCGTGTATGAAATGCATCGAACGTGAAACTGCTAATTCTTCACCTGAATGTTCAAATGCTTCTATTGCTGCAAATTCTTCTACTATCCCCGTGGTCACAAATTCCTCATCTGAGGATACCACAAGTATCACTGATGAAAATGCAGGGTTGAAGGAATTGTATGTGACAGGCATGTACAAAAGTCTCAAAGGGCATCAAACCCTTTGCGATGTGCTCAAAAAGCAGATTCTGAACAGGAACCCTAGGAAAGAGGGTATTGCATTTGAGAGGAAACTCAATACAGATGGATCCTACTGGACACCTGAGCAGTACCCCAAAATCTCATGGGTTGCTGCAAAAGGACCTCATGTGGATCCATCCACTTTATCTGGCTTTACTTGTGAAACTTCATATTCCTCTGATGAGTCACTTGACTCCAACTACAAATTCTTCAAAAATCAGAAAGGTGAAGTATTTGCTAGATTTGTTGGAACTAACTGCAGGAACGGTTCACCTATGAGGAAAATCTGGGTTCCTAAGAGCTGCTTGGAAAATCTTCAAGTGAATGTCCTCACGACACCACCCATGAAGAAAAGGAACCCCAGATCAAATTCCTCATATGGACCAAAGTCTTCACTTGGACCAAATTCCTCAAATGGTCAAAAGTATCATTCTCGTGCTAATGCATCTGTTTCGCAGGAAAAATCTAAGAGTTCTGAATATGTGCATTATTCTTCAAATCATTATGTTCATAAGTCCTCGAAGAATTTCTCTGCTTATTCATATGAGTACTCTAACCCTAGTCCTGTGAAATGAAGTGCACTAGCTTCAATGCCTCCCTTCTCATATGGAGCTCGCAGAATGATGAACTCTTTGCCACCCCTCCAGATGTGGGTGGTGAAGAAATTGAACTAACTTCTTATGCAGGGTCAGGTCTCCAGACGAACTTGAACGTCTGATGAATTTGCTGGAGACCTGAGGAAATGCTTGAAAGGACGCAAGCTAATCATGCAGAAATGAGTTCCTCATTTCTCACGTCCTCACACTGCTTTACTTACTATGTTGTGTGATGAAATTCTGCCTGATGAATTTGATGTCATATTCTTCACTCTGAAGCATATGAGTTCGTAAGTTGTACTAATTCATCTGCAGGATGAAACTCCAAAAACTACTGAGTGGGTCCTCGATAGTGGATGCACCAACCACATGACTGGTGACAAGAGTCTATTGATGAACATGCCACCTGCCCCATCTCATCTGAAGCATATCACCTACGCTGACAAAGGAAAAAGCAAGGTATTGGGTCTAGGTAAGGTTGCAATCTCCAAGGACCGACACATGGACAAGGTGATGCTTGTCGAATCCCTCGGGTTCAACCTCATGTCTGTCTCAATGCTTTGTGATCTTGATATGGTTGTCATCTTCGGAAAATATCGTTGTGTTGTCATCATGGAATCTGACCATTCCAAAGTCATTGAAGGCTTTAGGAGAGGAGACTTGTATATTGTTGATTTCTCTACAGGTCCTCAGCCTGCCACGTGCCTACTTGCAAAGTCCTCAGAAGGCTGGCTGTGGCATCGACGACTTGGACATGCTGGTATGAGGAACTTGCACACGCTCGTGAAGAAAAAGCACGTCATTGGCATTGAAGGTGTAAAATTCCTCAAGGATCCTCTCTGTGGTGCTTGTGAGTCTGGGAAGATGACCAGATCCAAGCATCCCTCGAAGACAATCATGACGACGACTCGACCTTTTGAATTGCTTCACATGGACCTCTTTGGCCCCAATCATTATTCCACACTAACAAATGCTTCAAGTTTGTATGGCTTTGTCATTGTTGATGATTACTCTCGTTACACTTGGGTGCATATTATTCTGTACAAGTCTGAAGTGCAGGATGTCTTCAGACGATTTGCTTCAAGGGCCTCAACAAACTTCGGCGTCAAGATCAAGCATATCAGGAGTGATAACGGGACTGAGTTCAAGAACACCAATCTTGATGAATATCTTGATGAACTTGGTATTACTCATGAGCTATCTGCCCCATATACTCCTCAGCAGAACGGCGTCGTGGAGCGCAAGAATAGGACTCTTGTTGAGATGGCTCGCACCATGCTTGATGAATACAAGACTCCTCGTCGCTTCTGGCCTGAGGCAATTGATACAGCATGCCACATCATCAACAGGGTATATCTTCACAAATTCCTCAAGAAGACATCATATGAACTCATGACCGGCAAGAAACCCAATTTAAGTTATCTCAAAGTCTTCGGTGCAAAATGCTGGATAAGAGATCCTCACCACAGTTCTAAATTTGCACCGAAAGCACATGAAGGTTTTATGCTTGGTTACGGAAAGGACTCGCACACCTACAGAGTCTTCAACACCTACCATCACAAGGTTGTTGAAACTGTAGATGTGCGGTTCGATGAAACTAACGGCTCGCAAAGAGAGCACCTGCCTTCTGTGCTAGATGAAAAGTCTCCTGAGGAATCCATTAAGTTGAAGGCTACTGAGGATGTAGTACCCATTGAAGAAAATCCTCAACCAACTGAGGAAGTCATTCCAATCAATGAAGACATTCATGCTGATACACCTGAAGAAAATGGTGCTGAAGAAAATCCTCAGCCACGTCAACCTGCTCATCCAAGAGTTGCAAATGAAGTGCAGATTGACAAAATCATCGACAACATCAATGCACCAGGTCCTCTCACTCGCTCAAGAGCTTCACATCTGACTAACTTTTGTGGGCATTTTGCTTTTGTCTCTATGATAGAGCCCACCAAAGTTGATGAAGCTTTCAAGGAGCCTGAGTGGATTCAAGCTATTCAAGAGGAATTGCATCAATTCAAGCTCAACAACGTGTGGGAACTTGTCAAGCGGCCAGATCCTCGCAAGCATAACATCATAGGTACCAAGTGGATCTACCGCAACAAGCAAGATGAAAATGGCCTTGTGGTAAGGAATAAGGCTCATCTTGTAGCTCAAGGCTACACACAGGTTGAAGGAATTGACTTTGATGAAACTTTTGCACCTGTTGCTAGACTTGAAGCTATTCGCATATTGCTTGCTTATGCTAACCATCATGATATCACTTTATATTAAATGGATGTGAAAAGTGCATTCCTCAATGGTAAGCTTGAGGAAGAAGTATATGTTGCTCAACCCCCAGGTTTTGAAGATCCTAAGCATCCTGACAAAGTCTTCAGACTCAACAAGGCCCTCTATGGCCTCAAGCAGGCCCCTCGGGCGTGGTATGACACTCTGAAGGAATTCCTCATGAAGAAAGGCTTCAAACCCGGTTCACTCAACCCAACTCTTTTCACCAAATCCTATGACAATGAACTGTTCATATGCCAAATATATGTCGACGATATTATCTTTGGCTGTACTGACAAACGTTACAGTGATGAATTTGCCTATATGATGAGTGAAGAATATCAAATGTCTATGATGGGAGAGTTGAAATTCTTCTTAGGTCTTCAAATTCGTCAGCAAGACAATGGCATCTTCATCTCACAAGAGAAATACCTCAAGGATGTGCTGAGGAAATTCAACATGCACGAATGCAAAGGCGTCAAAACTCCAATGCCTTCAAAAGGCCACCTCTGCACTGACGAAAATGGTAAAGATTTCGATCAGAAGGTATACCGCTCCATGATTGGCTCTTTATTGTATCTGTGTGCATCTAGGCCTGATATTATGCTGAGTGTTTGCATGTGTGCCCGATTCCAAGCAACACCGAAGGAATCACACCATAAGGCTGTGAAACATATTCTTCGATACTTAGCTCACACACCAACGCTTGGATTATGGTATCCCGAGGGCTCAAATCTTCACCTCGTCGGATACTCAGATGCTGACTATGCTGGAGATCGTGTGGATCGCAAGTCAACCTCAGGCACATGTCATTTCCTCGGACGATCCTTAGTCTGTTGGTCCTCGAAGAAGCAGAACTGCGTGTCACTTTCTACTGCTGAAGCTAAGTACATTGCTGCTGGTTCATGCTGCGCTCAGTTGCTGTGGATGAAGCAAACCCTCAAGGACTATGGCATCAAGGTGAAGAATGTGCCTCTCTATTGCGACAATGAGAGCGCTATCAAGATTGCTTACAACCCAGTTCAGCACTCCAAGACCAAGCACATCCAGATTCGTCATCATTTTCTTCGAGATCATGTACTCAAGGGCGACATCTCCATCGACCACATCCCCACTGAAGAACAACTGGTCGATATCTTCACTAAGCCCTTGGATGAAAAGAGATTTTGCAAGTTGCGGTATGAGCTAAATATCTTAGAATCTTCGAATGTTCTTTGAAAGGACACACATCCTAACACTTATGCAAAATTGATGACTTTGATGTGCAACACACGAAGTAATGTTTTTCTTCAATCAATGAAGAATAACTCTCTAAGTGTGAAGAAATTAACGAAGAATTTGAGTCTCAGAACCCGACGACAATTGTACGCGGTGTCTGAAATCATCATTCTTATACGGTGGGTCACACCACCAACAATAGTTGAAATTCTTCAGAGTTGAGTTTTTCATCATTTTGCAAATTCTTCAAATTTTTAAATTCCTCAAGTTTGCAAATTCCTCAACTTTTTCAAATTCTTCAAACTATGAAACTGATGTTCTTCATTGACTATATATATATATATATTTAAGTTTTCAATGTCCTCAACAGCATTCACTTATTGCTAATTCTTCAAGTTGATTTTGATCTAAGTGAATGTGATCGGACCCGTTCCCCCTCTATGCTAAACTCAACCCAGTCTGTTCACAAATTCTTCATATGCGTTCTACTTTGAAACTCGTTCAAAGTCTTCACTGTATCCTAGACAGCTGAAGAATTTGTGAACAGAAACTTTAAAATTTTCAATATTAAATTTTTAGGCGCTTCCCGCTCAAACAGTTCCGATTCCCACGACTGGATAAGCCACGATCCCCCACTATCTCCACTACAAAGAACGTGGGTGACACCTGTCGCGTGGAGAGCAAGGATCAGGGGCAATCTGGTCCAAAATCTTCGGGCCGATTCGTTTTTACTGCCACTATATATACCCCCTCCCCTTCCCTGTGCTCGAGTTACTCCTCATTCCCATCTCTCCCGAGCTCAAACCTAGCGCCGCCGCTAAAATCATCGCCGCCGGAGAGGAAGAGCTTCACTGCCTCGACCTCGCCGTCGCCGTACTCGCATCGGCCACGGAAGTCTTCACCCCGCCGCTGTTGTAGCTGTCTCCCTCTGCCAAGCTAGGGCATGGGACATCTGGACGGACGAACTTCCCAGATTTCATCTCTCTGTTCGTCGTGTTCTTCATCAGGGTAAATAAAATCTAATTTACTGCCCTTGTTTGATCTTCATGTCTTCCACAAAATCCTCAAAAGTGTTTTTTTCTTCAAGAATCATCTTCTTAAGCAGCTTACATGTTTCAATCCCTTGATGTTTTTCTCTAAGTTATGATTTTCTTCAAGATTCCTCAATTGTGTGGATCTACATATTCGCACAACTCTGGAACCTAAGACAAAGAACACTTAGTGAAATTCCTCAAGACATCTATGGTCAAAATCCTCAACTTGATGTATTTTAAAAAAATTCTGAGAACGCATATGACCTCTTCAAATTCCTCGCACCTATACTCTGTTCACAGGTACAAATGTCTGCTGATGAATCACTAGGTTCTCATCAACTTAACTCATTTGCAGCGTTTCTTGAGGAAAAACTGTATACATCTTCAGAATCATCAAGAGTTCAAAGTCATCAAGTGAAGAAAATGGCAGATGGTAAAAGACCTCAGAAGGGTGGAAAGAAGGCTGAACAGAACACTGCCTTTGAGATACCTGAGGATTTGTATGCTGGTTACTGTACTCCAGATGAGGCCATTCATGGCAAAGAAACGAAAGAGCAGAGGAAAATCAGAATTCAAAGAACTGAACGGAGGTGGGCAAAGGAGTGGAGAGACTATCGCTATGTCACTCCCAAGTATATGAAGAAATTCGCCCTCAAACCTCCTTGCAAAAGGGCTCCTCCTGCTGATGGTCAAGAAATCGATCCCACTAGCGTTGCTCGTGGTGAAGACTTTCCAGATGAATGGGAAAAGCATCAACACAAACTTCAGAGAACTGCCAAAGCTGCAGTGAAGAAATTCAATGAAGATTTTGCTGCTGCTGCTGCCTCTGCCGAAGCCTCTGATAGTGCTCCGAAGAAATCATTAGTGAAGAAATCGGCAGTGAAGTCAAAGTCCTCAACTTCAAAATCCTCACTGCAAAATACTCATGCAAATTCTTCAAAGGCCACTGCAATGCGTTCAGTAGCTGCACAATCATCAGTTGCTGCTGCAAAGTCCTCAACACCTGTAAATCTTACAACATGTCAGAGGACTACTGGCTTCTCAATTTCTTCAGGGGCCTCTGCAAGTTCCGCAGCCCAAGAACAGTCTTCAACAAGTCCTACTTTGATGAAGATAAAGAGAACTGCTGGACGAGGTCAGAGACCAAGTCCTCACAAAAGCCAAGTTACTGTGAATGTACCCTCAGGGTCTGAGGATAATGATGATGCTACTAATGAAGAATTGGAAGAAATCATCAGAAACAGTCAGCAGAGAGCTGCAATAGCTAAGGGAAGCTCTGTTCCTCTTATGCTGGATCCAAAGATGATCCTCAACTTCATTGACATATGGCATGAGGATCCCAGCACTCCACTTTCCTCACTGAAGTTACCTCTTGGTGTTGACCATGTCCTCACCCACTTCATTGCTGAAGAAAAATGGAAGAGAGATCAAGCTCAGAGAGCTAAGAGGAGCAGGGCCAGAAAGGAAAAGTTCCTGAAGAACAATGTGATGAATTTGACTCCTACTCAACTCATCACAGTTCAGTCTGAGATTCGCTGCCTGACTGGTGAACAAGCAAAATATGATGCTGAATGGAAGGGCACCAAAGTAAGATTTGTCAGGGCAGCCCAAGCTGCAGTTAAAGATCACAACTCAAGGGTTGCAGCTCAATTGCAACAACAAATTCCTCAGGCTGAAGAATCTGCTCAGCCTGCTTAAGAAACTGCACGCGCAGCTGAAGAAATTCAGGCTGCTGAAGAACCTGTCAGGGCAACCTCCACTGTTGCGCCTGAAGAAACTGCCAGGTCAGCTGAAGCTTTTGCTGCGCCTGATGAAATTGAGACCACTAGGGCGACTGCATCAGTCGTGCCTGAAGAAACTGCTCCACCTTCACCCTCTGCTGAAACTGCAAAGTCCTCAAGGGTGAAAAACATCAACCTTCCTTCTGCATCAGAAGCGAAGAAAACAAAGGCTGCGGAGAAAATTGCTGCTAAGAAAAGAAAAGCATCAACTTCAGATTCCTCAGCGGTGAATAAATTGAAGACACTACCAAGTTCTTCAACTGAACCCATTGATGCAACCCCAATCTCCTTCGTACCTGCCTATGAAATAGTTCCATTTGGCGTCGAGTATGACATTCCAAATGTTGATGATGAAGAAGATCATTCTGCTGCTTCCTCAGAGCAGATTGATGAAGAAATTGAAGTGGAAGCAAATGCTTCAACTCCACTGGTATCATCGCCCCTGCCTCAGTTGACTACTGAAGAGGCCGGCGTTGAAGAAATGGAAGAGGACGTGGACATTGGCAACACAACTCCTCTAATCAATGATGAATATTGGGAAGCTGCACACCCAAATTCTCCAATGACCACACCAATTACTCAAATTCCTCAGTCTCCAGCCCAGACTGAAGAAATTCATACTAAAGATATTCCAGCTGCATCAGCTGAAGAAATTGCTGCTCAAACCGCAAATGAGGAAACTTCTATTCAAATTCCTCAATCTGAAGAAATTCCTCCTATGACTAAGGACATTGTGGGCCGCTTCAAGCCAAATCTTCAGCCGAAGCCAAAGTTGCCCCTCAAAGGCTCAAAGCGCCCCAAATTCATCAAGACCAATTTCTTCAACGAGCACATTTTGTTCAACGGGCCAAATCCTTATGACTCAGCAAGGACCGGTCGCACAAGATTCTGGACCCCTTCGCAGATGAATTTCTATGCATCAGTACTATTTGACAAAGAGAAAGTCTTCGAGCATCAGCAAATTCCTCATGTGGATATGGAATCCATTCCGTGCTTCACACCTGTGCTCGCAGTTCTTCATCATGCTGGACTTCTTCCCTTCTGCGTTGACATATGCGACTGGAATGAAGAGCTAATTCTTCAATTCTATGCAACCTTGCATATCTCGGGTGATGCTTCTGATGTCAATTCATGGATTCTGGACTGGATGACTGGATGTACTCACTACACTACCCCAGCCACTGAATTGCTTCAGGCTGTGCCAATAGCGATTCCTTCAGAAGGAGAACGCTGCATCTATGATGAAACTGAACTGCCCAACCACTTGATGCAAGTGCTGATGAAGCCATTGGCTCAGGGCCAACCTCAAAGGACTTCCTTCCTTGTGAAGGATTTGCTCTATGTGCCCAGGACAGTTTATCGCATTCTGACCAAAACCCTCAGTCCTCAGAAGGGCCACAATTCTGAAGAAGAAGAAGTGGAGGGAATCATGAAGAACATGCTATTCAACATCATTCATGGGATTCCCGTAAATTACCATGATTTCTTCATGAGGACTTTGGCCAATGCTGCTTCAGCCCCATTTGAATTGAAGCCTTACGCTCCCTGGATCATGAAATTCATCAGATCAAGGTCTTCACTTCCATTCAAGGCTGACTTTCCGAATCACTTCAGCTTTCTGCCTCCAATTGAAGTCCTCAAGAGCTCATTTTCCTCAGTTGAGGGTAAAGGCAAAGCTGTCATTGATGAAGGTACTTGTCCATTGGATGGTCAGTTTCGCAAAGCTGCATCCTATTCCACCAATGATGACACTGCTACCCAAGATTCTGCCGCAAAAGCCTCAGCGCAAAATCCTCAAGAAACCACCCCTCGTGTGATGACTGATCGAGAGCTTCTTCTAAGTCTTCATCAAAAGATTGATCGCAATCACAAGTGGGTAAAGCGTCAGTTTGGTTCACTTCTTCGAGACATGACTGTCACGCACAACTTTGTGAGGAAGAACCACTATTATCTTCATGAAGTCTTCGACCGCACATGGGCCATCCTGTCTCACCTCAAGACTCCTGAAGAACTCAAGGAGATGGAATTTCAGCAGGACTTTGATTGGTCCATCCCTCCAAGGAAGAAATGGAAGAAAGTTCAAGTTCCTCAGCTGGTTACAAGCTCATATTCTTCATCACGCCAGGCGGATGAAGCTGAGGATATTGACGACACTGCTGCAGGCCCTACATCAACGAACGACCCCGACAACGCTGACGCTCCTCCACCACCTTCAAGATGAAATTCTTCAGGGGCGTTAGTCCTCAATTTTTGTCCCTTTTGGTCTTCGATGACAAAGGGGGAGAAAATTTGAGTTAGTCTTCAAGCGGGTCTCTATATATGGGCTATTTTTGTTTAAGTTACAACTCTCGCTCTTTTGAAGCTTTTGTTGGTTGAGTTGTAAACTTAAGTCCCATGGTGGTCTGATGCTTTTGAACTGCTTTCCGCATGCTATTTCCTCAAGTTATCTTAATGCACGCATGCTGAACTTCCTCAGACCCCATTTTCCATCATGCATTTCAATTTCCTCATGATATATATTAAATGCGTGTATGGATTACAAGATATAGGGGGAGTTCTCCATGATTTTAACCTGCCATGTGCATTTGCAGTCCAAAGCAAATTCCTCAAATATGCACATCTTCAGGGGGAGTTCTTCTGTATCTTGCAATCAAATTCCTCAAACTCAGTACTTACACTTCATATTATTATCCCCGTTGAAAACTTAACCTATTTGTCATCAATCACCAAAAAGGGGGAGATTGTTAGTGCATCTAGTGCCCCTTAGTGATTTTGGTGTATTGAAGACTTATAGGTTAAGAGACTAATGCGTTTGTAAGTGTACACAGGCTCTATAAGTCGCTGAGGAGTTTGATACATTCGGAGATTATCGACCCCTAAAAATGTATGTCTTCAACTGAAGACTTTGGTGAAGACTTTGGTATTCCTTGAAGACTTTGAAAAAGAAGAAGTTGGTGTGACCTTGAAGATATGAACGAGGACTATGAAGCATGAAGACTTTTGTTTTCGTAGTTTCATGTCCTTTCTTTGAGTCATAGAAAACACCGTACTATTAAAGGGGGCCGAGGTAATACTAAGGAAAATTTCCAACTGATGCTCAACTCAAAAGCCTCAACCTATCCAATCCTTCGAGTGAAGCCTTTGGAAATCTCTTGCAGTTCAGTCAAGTTCTTCAGTGACAGAGACAATGATCTTCTGGTCTCTGAGGAAATTGGTCTGACTGAGGAGTTAGGATTTCGCCAGTGCGAATTGCCTACAAGTGAGGAATATGATAAGCCTGAGGACTTTCATAGTCCGAAATTCCGACCGTTGCTGTGCTAAGTGCCAGCTGTCCCCAATCATCCTATCCACATAACGGTCATATCATTGGGGGCATTTATGTCTTATCATGTCGGGTTGCACCCTGGCTATAAATAGCCACCCCCCACAACCACTAGTTGGTTGGCTGCTCCGAGAGAGAACTGACACTTGTCATTTGAGAGCATCCCATTCCTCAAGGACTTTGAGAGAAAATCATCAGTGAGGAAAAACCCCAAACCAAACCACCAAACCCAAAGTGATTGAGCATCACTGAAGAAATTGTTCCTGTGTGGAACCGACGCTTGTTACCTTTGAAGACTGCGTATCTTCCAGACGGTTAGGCGTCATGGTCTAGTGCATCCTACAGTCAATTGGGGATCACGAAGTGACCTTGGTCTAGAGCATCCAGCAGTCAATTGTGGATCGCCGGGTGACCAGTTTGTGAGGGTTTTGGAAGTCTACCCTGAAGACTTACCACGAGTGTTGGGCGAGGTCTGTGTGACCTTAGCTCAAGGAGAATACGCTAAGGACTGTGTGTCCTGGGACTGTGTGTCTTCTGGTTTAAATACCAGGCCGCTCCAAACCAGACGTACGACTGTCACAGCAGTTGGAACTGGGTCATCAAATCATTGTCTTCATCGAGCTACCTAGTTCTATTTCCTCAACCCTTTAATTTCCTCGTATACTTGTTGATGAAATTGATCGTTACTATTTGAAGAATTTGACTGAAGACTTTCTCAATTTCCTGACCTCAAATTCTTCAAGCTACCTTGTTCCTCACCTGCTTATCCTGTATCACGCCATCTGTAATCTGTGCATGCTTTATTTCATCATGATGACTATGCGATCGCTATGCTTCGTATGCACTTGAGTACTTATTCCGCTGCTAGTTATTCATCACATTTCAAAATCCTCAAGTTGAGATTCCTCAGTGATGAATTTGTAAAAATCGCCTATTCACCCCCCTCTAGTCGATATAACGCACTTTCAATTGGTATCAGAGCAAGGTACTCCCTTGTTCTGTGTGATTTTGGTTTAACGACCTGGAGTTCTAGTTATGTTGACTGCAGGTATGATCAAGGTTTCCGCAGGCTGTCCTACCTTCGATGGGACGGACTACCCCTACTGGAAGAACAAGATGCGCATGCATCTTGAAGCTATTGACAACGATCTCTGGTATGTTGTGGAAAATGGTGTTCCCCGCACATCTCCGACTGTTACTGCTGCTGATGCGAAGAAATTCAAGCAACTCGATTCTCAAGCGAAGAATATCATCTGTGGCCATCTGAGCAAAGGTCAGTATGGCAGAGTGGGTGCTTTGGAGACTGCTAAGCTTATCTGGGATAGGCTGTCCAAAGTCAATGAAGGTGTTTCCACACAACATGACTCCCGTGTTGATGTTCTTCGCAATCTCTTCAATCGCTTCAAAAGACTCGACAATGAAAATGTTCAGCAAACTTTTGATCGTCTCACTGATATCTCCAACGAGCTTCAAGCTCTGGGTGCCACTGACATCACCGACCATGAGGTGGTGAAGAAACTGCTAAGATCTCTTGATTCCTCATTCGATACTCTGGCTTTGATGATTCAAGAACGTGGAGACTACAAGTCACTTGATCCTGCTGATATACTTGAGAGACTCAATAGTCATGAATTCCAACAAGCTGAGAAGAGAGACCTCTACGGACCAAGGTATGGAAGATCTCGTGCTCTGAAGGCAAAAGCAATTTCCTCATCCGAAGACGAAGATTCTGATAGCAGCCTTGGTGATCCTGAAGAACTGAGTCAGGAGCTGGCAATGCTTGTGAGAAAATTCCAGAAGTTCTCAAGGAGAGGCCGATTTGGAAAGTCATCAAAAAGTGGTTTGAGAAAGTCAGATTCCTCAAGCGACTACAAGAAGAGAACTTGTCACAAATGCAAGAAGTCTGGTCACTTTATCTCTGACTGTCCTCTCTGGGAAAAAGAATCAAAGAAGAAGAAATACAAGGACTACAGTTCTGATGACTCGAAGAAAAAGAAGAAATCTTCAAAGTCCTCAACTTCAAAGTCCTCATCTTCAAAGTCCTCATCGCACAAGAAGAATGGTTCCAGAAAGGCTCGGGCTTTCATTGGCAAGGAAATGGATTCTGAAGAAGAATCTGAAGAATATGAAGAAGAGGAAGAATCTGAGGAGGAGTCTGACTCTGGTGTTGCTAGCCTTGCTCTCGCCACTGCTTTCGTCAGCAAGTCCATCTTCAACGATGAAGAAAATGACCACTCCAACGACTCTGACGTCAGCAATGATGAATATGCTCCCACTTACTGCTTCATGGCAAAAGGTTCCAAGGTACACAAGCATCACTCTTCTTCTGAATCAAGTGAAGGTGAATCTGATGAATATGTGAAACCTAGCTATGCCAAACTTGCTAAAATTGCCACTAAGCAACAAAGTGCACTTGAAAAGCTTCAGAAATTGCTAGACAAAAGCGATGATCTGTTGAATGAGGAGGTGGATCGGACTCAAACTCTGTCTGATGATCTCAAAAGTCTTCAGACAAAGTATGATAACCTTCAGAGTCATCATAATGCTCTCTTAGTTGACCATGAGAATCTTTCTTATGAATTTCTTCAAAGAAAGCAAGATCTTGAGAAACTAAGAGTGGCTCATGAGGATCTCCAAAGGGAAAACGATTCCTTACTGGCTCAACAGATCAGTACCGTCAGGAAGAATTTGTTCCACCGTGTATGAAATGCATCGAACGTGAAACTGCTAATTCTTGACCTGAATGTTCAAATGCTTCTATTGCTGCAAATTCTTCTACTATCCCCGTGGTCACAAATTCCTCATCTGAGGATACCACAAGTATCACTGACGAAAATGCAGGGTTGAAGGAATTGTATGTGACAGGCATGTACAAAAGTCTCAAAGGGCATCAAACCCTTTGCGATGTGCTCAAAAAGCAGATTCTGAACAGGAACCCTAGGAAAGAGGGTATTGCATTTGAGAGGAAACTCAATACAGATGGATCCTACTGGACACCTGAGCAGTACCCCAAAATCTCATGGGTTGCTGCAAAAGGACCTCATGTGGATCCATCCACTTTATCTGGCTTTACTTGTGAAACTTCATATTCCTCTGATGAGTCACTTGACTCCAACTACAAATTCTTCAAAAATCAGAAAGGTGAAGTATTTGCCAGATTTGTTTGAACTAACTGCAGGAACGGTTCACCTATGAGGAAAATCTGGGTTCCTAAGATCTGCTTGGAAAATCTTCAAGTGAATGTCCTCACGACACCACCCATGAAGAAAAGGAACCCCAGATCAAATTCCTCATATGGACCAAAGTCTTCACTTGGACCAAATTCCTCAAATGGTCAAAAGTATCATTCTCGTGCTAATGCATCTGTTTCGCAGGAAAAATCTAAGAGTTCTGAATATGTGCATTATTCTTCAAATCATTATGTTCATAAGTCCTCGAAGAATTTCTCTACTTATTCATATGAGTACTCTAACCCTAGTCCTGTGAAACGAAGTGCACTAGCTTCAATGCCTCCCTTCTCATATGGAGCTCGCAAAATGATGAACTCTTTGCCACCCCTCCAGATGTGGGTGGTGAAGAAATTGAACTAACTTCTTATGCAGGGTCAGGTCTCCAGACGAACTTGAACGTCTGATGAATTTGCTGGAGACCTGAGGAAATGCTTGAAAGGACGCAAGCTAATCATGCAGAAATGAGTTCCTCATTTCTCACGTCCTCACACTGCTTTACTTACTATGTTGTGTGATGAAATTCTGCCTGATGAATTTGATGTCATATTCTTCACTCTGAAGCATATGAGTTCGTAAGTTGTACTAATTCATCTGCAGGATGAAACTCCAAAAACTACTGAGTGGGTCCTCGATAGTGGATGCACCAACCACATGACTGGTGACAAGAGTCTATTGATGAACATGCCACCTGCCCCATCTCATCTGAAGCATATCACCTACGCTGACAAAGGAAAAAGCAAGGTATTGGGTCTAGGTAAGGTTGCAATCTCCAAGGACCGACACATGGACAAGGTGATGCTTGTCGAATCCCTCGGGTTCAACCTCATGTCTGTCTCAATGCTTTGTGATCTTGATATGGTTGTCATCTTCGGAAAATATCGTTGTGTTGTCATCATGGAATCTGACCATTCCAAAGTCATTGAAGGCTTTAGGAGAGGAGACTTGTATATTGTTGATTTCTCTACAGGTCCTCAGCCTGCCACGTGCCTACTTGCAAAGTCCTCAGAAGGCTGGCTGTGGCATCGACGACTTGGACATGCTGGTATGAGGAACTTGCACACGCTCGTGAAGAAAAAGCACGTCATTGGCATTGAAGGTGTAAAATTCCTCAAGGATCCTCTCTGTGGTGCTTGTGAGTCTGGGAAGATGACCAGATCCAAGCATCCCTCGAAGACAATCATGACGACGACTCGACCTTTTGAATTGCTTCACATGGACCTCTTTGGCCCCAATCATTATTCCACACTAACAAATGCTTCAAGTTTGTATGGCTTTGTCATTGTTGATGATTACTCTCGTTACACTTGGGTGCATATTATTCTGTACAAGTCTGAAGTGCAGGATGTCTTCAGACGATTTGCTTCAAGGGCCTCAACAAACTTCGGCGTCAAGATCAAGCATATCAGGAGTGATAACGGGACTGAGTTCAAGAACACCAATCTTGATGAATATCTTGATGAACTTGGTATTACTCATGAGCTATCTGCCCCATATACTCCTCAGCAGAACGGCGTCGTGGAGCGCAAGAATAGGACTCTTGTTGAGATGGCTCGCACCATGCTTGATGAATACAAGACTCCTCGTCGCTTCTGGCCTGAGGCAATTGATACAGCATGCCACATCATCAACAGGGTATATCTTCACAAATTCCTCAAGAAGACATCATATGAACTCATGACCGGCAAGAAACCCAATTTAAGTTATCTCAAAGTCTTCGGTGCAAAATGCTGGATAAGAGATCCTCACCACAGTTCTAAATTTGCACCGAAAGCACATGAAGGTTTTATGCTTGGTTACGGAAAGGACTCGCACACCTACAGAGTCTTCAACACCTACCATCACAAGGTTGTTGAAACTGTAGATGTGCGGTTCGATGAAACTAACGGCTCGCAAAGAGAGCACCTGCCTTCTGTGCTAGATGAAAAGTCTCCTGAGGAATCCATTAAGTTGAAGGCTACTGAGGATGTAGTACCCATTGAAGAAAATCCTCAACCAACTGAGGAAGTCATTCCAATCAATGAAGACATTCATGCTGATACACCTGAAGAAAATGGTGCTGAAGAAAATCCTCAACCACGTCAACCTGCTCATCCAAGAGTTGCAAATGAAGTGCAGATTAACAAAATCATCGACAACATCAATGCACCAGGTCCTCTCACTCGCTCAAGAGCTTCACATCTGACTAACTTTTGTGGGCATTTTGCTTTTGTCTCTATGATAGAGCCCACCAAAGTTGATGAAGCTTTCAAGGAGCCTGAGTGGATTCAAGCTATTCAAGAGGAATTGCATCAATTCAAGCTCAACAACGTGTGGGAACTTGTCAAGCGGCCAGATCCTCGCAAGCATAACATCATAGGTACCAAGTGGATCTACCGCAACAAGCAAGATGAAAATGGCCTTGTGGTAAGGAATAAGGCTCGTCTTGTAGCTCAAGGTTACACACAGGTTGAAGGAATTGACTTTGATGAAACTTTTGCACCTGTTGCTAGACTTGAAGCTATTCGCATATTGCTTGCTTATGCTAACCATCATGATATCACTTTATATCAAATGGATGTGAAAAGTGCATTCCTCAATGGTAAGCTTGAGGAAGAAGTATATGTTGCTCAACCCCCAGGTTTTGAAGATCCTAAGCATCCTGACAAAGTCTTCAGACTCAACAAGGCCCTCTATGGCCTCAAGCAGGCCCCTCGGGCGTGGTATGACACTCTGAAGGAATTCCTCATGAAGAAAGGCTTCAAACCCGGTTCACTCGACCCAACTCTTTTCACCAAATCCTATGACAATGAACTGTTCATATGCCAAATATATGTCGACGATATTATCTTTGGCTGTACTGACAAACGTTACAGTGATGAATTTGCCTATATGATGAGTGAAGAATATCAAATGTCTATATTGGGAGAGTTGAAATTCTTCTTAGGTCTTCAAATTCGTCAGCAAGACAATGGCATCTTCATCTCACAAGAGAAATACCTCAAGGATGTGCTGAGGAAATTCAACATGCACGAATGCAAAGGCGTCAAAACTCCAATGCCTTCAAAAGGCCACCTCTGCACTGACGAAAATGGTAAAGATTTCGATCAGAAGGTATACCGCTCCATGATTGGCTCTTTATTGTATCTGTGTGCATCTAGGCCTGATATTATGCTGAGTGTTTGCATGTGTGCCCGATTCCAAGCAACACCGAAGGAATCACACCATAAGGCTGTGAAACATATTCTTCGATACTTAGCTCACACACCAACGCTTGGATTATGGTATCCCAAGGGCTCAAATCTTCACCTCGTCGGATACTCAGATGCTGAGTATGCTGGAGATCGTGTGGATCGCAAGTCAACCTCAGGCACATGTCATTTCCTCGGACGATCCTTAGTCTGTTGGTCCTCGAAGAAGCAGAACTGCGTGTCACTTTCTACTGCTGAAGCTGAGTACATTGCTGCTGGTTCATGCTGCGCTCAGTTGCTGTGGATGAAGCAAACCCTCAAGGACTATGGCATCAAGGTGAAGAATGTGCCTCTCTATTGCGACAATGAGAGCGCTATCAAGATTGCTTACAACCCAGTTCAGCACTCCAAGACCAAGCACATCCAGATTCGTCATCATTTTCTTCGAGATCATGTACTCAAGGGCGACATCTCCATCGACCACATCCCCACTGAAGAACAACTGGCCGATATCTTCACTAAGCCCTTGGATGAAAAGAGATTTTGCAAGTTGCGGTATGAGCTAAATATCTTAGAATCTTCGAATGTTCTTTGAAAGGACACACATCCTAACACTTATGCAAAATTGATGACTTTGATGTGCAACACACGAAGTAACGTTTTTCTTCAATCAATGAAGAATAACTCTCTAAGTGTGAAGAAATTAACGAAGAATTTGAGTCTCAGAACCCTACGACAATTGTACGCGGTGTCTGAAATCGTCATTCTTATACGGTGGGTCACGCCACCAACAATAGTTGAAATTCTTTAGAGTTGAGTTTTTCATCATTTTGCAAATTCTTCAAATTTTTAAATTCCTCAAGTTTGCAAATTCCTCAACTTTTTCAAATTCTTCAAACTATGAAACTGATGTTCTTCATTGACTATATATATATATATATTTAAGTTTTCAATGTCCTCAACAGCATTCACTTATTGCTAATTCTTCAAGTTGATTTTGATCTAAGTGAATGTGATCGGACCCGTTCCCCCTCTATGCTAAACTCAACCCAGTCTGTTCACAAATTCTTCATATGCGTTCTACTTTGAAACTCGTTCAAAGTCTTCACTGTATCCTAGACAGCTGAAGAATTTGTGAACAGAAACTTTAAAATTTTCAATATTAAATTTTTAGGCGCTTCCCGCTCAAACAGTTCCGATTCCCACGACTGGATAAGCCACGATTCCCCACTATCTCCACTACTCAGAACGTGGGTGACACCTGTCGCGTGGAGAGCAAGGATCAGGGGCAATCTGGTCCAAAATCTTCGGGCCGATTCGTTTTTACTGCCACTATATATACCCCCTCCCCTTCCCTGCGCTCGAGTTACTCCTCATTCCCATCTCTCCCGAGCTCAAACCTAGCGCCGCCGCTAAAATCATCGCCACCGGAGAGGAAGAGCTTCACTGCCTCGACCTCGCCGTCGCCGTACTCGCATCGGCCGCGGAAGTCTTCACCCCGCCGCTGCTGTAGCTGTCTCCCTCTGCCAAGCTAGGGCATGGGACATCTGGACGGACGAACTTCCCAGATTTCATCTCTCTGTTCGTCGTGTTCTTCATCAGGGTAAATAAAATCTAATTTACTGCCCTTGTTTGATCTTCATGTCTTCCACAAAATCCTCAAAAGTGTTTTTTTCTTCAAGAATCATCTTCTTAAGCAGCTTACATGTTTCAATCCCTTGATGTTTTTCTCTAAGTTATGATTTTCTTCAAGATTCCTCAATTGTGTGGATCTACATATTCGCACAACTCTGGAACCTAAGACAAAGAACACTTAGTGAAATTCCTCAAGACATCTATGGTCAAAATCCTCAACTTGATGTATTTTAAAAAAATTCTGAGAACGCATATGACCTCTTCAAATTCCTCGCACCTATACTCTGTTCACAGGTACAAATGTCTGCTGATGAATCACTAGGTTCTCATCAACTTAACTCATTTGCAGCGTTTCTTGAGGAAAAACTGTATACATCTTCAGAATCATCAAGAGTTCAAAGTCATCAAGTGAAGAAAATGGCAGATGGTAAAAGACCTCAGAAGGGTGGAAAGAAGGCTGAACAGAACACTGCCTTTGAGATACCTGAGGATTTGTATGCTGGTTACTGTACTCCAGATGAGGCCATTCATGGCAAAGAAACGAAAGAGCAGAGGAAAATCAGAATTCAAAGAACTGAACGGAGGTGGGCAAAGGAGTGGAGAGACTATCGCTATGTCACTCCCAAGTATATGAAGAAATTCGCCCTCAAACCTCCTTGCAAAAGGGCTCCTCCTGCTGATGGTCAAGAAATCGATCCCACTAGCGTTGCTCGTGGTGAAGACTTTCCAGATGAATGGGAAAAGCATCAACACAAACTTCAGAGAACTGCCAAAGCTGCAGTGAAGAAATTCAATGAAGATTTTGCTGCTGCTGCCTCTGCCGAAGCGTCTGATAGTGCTCTGAAGAAATCATTAGTGAAGAAATCTGTAGTGAAGTCAAAGTCCTCAACTTCAAAATCCTCACTGCAAAATACTCATGCAAATTCTTCAAAGGCCACTGCAATGCCTTCAGTAGCTGCACAATCATCAGCTGCTGCTGCAAATTCCTCAACACCTGTAAATCTTACAACATGTCAGAGGACTACTGGCTTCTCAATTTCTTCAGGGGCCTCTACAAGTTCCGCAGCCCAAGAACAGTCTTCAACAAGTCCTACTTTGATGAAGATAAAGAGAACTGCTGGACGAGGTCAGAGACCAAGTCCTCACAAAAGCCAAGTTACTGTGAATGTACCCTCAGGGACTGAGGATAATGATGATGCTACTAATGAAGAATTGGAAGAAATCATCAGAAACAGTCAGCAGAGAGCTGCAATAGCTAAGGGAAGCTCTGTTCCTCTTATGCTGGATCCAAAGATGATCCTCAACTTCATTGACATATGGCATGAGGATCCCAGCACTCCACTTTCCTCACTGAAGTTACCTCTTGGTGTTGACCATGTCCTCACCCACTTCATTGCTGAAGAAAAATGGAAGAGAGATCAAGCTCAGATAGCTAAGAGGAGCAGGGCCAGAAAGGAAAAGTTCCTGAAGAACAATGTGATGAATTTGACTCCTACTCAACTCATCACAATTCAGTCTGAGATTCGCTGCCTGACTGGTGAACAAGCAAAATATGATGCTGAATGGAAGGGCACCAAAGTAAGATTTGTCAGGGCAGCCCAAGCTGCAGCTAAAGATCACAACTCAAGGGTTGCAGCTCAATTGCAACAACAAATTCCTCAGGCTGAAGAATCTGCTCAGCCTGCTTAAGAAACTGCACGCGCAGCTGAAGAAATTCAGGCTGCTGAAGAACCTGTCAGGGCAACCTCCACTGTTGCGCCTGAAGAAACTGCCAGGCCAACTGAAGCTTTTGCTGCGCCTGATGAAATTGAGACCACTAGGGCGACTGCATCAGTCGTGCCTGAAGAAACTGCTCCACCTTCACCCTCTGCTGAAACTGCAAAGTCCTCAAGGGTGAAAAACATCAACCTTCCTTCTGCATCAGAAGCGAAGAAAACAAAGGCTGCGGAGAAAATTGCTGCTAAGAAAAGAAAAGCATCAACTTCAGATTCCTCAGCGGTGAATAAATTGAAGACACTGCCAAGTTCTTCAACTGAACCCATTGATGCAACCCCAACCTCCTTCGTACCTGCCTATGAAATAGTTCCATTTGGCGTCGAGTATGACATTCCAAATGTTGATGATGAAGAAGATCATTCTGCTGCTTCCTCAGAGCAGATTGATGAAGAAATTGAAGTGGAAGCAAATGCTTCAACTCCACTGGTATCATCGCCCCTGCCTCAGTTGACTACTGAAGAGGCCGGCGTTGAAGAAATGGAAGAGGACGTGGACATTGGCAACACAACTCCTCTAATCAATGATGAATATTGGGAAGCTGCACACCCAAATTCTCAAATGACCACACCAATTACTCAAATTCCTCAGTCTCCAGCCCAGACTGAAGAAATTCATACTGAAGATATTCCAGCTGCATCAGCTGAAGAAATTGCTGCTCAAACCGCAAATGAGGAAACTTCTATTCAAATTCCTCAATCTGAAGAAATTCCTCCTATGACTAAGGACATTGTGGGCCGCTTCAAGCCAAATCTTCAGCCGAAGCCAAAGTTGCCCCTCAAAGGCTCAAAGCGCCCCAAATTCATCAAGACCAATTTCTTCAACGAGCACATTTTGTTCAACGGGCCAAATCCTTATGACTCAGCAAGGACCGGTCGCACAAGATTCTGGACCCCTTCGCAGATGAATTTCTATGCATCAGTACTATTTGACAAAGAGAAAGTCTTCGAGCATCAGCAAATTCCTCATGTGGATATGGAATCCATTCCGTGCTTCACACCTGTGCTCGCAGTTCTTCATCATGCTGGACTTCTTCCCTTCTGCGTTGACATATGCGACTGGAATGAAGAGCTAATTCTTCAATTCTATGCAACCTTGCATATCTCGGGTGATGCTTCTGATGTCAATTCATGGATTCTGGACTGGATGACTGGATGTACTCACTACACTACCCCAGCCACTGAATTGCTTCAGGCTGTGCCAATAGCGATTCCTTCAGAAGGAGAACGCTGCATCTATGATGAAACTGAACTGCCCAACCACTTGATGCAAGTGCTGATGAAGCCATTGGCTCAGGGCCAACCTCAAAGGACTTCCTTCCTTGTGAAGGATTTGCTCTATGTGCCCAGGACAGTTTATCGCATTCTGACCAAAACCCTCAGTCCTCAGAAGGGCCACAATTCTGAAGAAGAAGAAGTGGAGGGAATCATGAAGAACATGCTATTCAACATCATTCATGGGATTCCCGTAAATTACCATGATTTCTTCATGAGGACTTTGGCCAATGCTGCTTCAGCCCCATTTGAATTGAAGCCTTACGCTCCCTGGATCATGAAATTCATCAGATCAAGGTCTTCACTTCCATTCAAGGCTGACTTTCCGAATCACTTCAGCTTTCTGCCTCCAATTGAAGTCCTCAAGAGCTCATTTTCCTCAGTTGAGGGTAAAGGCAAAGCTGTCATTGATGAAGGTACTCGTCCATTGGATGGTCAGTTTCGCAAAGCTGCATCCTATTCCACCAATGATGACACTGCTACCCAAGATTTTGCCGCAAAAGCCTCAGCGCAAAATCCTCAAGAAACTGCCCCTCGTGTGATGACTGATCGAGAGCTTCTTCTAAGTCTTCATCAAAAGATTGATCGCAATCACAAGTGGGTAAAGCGTCAGTTTGGTTCACTTCTTCGAGACATGACTGTCACGCACAACTCTGTGAGGAAGAACCACTATTATCTTCATGAAGTCTTCGACCGCACATGGGCCATCCTGTCTCACCTCAAGACTCCTGAAGAACTCAAGGAGATGGAATTTCAGCAGGACTTTGATTGGTCCATCCCTCCAAGGAAGAAATGGAAGAAAGTTCAAGTTCCTCAGCTGGTTACAAGCTCATATTCTTCATCACGCCAGGCGGATGAAGCTGAGGATATTGACGACACTGCTGCAGGCCCTACATCAATGAACGACCCCGACAACGCTGACGCTCCTCCACCACCTTCAAGATGAAATTCTTCAGGGGCGTTAGTCCTCAATTTTTGTCCCTTTTGGTCTTCGATGACAAAGGGGGAGAAAATTTGAGTTAGTCTTCAAGCGGGTCTCTATATATGGGCTATTTTTGTTTAAGTTACAACTCTCGCTCTTCTGAAGCTTTTGTTGGTTGAGTTGTAAACTTAAGTCCCATGGTGGTCTGATGCTTTTGAACTGCTTTCCGCATGCTATTTCCTCAAGTTATCTTAATGCACGCATGCTGAACTTCCTCAGACCCCATTTTCCATCATGCATTTCAATTTCCTCATGATATATATTAAATGCGTGTATGGATTACAAGATATAGGGGGAGTTCTCCATGATTTTAACCTGCCATGTGCATTTGCAGTCCAAAGCAAATTCCTCAAATATGCACATCTTCAGGGGGAGTTCTTCTGTATCTTGCAATCAAATTCCTCAAACTCGGTACTTACACTTCATATTATTATCCCCGTTGAAAACTTAACTTATTTGTCATCAATCACCAAAAAGGGGGAGATTGTTAGTGCATCTAGTGCCCCTTGGTGATTTTGGTGTATTGAAGACTTATAGGTTAAGAGACTAATGCGTTTGTAAGTGTACACAGGCTCTATAAGTCGCTGAGGAGTTTGATACATTCGGAGATTATCGACCCCTAAAAATGTATGTCTTCAACTGAAGACTTTGGTGAAGACTTTGGTATTCCCTGAAGACTTTGAAAAAGAAGAAGTTGGTGTGACCTTGAAGATATGAACGAGGACTATGAAGTGTGAAGACTTTTGTTTTCGTAGTTTCATTTCCTTTCTTTGAGTCATAGAAAACACCGTACTATTAAAGGGGGCCGAGGTAATACTAAGGAAAATTTCCAACTGATGCTCAACTCAAAAGGCTCAACCTATCCAATCCTTCGAGTGAAGCCTTTGGAAATCTCTTGCAGTTCAGTCAAGTTCTTCAGTGACAGAGACGATGATCTTCTGGTCTCTGAGGAAATTGGTCTGACTGAGGAGTTAGGATTTCGCCAGTGCGAATTGCCTACAAGTGAGGAATATGATAAGCCTGAGGACTTTCATAGTCCGAAATTCCGACCGTTGCTGTGCTAAGTGCCAGCTGTCCCCAATCATCCTATGCACATAACGGTCATATCATTGGGGGCATTTATGTCTTATCATGTCGGGTTGCACCCTGGCTATAAATAGCCACCCCCACAACCACTAGTTGGTTGGCTGCTCCGAGAGAGAACTGACACTTGTCATTTGAGAGCATCCCATTCCTCAAGGACTTTGAGAGAAAATCATCAGTGAGGAAAAACCCCAAACCAAACCACCAAACCCAAAGTGATTGAGCATCACTGAAGAAATTGTTCCTGTGTGGAACCGACGCTTGTTACCTTTGAAGACTGCGTATCTTCCAGACGGTTAGGCGTCATGGTCTAGTGCATCCTGCAGTCAATTGGGGATCACGAAGTGACCTTTGTCTAGAGCATCCAGCAGTCAATTGTGGATCGCCGGGTGACCAGTTTGTAAGGGTTTTGGAAGTCTACCCTGAAGACTTACCACGAGTATTGGGCGAGGTCTGTGTGACCTTAGCTCAAGGAGAATACGGTAAGGACTGTGTGTCCTGGGACTGTGTGTCTTCTGGTTTAAATACCAGGCCGCTCCAAACCAGACGTACGACTGTCACAGCAGTTGGAACTGGGTCATCAAATCATTGTCTTCATCGAGCTACCTGGTTCTATTTCCTCGTATACTTGTTGATGAAATTGATCGTTACTATTTGAAGAATTTGACTGAAGACTTTCTCAATTTCCTCACCTCAAATTCTTCAAGCTACCATGTTCCTCACCTGCTTATCCTGTATCACGCCATCTGTAATCTGTGCATGCTTTATTTCATCATGATGACTATGCGATCGCTATGCTTTGTATGCACTTGAGTACTTATTCCGCTGCTAGTTATTCATCACATTTCAAATTCCTCAAGTTGAAATTCCTCATAGATGAATTTGTAAAATCACCTATTCACCCCCCTCTAGTCGATATAACGCACTTTCAGTGTTCCTGCTAGCCTTCTTCAATTTCTCTGTGTCCTTGGCAGGAGCTGGTATTTCTGTGGCTTCAGCTGCTACCGCATTACGGTACATCTGGGCAACGCAGATAACTGCGTTCTTCTTGTCGGATGGGATGGAAATGACCCCAATGGGCCCTGGCATCTTTAAGGTATTGTAGGCATAGTGGGATGCCGCCATGAACTTTGCCAGAGCTGGGCGACCGAGGATTCCATTGTAAGGCAGCGGGATCTCGACGACGTCGAACAGTATCCTCTCTGTCCGGAAGTTCAGTTCCCCGCCAAATGTCACAGGCAGAGTGATCTTTCCCTTGGGTCGGCTTCTGCCGGGGTTGATTCCTTGGAATGTACCCGCAGCTTCGAGTTCTTCGTCAAGGATCTGCAGTTTCTCAGCCACTTTAGGGGAGATTAAGTTCAATCCCGCCCCACCGTCAACTAACATCTTGGACATCTTGAGGTTGCGGATTTTCGGATAAACCAACAATGGAAAACATCCAACCGTAGTGGTACGGTCAGGATGATCCTCTTCGTCAAAGATGATAGGCGTGCGGGACCATTTGAGTGGCTTCCTAGATTCTGCAGTTGGTTCCACAGCATTGACCTTGCGTGCCCATTGCTTGAGCTGGCGGTGAGAGGAATGCAAGGATGCACCCCCGTCAACGCACATGGCGTCGGTAGCTTTGTGAAACTCCATGTCGCTGGAATCCTCGTCATCATCCTCATCCTCACTCATATCATCTGTTTCCTTCTTCTCTCGGCCCCTGGCGGGTTTTTCCTTTTGCTGTGGGGTTTTGTCGCGGCGGCCTCCTCTGCCGCCACGGCTTTTCCTGGCAGCACCGTCCTGACCTTTTTATTTGTCGCTCTTCTCGTACTCGGCCCTCTGCTTCTCAACAAGTTGCTCGGCCTGTCGGCATTCTTGGAGATCATGGCCCTTGGTGCGGTGAATTTTGCAGTACGACCCGTCGGACTTCCCGGTCTTCTCAGCGGCGGCAGCCTCCCGGCAATCAGCGCACGCGGCAGCTCCCTTGCTGGGGGTATCGGCTTTCGCCTTCTTGCCTGCACTGAGGTCTCCGGAGGTCTCGACAGACAATACTTCTTTTCCCTTACACTTCTTGTTGCGCTTCCTGCTTCTTCCCCTCGGGTCGGGGGCATCGTCATCGTCATCGGAGTCCACTTCGACGCTCGCCTCCTCCCCGGGAAGTCGCCTTCCTTCCTCAGCTCGAGCACATTTATCCGCCAAGGTGTAAAGCTCATTAACAGTCTTGGGGAGCTTGCCATTCATCTTGGCTCGCATCCTCCTATTGCGCACGTTCGAATGGAACGCGGCAATCACTGCTGCGGGATGTATCTATGGGATATTGCGGTGCACTCGGCTGAATCTCTGGATATACTTCCTCAAGGTTTCACCCTCCTTTTGCGGGAGGACTTGGAGATCGCTGGGCTGGCCTGGTTCTTGATGACCACCGGTGAAGGCGCCAATGAACTCGTTGCATAGATCAGCCCATGACGAAATTGAGTTTTCTGGCAGATGCATCAGCCACGATCTCACGTTCGGCTTAAGTGCCAAAGGGAAATAGTTGGCGAGCACCTTTTCATCTCTTCCTCCTGCAGCTTGAACAGCTATTGTGTATATGCCCAAGAACTCTGCCGGGTTCAGCTTCCCGTCGTAGTTCTCAGGCAGCTCAGGTTTGAAAGCTCGGATCGACGGCCAGCGGACCCGTTGCAGCTCGCTAGTGAAGGCAGGGCAACCAACCTTGTAGGGAAGGTACCCGCCAGCACTGGGCATGGGGTCGCCGACGTCTGGACCATTGCGCTTGTCGGATTGACGGTGCGCTTACTGGCGTCGTTCGATGGTGATGCGCGCGTCTTCTTTCCGCCGGTCTTCAAGGACACGCCGTTGATCTCGGCGGTCACGCGGGCCAGACGAGACTATGGATGCCCCTTCGACGCGCTCGCCGGCAAGGGCTGCCGCTGCTGTTCTCGTATGTCGCGATGGCTCCGCATGCTGGGGCTTGTTGGCTTGAACGAAAGAAACCAAAACTCTGAATGGTGGCCCTCCATTCATCCATCTTATCAGCTGTTGGCATAAAGTTGAGCAGCATCTAGACTCACGCCATGGCTTCCTCTGTGGTGCTCGGCATGGTGAAAGAGGCGGACCGCGACGTCGCTCGACTCCTGGTAGGACCAAGAGAAGCGTCGCCGCGTTCTTGATGCCGTGTGCCACTCGTCGGGGCTGTCGGGCGTGTAGGGGGCTGAACCTGCGGGGTTGTGGCTCCGCTTGGCGCTCCATCTCGTTCCGCACAAGGTGTACACCTAGTAGTTTCGCCGGCGACGGGCGCGTCCGAAGGGTCACGGCTCGCACCGGACCGGGCGCCGCCGAGGCGGCCGCGGCCATCCACGCGGCGGGGGGGTGATGGATGGCTGTTTCCCTCGCCCATGACACCGGGGCCGAGCTCGCCAAGTTGTTGTTGTAGCCGCTCCCCTCCGGTGCCTCCTGCTCCATCTCCGGCCGTGAAGGACTGGACGGGGGCACCACCTGCGCCGACCGCGTCGTCCACGATGCCCGCCTCACCCGCGGCCGCCGCAGCGTCGATGGCGCCGGCGGCCGCGTGTGAGGGAGCCTTCGAAGTGGAGGGATGCGTGGTCGCACCGGATTTCTTCTTGGGAGCCATTGTTGGGGAAGATGATGATGAAGACCGATTCGCCGTTCACGAACTCGGGTTCGCGCAAATGATGCACGCCCCCTACCTAGCGCGCCAAAGATGTCGGGGCACGGATGCTCACGATCACCTATGGGACCAGAGGCCCCTTTGTGGTTCGGCAAGGGGGGTCATGTTGCACGAAGAGTGGAGAGCATGAGACGGCGCGACGATCAGGACAATAGCATTTTACCAAGGTTCGGGCTGCTGCTAAGCATAAAACTCTACTCCTGCTTTTGGTGGATTTGATTGGAAGAACACGAGTGGTGCCTCACGCTCTATCCCAGCAAGGGTTGCCTTCGGGGAAAGAGCTGCTAGGCGAGTACAGATGTTCGGGGGTCCGAATCCTGAGCTAGGTAGCCTTGGGCCTCCTTTTATAGTGCAAGGGGTTACCACAATGGCAAAACAGTCATTATCTATCAATTGGATAGCTTAGCAGAGCTATCATACCTAACTCTGGCATTTAGGACAAAATACCATGATTACCAGCCGTGGTGGCGCTCGGGGGTGCATCCCCGGGATGCTTTACC
Organism: Elymus sibiricus; assembly: GCA_039707655.1. NCBI lineage: Eukaryota > Viridiplantae > Streptophyta > Magnoliopsida > Poales > Poaceae > Elymus > Elymus sibiricus. The sequence continues at coordinate 381,858,892 of CM077665.1, read as the reverse complement.
ACCGCTTGGCCGGTCGGTGCTTATGGTCTTGACACGCTGCAGGGCGGGTGTCAACTGAGCGTAACTTGCCATCTGGCGCGTCGCCACGTGCTTAGCAAGAGATGATTAGCCGCTTGAGGGCTCGACACTGCATTCATAAGTGACTAGTGTAGCGATGCGGTGGAGCGGTGGCCGATCAGCTCGCGCTTGCCGGGGGATGGCCTGTCGGGTCTTCAGGAAGATGCGCATGTCTTGGTCCCCGGCAAGCGCCGGGGATGTGCTTGGCGCGTTGTAGTCCAGGCTTGGGCTGCTGCATCGGGCTTGTTGGAGTCTGGTCTTGATCATTCGTCAGGTTTGTATGAACGTTGAAGTATTCAGCTACTACCGCCTGTGCATAAGTTAGGGGCACTGGGTACCCCTGTACTAGTGCACCGACATGGTGATTAGCATAAGCAAGAAGTATACGTATAGCTTCAAGTCTAGCAACGGGGGCATAGGTCTCACCTTAGTCCATACCTTCGACTTGGGTGTAGCCTTGAGCCACGAGACGTGGCTTGTTGCGTACGACTTGACCGTTTTCGTCTTGTTTGTTCCGAAACACCCATTTGGTTTCGATGATGTTTTGCTCGTCCTTGGGCTTCTCCACTAGTGTCCACACTTTGCTCCTCTCGAAGTTGTGTAGCTCTTCGTGCATAGCATTCACCCAATCCGGGTCCTGAAGAGCTTCTTCTACCTTCAAAGGCTCAATACTAGAGATGAATGAATAATGCTCACAAAAGTTCGCCAATCGAGTTTTAGAGCGAGTTATTATCCCGGTTTGTATGTCACCGAAGATTTGCTCTAAGGGATGATTTTTGTTCACTCTTGCTCGAACTCGAGGTAGCTTTTGCTTATTGGTCGGTGGGGCTTCTTCATCATCATCTTCTTCTTCATTGTTGTTGAAGTTGTCATTGCCATGAGGTGGTGGTGAAGGTGGTTGTGGTGGATCATCATGATGAACTTCCTCCTCCTCTTCATCTTGTCGTGTACCGCTTGTGGATGCCTCCATGTCGTGTTGAGGTTCGCCTTGACGCGAAGTAGGGGCTTCCACTTGGGTCGATGAAGTACTTTCCTTCACCTCCATGGGACGAATCTTGCCGATGTACAAGTCTTGGATTGCTTCCGAAGGTTCCTTATCTCCTACATCATTTGGCAATTGTTCGAATTGCAAACCATTAGATTCATCAACCTTCACATCTACCGTCTCTTCAACTTTTCGAGTGAAGTTATTGTAGACACGGTAAGTGTGAGAGTTTGATCCATAACCGAGTAGGAAACCTTCATGAGATTTAGGAGCAAATTTTTAATGACGATGCTTATCAAGAATGTAACACTTGGAGCCCAATCCTCGAAAATATACAACTTGGGGCTTGTTACTGGTGAGTAGTGTTGAGGAACGTTGCATGGGAAACAAAAATTTTCATACGCACACGCAAGATCTATCCATGGTGATGAGAATCTACGAGAGGGAGAGTGGATCTACATACCCTTGTAGATCACTAAGCGGGAAGTGTTGAGAAACTAGGTTGATGTAGTCGAACGTCTTCGCGATCCAAATCGCCGAGCGTCCCGTGATCCAATCACGATCTATTACCGAACGGGCGGCACCTTCGCGTTCAGCACACGTACATCTCGATGACGACCTCCGCCTTCTTGATCCAGCAAGAGGGAGCGGAGAGGTAGATGAGTTCTCCGGCAGCGCGACGGCGCGGCGGCGGTGGTGGTGGAACTATTCTAGCAGGGCTTCGCCTAAGCACTGCTGAAAACTAGAGGACTTGATCTATCGGGGGAGAGGGCTGCACTATGGCCTGTTTGGGTTAAAGTCCTTTTGCCCTCTCTACCTCTAGTATATATAGGAGGAAGGGGAGGGAGGCCGGTGCCCCTAGGGCTGACCGTTGGTGCGGCCGAAGTGGGGAGGTGGAGGAGTCCAACTCCAATCCTACTAGGAGTAGGATTCCTCCTCCCCCACTTGGAAACTCTTTCCACCTTTGGGTTTTCCCACCCCTAGCCGCATGGGCCTTAGTGGGGGGGTTCGGCCAGCCCACCAGGGGCTAGTTTGACTCCTCCCACAGCCCATAAGACCCTTTGGGGCGAAAGGCCCCTCCCGATGGTCCCCCGGTACCCTCCCGGCACTCCCGGTACACTACCAAAATGCCCAAAACTTTTCCGGTGACCAAAACGGGACTTACTATATATCAATATTTACCTCCAGACCATTTCGGAGCTCCTCGTGACGTCTGGGATGTCATCCGGGACTCCGAACAACCTTCGGTTACCACCATACATAACTCTATACTACTGAAACGTCACCGAACCTTAAGTGTGCAGACCCTGCGGGTTCGAGAACTATGTAGACATGACCGAGACACCTCTATGGTCAATAACCAATAGCGGGACCTGGATGCCTATATTGGTTCCTACATATTCCACGAAGATCTTTATCAGTTGAACCTCTATGTCAAGGATTCAGTTAATCCCGTATGTTGTTCCCTTTGTTCTTTCGTATGTTACTTGCCCGAGATTCGATCGTCGGTATCTCTATACCTAGTTCAATCTCGTTACCGGCAAGTCTCTTTACTCGTTCCGTAATACAAGATCCCGTGGCTAACACTTTAGTCACATTGCTTGCAAGGCTTGTTGTGATGTTGTATTACCGAGTGGGCCCTGAGATACCTCTCCGTCACACGGAGTAAAAAATCCCAGTCTTGATCCATGCCAACTCAACAGACACCCTCGAAGACACCTGTAGAGCATCTTTATAGTCACCCAGTTACGTTGTGACGTTTGATACACACAAGGTATTCCTCTGGTGTCAGTGAGTTGCATGATCTCATGGTCATAGGAACAGATACTTGACATGCAGAAAACAATAGCAATAAACTGGCACGATCATATGCTATGTTCATAGTTTGGGTTTTGTCCATCACTTCATTCTCCTAACGATGTGATCCCGTTATCAAATGACATCTCATGTCTATGGCTAGGAAACCTTCACCATCTTTGATCAACGAGCCAGTTTAACTAGAGGCTTACTAGGGACACATTGTTTGTCTATGTACCCACACATGTAATTGAGTTTCCAAGCAATACAATTATAGCATGGATAATAAACGATTATCATGAACAAGGGAATATAATAATAACCATTTTATTATTGCCTCTAGGGCATATTTCCAGCAGTCTGCCACTTGCACTAGAGTCAATAACCTAGTTCACATCACAATGTGATTTACATTGTTATGAATCTAACACCCAATGAGTTCTGGGGTTCGATCATGCTTTGCATGAGAGAGAGGTCTTTAGTCAACGGTCTGCAACATTCAGATTCGTGTGTACTTTGCAAATCTATATGTCATACTGCAGATGCTACCACGCTCCACTTGGGGCTATTCCAAATGACTGCTCCACTATACGTATCCGGACTACTACTCAGAGTCGTCCGGATAGGTGTCAAAGCTTGCATCGACGTAACCCTTTACGACAAACTCTTTGTCACCTCCATAATCGAGAAATATTTCTTTGGTCCTCTAGTTACTAAGGATAATCTTGACCGCTGTCGAGTGATCCACTCCTGGACCACTCTTGTACCCCTTGACAGACTCATGGCAAGGCACACACTAGGTGCGGTACACAGCATGGCATACTATACAGAGCCTATGGATAAGGCATAGGGGACGATCTTCGTCCTTTCTCATTCTTCTGCCGTGGTCGAGCTTTGAGTCTCACTCAACTCCACACCTTACAAATTAGGCAAGAACTCTTTCTTTGACTGATCCATTTTGAACTCCTTCAAAATCTTGTCAAGGTATGTACTGTTGGAAAACGTCGCATGGGAAACAAAAATTTTCCTACGCACACGCAAGATCTATCCATGGTGATGAGCATCTACGAGAGGGAGAGTGAATCTACATACCCTTGTAGACCGCTAAGCGGAAGCGTTAAGAAACGCGGTTGATGTAGTCGAACGTCTTCGCGATCCAAATCACAAGTCGTCCCTCGATCCAAACACGATCTAGCGCCGAACGGACGGCACCTCCGCGTTCAACACACGTACGGCTTGATGACGCCTTCACCTCCTCGATCCAGCGAGCGATGGTGAAGTAGTGGATGAGTTCCGGAAGCACGACGGCGTGGTGATGGTGGTGAGGAACAATCTCTGCAGGGCTTCGCCAAGCACTACGGAGATTGTGACGGGAGGAACTAGAGGGTTAGGGTTGCCGGCACACGGCTTGGGAAATCTTGATGTATCCCGTGTGCTAGCCCTGCCCCTCTATTTATATGTTGAGCCCTGGGGTCTAAACTTGGAGAGAAAGCCTCCACAAGGTCGGTTTTGCCCGCACAAGGTAGGTTTGGCCCGCACGGAAAGAGTCCCACTCGGATTCCAGCAGTACCGCGTACAAGCGGTAGTACCACTCATGAGCGGTAGTACCGCTTGAGAGGTAGTACCGCTTCACACAAGCGGTAGTACCGCTTACGAGGTAGTACTGCCTTACCAGCGGTAGTACCGCTTAAGGCAGCAGCAAAACTTCCTTTTGCACTTTCCAATACCTCGTGGGCTTTACCCCTTTGGTCCATATAAAGTGTTGCAGCACCCGAACACTTCGGTAAACATCCGGAACCCCTTCCGGTGAATTCCGGAACCCTTCCGGAGATCAAAACACTATTATCACATATATCAATCTTTACCTCCGGACTCTTCCGGAGATCCTCGTCATGTCCAGGATTTTATCCGGGACTCCGAACAACCTTCGGTCACCAACACAATAACTCAACTATACTAATCGTCACCAAACGTTAAGTGTGTAGACCCTGCGGGTTCGAGAACTATGTAGACATGACCGAGACACCTCTATGGTCAATAACCAATAGCGGGACCTGGATGCCCATATTGGTTCCTACATATTCTACGAAGATCTATATCGGTCGAACCTCTATGTCAAGGATTCAGTTAATCCCGTATGCTGTTCCCTTTGTTCTTCGGTATGTTACTTGCCCGAGATTCGATCGTCGGTATCTCTATACCTAGTTCAATCTCGTTATCGGCAAGTCTCTTTACTCGGTCCGTAATACAAGATCTCGTGGCTAACACTTTAGTCACATTGCTTGCAAGGCTCATTGTGATGTTGTATTACCGAGTGGGCCCTGAGATACCTCTCCGTCACACGGAGTAACAAATCCCAGTCTTGATCCATGCCAACCCAACAGACACCCTCGGAGATACCTGTAGAGAATCTTTATAGTCACCCAGTAACGTTGCGACGTTTGATACACACTAGGTATTCCTCCGGTGTCAGTGAGTTGCATGATCTCATGGTCATAGGAACAGATACTTGACATGCAGAAAACAATAGCAATAAACTGACACGATCATAGGCTACGTTTATAGTTTGGGTCTTGTCCATCACATCATTCTCCTAATGATGTGATCCCGTTATCAAATGACATCTCATGTCCATGGCTAGGAAACCTTCACCATCTTTTGATCAACGAGCTAGTTAACTAGAGGCTTACTAGGGACACAGTGTTGTCTATGTACCCACACATGTATTTGAGTTTCCAATCAATACAATTATAGCATGGATAATAAACGATTATCATGAACAAGGAAATATAATAATAACCAATTTATTATTGCCTCTAGGGCATATTTCCAACAGTCTCCCACTTGCACTAGAGTCAATAATCTAGTTCACATCACTATGTGATTTACATTGTAATGAATCGAACACCCATGCAGTTCTGGTGTTGTTCATGTTTAGCCCTTGGAAGAGGTTTAGTCATCGGATCTGCAACATTCAGATCCGTGTGTACTTTGCAAATATTTATGTCGTCCTCCTTGATGTAATCGCGGATGGAATTGAAACGTCGCTTTATGTGTCTGGTCCTCTTGTGAAATCTTGGTTCCTTGGCTAGAGCAATGGCACCAGTATTATCACAAAACAGAGTCATTGGGTTAAGCGCACTAGGCACTACTCCAAGATCTATCATGAACTCCTGCATCCAGACACCTTCCTTCGCCGCCTCCGAGGCAGCGATGTACTCCGCTTCGCATGTAGAATCAGCTACCACGCTTTGCTTGGAACTGCACCAGCTAACCGCACCCCCATTAAGAATAAATACGTATCCAGTTTGCGACTTAGAGTCATCCGGATCAGTGTCAAAGCTTGCATCGACGTAACCTTTTACGATGAGCTCTTGATCACCTCCATAAACGAGAAACATGTCCTTAGTCCTTTTCAGGTACTTCAGGATATTCTTGACCGCCGTCCACTGTTCCATTCCTGGATCACTTTGAAACCTTCCGACCATACCTATGGCAAGGCTGACATCGGGTCTTGTGCACAGCATTGCATACATGATAGAGCCTATGGCTGAAGCATAGGGGATGACACTCATCTTTTCTCTATCTTCTGCAGTCTTTGGGCATTGAGTCTTACTCAACTTCACACCTTGCAAAACAGGCAAGAACCCCTTCTTGGACTGATCCATTTTGAACTTCTTCAAAATCTTATCAAGGTATGTGCTTTGTGAAAGTCCTATTAAACGTCTTGATCTATCTCTATAGATCTTGATGCCTAATATGAAAGCAGCTTCTCCTAGGTCCTTCATTGAAAAACTCTTGTTCAAATATTCCTTCACGCTTTCCAACATTTCTATATTGTTTCCAATCAGTAATATGTCATCCACATATAATATTAGAAACGCTATAGAGCTCCCACTCACTTTCTTGTAAATACAAGCTTCTCCGTAAACTTGTATAAACTCGAACGCTTTGATCACCTCATCAAAGCGAAGATTCCAACTCCGAGATGCTTGCACCAGTCCATAAATGGATCGCTGGAGTTTGCAAACTTTGTCAGCATTCTCTGGATCGACAAAACCTTCTGGTTGCATCATATACAACTCTTCCTTAAGGAAACCGTTAAGGAACGCTGTTTTGACATCCATCTGCCAAATTTCATAATCGAAAAAGGCAGCTATTGCTAACATGATTCTGACGGACTTAAGCATCGCTACGGGTGAGAAGGTCTCATCGTAGTCAACTCCTTGAACTTGTGAAAAACCCTTTGCCACAAGTCGAGCTTTATAGACGGTGACATTACCGTCCGCGTCCGTCTTCCTCTTAAAGATCCATTTGTTCTGAATGGCCTTACGCCCTTCAGGTAATACTTCCAAAGTACACACTTTTTTTTTCATACATGGATCCCATCTCGGATTTCATGGCCTCTAACCACTTCTCGGAATCCGGGCCCATCATCGCTTCTCCATAGCTCATAGGTTCATCGTTGTCCAACAACATGACCTCTAAGACAGGGTTGCCGTACCACTCAGGAGCAGTACGCGTCCTTGTCGACCTACGAGGTTCGATAGCAACTTGATCCGAAGCTTTATGATCATCATCAACTTCCTATTCAGCTGATGTAGGCTCTACAGAAACATCTTTCTGCGCTGCGCTACTCTCAGGTTGAAGTAAAGGTTCAACAACCTCATCAAGTTCTATCTTCCTCCCACTCAATTCTTTCGAGAGAAACTCTTTCTCAAGAAATGTTCCGCTTTTAGCGACAAACACTTTGCCTTCTGATCTGAGTTAGAAGATATACCCAACTGTCTCTTTTGGGTATCCTATGAAGACGCATTTCTCCGCTTTGGGTTCCAGCTTTTCAGGCTGAAGCTTTTTGACATAAGCATCACATCCCCAAACTTTAAGAAACGACAGCTTTGGCTTCTTGCCAAACCAAAGTTCATATGGCGTTGTCTCAACGGATTTCGATGGTGCCCTATTTAAAGTGAATGCAGCTGTCTTTAATGCATAACCCCAAAACGATAGTGGCAAATCGGCAAGAGACATCATAGATCGCACCATATCCAATAAGGTTCGATTACGACGTTCGGACACACCATTACGCTGTGGTGTTCCAGGCGGTGTCAGTTGTGAAACAATTCAACATTGTCTTAAGTGACTACCAAACTCATAACTCAGATATTCTCCTCCTCGATCAGATCGTAGGAATTTAATCTTCTTGTTACGATGATTCTCAACTTCACTCTGAAATTGTTTGAACTTTTCAAACGTTTCATACTTGTGTTTCATTAAGTAAATATACCCATATCTACTTAAGTCATCAGTGAAGGTGAGAAAGTAACGATAACCACCGCGCGCCTCAATACTCGTCGGACCGCACACATCAGTATGTATGATTTCCAACAAGTCACTTGCCCGTTCCATTGTTCCAAAGAACGGCGTTTTAGTCATCTTGCCCATGAGGCATGGCTCGCATGTGTTAAGTGATTCAAAATCAAGTGACTCCAAAAGTCCATCAGCATGGAGCTTCCTCATGCGTTTTACGCCAATATGACCTAAACGGCAGTGCCACAAGAAAGTGGTATTATCATTATCAATTCTACATCTTTTGGCATCAATGTTATGAACATGTGTATCATTACTATCGAGATTCAATAAGAATAAACCCCTCACTTCGGGTGCATGACCATAAAAGATATATTACTCATATAAATAGACCAACCATTATTCTCTGATTTAAATGAGTAACCGTCTCGCAATAAACAAGATCTAGATATAATGTTCAGGCTTAACGCAAGCACTAAATAACAATTATTCAGGTTCATCACTAATCCCGATGGTAATTGAAGAGCGAGCGTGCCGACGGCGATCACATCAACCTTGGAACCATTTCCCACGCGCATCGTCACTTCATCCTTTGCCAGCCTCCGTCTATTCCGCAGTTTCTTGTTTAGAGATGCAAATGTGAGCAACCGCACCGGTATCAAATACCCAGGCACTACAACGAGAGTTGGTAAGGTACACATCAATAACATGTATATCATATATACCTTGTTTGTTGTTGGCAGCCTTCTTGTCAGCCAAATACTTGGGGCAGTTCCGCTTCCAGTGTCTAGTTCCCTTGCAATGAAAGCACACCGTTTCTGGTGTGGGTCCAGCCTTGGGTTTCTTCACGGGAGGAGCAACTGCTTTGCCACTCTTCTTGGAGTTACTCTTCTTACCCTTGCCATTTTTCTTGAAACTAGTGGTTTTATTGACCATCAACACTTGATGCTCCTTCTGAATTTCAGACTCAGCGACTTTCAGCATCGCAAACAGCTTGGCGACTGACTTGTTCATCCCGTGCATGTTATGTTCAACACGAAGCTCTTGTAGCTAGGTGGCAATGATTGAAGAACTCTGTCAGTGATAGCCTCTGGCGGAAGGGGCATCCCTAATTCAGCCAGACGGGTGGAGTACCCAGACATTCTGAGTATGTGATCACTAACAGACCCGTTCTCCTCCATCTTGCAAGTATAGAACTTATCGGAGGTCTCATACCTCTCGATCCGGGCATTCTTCTGAAAGATAAACCTCAACTCCTGGAACATCTCATATGCTTCATGACGTTCAAAACGTCTTTGAAGTCCCGGTTCTAAGCCATACAAAATTGCACATTGAACTATTGAGTAATCATCAGAGCGAGCCTGCCAGGTGTTCACAACATCTAGAGACTCAACTGGAGCGGGTGGATCACCAAGTGGTGCATCAAGGACATAAGCCTTCTGGGAAGCCGTAAGGATAATCCTTAGATTACGGGCCCAGTCCACAAAGTTACTTCCATCATCTTTCAACTTAGCTTTCTCTAGGAACGCATTAAAATTCAAGGGTGCTACTGCGCGAGCCATGATCTACAACATAAATATAGCAAAGACAACTTAGACTATTGTTCAAGATAATGAGTTTAGTTAATCATATTACTTAAAAAACTCCCACTCAAATTGATATCCCTCCGGTCATTCGAGTGTCACATGATCCAAATCCACCAACTCAAGTCCGATCATCACGTGAGTTGAGGTGGTTTCAATGGTGAACATCTTCATGTTGATCATATCTATTATATGACTCATGTTCGACCTTTCGGTCTCTTGTGTTCCGAGGCCATGTCTGTACATGCTAGGCTCGTCAAGTTTAACCCGAGTGTTCCGCACGTGCAACACTGGCTTGCACCCGTTGTATGCGAACGTAGAGTCTATCACACCCGATCATCACGTGGTGTCTCAAAACGACGAACTTTTCCAACGGTGCACACTCGGGGAGAACACAATTTTATCTTGAAATTTAAGTGAGGGATCACCTTATAATGCTACAGTCGTCCTAAGCAAAATAAGATGCATAAAAGGATTAACATCACATGCAAATCATAAGTGACATGATATGGCCATGAACTTGTGCTTTTGATCTCCATCTCCAAAGCACCGGCATGATCTCCATCATCACCGGCATGACACCATGATCTCCGTCATCTTGATCTCCATCAACGTGTCGCCATGAGGTTGTCGCGCCGACTGTTGCTTCCACGACTATTGCTAACTCATAGCGATAAAGTAAAGCAAAATGGCGAAAATAATTAAAGACAACTCTATGGCTCCTGCCAGTTGCCGTACTCATCGACATGCAAGTCGTGATATTCTATACAACACATGATCATCTCATACATCACATATATCTCATCATGTAATTGGCCATATCACATCACAACATACCCTGCAAAAACAAGTTAGACATCCGCTAATTGTTGTTGCAAGTTTTACGTGGCTGCTACGGGTATCTAGCAAGAACAATTCTTACCTACGCAAAACCACAACGGTGATACAAAAAATGCTTTTCAACCTTCTCAAGGACCGCCTTTGTCAATTCCGATCCGACTAAAGTAGGAGAGACAGACACCCGCCAGCCATCTTTATGCAACGAAGTTACATGTCAGTTGATGGAACCGGTCTCTCGTAAGCGTACGAGTAATGTTGGTCCGAGCCGCTTCATCCCACAATACCGCCGAAACAAGAAAAGACCAAGGGAGGAAGCAATCTGAATATCAACGCCCACAAACTCCTTTGTGTTCTACTCGAGATCTCATCTACACATTGACCTAGCTCTGATGCCACTGTTGGGAAACGTCGCATGGGAAACAAAAAAATTCCTACGCACACGCAAGATCTATCCATGGTGATGAGCATCTACGAGAGGGAGAGTGAATCTACATACCCTTGTAGATCGCTAAGCGGAAGCGTTAAGAAACGCGGTTGATGTAGTCGAACGTCTTCGCGATCCAAATAATGATATCCACCGCATGCTACAACACTCATTGGACCGAATACATCAACATGTATCATTTCCAATAAGTTACCTGCCCGCTCCATCATACCGGAAAACGGGGTCTTAGTCATCTTGCCCATGAGGCATGGTCCGCATGTCTCAACTGATTCGAAATCGAATGAGTCCAAAGATCCATCAGCATGGAGTTTCTTCATGCGTTTTACACCAATATGACATTTAGCGGCAGTGCCACAAGTATGTGGTACTATCATTATTAACTTTGTATCTTTTGGCATCAATATTATGAACATGTGTATCACTACGATCAAGATTCAATAAACCATTCTCATTGGGTGCATGACCATTGAAGGTATTATTCATGTAAACAGAATAACCATTATTCTCTAACTTAAATGAATAACCGTATTGCAATAAACATGATCTAATCACGTTCATGCTCAACGCAAACACCAAATAACATTTATTTAGGTTCATCACTAATCTCGAAGGTAGAGAGAGCGTGCGATGGTGATCACATCAACCTTGGAAACACTTCCAACACTCATTGTCACCTCACCCTTAGCTAGCCTCCGTTTATTCCGTAGCTTTTATATCGAGTTACTAATATTTAGCAACCGAACCGGTATCCAATACCCAGGTGCTACTAGGAGTACTAGTAAGGTACACATCAATAACACGTATATCAAATATACTTCTGTCGATGTTGCTAGCCTTCTTATCTACCAAGTATCTAGGGTTGTTCCGCTTCAGCGACCATTCTCCTCATAATAGAAGCACTTAGTCTCAGGTTTGGGTTCAACCTTGGGTTTCTTCACTGGAGCAGCAACTCACTTGCCATCCACGATGTTTCCCTCCTTGCCCTTGCCCATCTCGAAACTAGTGGTTTTACTAACCTTCAACACTTTGATGCTCCTTCTTGATTTCTACCTTCGCGGTGTCAAACATCGCGAATAACTCAGGGATCATTATTTCCATCCCTGGCATTTTATAGTTCATCACGAAGCTCTAGTAGTTTAGTGACAGTGACTTGGAGAACTATATCAATCACTATCTTATCTGGAAGATCAACTCCCACTCGATTCAAGCGATTGTAGCACCCAAAAAATCTAAGCACATGCTCACCAATTGAGCTATTCTTCTTCATCTTGCAGGCAAAGAATCTTGTTGGAGGTCTCATACCTCTCAACACGGGCACGAGCCTGAGATCCCAATTTCAGCTCTTAGAACATCTCATATGTTCCGTGATGTTCAAAACGTTTTTGGAGCCTCAATTCTAAGCCGTAATGCATGACGCACTGAACTATCAAGTAGTCATCAGAACGTGCCTGTCAGATGTTCACAACATCTACAGACGACGCTTGAGGGGGTGGCGCACCGAGCGGTGCATTAAGGACATAAGCTTTCTGTGCAGCAATGAGGACAATCCTCAGATCACGGACCCAATCCGCATTATTGCTACCATCATCTTTCAACTCTATTTCTCTAGGAACATATAAAAATTCAAGGGATCTACAACGCGAGCTAGTAATCTACAACATAATTTGCAAAGACATTTTGACTATGTTCATGATAATGAGTTTAGTTAATCATATTACTTAAAAACTCTAACACAAATTGACATCCCTCTGGTCATTCGAGTGTCACATGATCCAAATTCAGCAACCCTAGTCCGATCATCACGTGAGATGAGGTGGTTTCAGTGGTGAACATCTTCCTGTTGATCTTATCTACTATATGACTCATGTTCGACCTTTCGGTCTCCTGTGTTCCGAGGCCATGTCTGTACATGCTAGGCTCGTCAAGTTTAACCCAAGTGTTCCGCACGTGCAACACTGGCTTGCACCCATTGTATGTGAACGTAGAGTCTATCACACCCGATCATCACGTGGTGTCTCGAAACGACGAACTTTTGCAATGGTGCACACTCGGGGAGAACACAATTTTATTTTGAAATTTAAGTGAGGGATCACCTTATAATGATACCGTCGTCCTAAGCAAAATAAGATGCATAAAAGGATTAACATCACATGCAAATCATAAGTGACATGATATGGCCATGAACTTGTGCTTTTGATCTCCATCTCCAAAGCACCGGCATGATCTCTATCCTCACCGGCATGACACCATGATCTCCATCAACGTGTTGCACTGAGGTTGTCGCGCCAACCGTTGCTTCCACGACTATTGCTAACTCATAGCGATAAAGTAAAGCAAAAACGGCGAAAATAAATTAAAGACAACCCTATGGCTCCTGCCGGCTGCCGTACTCATCGACATGCAAGTCGTGATATTCTATACAATACATGATCATCTCATACATCACATATATCTCATAATGTAATTGGCCATATCACATCAAAACATACCCTGCAAAAACAAGTTAGACGTCCTCTAATTGTTGTTGCAAGTTTTACGTGGCTGCTACGGGTATCTAGCAAGAACAATTCTTACCTACGCAAAAACCACAATGGTGATACAAAAATTGCTATTCAACCTTCTCAAGGACCGCCTTTGTCAAATCCGATCCGACTGAAGTGGGAGAAACAGACACCCGCCAGCCATCTTTATGCAACGAAGTTACATGTCAGTTGATGGAACCGGTCTCTCGTAAGCGTACGAGTAATGTTGGTCCGGGCTGCTTCATCCCACAATACCGCCGAAACAAGAAAAGACCAAGGGAGGAAGCATTCCGAATATCAACGCCCACAAACTCCTTTGTGTTCTACTCGTGATCTCATCTACACATAGACCTAGCTCATGATGACACTGTTGGGGAACGTTGTATGGGAAACAAAAATTTTCCTACGCACACGCAAGATCTATCCATGGTGATGAGCATCTACGAGAGGGAGAGTGGATCTACATACCATTGTAGATCGCTAAGCGGGAAGCGCTGAGAAACGCGGTTGATGTAGTCGAACGTCTTCGCGATCCAAATCGCCGAGCGTCCCGCGATCCAATCACGATCTAGTACCGAATGGACGACACCTCCGCGTTCAGCACACGTACAGCTCGATGACGACCTTCGCCTTGTTGATCCAGCAAGAGGGAGCAGAGAGGTAGATGAGTTCTCCAGCAGCGCGACGGCGCGGCGGCGGTGGTGGTGGAACTATTCCAGCAGGGCTTCGCCTAAGCACTGCTGAAAACTAGAGGACTTGATCTATCGGGAGAGAGGGCTGCATTATGGCCTTTTTGGGTTGAAGTCCTTTTGCCCTCTCTACCTCTAGTATATATAGGAGGAAGGGGAGGGAGGCCGGCTCCCCTAGGGCTGCCCCTTGGTGCGGCCGAAATGGGTAGGTGGAGGAGTCCAACTCCAATCCTACTAGGAGTAGGATTCCTCCTCCCCCACTTGGAAACTCTTTCCACCTTTGGGTTTTCCCACCCATAGCCGCATGGGCCTTAGTGGGGGGTTCGGCCAGCCCACCAGGGGCTGGTTTGACTCCTCCCACAGCCCATGAGACCCTTTGGGGCGAAAGGCCCCTCCCGATGGTCCCCCGGTACCATCCCGGCACTCCCGGTACACTACCGAAATGCCCGAAACTTTTCCGGTGACCAAAACGGGACTTCCTATATATCAATCTTTACCTCCGGACCATTATGGAGCTCCTCGTGACGTCCGGGATCTCATCCGGGACTCCGAACAACCTTCGGTCACCACCATACATAACTCTATACTACCGAAACGTCACTGAACCTTAAGTGTGCAGACCCTGCGGGTTCGAGAACTATGTAGACATGACCGAGACACCTCTACGGTCAATAACCAATAGCGGGACCTGGATGCCCATATTGGTTCCTACATATTCCACAAAGATCTTTATCGGTTGAACCTCTATGTCAAGGATTCAGTTAATCCCGTATGTTGTTCCCTTTGTTCTTCGGTATGTTACTTGCCCGAGATTCGATCGTCGGTATCTCTATACCTAGTTCAATCTCGTTACCGGCAAGTCTCTTTACTTGTTCCGTAATACAAGATCCCGTGGCTAACACTTTAGTCACATTGCTTGCAAGGCTTGTTGTGATGTTGTATTACCGAGTGGGCCCTGAGATACCTCTCCGTCACATGGAATAACAAATCCCAGTCTTGATCCATGCCAATTCAACTGACACCCTCGGAGACACCTGTAGAGCATCTTTATAGTCACCCATTTACGTTGTGACGTTTGACACACACAAGGTATTCCCCCGGTGTCAGTGAGTTGCATGATCTCATGGTCATAGGAACATATACTTGACATGCAGAAAACAAAAGCAATAAACTCGCACGATCATGTGCTATGTTCATAGTTTGGGTCTTATCCAGCACATCATTCTCCTAATGATGTGATCCCGTTATCAAATGACATCTCATGTCTATGGCTAGGAAACCTTCACCATCTTTGATCAACGAGCCAGTTTAACTAGAGGCTTACTAGGGACACATTGTTTGTCTATGTACCCACACATGTAATTGAGTTTACAATCAATACAATTATAGCATGGATAATAAACGATGATCATGAACAAGGAAATATAATAATAACCATTTTATTATTGCCTGTAGGGCATATTTCCAACAAGTAGCTCGTATGCCGTTTTACCGAGAAGCTTGTGTAGATAGAGTCGGTTCGTAGCATGAAAAGCTGTTTCCACGGCTTCTGCCCAAAAGTGTCTTGGCGTCTTGTATTTGTCGAGCATCGTTCTAGCCATCTCTATAAGAGCCCGGTTCTTCCTCTCAACAACTCCATTTTGTTGAGGTGTGTACGTAGCCGAGAACTCATGTGAAATCCCTTCTTCGTTAAGAAAGGAATCCACATTCGTGTTCTTGAACTCCGATCTGTTGTCGCTCTGAACTTTCTTGATCTTCACTTCAAACTGATTTTGCGCTTTGTGAGCGAAGTTCATGAAGATCATTTGCACCTGCGACTTATCATCGAGAAAGAATACCCACGTAAATCTGGAAAAATCATCAACTATAACTAGACCAAAGGAATTTCCACCGAGGCTCTTGTAAGCATTGGGACCAAAAAGATCCATATGAAGCAACTCGAGTGGTCTCCTAGTAGTCATGATATTCTTTATGGGATGACTTCCACCTACTTGCTTTCCATCTTGACAAGCACTACAAAGTCTATATTTGTCAAAGATAACATCTTTAACACCAAGTATATGATCACCTTTGATGAGCTTGTCTAGATTATGCATACCAACATGTCCTAGTCTTCTATGCCAAAGCCAAACTTTAGAAGATTTTGCAATAAGACAAGTGCAAGGTTTGGATCTCTTAGTGAAATCAACAATGTATAGATCACCTCTATGGAAACCGGTAAATACCATGCTATGATTATCTTGATGAAACACTTGGCAATCTACTTTGGTAAATAGCACATTAAAACCAAAGTCGGCAAGTCTAGATACAAAAAGAAGATTGTAACCAAGGGATTCAACAAGCGTGACATTTTGAATAAAGCTATCATGAGATATGGCCACCTTAACAAGACCGAGTACCTTACCCTTCGAGTTGTCTCCAAAAGTCACATACCTTTATGGTCCATGGTTTGGTGTGATCTCTTGAAACATGCCTCTATCTCCGGTCATATGATTGGTGCATCCACTATCAAGAATCCACTCTTTTCCTCCGGACATGTAATCCTTGAAGTTTGCGATGAGACTTAGATTCTTCATAGTCTTCTCATACTCGATGTCGAACAATTCATCTTCATCATAGTAGCCATGTTCCACATTGTCATCATCAAGTGGGAAATCCTCGTCATAAGAAATAAGAGATTCGTTAGAGTTGTGATCATGACAATGTTCAAGATTATAAATGCAAATGGCTTCAACAATGATGTTGTTGATGGTTATGACATCTCCTTTAGCACGCATAAGGTCTCTAAGCTCAAATAGATAGTCAACAAACTTAGGATCACTAGGCATCATTTTGTGAAAAGCAATAGATTTATGAAGAATTTCATCAAGATTACTCAATGAATAATTTGGATATCGTTTCTCCAAATCATTCCACAAAGTATAAGCACATTCAAGATTCTTCATTTGATCAAACACAATTCTAGGCAATCCTCTAATGATAAAATTAACAGTTCTTAGATTACAAAGCATATCAATTGCCTCTTCATGTGTGGAATGTAAAGGATCAATGGGAGGTACATAGGGGTTCTTAACATACTTGCTCAAATGGAATTCATTGAATAACTCAAGCATCTCATACTTCCATTGACTATAGTACTCCCCATCGAGAACGGGCACTCTACAACTAAGACTCCCAAAACTAGACACATCCATCTTCCTCCAACGCTGATGAAACCGAAGCTATGGACACCAAAGCTCTAAAATCAATTGTGGGATCACCAGAAGGGACGTCTACCGGGGGGGGTGAATAGACTACTTGACAAATTAAAAACCTAACCTTTTCCCAAGTTAATTGGTTGGCAGTTTTTAGCAATTCTAACAAGTCTAATGCACTCTACACATGCTAGTCAACAAGTATGGCAGCGGAAAATAAGACAAGCATATGCAAGAGAGTAGAGATAGGAAGATCAAACGCAATAGATGACACGAAGATTTTTCTTGTGGTTCCGATAGGTGGTGCTATAGTACGTCCACGCTGATGGAGACTTCAACCCACAGAGGGTAGCGGTCGCAAGAGTCCATGGAGGGCTCCCCCCATTAGGCTCCACGAAGTAGCAACCTCATTTATTCCATCACGACTTCCGTCCACGAAGGACTAGCCTCACTATGGGTAGATCTTCATGAAGTAGGCGATCTCCTTGCCCATACAAACTCTCTTGGTTCAACTCCACAATCACGAAGAAGGAGGCTCCCAAGCGACACCTAACCAATCTAGGAGGCACCACCCTTCAAATGGTAATAGATGTGGTAGTATGATGAACTCCTTCCTCTTGCGCTTCAAAAGATAGTCTTCTCAACACTCAATAACTCTCTCACAGGTTTGGCATGGGTAGAAGAGATTGATTGGATGGAAAGCAATTTGGGGAGGCTAGAAATCAAGATCCATATGGTTGGAGTGGATGATCTTGACCTCAACACAAGGGTAGGTGGTTCTCTCTAAGAAAATTGGATATGGCAAGTGGGTGTATGTTCTGAGTGCTTCTCGTGCGAGTGAATGGTGGTGGAGGGGAATATATAGGCATCTCCAAAAATCCAACCGTTACAACATTATTGCCCAACTCGGTGAAACCGAAGCAACTTTAGCCTTTCGGTGGAACCGATATATAAATCTTGGTGGTAGGATAAGGATTGTGTGGAGAACCTCCCCAAGGAAAGGAATGAATAGGATTGGCCATGCTTCAAGCAACAAGACTCTACATTTTCTATTTTGTCAGAAATCACTTTGAATCCATAGGAAAGCCAATACTATTAAAAGGGGGTGAGGTAAATATGATGATCTAGTTGCTCAAGTGCTTAGAGATTAGCCACCAAAAACGCTGACCCACTTTCCCACACAAATCTTCTGTCCAAAGCCTAAAGTCAAAATTCGGTGACACCAACACTCTCATTCGGATCCATCGAGTTTTCCCTAGACAGAAGCCAAACCAAACCCTAGCATCTCGGTACTACCAGCTTTCCATTCGGTGCAATCGAAACCAGTGACCAACTCTCTGTTGGCCATTTTTCAAGAATCGGTCCCACCGAGGCTTGAGAATCGGTCTCACCGAGTGTTGGACCAACTCTCTGTTAACCAGTTTCTTAAAATCAGTCCCACCGAGTTTGAGGAATTGGATTCACCGAGTTTTGGTAACTGCCTAGGTCACCCATATCGGTACCACCGAGACTCATATATCGGTCTCACCGAAAACACCAAAGTTGCCACATTTTGCACTAGTCGGTGCAACCGAGTTTTCACTTCGGTTTTACCGAGTTGGGCAATAATGTTGTAACAGCTAGATTTTTGGAGATGCCTATATATACCCCTCCACCACCATTCACTCATAAGAAAAGCACTCAGAACATACACCCACTTACCATATCCAATTTTCTGAGAGAGAACCACCTACCCTTGTGTTGAGGTCAAGATCATCCACTCCAACCATATGGATATTGATTTCTAGACTCCCCAAATTGCTTTCCATCCAATCCATCTCTTCTACCCATGCCAAATCTGTGAGAGAGTGATTGAGTGTTCAGGAGACTATCTTTTGAAGTACAAGAGCAAGGAGTTCATCATACTACCACATCTATTACCTTTTGGAGGGTGGTGCCTCCTAGATTGGTTAGGTGTCGCTTGGGAGCCTCCTTCTTTGTGATTGTGGAGTTGAACCAAGAGAGTTCGTAAGGGCAAGGAGATCGCCTACTTCGTGAAGATCTACCCATAGTGAGGCTAGTCCTTCATGGACGAAAGCCGTTATGGAATAGGCGAGGTTTCTACTTCGTGGACCCTTCGTGGGCGGAGCCCTCCATGGACTCTCGTGACCGTTACCCTCCGTGGGTTGAAGTCTCCATAACATGGACGTACGATAGAACCACCTATCGGAACCACGGGAAAAATCTTCGTGTCTCCAAATTACGTTTGATCTTCTTATCCCTTCCTTTACTTTCATGTGCATGTCTTTACTTTCCGTTGCTATACTCTTAGTCTTGCATGTGTAGCGTGAACTTGACTTTCTACAACTGCTAAAATCTGCCAACAACTAAAATTGGGAAAAGGTTAGATTTTTATTTGGTCAAGTAGTCTAATCACCCCCCCCCCTCTAGACCTACTTTAGATCCTACAAGTGGAATCAGAGCATTGGTCTCCATTGCATTGGTCTCACAACCTAGGAGAGTATGGCGTCTTGGTAGGGAAATTATCACCGTAGAGGTCCATATTTTGATGGTACAAACTTTGCTAGTTGGAAGCATAAGATGAAAATTCATATTGTCAGCGTTCTGGGAACGGGGGTACCCAGACCTACCTGCCTGCGGCCCAGCACGTGGCCCACCTCGACGGCCCAGTACGGCCTGGCGACAAACCCCCCAAGACAAGACCCTCGCAAGGGGCCCGGCCTCACGAGGAGAACGACGCCAAGACCTCCAGAGGAGCGGTCTCCCCAGGCTGCCTCCCGAGGAGCGGAGATTCCTATGCGGTACCCAGCCTCAGGAGGCTGCGATGACGTGAGCCATGACGACCGAGGCAGGTGGGCGCCAGCAGGCGCAGGTGGGACGGTTTCCCCTTTGGTGGTAAGGAGGCAAGGCCGTACGCGGGTTCCCGAGGAATCCCCCAAAGGTTTCCATTCCGGTGCAACAAGACCAAGACCACGGGCACGGCAGGAAGGATGTCATCGCCGAGCCCACCTCTACATCACGATAGGAGCTTTGCAGGCAAAGACCACCTTTAGTCAGGATAAGTTGTACCTCCTGTCCCCTTTCAAATTTGGCCGTTGTGGGATCCCTTCCCGCCTGTGCGATAAGGGAAGAGGACCAAGGCCACTATAAATAGGGACTAGCATCCGCCGTAGAAAGGGACCGGATAGATCCTCACCCAAAAGAGCCCTCGCGAGGTCGCTCACCACCGTACCTGTTCGTCACCGAACCTCCTCGTGAGGCCAATCCACCCAAAGGAGCAGTTGGGTTTTACACCGCAAGGTGGCCCAAACCTGGGTAAATCGTTGTGTTCATCTTCTTGCACTCTGGAGCACCTTCGGCAGGGTCTAGCTGTGGAGCGGCAGGCTTGAGGCTTGAGTTGGTTGGGATCTTCGCACACGCCCCAGAGTTCGAACCTTCTTGGGTCTGTGGAGCCCCGAATCCGACATTTGGCATGCCAGGTAGGAGCGTGTCGAGGTCTTCCTTCCGGTTCCGCTTTGTCTCCGCTTCGTCGCTGCCATGGACGACACCCGCCGAGTCCGCGCCAAGCGCCGAGCTGCCCGCGTCGCCCAGACGACGCCCGTGGGCCGTGGCGCCCCGCGCCGCTCCACCTCTCCTGCAGCTAACGCTGCCACTGGTCCAGCCATTCCAGAGCAGCACAACTCGTCGCAGCCACCCTCCGCGCGGCGCGACGGCCACACTGCTACTCCATCCCTCGTCCCCGCCTCGGCATCGTCCTCCCACGCACGCTACGGACCGGCGAACGCGCAGGCCGCATTGTGCATGGCGCGCGAGCTGCTATGCTAACGTCCTGCCCACGATCGCTACGACGACTAGCTTGGCCGCATCGCCGAGCTTGTCAGCGTCGTCGGCGAGGTCCCAGCGCCCACCCACTCGCTCTGTCCCTCGCCCTCCCAGGCGGGCGACGTGGCTCACGGCACACCCCCTCCTCCACCTTCTCTGTGCGGCGCCGATTCGGAGCCTAGGCGCGAAGCGCGTCCGTGGAACCAGCCGCGCGGGGCGCCAGTGCAGGCAAGGGATGAAGCAAGCTGCCAGGTGGTGCCACGGCCACGAGGTGACGCGTGTGTGCTCCCCGCGCTGCCGCGTTGTCATCAGGACCGTGCGCCGCCAGAGGCCGCAGCGCATGGATGTCAGGACCGAGCTCCCCTCATGCGCGCCATGCCTGTGAGTGGAGCTGCTTGTCGCGCCTTCACCTCGGAGCTGCGCCGAGTCAACTGGCCCGGCAAGTTCAAGCCGGACCTGCCTCCACGCTATGATGGTACCCCCGACCCCGCGGAGTTCCTTCAGCTCTACGCGCTGAGCATCGAGGTGGCAAGCGATGACGACAAAGTCATGGCGAATTGGTTCCCCATGGCCCTCAAGGGAGGTGCACTCTCCTGGTTGCTCAACCTCCCGGAGGGGACGATCTCCTTTTGGGACGAGCTTCGCGAGCGCTTCATCGCCAACTTCCAGGGCACCCGTGATCGCACCCTGGGAGTGAACGACCTACGGCGTGAAGGAGCAGCCGGGCAAGACCCTGCACAAGTACATACAACGCTTCACGAGCGTGCGCCTCAAGATCCCAAAGGCGTCGGACGAGGCCATCATCTCGTCGTTTACTGATGGTGTCAGGGAGGTCAAGATGAAGGAGGAGCTCACCATCCATGATGAACTGTGCATAGCCTTGGAGATGTTCAACCTAGCGAACAAGCGCGCAAGGGCCGAGCATGGTCGCCTCTCCCTCCTCGAGCTGCCAGAGGCAGACCCTGAAGACAAGAAAGCCAAGGATAAGGAGGCGAAGCGCAAGGGTCCCGCCGTGCTGGCGGTAGAGCCAGAGATGAAGCGCGGCCGTGACCAAGATGAGCCCCCCAAGGGCGACCGCCCGTTCTGCATCTTTCACTACACCCGCAGCCACAACACCGAAGACTGCCATGAGCTCAGGACACTCCGCGACGAGCGCTTCAGCCGCCGCCCCGAGTGCGGCGACCGCGGCTACAGCCATGGAGGGGGCCGCGACGGAGGCCGCTGGGACAACCGCGACCCACGTCAAGACTGGCGCGAACAGCCTCGCGAGGACCGCTGGCGCGACGAGCCCCGCGACGGACCCCAGCGTGATCAGCCTCGCGAGGCACGCCCTCAGGGCAACGCTGGCCTCCCTCCGCTACCGCCGCCACCAAGGAGGAATGATGATGATCGGCGAGATTATGGGGCTGGGGGCTTCCAGGAGCCTCGAGCGATCGCCTGCATCTTGGGCGGTGCTCAAGCCCCTGCCTCGAACCGTATCCTCAAGCAGTTCTCTCATGAGGTGAATGCAGCCCTCCCGAAGCTCGAGGTTGCGCGCCCCCTCAAGTGGTCACAGGTCGCCATCACCTTCGACTCCAAGGATCACCTTAGGCGCTCGGCCACCGCTGGCACGCTCCCCATGCTCTGCACGCCCACCATCATCAACGTCCTAGTCACCAAGACCCTCATCGACGGCGGGGCTGGGTTCAATGTCCTATCCATCGAGACGTTCGAGATGCTCCAGGTGCCCTATGATCAGCTCATGCTGACCAAGCCCTTCTCAGGAGTGACCGATGGCTCCACCACCCTCCTAGGGCAGGTGCGCCTCCCGGTCACCTTTGGCAAGCGTGATAACTACCACACTGAGCTCATCGACTTCGACGTCACTCACATCCACCTCCCGTACAACGCCATCCTCGGGTATCCTGCACTCGCCAAGTTCATGGCGGCAACCCATCATGGCTACGACATCCTCAAGATGACGGGGAGCGGCCGTGTCATCACGGTCGCCTGTGATGAAAAGGATGCAGTCTGCTCCCTCGAGCGTGCTTACCAGGCCGCGGCGGCTGAAAACTCTGACGACGAGGGCGGCGTCCTGCCTCCTGAGGACGCACCCAAGAAGAAGAAGCAGATCCTCCCCAAGAGCCGTCAGGGGACGAAGATCCCCAAGAGCGGCACCTCAGGCCATGTGTCCATTGCGGGGGCGCCCCTTCCTCCCGCATAGGCAGGGGCGCCCGGCGCTTCCCTCAGGGCGGGCTCGGGGGCTCCCACCTGGAGAGCTCCCGACCTGACCGGTGCGACGAGGGAGGCGCTCGGGCACCATTTGGAGGCGCGTTTCGATGCGCGCCCCTGCGGGCAAGGAGCTTTAGGAGGGGCTGGCCATGCGCGGCGGGCCACGCCGCACACCACCCCGTGCAGCTGCCACCCCCGACGTGGGCGGCAGGCTATGCGTCTGCGTCAACATCCCGGGCCTCAACAGGGCCGCATCCCAGGACCTCTTCTGGCCTTCGCGCGTCGACCGCAGTGGGGTCTACCCCTGCAACCATGTTCGTATGCCCTTTGGCCTCGTGAACATGGGCGCCACCTACCAGCGCCTCGCGCAGGCTGTGTTTGCGTCTCACGAGGCTCGGCGCCGCGCGGTCCTTCAAGAGGTCCCGGACCCTCGCGAGCCCTCCGAGCCTCCGGAGCCATCAGGCTCATGAGGATCAAGCTTCGACGACTACCCCAACGCTCCAGCGACATCACGCCAGGTGACTTTTTGGTTTGTTCATTTGAGGGCGCCCCTTGGGCTGCATCATCCTCAAGCTGTTAGGGCCCGCCCCGGAAGCCGTATCATTTTTGCGCATGTATCAGAACTGGTTCCGCTTTTGATGAATTTCCTAAGTATTCCAACCTCCATACCCGGTGCCTCGCCACCATGAACGTCGTGCGCCCTCACAATCCCGCCCTCGACCGCCTCACGATTAAGGGCTGGCGCGGCGTCTGCGCTCGGGTCCGTCCCTACAGCATCGATTAATCCAAGCGACCGAGCTCTGTCTTGCGGGCCAGTCCCGTGCACGTCACCTCCCAGGGTCCTTGGTGCTTTGTCCTCGCGTGAGCTAATCGGGAGTGGGTGAGTCAGGGCACGCGGCTCGGTTCAATAACCGCAGTTCGGCGTTTCGTCGCCGTGGGAGCCGTGCGCCGTGTGTTTTTCCTCGGGTTTGTCGCATGAGAAGACTGGGCACGGCGTCTGTGCTCGGGTCCGTCCCTGCAGCGTCGATAAAACCAACGGCTGAGCTCTGTCTGATGGGCCGGCCCCGTTCATGTCACCCCCTGGGGTCGTTGGTGTTTGGCCTTCTTATGCGGTGGCCTCCAAAGATTCATTCGGCGTAGGTTGTCCCTGTCACACGGGTTTTGTAAGCGCGCCCCGCGCCAGAAGACCCAGGCGCAACCCCCCTTGAGGTAGGGCCTCGTAAGACCCGTGTGGGCTCACGGGTGCCAAGATACACCTCCTCCAGTTCTCCCGTGACACTCTCGCATAATAACGAGTGGGTTGTATACGCCCGGGGTCCCCCGAGGATGCGGAGGGGGCCCCACCCACGCCCAAGTGGAAGCCCCATGCTCCGTGCTGGCGGACGACATGGTCCACCAATGACTATGCCCACGCCGAGTGGAAGCCCCATGCTCCGCACTGGTGGATAAACAACCGAGGGCGCCCTAGCGGCTACACCAACCTCAGGACGCCCTCACGTGTAGGAGATATGCCCAAGAGGCAATAATAAATGTTATTCTTTATCCCCATGTTCCTAATTAAGTTTATATTCCATGCTATAACTGTAATGATTCTCGAGTCTGCAATATCCACGAGGCCCGGAGGGAAACTCATATGCACGTGTGGTATAATAAAATGTATTCCTAGTCTTGCCTCTAAGACTGGCTCAAGTATTGCATGATGATCCTGTTTTCCTGATCATGGGCATGGCTATGCCGGCAATTTTGAGGGCCAATGTTGGTAGAACACTTGTGTTAAATCGACCCGAATTGATGTTATGCTATGAGATACATTCGTCACAAGTTAATGGTTAATAACACAGAGATAGTTAATGTTTGCATAATTCCTTAGACCATGAGAGTATCGAGTTCCTTCGTGCTTGCTTCGTGAACTTTGGGGTTTGTTAAACGTCATTCGTAAATGGGTGGCTATTACGGCGGCTTACGGGTTCATGGAAAAGTGTGTCAAGTAACTTGATAGCTCAAGATTGGGATTTGCTCCTCCGACGATGGAGAGATATCTCTAGGCCCTCTCAGTATTACGGTATCCATCATCGTCTGGCCAGACACAGTGTGATTTGATCACAGGGATGCCGGAACAGGAAAACGAGAAAAGAGAACAAAACCGGTAACGAGGTAACTTGCATAGTGGACAAGTTGTTGATCCACGGGGATGCAGAAAATCTCACCTCGGGTGTTTGTAACTTATCGCGAAGCAACAGGAATAGCACACGAGAACTGGAGGTTCACTCGAATATTCATTCGTGTGGGTATAGGGGTCAATATGGGTGCCCACGGCTCCGATGTTGATCATTGATCGGAAGGGGTTCCGGGTCATGTCTATACTTCACCGAACCTATAGGGTCACACGCTTAAGGGTCATCTATCTGCTGAGCACTAGACAGGGAGTCTGAGAGAAAATCACCGGAAAAGTTTCGGACGCAACGGAAACGTTCCGGAGAGGACACCGGAATAGTTCCGGTAAAACTGAAAAGTTGTTTCAGGGGATACCATAAAGTCAAATTGGTTTCGGCACTCGCCTGATAATTCTTGGAGGGTGCCAGAATCATTCTGGAAACTTCTTGGAATTTTCCGAGATAAAAACCGGAAATGTTCTGAAGCTGCCGGAACCGATTTGGTTGCTTTTCGCAAATGAAAATCACTATTCCAAAATTGTTTCGGAATGCATCCAAAATCATTTGTGTGGGTACTGGAATTATTCTAAGACCCACAGAAATATTTTCGGATTTTACGGTCGCGGAAAATTGGTTCCGTCAATAGTGAAAATCACTTTATGGATATTTTTATGGAAAGCCACCTTTTAGGGCTTTCCCCAAAAGGCTTCTAGAAGGACTTGGGGATCAAGGAACCCCCTTTGGGGGGCCCCCATGAAGGTGGGACGTTCAAGGGTGCAGCTCCTCCATGGAGCTCCACTTGTCATCCCTTTATGCCCTTTATGACCTTTATGTGTGACATAAAGTATGGGCATTTTGGGTTTTTCATGTCACCCTTACCCCTTGGGTTTTCCTATAAATAGAGGTGGAGAGACACTCTCCACTCTCATGCTTGCTCTCATACACATGCCATAGACTTGTCTGGCTTCTCTCTCCCTCCCAGCGAAATAGTTTCGTAGAGCCGAAAGGTTGTCTGGGTTCCGGCAGGAACTAGTTCTGGACGGCGAAGCCCTGCCGGATAGATGACACCGTATGTGTGCAACTCTGTAGAGAGATCGTAGTTTCGGTCTTAGTTCGAGAGTGCCTCCCGAAGGCATGTCCGTGTGACCGTCCGAGTTTTGAAGGTCCTCCCGAAGGGCTGTCCGAGTGACCGTCCGAGTTTCGGAGGTCCTCCCGAAGGGCTGTCCGTGACACCGTCCGGGGGACTGTCCAACCGCCTCCCGGAGGGCTGTCCGAGGGGCAGATGAGGGTATACATCCTCGCGGTTGGGAGGTTGTAAATCCTAGCTGCAGGGATCTGCACCGCCGATCGTCATAGACTCTACTTCCGCTGCGCTACGAGTCGGTAACGAAAAAGATCAAACCTTGTATGCAGTCTCTATAGTGGTTCTGGGCTGGTGCGTAGGTCGGAAATTTTTGTTTTCTGCTGCGTTACCCAACATCACGGCCCCGTCACGCAGCATTTCCCTGGGATGCACGCGCGAGGGGGCTGGACGGGGGCTGCGCTCAGGTCATGCCTGGCGCGTGCCGCCTCACCAGGTCCCTGGTACCTGGTCTTCTCGCGCTCTTCCCAGGCAAAGGCTGGCGAGGAAAGGTATGGGAGTCGCTCGTATGTCAATTGGGACCCCTGGGCATCGCGACCCAGGTGCCTCACTAGTCATGTAGCCCCTCACCCCTTGGTCTCGTCCTGGTGATCCGGATGCCCCAACGGCGGTCGAGGTATGCGCGGGATTGGGCCCTGCCGACGCAGAGCACTAAGGCGCTCCAAATCGACTCCGTTGTCACCATGTCCCCTTCGTGAGGGCTTCCCGCACGTCAAGGGGGGCCCCTGGGCATCATGACCCAGGGGCCTCACTAGTCACGTTGCGCCCCTTGGTCTCATCCTGGTGATCCGGACGTCCCAACGGCGATCGAGGTATGCGCGGGATTGGGCCCTGCCGACGCAGAGCACAAAAGCAAGCAGGAAGGAAACAAGGCACGAAAGGAAATCACAGAATTCAAACAAGTTATTACAAGCACTAAATATTTTCGAATTCAAACAGGTCTTACGCCTCCACGAGGCATGATGAATGTTGCAGGTCGAAGCCTAGGAGGAGGAGCCGTCATCCAAGGCCGCAGCCGCCGCTTGCCCTAGTCACGGCGAGCTCGTCTTCAGCATCGCCGTCGACGCCCTCGTCGTCACCGCTCACCTCCACCGCAGGGGGCTTGGTGTCGGGGACGCAGCCGAACTTCTTCAACAGCGCGTCCACGGAACCTTCTACGGCCGCCGCCACGGCAACACGGGACTCAGGGGCAACTGGGGCCATCACCGCGTCGAAATCGAAACCGGGCTCGCGGAGGTAGAGGTGGCTGAAGACACGCGCCGCGGCCGTGGAGAAAAGGCCGCGGCACTCGGCCTCCAGGATGGCGTCCATCCTCGCAACCGTACCTTCGAGCACTTCAGCGAGCTTGGAGGAGAGCCTGGCGTAGCCGTCCTCAGGAGTCGCCAGTGTCTCTCCGAATCCGCCCCTGCAGATGAAGCGAAGCGCCCGGCAAAGCCTGAGCTTGATGGAGGGGAAGGCGTCGCCCCCCGCGGCTGCCTTTTCCTCGGCAGCAGCGAGGCCCTTCTCCCTATCATCCACTTGGGCCGTTGTGTTGGAGACATGCCGGGCATGGGACGTCTGGGCCTCCACTACCTCGTCCTTCAGCTTGGCCAGACGCTCGCTCTCCATGGCTTGATTGGCAGCCGCTTGGGACAGCGCGGAGTCATGATCGGCGAGCTTTGCCTCCCGAGCTCTGAAGTCCTCCTCCCGTTGATGAAACCATCGTGCGTGCGCAGCTTGCTCCTCCTTAAGGGCCTTGAGTTTGGCAACCACCTCACCGCAGCGCTCCACGGCAGCCGCTGCCTTGGCCAGCGCTGCGTCGCGAGCCGCCATGGCCTTGGCGGCCTGCTTCTTGCTCTCCGCGGCGGCAGCCTCAGCCCGACCCCAGGCCGTCTTGATGGCTGCATCGGCCCGGAGCCACCCGGAGATAAGCTCGAGGCGTTCCCCGCGAGGGAGCGCCCGTCGGCGCCTTGGAGGTCGGCCCGGATCCGGTCGAGCGCGGTGTAAGCCTCATCCAAGGCGCCGGGCCCGACCGGAGGGCTGCTGCCCGCGAGCGCGAGAGCCTGACCAGGAGGCGGCACCGGCATGTCGCCAGGCACTATGTCCAAGGGAGCGGCGGCGTGGCCGGCTTGGGGCGCTGGAGGCTCCGGCCTCTCCTCGAGCGCGACAAGGGCGGACGACCCCTCAGTCTGAAGGCCCACGGGGGCTGACCCCTCCTGAGGCCGCGCTGCTGTGTACTCAAGGGCGGACTCCGTCTGAAGGGGGGAGAAGATCGCCCCTCTACCGGCACTGGAATCGCCACGGCCGCGGCATGGGGTGCCGCCTCATGAGCCTCCGCACTCCCGGAGACCGGCCTCCCGAGCGGTGTCGTCGCGGCGTCAGGAGAAGGCGTTACGACCGTGAGCTCGGGTGCGGTGCCGCCAGGGCACTCCAGGGTCACGCCAAGTTGGCGAGATGCACTCCCGCGCCCGCCGCGTCCGCAGCCAGAGGCTGAAGGCACCATCCAGATAGGGGGCTCCTTCGGCTCGGTGCTCGCCTTCCTCCTCTTCGGCTCGACAACGACCATCGACACCAAGGAGAGAAGGGGCCGTGAGCATGCATGCAATTATAATTGACCCGGGGCAAGGCAAGTTACTTACTCGTCGTCCGCGACCCACCTCCTCTTCCTCGCCATGTCGTCGAAGGCCGGGATGCCCCCGCCTTTCTTCAGCGTGGCGCTGTCGCCCGGAGAGGTGGCAAGATCGCCCCGAGGGGCCACGGCCGGAGGGGCTGCGTCCGCCCCAGCGGCAGCCGCTCTGTCTTCCGGCTGTGGCCCGGAAGGAGATGAGACCGGCGCCTCAGGTGCCCTATTGGAGAACGGGGAGCCTGCCGGAGGAGGCGCGGCCGCGCGTTTCTTTGGGGTCGCCCGGCCTGAAGCCGGTGCGGTCTGGGAGGCAGGCCTTGGCTTCCTGAGGACCCTGACGAAACGCAGGTAGTCCGCGGCCGGGGTCTCGTCGGCATCATCGTCATCTTCGAGATTGCGGAGGAGCACGCTCTGTGGCGGGGGAGACACTCCTTCCAAGCCGCCATATGCTGTCTTCTCCGAGTCTCCCTCCCTGCTGGCATCGCCGGAGGACACCGGAACTGGGAAGTTGGGGCGCTCGGGCAGCGTGAGCCCGTGCTCGTCAAAGGAGGGCATGACGGCGACCAGCTCCCCCCTGTCGTCGCGGCGGTACAGCGGGGCATAGGCCTCAGGGAGGTCCCCAGGATCGCCGTGGAGTTGGGTGAGCATGGCCCTGCCCAGATCCTCACCAGTCAGGCTGGTGGACCAAAGCTTGATGGTGTCCCTCGCACCATCGAACTCCCACATGGGCTTCGAGTGCGCCTGGAGCAGCGCCAGGCGCTGCGTCAGGAACTCCTTCACTATCATCGCCCCGGTCAACTGCTTGGCCTCCATGTCCTGGGAGATCCGCTCCAAGACGGGCTTCGCCCGGAGATTGGTGAGCTTCACGGAGCCCCACGCGAGGGTCTTCTCGGGTAGCCCCATCGGGAGCTCCAGGCGCGGATCGATGCCCCGGGCATCGAAGAACACCCAGCGGTGCCTGAAGCGTTCCACCTTCTTCCCGGCCTTCAGGAGCACATTCCCGCTGTGGACCGCAATGAAGGAGGCGCACGCCGACCGCTGCGCACAATCGTGAAGCCGCAGGCTGAAGTAATGGCGGAAGAGGGCCACTGAGGGCCTCACGCCTATAAAGGCCTCGCAGTAGAAGGCGAAGACAGACAGGAGCATGATGGAGTTGGGCTGAAGATGAAGGGCCTGGATCCCGTAGTGCTCGAGGACGGCGGAGAAGAACCCCGACAAAGGCGGGACGAGCCCGGAGAAGACGATGTGAAGGAAGAAGGGATAGACTGTCTTCGCTAAGGTGCGCTGCTCTGCAGAGCCGCACAAGATCAACGTCTGCCCCCACTCATTAGTGTGGCCCGCCATCAATGGGAGCACGGGGGTGAGGTACCCCTCCTTGGCGATGTTGGATTCCGTGAGCGCCGGCGCGGGAGAAGAGGAGGTCGAGGCCTGAGCCTCAGGCTTCGGCTTCCCGGCGGGCGCCATCGGGAGGATTCCAGAGGTTGGAGGAGCAAGAGGAAGGGTGGCGCAGCACCAAGATCTGGAGGAGGCTCTCGCAAGGGAAAGGGGATCTGAACAAGCAAGCAAGGGCGCAAGTAAGGAGAGCAATGATGGCCCGGCAGCAAGCGTCAGGCTTTTGTCGGCCCGGGTGGTTGCCAAGGCGACGTGGGAGCGGAGGCGCCCGTATCCTGCTACGCGCCACGCGTCAAGACTGGCCCGCAGGCGATTTGGCCTTCCTTCCTTGGCTTCGCCCCAAAGCCAACCCGAGTGCGCCTTGGGTCCGGGGGCTACTGTCAGCATTCTGGGAACGGGGGTACCCAGACCTGCCTGCCTACGGCCCAGCGCGTGGCCCACCTCGACGGCCCGGTACGGCCTGGCGACAAACCCACCAAGACAATACCCTCGCGAGGGCCCCTGCCTCGCGAGGAGAACGACGCCAAGACCTCCAGAGGAGCGGTCTCCCTATGCTGCCTCCTGAGGAGCGAAGATTCCTATGTGGTACCCAGCCTCAGGAGGCTGCGATGACGTGAGCCATGACGACCGAGGCAGGCGGGAGCCAGCAGGCGTAGGGGGGACAGTTTCCCTTTTGGTGCTAAGGAGGCAAGGACGTACGCGGGTTCCCGAGTAATCCCCCAAAGGTTTCCATTCCGGTGCAACAAGACCAAGACCACGAGCTCGGCAGGAAGCATGTCATCGCCGAGCCCACCTATGCGTCATGACAGGAGCTTTGCAGGCGAAGACCACCTTTAGTCAGGATAAGTAGTACCTCCTGTCCCCTTTCAAATTTGGCCGTTATGGGATCCCTTCCTGCCTGTGCGATAAGGGAAGAGGAGCAAGGCCACTATAAATAGGGACTAGCCTCCACCGTAGAAAGGGACCGGATCGATCCTCACCCAAAAGAGCCCTCGCGAGGTCGCTCACCACCGTACCTGTTCGTCACCGAACCTCCTCGTGAGGCCAATCCACCCAAAGCAGGAGTAGGGTTTTACACCGCAAGGTGGCCCGAACCTAGGTAAATCGCTGTGTTCATCTTCTTGCGCTCTGGAGCATCTTCGGCAGGGTCTAGCTGTGGAGCGGCAGGCTTGAGGCTTGAGCTGGTTGGGATCTTCGCACACGCCCCAGAGTTCGAACCTTCTTGGGTCTGCGGAGCCCCGAATCCGACACATATTCTTGGTCATAACCACGCCGTATGGGCTGTTGTTCGTGTTGGCTTGCAAGGTGAATTCCTTGGTGATGGAAAGGAACCGGATCGTGAAGCGACCGCGGAAGAATTGAAGATGTTGCAATACAACGCTCAAGCATGTGACATTCTTTTCAACTGCCTATGCCCCAAAGAATTCAACAAGATTAGCCGTCTTGAGAATGCAAAGGAAATTTGGGATACTTTAGTTGATATGCACGAAGGTACCGAATCCATCAGTGAATCTAAGTTGGATGTGCTACAAAGTCAACTTGACATGTTCAAGATGAAGGATGGTGAAGGAGTCGCCGAAATGTACTCTAGTCTTGCTCTCATCACAAATGAGATCGCCGGCTTAGGAAGCGAAGAAATGACCGACAAATTCATCATCAAGAAGATCCTTAGAGCCTTGGATGGAAAGTATGACACCGTGTGCACATTAATCCAAATGATGCCAAACTACAAAGACCTCAAGCCTATGAAAGTCATTGGAAGGATTGTTGCTCATGAGATGTCACTCAAGGACAAAGAAGAACTTCACACCAAGTCAAGCGGTGCATACAAAGCTACAAGTGACACTCCCACTACATCAAGTGACAACCTTGTAACCAATGAAGAGATAAGCCTCATGGTCAAGAAATTCAACAAGTTCTACAAGAGTAGATGCAAAGAAAGAAGCTCCAATTTAAGATACGAAGAGAAGCGTTCATCTAGTCATGATCAGAATTGTTACAATTGTGGAAGGCCCGGACACTACTCCAATGAGTGAACGCCCTCCACAAAAGAAGAGAAGAGTCACCTAGAAGTAAGATCTCATGAGATGAGTCACCTTGGAGATAGAGAAGGAGTAGAGATCATCGTTATGAACGAAGACCCTGAAGGAGAAGTAGGGACTCGGAGAAGAAGGACAAGTACACCAAGAGCTACACAAGAAGAAGACATCAAGCTCATGTTGGTGAATGGGTTTCTGGCTCCGAATCCGACAATCACTCCAAGAGAAGCTATCACTCCGACTCCGACTATAGTCAAGATGAAGGTGTTGCCGGACTTGCACTCGTTTCCTCCAACTCCTATGACATATTTGATTCACCAAATGAAGGGAGTGGAAGTTGCTTCATGGCTAAATGTCCCAAGGTATCACACCCCGAATACATTGACTTCAATAGTGATGAGGATGACTTACTTGGAGATGATGACTTGCTATTTGACAAAACTAGTGATATTAGTCAAAATGAGCTAGATGACAATCATGCTAGTCAAGATAAGTCGTGTGATGAGGATAAGAAGGAAATAGAGCGACTAACTAAAGAATTAAACACTCTTAAGTTAGCCCATTAATCTACTCTAGAAGATCATAGAGAGCTTGTAAGAACTCATGAGAAGCTACGCTTCAAGAAGCTCAATTTGGAGCAAGAACATGAGTTTCTTAAAGCTATCAATGACGATCTCCGAAAGAAGACTTCTTCTTATCTAGCCAAACAACTACTTTTGTCTACATTTATTCCACAAGTTAAGACTAAGAAAACTAGTAACAAAGGAAAGAAAGGTTCTTCAACTAGTAGCAATAAAAATGATAAATCCAATGATATTGCTTCCAGTAGTTCTACTAATTCCACTAATGATTCTCTTAGCCAAATTACACTTGAGCAAGAAAATGATCTATTGAAAGGGATTATAGAAAAGGGTATCTACAAAAGTCTTGCCGGATGTAAGCAATTCGAGGAGATTGTACGGAAGCATGGAGGATACCGGAAGAACCAAGGCATTGGCTACTTCAACGCGATTGGAGTTGAATGGGAAGAAGGTCAATACCCCAAGCCAAAGTTTGTTCCCCAAAAGGAGAAGTATGACCATACTCTTCCCAAGGGAACAAAAGCTCAAGATGACCTTCCAACACAAGACCACAAGTTCTAGGGCAAGGACAAGTTTCAAGAGGAGATTGACACATTTGAAGATGAGTCCCAAGATTTGGTCAAGTGGGTTCCCAAGGCTACTCAAAACTCTACTTCAACTCCTAGGATTGCCATCAATTTGATGTGGGTCCCCAAGAAGAAGAACTAGAGAAGTTCTTGAGGGGTGACTCCGCCAATGAAATTCACTCACATTCATTATTAGCAAGGACTATTTGCAATCAACTCCAACCTTATGCAATAGTTCAAGGAGTCACACATTCCCTGAAAGGTAAGCAAGGGAAAAGGTAATTAATGAATCCATGGACATCATCATGTATACATTGCACTCTATGTCCATAGATTTCCTTGTATTTGTCTCTTGTGTGACACTAACCCATGTAGGTGAGAAGAGTAAGAAAACAATGAGGATTGCTCCCAACTCAAGATGATTTTCATCAACTTTGAGCATCCACCACTACCTCACCCACATGAAGTCTTCTACGACAAACCCAAGGTTAGTTTATCCCTCTTAGGGGGGATGGCACGTCAAGGGGGAGCTTTACTCTAAGACTTGAGTTAAAGCATCTCTTAAAGATGTGAACACATTAAATGATTTATGTAAAAGTGGCAACCCCACTTGTGCTTAAACGATGAGTATGACCTATGATCAAGTATTCTTACTTGGCTCCTAAGTCAATATACTCATATATATATGACTCCGTCATCGCCAAAATGCTTGGTAGATACTAGAGTGGTTTTGCATGTTTGCCATATTTCATTTGACAATTTTTTGTGTGAGCATGTTGGTTTGCATATCTTTTCTCATTCGAGGATATCCAATTGTTGTTATTCGGATTTCATTTTTCTTTGGCCAATTGGATATACAAGAATGCCTAAGTACCTGCCTCTAGCTATCTATGCTTTCTCGTCTCAAATTCTATTCATGCTTCATCCCAAAATTTGAGCAAGCACTTCTCGAACCCTCTGTGTGAGGAGCACTCAGAGTTCCGTTACATTAAGAGCTGACTTCCAAAACCTCCCCAGTGCAATCTTGGTTCCGCCTAAGCCAAGGGTTGATCTGATTTTGTGAATCTCGGTAGCACCGATTCCATAATCTCGGCTTCAACGAGTTTCCCTGTCAACTAACAGTAGAGGAACTCGGTGGCACCGATATTTAGAACCGGTGTCACCGACAGCTATGGGATACATTTACTCAGCGGAACCGGTTTTTGAAATCACTTCTTCAAATCATGTGGTCCTCGCAAAACCTAAGCTGCCACACCATCATCTTCGGACTTCTCCCTCGCTCCCATGCGTCTGCGCCACAGGAGGTCCTCGTCGTTGACGGAAATCGCCCCCGCCGTCGCCGTCGTAGGAGGTCGTCACCGTGTTAGGGTAACGCCTCAATTCTTTGCACTCCCCATCCAATCCATGTGCAAAAGACTAAGTTCTATCCTCTTCCCACCGTATGAACAAATTCCAACCATAAGAAAATCCATTAGATTAGAGAATGTTGAATTTTTAGGTTTATCCGTCCGCAAACTGAATCTTGGTGTCACCGAGTCATAAAAATCGGTTTTTACATCGAGTTGCAACAGAATGCAATCGAGCGGGTATCTTTGTGATTAACTCACAATACCCAAGAATCAGTGACTAACATGTTTAACCATAATTCCCAAGAACTATATCTTTGACCAGCCTTCTATACATCAAAAACTTGTATGACATTCATACATGAGCTGGATATTCCAGTCTTCTTTCCTTCTGCCTTCATACTTCTAACAGTTTAACTTTCAGTATTTCTCCTACTCTCAGAAGAAGCATCCAACTTAAGAGTGGTGTTAGCCCCGGACTTCCTAGGCGTGAAAGTTTCACTAACACCCTTCGGACACTTCCTTTCTCTTTAAGTTGTTTGTTTTATTCACCTTTCATCATATGACAGGCGTTCTCCTGGATCCCTCTCTTATCAGTCTAATGCATAGTAAACTCCTTTACTAATAGTTTGCAAACAAACATTGCTTTGGATATCTCATATCTTTTAGCCTTTGTCTGTCTCTGAAAATGATTTTCAGATTCCATGAATATCACATAACTATCCAAACTTTCGAAGTTCGGGTCTCATGGAAGCACTTGACTGAAATGACATTCTAGCTTTTGGATCGATGGACGAGAGTCACATGATGTTGGGGAACGTTGCATGAGAAACAAAAAAATTCCTACGCACACGGAAGATCTATCCATGGTGATGAGCATCTACGAGAGGGAGAGTAGATCTACATACCCTTGTAGATCGCTAAGCGGGAAGCGTTAAGAAACGCGGTTGATGTAGTCGAACGTCTTCGCGATCCAAATTGCCGAGCGTCCCGAGATCCCATCACGATCCATCTCGCGATCCAATCTCGATCCGTCCCGCGATCCCATCATGATCCATCCCGCGATCAAATCACGAATCGTCTCGCGATCCTGATCACGGTCCTTCCGATCTAGCGCCGAACGGACGGCACCTCCGCGTTCAGCACACGTACAGCTCGATGATGATCTCCGCCTTCTTGATCCAGCAAGACGGAGCGGAGAGGTAGAAGAGTTCTCCAGCGGCGCGACGGCGCGACGGCGATGGTGGTGGAACAATTCCGGCAGGGCTTCGCCTAAGCACCGCTGAAACTAGACTAGAGGAGAAACCGATCTAGATGAAGTAGAGGGAGCACGTGGCAATTAGGGTTAGCTCTTCCCTCTAAATCCTCTAGTATATATAGGAGGGAGGGAGGGGAGGAGGCAGCCTCAAACTCTCAAGGTTTGGCCGAAATTGGAGGTGGAGGAGTCCTACTCCAATCCTATTAGGAGTAGGATTCCTCCTCTCCACTTGGAAACCCTTTCCACCTTTCCTCCTTTGGATTTTTTTTCCACCCAAAGCCACATGGGCCTTAGTGGGGGGTTAGGCCAGCCCACTAGGGGCTGGTTTGACTCCTCCCACAGCCCATGAGGTCCTTTGGGTCAAGACACCCCTCCCGATGGTCCCCGGTACCCCTCCCGGCACTCCCGGTACACTACCGAAATTCCCGAAACTTTTCCGGTGACCAAAACAGGACTTCCTATATATCAATCTTTACCTCCGGACCATTCCGGAGCTCCTCGTGACGTCCAGGATCTCATCCGGGACTCCAAACAACCTTCGGTCACCACCATACATAACTCTACTATACCGAAACGTCACCGAACCTTAAGTGTGCAGACCCTACGGGTTCGAGAACTATGTAGACATGACCAAGACACCTCTACGGTCAATAACCAATAGCAGGACCTGGATGCCCATATTGGTTCCTACATATTCTACGAAGATCTTTATCGGTTGAACCTCTATGTCAAGGATTCAGTTAATCCCATACGTTGTTCCCTTTGTTCTTCGGTATGTTACTTGCCCGAGATTCGATCGTCGGTATCTCTATACCTAGTTCAATCTCGTTACCGGCAAGTCTCTTTACTCGTTCTGTAATACAAGATCCCGTAGCTAACACTTAGTCACATTGCTTGCAAGGCTTATTGTGATGTTGTATTACCGAGTGGGCCCTGAGATACCTCTCCGTCACACGGAGTAAGAAATCCCAGTCTTGATCCATGCCCACTCAACAGACACCCTCGGAGATACCTGTAGAGCATCTTTATAGTCACCCAGTTACGTAGTGACGTTTGATACACACAAGGTATTACTCCGGTGTCAGTGAGTTGCATGATCTCATGGTCATAGGAACAGATACTTGACATGCAGAAAACTATAGCAATAAACTGACACGATCATATGCTATGTTTATAGTTTGGGTCTTGTCCATCACATCATTCTCCTAATGATGTGATCCCGTTATCAAATGACATCTCATGCCTATGTCTAGGAAACCTTGACCATCTTTGATCAACGAGCTAGTCTATTAGAGGCATACTAGGGACACAGTGTTGTCTATGTACCCACACATGTATTTGAGTTTCCAATCAATACAATTATAGCATGGATAATAAACGATTATCATGAACAAGGAAATATGATAATAACTAAATTATTATTGTCTCTAGGGCATATTTCCAACAGTCTCCCACTTGCACTGGAGTCAATAATCTAGTTCACATCACCATGTGATTTACATTGTTATGAATCTAACACCCAATGAGTTCTGGGGTTCGGTCATGCTTTGCATGTGAGAGAGGTCTTTAGTCAATGGTATGCAACATTCAGATCTGTGTGTTCTTTGCAAATCTATATGTCATATTGCAGATGCTACCACGCTCCACTTGGAGCTATTCCAAATGGTTGCTCCACTATACGTATCCTGACTGCTACTCAGAGTCGTCTGGATAGGTGTCAAAGCTTGCATCGACGTAGCCCTTTACGATGAACTCTTAATCACCTCCATAATCGAGAAATATTTCCTTAGTCCTCTAGTTACTAAGGATAATCTTGACCGCTGTCCAGTGATCCACTCCTGGACCACTCTTGTACCCCTTGACAGACTCATGGCAAGGCACACACTAGGTGCGGTACACAGCATGGCATACTATACAGAGCCTATGGATAAGGCATAGGGGACGACCTTCGTCCTTTCCCTTTCTTCTGCCGTGGTCGAGCTTTGAGTCTCACTCACCTCCACACCTTACAAATCAGGCAAGAACTCTTTCTTTGACTGATCCATTTTGAACTCTTTCAAAATCTTGTCAAGGTATGTACTCATTGAAAGTCTTATCAGACGTCTTGATCTATCTCTATAGATCCTGATGCCCAATATTTAAGTAGCTTCATTCCAGGTTTTTCTTTGAAAAACTCCTTTCAAACAACCCTTTATGCTTTCCAGAAATTCTACATCATTTTCGATCAACAATATGTCATCCACATATACTTATCAGAAATTCTATAGTGCTCCCACTCACTTTATTGTAAATACAAGTTTCTCATAAACTTTGTATAGACTCAAAAACTTTGATCACCTCATCAAAGCATATATTCCAACTCCGAGATGCTTGCTCCAGTCCATAGAAGGATCGCTGGAGTTTGCATACACTTTAGCATCCTTAGGACTGACAAAACCTTCCGGTTGTATCACATACAACCTTTCCTCACGGATACTGTTAAGGAAACGATGTTTTGACATCCATCTGCCAGATTTCATAATCGAAAAATGCAGCAACTGCTAACATAACTCCAACAGACTTTAGCATCGCTACGGGTGAGAAAGTCTCATCGTAGTCAACTCCTTGAACTTGTGAAAAACCCTTTGCCACAAGTCGAGCTTTATAGACGGTGACATTACCGTCCGCGTCCGTCTTCTTTTTAAAGATCAATTTGTTCTGAATGGCCTTTCGCCCTTCAGGTAATACTTCCAAAGCCCATACTTTGTTTTCATACATGGATCCCATCTCGGATTTCATGGCCTCTAACCATTTCTCGGAATCCGGGCCCATCATCGCTTCTCCATAGCTCGTAGGTTCATCGTTGTCCAACAATATGACCTCTAAGACAGGGTTGCCGTACCACTCAGGAGCAGTACGCGTCCCTGTCGACCTACGAGGTTCGATGGTAACTTGATCCGAAGCTTCATGATCATCATCATTAACTTCCCCTTCAACTAACGTAGGCTCCACAGGAACAACTTTCTGCGCTGCGCTACTCTCTGGTTGAAACAAAGGTTCAACAACCACATCAAGTTCTATCTTCCTCCCACTTAATTCTTTCGAAAGAAACTCTTTCTCGAGAAAGGACCCGTTTTAGCAACAAACACTTTGTGCTTGGATCTAAGATAGAAGGTTTACCCAACTGTTACATTAGGGTATTCTATGAAGATGCATTTGTCCGCTTTGGGTTCGAGCTCATTAGGTGAAAACCCTTTTTCACATAAGCGTCGCAGCCCCAAACATTAAGAAATGACAGCTTAGGTTTCCGCCAAACCAAAATTCATACGGTGTCATCTCAACGGACTTAGATGGTGCCCCTTTTAAAGTGAATGTGGTTGTCTCTAATGCATAACCCTAAAATGATAGTGGTAAATCGATAAGAGACATCATGGTTCGCACCATATTCAATAGAGCACGACTACGACGTTCAGACACACCATCACACTATGGTGTTCCGGGTGGCGTGAGTTGTGAAACAACTTCCCCATTGTCTTAAGTTGTATACCAAACTCGTAACTCAGATATTCACCTCCACGATCATATCGTAGACATTTTATCTTCTTGTCACGATGATCTCAAACTTCACTCTGATTTTGTTTGAACTTTTCAAACGTTACAGACTTGTGTTTCATTAAGTAAATATCCCCATATCTACTCAAATCATCAGTGAAGGTAGGAAAATAACGATATCTACCACACGCTACAACACTCATTGGACCGAATACATCAACATGTATTATTTCCAATAAGTTACTTGCCCGCTCCATCATACCGGAAAACGGGGTCTTAGTCATCTTGCCCATGAGGCATGGTCCGCATGTCTCAACCGATTCGAAATCGAATGAGTCGAAAGATCCATCAGCATGGAGTTTCTTCATGCGTTTTACACCAATATGACATTTAGCGGCAGTGCCACAAGTATGTGGTACTATCATTATTAACTTTGTATCTTTTGGCATCAATATTATGAACATGTGTATCACTACGATCAAGATTCAATAAACCATTCTCATTGGGTGCATGACCATTGAAGGTTTTATTCATGTAAAGAGAATAACCATTATTCTCTAACTTAAATGAATAACCGTATTGCAATAAACATGATCTAATCACGTTTATGCTCAACGCAAACACCAAATAACATTTATTTAGGCTCATCACTAATTCCGAAGGTAGAGAGAGCGTGCGATGGTGATCACATCAACCTTGGAAACACTTCCAACACTCATCGTCACCTCACCCTTAGCTAGCCTCCGTTTATTCCGTAGCTTTTATTTCGAGTTACTAACATTTAGCAACCGAACCGGTATCTAATACCCAGGTGCTACTAGGAGTACTAGTAAGGTACACATCAATAACACGTATATCAAATATACTTCTGTCGGCGTTGCCAGCCTTCTTATCTACCAAGTATCCAGGGCAGTTCCGCTTCAGCGACCGTTCTGCTCATAATAGAAGCACTCAGTCTCGGGTTTGGGTTCAACCTTGGGTTTCTTTACTGGAGCAGCAACTGGCTTGCCATCCATGAAGTATCCCTCCTTGCCCTTCCCCTTCTCGAAACTAGTGGTCTTACTAACCATCAACACTTGATGCTCCTTCTTGATTTCTACCTTCGCGGTGTCAAACATCGCGAATAGCTCAGGGATCATTATTTCCATCCCTGGCATTTTATAGTTCACCACGAAGCTCTAGTAGCTTAGTGACAGTGACTTGGAGAACTATATCAATCACTATCTTATCTGGAAGATCAACTCCCACTCGATTCAAGCGATTGTAGCACCCAGACAATCTGAGCACATGCTCACCGATTGAGCTATTCTCCTTCATCTTGCAGGCAAAGAATCTTGTTGGAGGTCTCATACCTCTCAACACGGGCACGAGCCTGAGATCCCAAGAACATCTCATATGTTCCATGACGTTCAAAACATTTTGGAGCCTCAATTCTATGCCATAATGCATGACGCACTGAACTATTAAGTAGTCATCGGAACGTGCCTGTCAGATGTTCACAACATCTACAGACGACGCTAGAGGGGGTGGCGCACCGAGCGGTGCTTTAAGGACATAAGCCTTCTGTGCAGCAATGAGGACAATCCTCAGATCATGGACCCAGCCCGCATTATTGCTACCATCATCTTTCAACTCTATTTCTCTAGGAACATATAAAAAATTCAAGGGAGCTACAGCGCGAGCTAGTAATCTACAACATAATTTGCAAAGACATTTTGACTATGTTCATGATAATGAGTTTAGTTAATCATATTACTTAAAAACTCCCACTCAAATTGACATCCCTCCGGTCATTCGAGTGACACATGATCCAAATCCACCAACTCAAGTCCGATCATCACGTGAGTTGAGGTGGTTTCAATGGTGAACATCTTCATGTTGATCATATCTACTATATGACTCATGTTCGACCTTTCGGTCTCTTGTGTTCCGAGGCCATGTCTGTACATGCTAGGCTCGTCAAGTTTAACCCGAGTGTTCCACACATGCAACACTGGCTTGCACCCGTTGTATGTGAACGTAGAGTCTATCACACCCGATCATCACGTGGTGTCTCAAAACGACGAACTTTCACAACGGTGCACACTCGGGGAGAACACAATTTTATCTTGAAATTTTAGTGAGGGATCACCTTATAATGCTACCGTCATCCTAAGCAAAATAAGATGCATAAAAGGATTAACATCACATGCAAATCATAAGTGACATGATATGGCCATAAACTTGTGCTTTTGATCTCCATCTTCAAAGCACCGGCATGATCTCCCTCGTCACCGGCATAACACCATGATCTCCATCATCTTGATGTCCATCAATGTGTCGCCATGAGGTTGTCGCGCCGACTGTTGCTTCCACGACTATTGCTAACTCATAGTGATAAAGTAAAGCAAAAACGGCGAAAATAATTAAAGACAACCCTATGGCTCCTGCCGGTTGCCGTACTCATCGACATGCAAGTCATGATATTCTATGCAATACATGATCATCTCATACATCACATATATCTCATCATGTAATTGGCCATATCACATCACAACATACCCTGCAAAAACAAGTTAGACGTCCTATAACTGTTGTTGCAAGTTTTACGTCGCTGCTACGGGTATCTAGCAAGAACAATTCTTACCTACGCAAAAACCACAACGGTGATACAAAAATTGCTATTCAACCTTCTCAAGGACCGCCTTTGTCAAATCCGATCCGACTAAAGTGGGAGAAATAGACACCCGCCAACCATCTTTATGCAACGAAGTTACATGTCAGTTGATGGAACCGGTCTCTCATAAGCGTACGAGTAATGTTGGTCCGGGCCGCTTCATCCCACAATACCGCTGAATCAAGAAAAGACCAAGGGAGGAAGCAATCTGAATATCAACGCCCACAAACTCCTTTGTGTTCTACTCGAGATCTCATCTACACATAGACCTAGCTCATGATGCCACTGTTGGGGAACGTTGCATGGGAAACAAAAAATTTCCTACGTACACGCAAGATCTATCCATGGTGATGAGCATCTACGAGAGGGAGAGTGGATCTGCATACCCTTGTAGATCGCTAAGCGGGAAGCAGGGGCGAAGCCAGGATAAAAGGTCGTCGGGGTCAACACGAACAAGTAGTACTAATGTATTCCCTTAAAAACAAATTAGGAATAATATATGACTAAAAATGTGTAGCTCATACTAAGTAACATGTCTATAGGGTTTTTTAGTAACCCCGCATAAATAGAAAATAATAATTGCCAGTGTATCCTAACTAAATAAGCTCCAATTACAAAGGCAATTACCTCTTGGTTTTTTTTGCTAGCTTACCTGGCGGTATGATAGGATGTCACTTGAGGCCTAATCTAAATTGTAATCCACGTGACTAAATGATCCACACAGATATTAAGCAATTATTAAAAAATTCTGCGCGTCAAACCAACTCTAAGATAATACTCTCTCCGTCCCAAAATAAGTGACTCAAAAATGACTCAACTTTACATAATCTAAATTGTAATCCACGTGACTAAATGATCCACACAGATATTAAGCAATTATTAAAAAATTCTGCGCGTCAAACAAACTCTAAGATAATACTCTCTCCGTCCCAAAATAAGTGACTCAAAAATGAATCAACTTTACAATAGTGTAAAGTTGAGTCATTTTTGAGTCACTTATTTTGGGACGGAGGGAATAGGAAAGTAGGAATTTGATGAAAAAAAATCAGCTTTAGTGTCACTTACGGATCGAAGCTGCGAAATGAATCTTTCTTTTTATGGAAGAGAGGACGGAGGAACGGAGATCGGCAGATTGGGAGCAGCGGCGGCGCTTATGGCGACTGACCGTGCGTGACCCCGATCTATTTTTTTAGATCGATCGGAAGTACCGCTCAAAAAAAGAAAAGATCGATCGGAACTCCGAAGTGGAATGGGCTGCGTGGGAGCTGTCTTGGGCTGCTACGTTGTGGGTCTCTTTTGGACTGGGGTCAATTTTTTTCCACTGCATCATTTTTCTTTATTGGCTGTATATATGTAACAGGGTTTGGGCCAAGGACACCGGGGTCAATTGACCCCGGCCCAACACTGTAGCTCCGCCCCTGGCGGGAAGCGTTAAGAAACGCGGTTGATGTAGTCGAACGTCTTCGCGATCCAAATTGCCGAGCGTCCCGCGATCCCATCACGATCCATCTCGCGATCCAATC
The DNA here is from genome assembly GCA_039707655.1 of Elymus sibiricus. NCBI lineage: Eukaryota > Viridiplantae > Streptophyta > Magnoliopsida > Poales > Poaceae > Elymus > Elymus sibiricus. The sequence goes on along the minus strand of CM077665.1, from coordinate 381,814,652 downwards.
TCGATCCGTACCGCGATCCCATCACGATCCGTCCCATGATCAAATCACGAATCGTCTCGCGATCCTGATCACGGTCCTTCCGATCTAGCGCCGAACGGACGGCACCTCCGCGTTCAGCACACGTACAGCTCGATGACGATCTCCGCCTTCTTGATCCAGCAAGATGGAGCGGAGAGGTAGAAGAGTTCTCCGGCGGCGCGACGGCGCGGCGGCGATGGTGGTGGAACAATTCCGGCAGGGCTTCGCCTAAGCACCGCTGAAACTAGACAAGAGGAGAAACCGATCTAGATGAAGTAGAGGGAGCACGTGGCAATTAGGGTTAGCTCTTCCCTCTAAATCCTCTAGTATATATAGGAGGGAGGGAGGGGAGGAGGCAGCCTCAAACCCTCAAGGTTTGGCCGAAATTGGAGGTGGAGGAGTCCTACTCCAATCCTATTAGGAGTAGGATTCCTCCTCTCCACTTGGAAACCCTTTCCACCTTTCCTCCTTTGGATTTTTTTCCACCCAAAGCCACATGGGCCTTAGTGGGGGGGTTTAGGCCAGCCCACTAGGGGCTGGTTTGACTCCTCCCACAGCCCATGAGGTCCTTTGGGTCGAGACACCCCTCCCGATGGTCCCCGGTACCCCTCCCGGCACTCCCGGTACACTACCGAAATACCCGAAACTTTTCCGGTGACCAAAACAGGACTTCCTATATATCAATCTTTACCTCCGGACCATTCCGAAGCTCCTCGTGATGTCCAGGATCTCATCCGGGACTCCGAACAACCTTCGGTAACCACCATACAAAACTCTACTATACCGAAACGTCACCGAACCTTAAGTGTGCAGACCCTGCGGGTTCGAGAACTATGTAGACATGACCAAGACACCTCTACGGTCAATAACCAATAGCGGGACCTGGATGCCCATATTGGTTCCTACATATTCTATGAAGATCTTTATCGGTTGAACCTCTATGTCAAGGATTCAGTTAATCCCGTATGCTGTTCCCTTTGTTCTTCGGTATGTTACTTGCCCGAGATTCGATCGTTGGTATCTCTATACCTAGTTCAATCTCATTACCGGCAAGTCTCTTTACTCGTTCTGTAATACAAGATCCCGTGGCTAACACTTAGTCACATTGCTTGCAAGGCTTATTGTGATGTTGTATTACCGAGTGGGCCCTGAGATACCTCTCCGTCACACGGAGTAACAAATCCCAGTCTTGATCCATGCCCACTCAACAGACACCCTCGGAGATACCTATAGAGCATCTTTATAGTCACCCAGTTACGTTGTGACGTTTGATACACACAAGGTATTCCTCCGGTGTTAGTGAGTTGCATGATCTCATGGTCATAGGAACAGATACTTGACATGCAGAAAACTATAGCAATAAACTGACACGATAATATGCTATGTTTATAGTTTGGGTCTTGTCCATCACATCATTCTCCTAATGATGTGATCCCGTTATCAAATGACATCTCATGCCTATGTCTAGGAAACCTTGACCATCTTTGATCAACGAGCTAGTCTATTAGAGGCATACTAGGGACACAGTGTTGTCTATGTACCCACACATGTATTTGAGTTTCCAATCAATACAATTATAGCATGGATAATAAACGATTATCATGAACAAGGAAATATGATAATAACTAAATTATTATTGCCTCTAGGGCGTATTTCCAACACATGATCCATAGCATTAGCGGGAGAATACCGAAAGCATGCGATAGGACAAGTCCTTCTCGGCACACTTGTGGACAATCCTCACATTACGTTACCAACCGTAAAGTTTTAACCAGATATTTAACAGCTTATTCAATTTTAACAGGGAAGGTGGAAACGCGAGCCATTCTTCTACAACTATTATGCAAATCACACTTAGACAGTGTTCATAAGGGATAAACATCTCAGGCAATTCATAATAGCATGATATGGTATAGCCCTTTCTGACGGAGAAGTCAAGTATTTCTTCGTCTTCGGCATTCGCATCGGTGTTCACCTTCGCGAAGATTGCCACCACCTTGTCGATGCACCAGATAATATTGTTATCTCTATAGCTAATAAAATAAGTGCATTACATAAGGTTGACACGTAGGTCATTAAAGTGCAATCATATGGCTCCAGCCATCATGCCGAATCATGACACGCAGGTCATGTTAATCAAATTACATCATATAGTCATCTCATACATAATCGAATTAATATGAGACTTGCTATACCACATCATATGCACATGCAAACCATCCTGCAAAACCAAGTTAGACGCCTCTAATCGGTTCATGCAAAAACTTGTTTTACGTGGCTTCTAAGGTTTCGAAACAAACCGAAGCTACCAACGTCCATCATCAAGCATGATAATCCAAGTCGCTAGATTAACATCGCGGGGTGTATGAAACACGAGATAATAAAATCTCAAGCCCCATACTGAACTTCGTCATATGCATGACCCCCGTGCAGATCATATCTGCATTGCCCTTTTGTCTGCGAAATTTCATCTTTCTTTTTAACTACGGTGGAATTCAATGAACTGTTAGCACTTCGTTGATCAATCAGGATCGCGGATTGCCAGAACATTGAAACTCCACCATGCTGTTATCAAGATCAGAAATATGCAAATCCCAGGGAAGCAACAAGAACATCGGGTAACAGATTTCATCTGCTACCCGCACAAATAATTTTTAGTAATAGAACTCATCTACTACCTAATTATATTGTGCAACACCCATACATCTCTATGTATTCTAGATCGCAACCTGCATCTACGCATAGCACGGCTCATGATGCCACTGTAGGGGAACGCGGCAGAAAACAAAAAAATTCGACCTATGAACCAGCCCAGGACCACTATGGAGACTGCATACAAGGTTTGATCTTTTTCGTTACCGACTCGTAGCGTAGCGGAAGTAGAGTCGATGACGATCGGCGGTGCAGATCCCCGCAGCTAGGATTTACAACCTCCCAACCGCGAGGATGTATACCCTCATCTGCCCCTCGGACAGCCCTCCGGGAGGCGGTCGGACAGTCCCCCGGACGGTGTCGCGGACAGCCATTCAGGAGGACCTTCGAAACTCGGACGGTCACTCGGACAGCCCTTCGGGAGGACCTCTCGAACTAAGACCGAAACTACGATCTCTCTACAGAGATGCACACATACGGTGTCATCTATCCGGCAGGGCTTCGCCGTCCAGAACTAGTTCCCACCGGAACCCAGACAGCCTTTCGGCTCTATGAAACTATTTCGCTGGGAGGGAGAGAGAAGGCCAGATCATGCATAGCTTGTGTATGTTGAGAAAGAGTGAGTTTTGGGCTGCCCCCTCCGCCTATATTTATAGGAGAAGGAGGGGTGGAGGGGCTGAAATTTCAGCCACATCCATCCATGTCATCTCCAAGATATTTTGGAGCAAAAGCCCAAAAAGGTGGCTTTCCAAAAAGTAACCATAAACTGATTTCACTATTCACGACAACATTTTTCAGCGTCCGTTCGAACCGAAAATATTTATGTGGGCTTAGAACATTTCCAGTACCCACTAAAATAATTTTCGACGCGTTCCAAAACAGTTCCGGATTAGTGATTTTCATCTGCGAAAAGCAAACAAAGCGGTTCCGGCAGCTCCGGAACATTTCCGGTTTTTCTTCCGGAAAATTCCCAGAAGTTTCCAGAATGATTCTGACACCCTCCAAGAATTATCAGGCATGTGCCGAACCCAATTTGACTTAATGGTGTACTCCGAAACAACTTTTCGGTTTAGTGATTTTCATCTGTGAAAAGCAACTAAAGCGGTTCCGGCAGTCCGGAACATTTCCGGTTTTTGTCTCTGAAAAATCTCAGAAATTACCGGAACAATTCTGGTACCCTCCAATAATTTCCAGGCATGTGCCGAAACCAATTTGACTTAATGGTACACTCCGAAACAACTTTTCGATTTTACCAAAACTCTTCCAGTGTTCTCTCTCCGAAACTCTTCCGTTGTCTCCGAAACTTTTTCGGTGAATTTCTCTCAGACTCCCTGTCTAGTATTCAGCACATAGATGACCCTTAAGAGTGTGACCCTATAGGTTCGGTGAAGTATAGACATGACCCGTAACCCCTTCCGATCAATGATCAACATCGGAGCCGTGGACACCCATATTGACCCCTATACCCACACGAATGAATATTCGAGTGAACCTCCAGTTGCCGTGTGCTATTCTTGTTGCTTCGCGATATGTTACAAATACCCGAGGTGAGACATGTTGGCATCCCCGTGGATCAACAACTTGTCCACTATGCCAGTTACCTCGTTACCGGTATTGTTCTCTTTTCTCGTTCCCGTGTTCCGGCATCCCCGTGATCAAATCACAAAGTGTCTGGACAGACGATGATGGATACCGTAACACCGAGAGGGCCTAGAGATATCTCTCCATCGTCGGAGGAGCAAATCCCAATCTTGAGCTATCAAGTTACTTGACATACTTTCCCATGAACCCGTAAGCCGCCGTAATAGCCATCCAGTAACGGATGACGTTTAACAAACCCCAAAGTTCATGAATCAAGCATGAAGAAACTCGATACTCTCATGGTCTGAGGAATCATGCAAACGTATCTCATAGCATAACATCAATTCGGGTCGTTTCAACACAAATGTTCTTCTAACATTGTGCCCTCAAAATTGCCGGCATAACCATGCCCATGATCAGGAAAACAGGATCATCATGCAATACTTGAGCCAGTCTTAGAGGCCAGATTAGGAATACATTTTAACGTTTATTATTCCACACGTGCATATGATTCTTCCTCCGAGCCTCGTGGTTATTGCAGACTCGAGAACCATAGCAGTTATAGCATGGAACATAAACCTAATTATGAACAGGGAGATAATCAATAACATTTATTATTGCCTCTAGGGCATATCTCCTACAGTATTTCCCATACGGTTCATCCTTGCAACTCGTGTGAGATCGCACTAACATCGCACGCGCTATTCTATGGCGCGTCGTTTACGATGTGCACTGAATCGCAAATAGTTCACAATTATCAAGCGTGTATGATAAGGGGGCTATCACACACATTTAGTTCCACTATGACCGTATGTGATATGATATAAGAGTGCATACATTTGTCATTATAAAACCGTATGTGAAGGTTGAATCTATCCCACATGCGGCGCTTTTGATAAACGTTTGTGATTTACAAAACGTCCCAAACGTGTGATCCATACTTCCCAAACGTGTCATCCAGACTAACTGTGTCGGATGAAGGCCTATCGCACGCGTTCTTATTTGACCAACGTTTACAATGGGCACGATATCATACACAGTTCAAAATACGAAATCGTGTGTGATAAGGAGACTAGCACAAACGCTGGTGTCATTAATCGCACACGTTCTTTCTCGCCTGACCGTGTGCGAACATGAGACTCATGGCACACGCCGCGAATGGAGAAATGTGTGTGATGTTGAAGTTGATCGCAGACGTTTTGCTTTATCAAACTGTGTGCATTGTAATGGCCTATAGAGCATGATTTGCCCCTAATTTAGTACCTTTGTTCATAATTTACATTTGAAAGTAGGAATTCATGTATTTTATATCGAATCATGTTTAAATGTAGGTGTAAGAACGAATGCATATTTGATTCACATGTACATATACTCAAGAACTACATAATCATCAATTCTCAAAAGAAGGAACACTACAGAAGGGACAAATAAAGAATGATGGAACCACGGTTGTATTAAAGACGGTAAAGAGAGAGCCGAAAGACATTCTGGTTGCTGGAGTAGGTGAAGCGGAATGCCCATATTGTGCCCTCCTCCATGCCTAACGCACGAACGACTCTAGGCCAGCCCCTAGTGATGGCGGCACACCCATCCTTCACTGTCTTCATTACGACTTCTCGATGCTCATTGTAGTATCGATGATTTATTTTAACCTTCATTGCATGTCCAGTAATCATGTACTTTGCGAGGTAATCTTGAGTAAACTGCTTTGGGAACCACTGCAAAAGAAAAAGATTTAGACATTGTTGTGTGACAACTCATTATGGGCAGTACTAATAGAAGCCTATAGAGTTCGTAGTTACCATCCTATAGCTCACTGTTGTGTTGGATAGAGCATAAACAAATAGTCTAATTGGCATTGTTCGTCTCTTTTCCCTAACAATCATTTTCAGTTATTTCACTTGATGCGGGTTCATGAATATTTCATTGCCCCACACGCAAAAAGGGTCTAGGAATGGATCTTTACCTAAGACATATGTACCTACAAGCAAGAAACCGATATTAGAAGCTAAAATGCAGTTGCAGAATGGTGTAATATATTACTCCATCATTTCCACAATGTGTAGCCTATAAACATTTTGAGAAGTCAACATTTACTTACTTTGACCAAGTTTGTAGACAAAAACATTTACATCTAGAATTGCAATTCCATTTCATTAGATACATCACAAAATTTCATATTGTATACATTTTAGATGGTATATGTAGATACATCACAAAAATCTATATGCACTACATGATGGAACGGATGGAGTATAAACGGGGGGGGTGAAAGGAACCTCGGTGGAAAACGTGGCCACTCCCATTGTTGTCCTGTGCAAGTACATGTAAAGTCATGATAAGTACAACAGGATTAACATCAACCAAGTATACAAGGTATCTGCTTGAAATAAACAAGGCATATATGCTCACTATAACAACCAAATATATCCATTTGATACTGGAGAAATGCTCAATGGAACCAACCTAACAACCAGATAACGAAAGCAAGGCGTCTGGTTGAAAACTAGACAAATGCTCACTGCAATCAACCTAACAACCAGATACAAAGAAGCAAGGCATCTGCTTGAAAACTAGACAAATGTTCACTGCAACCAACCTGGCAACCAAATTCAAAGAAACAAGGCATAAATGTTTAAAGCGGGAGTTAAGGGCACAGGTTAACAACACCAGGCATAATAGGTGGTATTGATGAAATTGAACTACACGGCTCATACTTGCACATAATGAACATCACATTGTGAATAACTGAAAGAAACAAGGCATTCATGCTCACTGTAACAACCAACTATAGCCATTGAAAACTGGACAAATACTCAATGCAACCAACCTAACAACCAGATACATAAAATCAAGGCATCTGCTAGACAACTGGACAAATGCTCAAGTAAACACTGCATGATTATCGCATGGCAAAAGCTACAACAACAATGGGTACGAGATGGCTAGCTAGACAAGGTATGATTTGCTCACAGGATGTTGCCTCACTTGTCATGGATGGGCTCCTTCCACTTGGAATATGAGGTGCCCAGGGTGCGCTCCCAGATGTCGCGGATGGGACGTTTCCCCTTGTAACAGCCGTAGTGTGTGCCATTATCTTGGGGGATGAGATCTGACTTTGGAGCTAAGGATCCAAAGCCACCGCCGTAGAACGTTTCCTTCAGAAATGACAAAAGGGGATCGATGGCATAGAAGGATCGTAAATCCATAACCGCGAGGCGGAGGAGGTCAGCGGTGGGGCCTTTGAAGAGATTGACGGCGGTTGAACCAGAGGCGTTGCCGGTGGACCACTTAACTTGTGACATGGCCCGAGTGAAGCCGATGATGTTATCGAGCTTGATGTCGTAGCCGGCTCTCCTGAGATACAGGAATATGCGAGCCCGCAGACTTGAAGCCTTCGGCATGGCAATGTAGGCATCGTCCTCACCGGCTCCCACGGCGAGGTGTTCGTCCGGGATCGAAGGGTCGGCACGGAAGACGCCCACCTAGCCAGCGTACGGCGGAGAGGCCATGATAGATCTCTTTTTTCTCATACACTCCTCAAGCTCCACGATAAATGTGGTCGGGCTGATTAGGCTGTGAATCTCTGGAGTACGGGATGGGGATCTGGGGGAAAGGGACACCGCCGGCTTCATCTAAAAACTCAGGGCGGCGATGGTGTATGTGGATCGGTGGGGACCCTGAACCTGTTTAACTATGAGGCACGGGCAGACCGGCTGTGGTTGGTGGTGGAAGGCGGCGGCGGGGGCGAGCTAGGGTTCAAGCGGGGGAGGATGGGGGAGGGGGTGTTGTGTGGACGGGGGGTGTTTGCGGATGTGCCGTTGCTGCTGAAAAAATTAGTAGTAATGGTGTGAGTGGAGATGGTGGTGGACGAGGGATGGCGACGGCTGAAATGCCTTGGAGCTGAAAATTTACTATAGGGTCGGTGCAGTGGACGATGAAGGGCGGCATGCAGTTGAAATACCGCTTCCACTTAAATTTTGGTAAAGGAACTGGGCAGGAGCAACCAAGATCGCACATGGTCCTAACATAATAAAGTTAGTACGCTGTAACGAAATGTCGTGTCGCGAAACCACGAATTTTTGCATCGCTCAAGGCGGGTAGCTCTTTCTGAGATTTCTCAAGGCGGGTTCATCTCACACGGTTCATCCTCAATTTCAGTCGCAGACATGAAATTCATCCTAAATTTTCACATGCCCACAAACACATGACACAAACATTTGGCAAATTTTCACCACAAAATGCCTTATTTTGCAGCGGATTAGTTGACATTAGTTCATACGCTCAGTAATTTACAAACAGTTTGTCAATTCACATGAAGATGAACTACACAAATTATTCACTACGCCATGGATGCATACAAACGCCGCGCCTCTACCGTCGTCATGACTTTGCTCGGCTCAGAACGAGTATTCAGAGGAGCTCGTCAAGTCGATGAGCTCTAGTGGTTCCACGGCGGAGACCGGCGGGGCTACCTCGGCCGGAGCGACCGCGGCGCCTCTCGCCAGGTTTGCCGTTGTCGACGAAGATGTCGTGGCGTCCACGTGAGCCATCGGGATATAGACGGGCGCCGCTCTCGCTAGAGCCACATCCCTGGTCGCCGTGGCCGCTGTTGCCAGGGCTGCCGCCGCAGCTGCAAGACCTGCACTGGCCTCCAACGCGGCTGAGAGGCATGCGGCGGCCTGCTCCGCCGCATTCTGGTCCTGCTCCCGCCTCTTTTTGCCCTCTGCATCTGAGTTCCGCTTCCTCTTCGCACTCTCCCGTCGTTTCTTCCGCTTCAGATCCCTTGCCGCGTTGCGGATGGCATCCGCAGATGCGATACATTGTTCCACACCGACACTGAGATGGTGCTCGTCCTCGTCGCGCAGGAACGCATCGAGGCCCGATTCCTGGATGAACAGAGCGATGGCCATCTGCATCCGACGCTGAAACTCGGGGTTGCCGTCGACGGCGGCCACCGCGGCAGATGACGGTTGACCGTTGACCGACATGGAGGACAGCGCGTCGGAATCCTCTATGCCATCGTCGTTGGTCGCGGCAGTTGGCTGTTTGCCGTTGCCCGCCATGGCGGCCAACGTGTCGGAATCCTCTATCACGTCGTCGTCCAACACTATCAGGACGACGCCATGCACATCCCCATGGTTGAGCACCGGTTCCATTTGGTGTGTGTGGTGGTGGTGGCGAGCTATCGGTGGAAAAATTAGCTGTTAGCCGCCGCCGGCGAGATCTTTTATAGGTCGCTGTCGGGTTTGGGTTTTTTACTGTGCACATTTCCACTTTGCACTGGCTGACGCTTGCGGTTGCCACCACTAGGCAAGGCCGATTTTGCTATGTACAGGCATCGCACACAGTTAGAGTAGCACACTTGTGCCTGTTGGGGATACAATCGCATACGGTTGTTTCGTCAGTTTCGTTTGCTATTTTACATAATACTAGCATCTTTGGGTAAATGACAAAAAAAACACAAGAGAGGGTCAAAACACAACCACGCCCGCTAGTGGCCCAAATATATACTCCCTCCGTTCCTAATTTTAAGTCTTTTTAGAGTTTTCAAAACAAAAATTTAGAGATTCCAGTACTAACTATATAGGTACGGAGTAAAATAAGTGAATCTACACTCTAAAGTACATATATATATATAGTTTGTAGTGAAATCTCTAAAAAATACTTGTATTTAGGAATGGATGAAGTATATATATATATATATATGTACGAACATGGTGTTGTCATGTTTAAATTTGCAATGCGCAACTTTAATGTGTGGCACTTGCTGCATATGTGCATGCCTAAAAGTGTCCAATGCAATAGAAAAGGGTTTCATGACAAACGTAGGGTGTTGCCCCCTACACTATGTGCCGGAGGATGGGGTCCTATGAACACATGACCTGGTTCAAACTTTGTCACACATTTATCCATGTCCGTAAGACAACCAAGAGAATTTATACCTTAATTTGGCCAAACCATCACATATTGTTGTCGGACAAGAGGGATATATAGATCGCGCGGTCCCATCAGTTGAGCGAGGCTAGAAGAACATCATCCCCCTGCATATGGCCAAATGTATATGCGAAAATGGTGTGGTCCGGTGTTTCAATTAATACACAATGCACAACACTAGCTATAATGTGGCATGCACCTAGCTGAGATAACTCGACATATATACCCCCTTGATGTCTACTACACAACTTTATTCTTGTAGACTCGTGTTGGGCCTCCAAGCGCAGAGTTTTGCAGGACAATAGCAATTTTCCCTCAAGTTGATGACCTAAGGTTTATCAATCCATGGGAGGTGTAGGATGAAGATGGTCTCTCTCAAGCAACCCTGCAACCAAATAACAAAGAGTCTCTTGTGTCCCCAACACACCCAATACAATGGTAAATTGTATAGGTGCACTAGTTCGGCGAAGAGATGGTGATACAAGTGTAATATGGATAGTAGATATAGATTTTTGTAATATGAAAATATAAAAACAGCAAGGTAACTAATGATAAAAGTGAGCACAAACGGTATTGCAATGCTTAGAAACAAGGCCTAGGGTTCATACTTTCACTAGTGCAAGTTCTCTCAACAATACTGACATAGTTGAATCATATGTAAATCCCTCACGTGCGAGAAAGAGTTCACTCCAAAGTCACAAATAGCGGAGAACAAACGAAGAAATTATTGTAGGGTACGAAACCACCTCAAAGTTATCTTTTCCGATCAATCATATGAGCCATCCCCATTAATTGTCACGAACATCCCTAGAGATCGTACTAGAATAACACATTAAGATACACATCAACCAAAACCCTAATGTCACCTAGATACTCCAATGTCACCACGAGTACCCATGGGCTTGATTATACGATATGCATCACACAATTTCAGATTCATCATGTTCAATCCAACACAAAGAACTTCAAAGAGTGCCCCAAATTTTCTACCGAAGAGTCAAGACGAAAACATGTGCCAACCCCTATGCATAGATTCCCAAGGTCACGGAACCCGCAAGTTGATCACCAAAACATACATCAAGTGGATCAATAGAACATCCCAATGTCACCACGGATATCCCATCGCAAGACATACATCAAGTGTTCTCAAATCCTTAAAGACTCAATCGGATAAGAAAACTTCAAAGGGAAAACTCAATTCATCACAAGAAGATAGAGAAGGGAAAACTCCATATGATTCATCTATATTAATAAAGCTCATGGTACATCAAGATCGTGCCATCTCAAGAACACAAGAGAGAGAGATCAAACACATAGCTACTGGTACATACCCTCAGCCCCGAGGGTGAACTACTCCCTCCTCGTCATGGAGACCGCAGGGATGATGAAGATGGCCTCCGGTGATGATTTCCCACTCCGGCAGGGTGCCGGAACGGGCTCCCGATTGGTTTTTCGTGGCTACAGAGGCTTGCGGCAGCGGAACTCCCGATATAGGTTTCTTTCTGGGGGTTACGGGATTTATAGGAGTACTTGGCGTTGGAATCAAGTCAGGGGGACTCTCGAGGGGCCCACAAGCCAAGGGGGACGTGCCCTAGGGGGGGCCCTAGGCTTGTGGCTGCCTCGGGACTCCTCTCCGGTATCTTTTTGCTCCAGTATTTTTTATATTTTCCCAAAAATATTCTCCGTAAATTTTTATTCCGTTTGGACTCCGTTTGATATTCCTTTTCTGCGAAGCTCAAAAACAAGGAAAAAACAGAAACTGGCACTGGGCTCTATGTTAATAGGTTAGTCCCAAAAATAATATAAAATAGCATATTAATGCATATAAAACATCCAAAACAGATAATATAATAGCATGGAACAATAAAAAATTATAGATACGTTGGAGAGGTATCAAGCATCCCCAAGCTTAATTCCTGCTCGTCCTCGAGTAGGTAAATGATAAAAACAGATTTTTTGATGTGGAATGCTACCTAACATATTCATCCATGTAATTTTCTTTATTGTGGTGTGAATATTTAGATCCATAAGATTCAAAACAAGAGTTTAATATTGACATAAAAACAATAATACTTCAAGCATACTAATAAAGCAATCATGTCTTCTCAAAATAACATGGCCAAAGAAAGTTATCCCTACAAAATCATATAGTCTGGCTATGCTCCATCTTCATCACACAAAGTATTAAATCATGCAAAACCCCAGTTTTAGCCAAGCAATTGTTTCATACTTTAGTGTCCTCAAACTTTTTCAACTCTCACGCAATACATGAGCGTGAGCCATGGACATAACACTATAGGTGGAATAGAATATGGTGGTTGTGGAGAAGACAAAAAGAAGGAGATAGTCTCACATCAACTAGGCGTATCAACGGGCTATGGAGATGCCCATCAATAGATATCAATGTGAGTGAGTAGGGATTGCCATGCAACGGATGCACTAGAGCTATAAGTGTATGAAAGCTCAAAAAGAAACTAAGTGGATGTGCATCCAACTCGCTTGCTCACGAAGACCTAGGGCAATTTGAGGAAGCCCATCATTGGAATATACAAGCCAAGTTTTATAATGAAAATTCCCACTAGTATATGAAAGTGTCAATATAGGAGACTCTCTATCATGAAGATCATGGTGCTACTTTGAAGCACAAGTGTGGAAAAAGGATAGTAGCATTGCCCCTTCTCTCTTTTCTCTCATTTTTTTTATATATATTCTCTTTTTTTTGGTGGGCTTCTTTGGCCTCTTTTATTTTTTTTGTAAAGTCCGGAGACTCATCCCAACTTATGAGGGAATCATAGCTTCCATCATCCTTTCCTCACATGGGACAATGCTCTAATAATGATGATCATCACACTTTTATTTACTTACAACTCAAGAATTACAACTCGATACTTAGAACAAAATATGACTCTATATGAATGCCTCCGGCGGTGTACCGGGATGTGCAATGACTCAAGAGTGACATGTATAAAAAATATGAACGGTGGCTTTGCCACAAATACGATGTCAACTGCATGATCATGCAAAGCAATATGACAATGATGATGCGTGTCATAAACGGAACGGTGGAAGTTGCATGGCAAAACTCGGAATGGCTATGGAAATGCCATAATAGGTAGGTATGGTGGCTGTTTTGAGGAAGGTATTTGGTGGGTTTAATGCACCGGCGAAAGTGGCGCGGTACTAGAGGGGCTAGCAAGGGTGGAAGGGTGAGAGTGCGTATAATCCATGGACTCAACATTAGTCATAAAGAACTCACATACTTATTGCAAAAGTCTATTAGTTATCAAAACAAAGTACTACATGCATGCTCCTAGGGGAAGGGTTGGTAGGAGTTAACCATCGCGCGATCCCGACCTCCACACAAAGGAAGGCAATCAATAAATAAATCATGCTTCGACTTCGTTACATAACGGTTCACCATACGTGCATGCTACGGGAATCACAAACTTTAACACAAGTATTTCTACCAATCCACAATTACTCACTAGCATGTCTCTAATATTACAATCTTTATATCTCAAAACAATCATAAGGAATCAAACTTCCCATAGTATTCAATGCACTTTATATGAAAGTTTTTATTATATCCCTCTTGGATGCCCATTATATTAGGACTAAATTCATAGCCTAAGCAAATTAACATGCTGTTTAGAGACTCTCAAAATAATATAAGTGAAGCAAGAGATTTCAACAATTTATATAAAATAAAGCCACCGCCGTGCTCTAAAAAGATATAAGTGAAGCACTAGAGCATATTGCCTAGCTCAAAAGATATAAGTGAAGCACATTGAGTAGGTAAACAATCAAATAACTATGTGAAGACTCTCTCATCTCAGAATTTCAGATCTTAAGTATTTTATTTAAACAGCAAAACAAAATAAAATGACATTCCAAGGATAGCACATATCATGTGAAGAAGCAAAAACTTAGGTTCAACCGATACTAACCGATAATTGTTGAAGAAGAAAGGTGGGATGCCAACCGGGGCATCCCCAAGCTTAGATGCTTGAGACTTCTTGAAATATTGATTAGGGATGCCTTGGGCATCCCCAAGCTTGAGCTCTTGTGTCTCCTTAATTCCTCTCATATCATGGTTTCCCTAATTCTTATAAACTTCATCCACACAAAATTCAACAAGAACTCGTGAGATAGGTTAGTACACATAAGAATAAATCAAAACTTTATGCACTGCCAAGACAAGTTGCACAATAATTTTCAAACATTAGGTACTGTATACTATCATTTCCACAATTTATATCTACCAATATAGGCTATGGAAACTATAGGATAAGTAGATAACAAAACTATGACAGCAATCTGTCTAATCAGAACAGTCTGTAGCAATTTATTAAACCAGTGTACTTCTGTAACTCAAACAATTATGAAACTTTAGGACATACTAAATAATTTATATGAAAATACTTTGTAAAAATTTCAGAAACTTTCCCCGTTCCAGTAAAATATGAAAATTCAAATACTACAGCAAAAGTTTCTGTTTTCACACAGCACATATCAAACATGCAATTCAAGCATCCTAAAGGCAATTCTTGGAACTTTTTATTGAAAAACAAGATTATAAATAACACCTAACAGAAAATAACAAAATAAAATGACGCTCCAAGCAAAACACATATTATGTGACGAATAAAAATATAGCTCTAAGTAAGATATACCGATAATGTTGAAGACGAAAGAGGGGATGCCTTCCGGGGCATCCCCAAGCTTAAGCGCTTGAGTCTTCCTTGGATATTACCTTGGGGGTGCCTTGTACATCCCCAAGCTTAGGTTCTTGTCACTCCTTATTCTCCTCATATCGGTGTCTCACCCAAAACTTGAAAACTTCAATCACACAAAACTTAACGGAACTTCGTGAGATGGGTAAGTATAATAAATAAAGATCATTCACTTAGGTACTGTCAATACAAGATTCATAATTGTTCTCACATAATACTTACTGTATTCTATCATTCCCATAATTTATATCACTGAATATAAGCTATGGGAACACTAAAACAAGCAAACTATGCTTGCAAAACAGAATCTGTCAAAAACAGAATAGTCTGTGAAGATCTGTAGTATAACCATACTTTTCTGTCTCTAAAAATTCTGAAAAATTAGGAAAACCTGAAGAATTTTTATATCAAGACTTTTTAAAAATTTCAGATCATTATCACGCTCCAGTAAAAAATGAAAATTCCTGTACTGGAGTCAAAAGTTTCTGTTTTGGTTCAGCATCAATTCTACTCATCTTGTGAGTCATCCCAAAGGTTTTACTTCGCACTTTATTGAAATAAAATGCACAAAACATGATTACTACAGTATATTAATCATGTGAACACACAAAAACAGAAAGTAAAAGTGTTGGGTTGTCTCCCAACAAGCGCTTTTCTTTAATGCCTTTTAGTTAGGCATGATGATTTCAATGATGCTCACATAGGAATAATAATTGAAACATGCAAAAGAGCATCATGAATCTCATGACAAGCACATTTAAGTCTAACACACTTCCTATGCATAGGGATTTTGTGATCAAACAATTTATGGGAGCAAGAATCAACTAGCATAGGAATGCAAAACAAGCATAACTTCAAAACTTTGAACACATAGAGAGGAAACTTGATATTATTGCAATTCCTACAAGCATATGTTTCTCCCTCATAATAATTTTCAGTAGCATAATGAAGGAATTTCACAATATAACCAGAACATAAAGCATTCTTTTCATGATCTACAAGCATAGAAATTTTACTACTCTCCACACAAGAAAATTTCTTCTCATGACTAATAGTGGGAGTATCATAAAAGAATTGAATACTACAAATTGGTTCCACATTAAAAGAGTAATATTAAGTAAAAGGATATTCATAATTATGACAAGTATCATAATAGTAATCATCACTCTTTTTCATCGCATAAGTATCATCACAATAATCATCATAAGTAGGAGGCATGCAATCATTATAACAAATTTGATCATTCAAAGTAGGGGGAATAAAAAGATCATCTTCATTAAGCATAGCATCCCCAAGCTTGGGACAAACATTAATTGCAGAAAATAAATTCTCAAACATGTCATTTTCATCAAACATAGCATCCCCATGCTTGTGGCTTTGTATATCATAAACATAATCACTCTCATCATTAATAGTATGAATAGCACCAATAGTATAGCAATTATTATCATCATCTTCCAAGTTGGTGCCATAAATATTTTCAAGATTATAAGAAGTATCATTATCTTCCCAATCATAATTATCACAACAAGCAATAGGCATAACAAAATCATCCTCAAGTGTATCATCTTCCACAACTATTTTTGATTCATTCTCATGAGGCCTATCAATAATGGGAGCAACATTATTTGGGAGAGATACCTCTTTACCTTTACTTTTCCTTCTTTTCTTCTTATTCACCACATTATGTGTGGGTTTATTTAATTCCTCCAAGCTTCTTTTTGAAGAGGTTGGTTGAATAAAAAGCTCCTCCTCGTTACCTGATTCATCATAAGAAAAAATAGGAGGATATTGGGAAACCTCTTCCCCTTCATTAGTATTCTCTTCATCTTCTATTTGTTTTCTTGTCTTTAAGTAATTGGAAATATAAGGATTCTCAATGCAATTTACCACGCAATACATATAGATTTTATTTAGATCAAAATCAATCATTTTCATGAGAACCCAAGCTGGAACATCCTTAGTTTTATGTTTCATTCCTTCATACCCCAAAAATAGACTAAGTTCATTATGATGCTCAAGGGTAATGAGGTTATCACAATTTTTGGACACAATTTGATCATGAAATAATTCACATTGGAAATTAAAATGACCACTTTCATTGCAAAGTTCACAAGGACGGCGAGAAATATTAACTCTTTCAGCACAAACATATAGCCTCTCTTGCAACCATTTAGTTTCTAAATACTTATGCCTCTTACAAAATCTATCTTCCCTTTTAGGCATGTCTTCATAAACTCTATGCACTCCACAAAAATTGACATGCTTATAAGAAATATTTTTATCATGACTAGTGCAATCATCATTAGTACTAAGGATATTCAAAGAATTCATACTAACAACATTGCAATCATGCTCATCACTCAAAGATTTAGTGCCAAACATTTTAATAACTTCTTCTTCTAACACTTGAGCACAATTTTCCTTTCCATCATTTTCACGAAAGACATTAAAAAGATGAAGCATATGAGGCAACCTCAATTCCAATTTTTTTTGTAGTTTTGTTTTATAAAACCAAACTAGTGAAAAACAAGAAACTAAAAGATTTAATTGCAAGATTTAAAGATATACCTTCAAGCACACACCTCCCCGGCAACGGCGCCAGAAAAGAGCTTGATGTTTACTACACAACTTTATTCTTGTAGACTCGTGTTGGGCCTCCAAGCGCAGAGTTTTGTAGGACAGTAGCAATTTTCCCTCA